>CM021103.1:95524455-95611949 GCA_007115665.2 Sequoiadendron giganteum
CTTAGTAAACTCTCTACCCTAACCCCTCGACCCTCTTGACCCTTAAACCCTTAAACACTCAACCCTAAACCCTCAACCCTCAACCCTAACCCCTTAAACCCTAAACTGTTAAACCCTTTACCATCTACCCTCTAACCTCTACCATCAACCCAATACTTTCTACCCTAAACCCTAATCCCTCAACCCTTAATCTCTCAACCCCTATAACCTCTACCCTATATATTGGACCCTCAACCCTAATCCCTCGACCTTATACCTTAAACCCTCAATCTTCAACCCTCAACCCTTAAACCCTCTACCCTTTATCCTATACATTAAACACTCAACCCTCAACCCTCAATCCTTAAACCCTAAACCCTCTACCCCTTACATTGGACCTTGAACCTAATCCTTCAACCATATACCCTCAAAACTATACCCTAAACCCTCTACCCTCAACCAAGTAAACCCTTAACCCCAAACCCTTCAACCCTAAATGCTTAAACCTTAAACCTTCTACCCTATACCCTCAACCAAATACCCTCTACCATCAAACCTATTCCATCAACCCTCGAACCTTAAACCCTAATACCCTAGAAACCATCAACCCTATAGGTCCTCCACCCTAATCCCTCAACCCTATACCCTCAATCCCTATCACTTTCTTTGTATCTATACATTTCGCCTCTCCCTCCTTCCCTCCCTCCCACCCTCTCTAATTGTCTCTATCTACCGTCTCCCTCTTTCTGCGTACCTCTCGTTCAATCAATCCCTACCACCCTCTCTCACTCCCTCTATCCATCTCTCTTTATGTCCCTCCCACTCCATCCCACTCTCTCCCACTACCTCTCTCTCTCATGTCTCTTCCTCCCACCCCCTCTCTCTAAGGTCTCTCCCTCTGGCAACCTACCTAGGTAACTCTCTCTTTGTCTCTCTCCCCTCTCTCTATATATCCCTCCAAACCTACCTATATAAGTCCCTCTCACTCCACCCCCCTCTTTCTCTACCTCTATCAGGTCACTCCCTCTCACACCCTCTCCCTCTCTCAGGTCTCTCACTCACACTCCCTCTCTCTCCCACTCCCTCTCTCTCACACTCCCTCTCACTACCTATCTCTCAAGTCTCTCCCTCTCACCCCCCTCACACTCTCAAGTCTCTCCCTCTTACACTCTCAAGTCTCTCCCTTTCGTACCCTACCTACATAACCCTCTCTTTCTCTTTGTCTCTCTCTCTCTCCCTCTCCCTCAATTCTCTCTCTCCCACCCCCCTCTCTCTCTCTCCCTCTCCCTCAATTCTCTCTCTTCGACCCCCCTTCTCTCTCTCCCTCCCACCCTACCTAGCTAAGTCCCCCTCAATCCCACCCCTTCTCTCCCACTCCCTCTCTCTTAAACTCTCACTTTGACCCCCTCTCCATCTCTCTAGAATCTCTCTAAATTCTCCCTTCGTCTAAAGACATACATAAATGCATACATACAAGCATAATACATATGTACATATAATCTTACATCCATAAAAGCATAGAAACATACATGTACATAAAAATATATCAGCATACAATAATATATTAGCATTTAACATAAAGTAAGACATAATGCGAGCGTGTTATAATGTGCTCGCGTTATGTGCTAGTAGACATGTTCCCCGCAGAAGCAAAAACCATGTCAAAAGTGAGATATAATGCGCTCGCGTTATATCTTGCTTTGGGAATTACCGAACTTTAAGCTTGGTATTTGCCTTGGAATACCAATGAAAGGCTTGGAGGGCATTCCCAACGACCAGAGACTTGTTTTTTAAAATTCCACCATATTTCTCATAATCAAGTTTGTGCTCACCGTCAAGATTGCACGTGGTTCAATATCAAAAAAATTGAGCACATGGGTAATATTGGGTTATCTCTTAGGTATCCAACAATGTAATTTTTTTCACTTTCTGAAAATGTTAAGTCTTTCATCCATAATTTATTTTATCTGTATGTCTTTTTTTGGCCAAAAAGCAGTGTTTGGTATTTTTATTGTAACAAATTAACCGTTCATCAATTTTTCAAATAAATTACATTTTTAGAAACTAAACTCCATTCTACAAAATTAAAAAATTAAAAAATAAAACAAATCAATTAGTTTCCAAAATTTGTAGGGGTAGCACGGCCAAAATTCTATTTCCAGGATATGTCCACTTCGCAAATTAGTAAAAAATCAAATATTCATTAAAAAATTATTAGAAAAATCATGCATCAACTACATACTGTTAGCTATCTTCTAACCATTGCGATTTTAAAAATACTAAAAAAAAGTTCACCGTACGAGGGTCGTACAAGAGTTGCTATGTTATGTTTTTCAGACAAGAACAACACCAATTTGTGTACGTCCCTCGTTTGAACCCCTTAATCTCAATAATTTTCAAAATAAATTAGTAGTTTAGAAAGTAGACTCAGAGCACTTGAATCCTTCTTTTTGTTCCATCTCAAAATTTTGAGTCTAAGTATCCTCAATTTCATGTCCAAGGTCACTATTTCTTGATTTCAGAAAAAAGTTGTCCACTTAAGTCCCCTTTTTGGGAACCATCTTGGTGCACTTACCCATGTAGCTCACCTTCTTCCTATGTTGTCTCCTTCTACAACTATTACTTAAGCTCTAATGCTAGATTCAATCACAATTAGGGATCCTAGTGAAGGGATTCATTATACCATACAACCCTTAGAGTTATATAGTAGAACATTTAAGATAAAAGAGGAAACAACAAAAAATGGGCATGGAATGATATATTTTATTACAGTCTCAAAATGGAGAATTTATAAAGGTTATAATAATCCACAACAGTATTTTTATATAGATAATTTGTTGCACACATATTTTAAATAAATATTGAATATATCCTTTTAATTATCTCTTCTATCTAGCCCAAATCTAGATTTTCTCCTCTAAGTCTATACTCATAGTCTCAACTATACACATATTACTTTGGCTTCCTCTTCACCTTGTTCAAACTCACCAATCTCTACCAACATCATTAATTTTATTAACTCTCCACATTAATTTGTATATATGGTCCAACTTTGTTAACTATCACTTACTGAGCATTAACCCATATGAGATCAAGGTATAACCATTTAGAAAAAATGAGCGATTCACTTCACAAGACAACCGGTCCCCCATACATTAAATCAAACCTATCCTCTATAATTGATCTAGATTAACACATGAATGCTAATTTTTCCATGCACTTTGTAACTACACATGAATACTAAAAGATCACATTGACCTCCTTGGCCTAGTGAGCATGCCATTTTCCTACCATTCCCATGTATATAATTATGCACCACTCAACCTATATGATCTATTCTTCCTTCTTACATGACAACCAATCAAAATAATTGTGCCAAGAATGCGTGTTGCATTCTTTGTGCATAGCTCTACACCCAAAAATTCTTTCATCTATGTATAACATTCATTTTTCTCCTTTTCTCCTAATGCATTAGCTTTAAATTTTGCATTAGGACCTACTTATATGCAAGGCTTCAAGCCTTTATTACAACTTTAGTCTACTATTATGAGCGTAAAAGGTCAATACTAATCCCTTATTCTTTTGGTATTCCTTTGCATCACCCAGCTTATATAGGTCTATTTTATTTGCATTCTCTTGGCTTGAATGGAATTATCAATAGTTCTAGGGTAGTAATTATGAAGTTATCAACACACTTTTGAAACTATCATAATAATTTTGTTACCACCCCAATGATTTCATTATTATTGTGGCCTTGAGGAAACCAGTATGGTAGTTTCATTGGGGTTACAATAGTTATGAAATTGTCACCTATTGAAAATAAATATCTTTAACTAATTTAATAGAATTAGTTAACCAAGCACCAATAGTTGCATCTTTTCATTTTCTTCACCCAAATTCACCTTTTCCCTCCCTTTTTAGTGAATTCTCCTATTGAATATCCACAATATATTTTATAATTAAAAAACACTCATATTTATCTTCTAGAAGGTGTAAAGAATATAATAACATAGCTTGAACTTTACAACAACTTTGCTCCAACCATAATTAGTTATTTTTGACCACTCAACTCATCACATTTTTTATTCCCTACACTTTCTTTCTTATAGGAACTTCAATGATCTATTGCTCATGACAAACTAAGATCAAAGTGTTAGTCAAAGGATGAATTATCTAGATCCCTCCTCTAGACCTATGGCAATTAGGTGCATGTTTAGATTTATTTGTACATTTATTGTTTTAAGTTGGATTGTTTTAAGAGCAGTTTATTTTAGTTGTTTTTCTACTTCAAAATTAAGTTAATTCAAATCAAAATTAGATTTAAGTTAGTTTATTAGTTGTTGATTTCATCTTTTATGCAGATAAAATTATCTTTTCCAAATTATTGTTATGCTAAAGATCAAGCAATCAAATGATCACAATTCTTATCAAGATTGTATGAAGACAAAACCATAGCAAATGCAACAACATTCCCAAAAAAAATGACAAATATGAAAAAACAAAATTCCACATTTCTTATCAAATTGTATTCTTGCCAATTCGATTATAAAACTTTGTTGGCTTTTTTTTTATGAACTCTTTCTTGTTTACCATAAGAAACTACATATCCTTATTTGTGATCATACATGAACTATAGATCTAAAAATTGATATAATTAGTACAAATTATTTAAGATGCTCAACATAATTAATTACTATTTTAATTAATTTATATTAAAATATTATTATTATTCAACTTTTTAAAAAATTATAAAAGTTCAAATTATGTTTAATTTATAACACCCTTCTAAAACATTTTCTGTTTTTCTCTACTAGATATTCTACCCATCCATGGCCCAAGTACCAAGGAATTTCCTTTTTTTGCCACGTGTTGTTTATAACCAAAAATAATCGTCAAAAGCCGGGCTCCATGTCGACTCCACGTTCTTAGCGCCACACTAAGAATTGCCTCCCTAAACCACATAAGAAACGAAATATTCCAACAAAGAAGAGACGTGCCCCAACCTTGGCTTCGTATGGGCTGCCCTCGTACGACTCTTTTGTTGGCTTTCCGTTTGGGGATATGTGGTCAATTGACCAAATATGTGGTCAAGTGACCAAATTGATTTTGTGTGACATCGAAATTGAAGTTTATATTGTTTTCTGTGGTAATATTAATTGAAAGATATATCATCAGTTTAGTGCGGGTTTCGTATTCAAGTCTTCTATGACAAATCGAAGTCTTCTCACAAGGGCCTTTAAGGTCTTTGATAGATACAAATCAAAGTCTTTTCTAGGTATTTTTTTGGTTGAAAAACTCCTCTAATTCAATTTAAAATCTCTAAATAATAATCAAGTAAGGTCACTGTTGCTCCACAGCATATGCATACAAAAGATGAAGATCTTCAAAATCTCTGAAATGCATAATTTAATTAATAAGAAATCTAATATACATGCGGAAACACTTATTGGCCCATATATTCCTCATACGTATCTTGACACACAACTGAATACATAAAAAACATATGGCTTATATGTATACAGACTACAAAGACAGAGGAACCCAAACTTGTCCGCTCCTGTCCGAACCCATTATCGGTACTGAAAGTGGCGAAGCTGTGGGTGAGATGCTTGTGAGCTTGGAAGAATCTCTGCTTTGCTGCTGCATTTCCAAGATTTGTTCGAGACGTGCAACAACTTCTTTCATGGATGGTCTCAAATCCCTTTCTCCTGCAAGGCATTCAAAGGCCAATTCGGCAACTGCAGCAACCATGGCTTTAACCTCATGATTTTTTTCAATCTTCAAATCAGGATCCACCAATTCATACAAAACACCTCTTCTGATCTTGTCTATGGCCATATTAGCAAGACTAATTTCCTTTCTATTTCTCATTATATCCACGGCTACTTTGGCAGAGATGATCTCCACCAAAACAACCCCAAAACTGTAAACATCAGACTTTTCAGTGAGCTGGAAGCATTCATGGTACTCTGGGTCAACATATCCTGGAGTGCCTTGAGGAGCGGTTGTCACGTGGGAGACATTCAGAGGCACCAATCTGGAAAGCCCAAAGTCTGCAACTTTTGCCCCGTAATATTCGTCCAGAAGAATGTTATTAGATTTCACATCTCTATGAAATATGGGCGCATCCATACTGTGGAGGTACACCAAGGCCTGGGCTGTTTGAAGGGCAATTTTCATACGAGTTTCCCAAGGCAAGCCTTTAGAGGTTCTTCGGCTCCCATGCAAATGATCGGCCAGGGTCCCATTTGGCACAAATTCGTAAACAAGCAGCAGAATCGGACTCTCCGGACTTGTACACCCATAAAGACGAACAAGATTCGGATGGTAAAGAGAGGATAGGATTTGTACCTCGTTGATAAATTGCTCAAATCTTCTAGAGTTTTCCTGATAAAGCCTCTTCACTGCTACAGCTCGTCCGTCCTCAAGTTTACCCAGATAGACCGCGCCAAACCCTCCATCTCCAAGCTCGTTCTTCTCATCGAAGAAATTTGTGGCCAGTTGAAGTTCTTGATAAGGAAATATGCGCGAAGTACCTAACATATACCCTTTCTGTTCTCCTATGTTGGTTCCTTGAAAATGGCTGAAATCGCTAGCAAACCCCCGGATGGGAGATGCTTTTCTCCTTCTCACATAATAAATGAACACTACCAATGCTGCTGCGAGAACAGCTCCTCCGAAAGAGCAACCTGTAGTAGAATGAACGGAGATAAGACATAATTTTATTTTATATACGAAGTCGAAGTGTAGAGGGAAACATAATCCATCGCCCAAATAAATAAAAATAGGACAAATCTTATTCCCAGGGATGCGTACCTAGAATAATAGACACGGCTCGGGACTTGCCTGCAACGCGACATACACAAGTCTTGTGAGTGACCTGATATAGTGGGTTCATAATCTTTCCAGCTTGTTCATCTTATAAAGCATTATTTTTCTTCGAAAATTAATTAGAAACAAAGTCGAGTTCGTAATCTTACCAGCGGAGCATTTGTTTCGACAGCCATTGCCTGTGCAGTTGCAACAAAAGTGCATCGAATCGGTGTAATAGGAACACAACCCTTCCTCTGAGAGGCAATCCATGCAGTTTTCGCTGACACTCCATTGTATTTGGAACCCTGCATGTAGAATTCCTTCCTGCACAGGAATTTCTACGCTCTCAATTGGGAGTTTAACCTGTGATTTACATAGAAATTCCAAAGTAAAACTCGACCGCGGCTTCGAAATATAGAACCAACTTTGGTTACATGGTAACGGAGACGCTATATCCTTGAAGTCTTTCTCTGTTTCATTGCATTGCTCCCATAGAGTTAAATTCTTGTATTGGTCGGTAACATGAAATTGAGTGCTAGACCAGATTTGCTCTACATGTATACTGGACGACGGATTGCATCTATGCCCCAGCAGATTCCCGTCAATTAGTGTCAGATTATAGCCACGATTCCCCTGCAACAGGTATTCTGACCAGTCCAATTCATGTTCTTTTGGATGGAGTATATAGTATTGGTAGCCACCGATATTAATTTGAGCCATATTTACTCCATGATCACAGTAAAGCTGAAGCGCAGGGTCACCACAGCCGCTGTTCTTCTCTCCGAAAGGATATCCAAAAGCATAGTCCCCGCATTTAAAGTCTGGACAAGCTCGAGATGAAGTGGCGAGGCACGATATTGATATTGTGAAGACGAGAAAGAGGAACCGGGAGCGACGTAGAGCGAGTAGACTGCAATACTTAGAATGATGTGGGTGAAGACATCGCCCTTCCATTGGAAGAAAAGAGCTGTAGAAATGAATTGAGCAGGGTACATGAATGGCAGCTTAATAGTAGAGAAATAAATGTGAGATAAAGCCAACAGAAAGATCAGCTGTAAGGAAGACCGTAGCAAAACTACCGGAGTCAATACGCCAATTTGACTCCTCCGGCTTGTCCCCACTCAAAATTTATGAAGACAAATTTAACATTTCAATTTCCATCCGATTTCGGCTGTTTCTTTCTGCTATGTTCATATCGACCACTTATTAAATTTCACACGCTTTCTTTGACGTATGAGAGTCGTGCACGACCACATAAAACATTTGAATTCCGCGTGACCACACCAAACATTTGAATTCCGCGAACAAGTTCATAAGTTCGTTCGAAGAGGATTCTTTGTTTCTAAGTTTATAATATACGTTAGCCTAAATACCTAAGTGCATGGTATAAATAATCAATTGACCAACATTTTGGCGATATTTGGGAGTTTAACTCTCTTGATTGAGACAACTCGAGAATATCGATAATGATTTTAAATTAAACAACAAATTTTAAGGGTTTTTTATTTTGTAAAGGTATTGGTTCCTATAGAACTATTCATGAAGTTTTGTATGTCTTTATAGTGCATTTTTTCAAAGACTCACAATAGCTTGGTAAATATCAGTTTTATTGTTTCTTTTTGAAGAAAATTTATTTAAAATTACTTTACAAATGCCTCTTAATCCAAGGCTGAATATAAAATGGAACCACAAATATCATGAAAAGCAGTGGAAGAATTTGAGTGATCAAAATTGAAAAACTAAAGCCGAGGTTAATGCCCAAATTTTTTCATAGAAAATTTTACACCACAAACTTCCTATAGTGGACAAATTGAAAATATTGAAACTCCAGCTAGCCAAATGTCCTTATTGTCTGTATACTGAGAGTTTGAAGCATATATTTTGGGACTACTTACATGCTAAAAGAAAATGGAAAGCTATTTTTGATTATTTCCTTGTAATTTTGATCATGTGTTGCATTGGAAGGAAGTTGTTTTGGGCACTAGTCTTCAAAATAACTTAGTTGTTGATTCTATAAGACAAGCTATTGAACTTAATATATGGAAAAACAGATGTTTGTCAATGTTTTATAATCATGTTGTTCATCAGGAAGTAGAAATGCTAAAGTTTTACTCTTACATCATTTTTTAGTTTATCTATTTGTGTTCTCAGTTGAAGAATAACACTAGATGAGAGCCACAAAGCGTAAGAAACACTTGGAGGCAATTAAATTTCAATTTTTATAGCTTCACGAAAGGGATATTTGTTGTTCTAGACAAATTTAAAGATTATTCAAATTCAAAATTTAAGGGTCCCTTCTTTTTTAGGTTGTTGTTATTTATTTTCTGCTATCTGTTGTAAACGGGTTCATTGGTAGTAAGGTATTTGTATTGTGTCAAATAGCTTTGCCCTTGGATTGCTTTATGCAACTTATTCTTATTTTTTGGGCAATTCCTTATTGAATTGCAGTATTTTTTAATTATATTTCAGCTTTGATTAATACAAAAAAATTAAAAGAGTTAATTTTATAATTAACAAGTTGGGATTGATCATGATATTGAGACAATATCTTATTTTTAATGAATAAGTGTCAACATTTCTATTAATTAGAGAATAAAAATACACATATTCACAAAAGAAGGTGGATGGATATTAAATCACATCCCTAAAGTCCACACGAGGCAAAGCCCAAATCAAAACAATGCATAACCAAAAAGGTTGCTTGACAACAAGAGTTGTTTCAAAAGGTGGAGGCAGTGGGTCTCTATCACTCGACCTACCCCAGACATTAGCAGGGTCTAGAGTGACATCAGGGGGGTGGGTAAGTGGATAAAGATGAGGGGCCAAAAAGGGGTCTTAAGTGGCCACTTTTGTTTTTGAGATCAGGAAATACTAACCTTGGATGAGAAATTGAGGATAGTTATGACTAGTGGAAAATGGATGCTTTATGGCTTAGGACATAGAACATCACTTTTCTCCAACTAACATTCAAGGATGCCCTAGAGATCTCAATTCAATGAAGAATGAAGGAAGAGATCTGACAATGGGGTATCTTAGGATATGAATTCAAATTACAAGAGGGGTTCATCACCAAGTTTAGACTTGGAAAGACTAATGCAATGTAAGATGCCACACTAGACCCTATTTTGATGCAATGACCTACAAAATGACCTAGAAAAATATGTAAAAAAAAATAGAAAGTTGCAAAATAGAATGTGTGGACTTGGAAACTTGTAGAGACTTGAATGGAGTCTGGAAATGTTGATCCTAAAATTTTGGCTTACTGGGACTCATTCACCATTCTGGGTGAATCAATCCCAGTTTTGGATTTCTGCACAAGAACAGGTTTCAAGAAAATGGGTATCCAAATCTACAATATTATCTGAAAAACACCTATAGTGGGACTCATTCACCACTTGTGGTGATTGAGTCTAATTTGAACTTTTTGGAAATTCAAAGTTTGAATCTACTCTTCTCAATTTGCTCAATCTATTCCTCCAAGTTCTTGAATCCGAAACTCTGATTTTGGGGTTGTAGATGACCTTTTAGTGAAGATTATGACCTTGCAAATGGGGAGACAACTCCAACAAGATTGTAACCTAATCTTCAATGATCTTCAAGTCTTCAAAGAACTTAGATCTATAATTACACAAAGAAAGAGAGCAAAAATGTTGATTGTTAGGGAATAGGGGTTTGCCTTTGTCAAACCCCTTTTAGGTAATTAAACCAAATGATGAAACAATAAAACAAGGACATGAAACATGAATATAAGATATGAACAATGATACCTTGAATGATGTATTATGAATCATGTCTATAAATCTACAACTCAATCATGAAATGGCCATGAAGGATGTAGATCTTGATCTTGGCAATATTAGTAGAACAATGTTTGATCTTGGATCTTCAATGCTATATCACAAAAATGGCTCAATAACATGCTTGATGCTTGATATGATTGACATGATGATGGATATTGAATTGTTGCAACAATTGATGAAGAATTATGCCCTTGAATACCTTAGAATTGCTCTTGAATGCTCTCTTGATGATCTTGTAAAGTCTTGGAATGCTTAACTCTTGCTTGCTTGGCTTGATAACATGTAGGATTGATGAAATAATGATTTGAGAGCTCATTTATGTAGGAAACCCACTCAAATGATTGTTAATTTGATCCCCAAGGCCAACATGGAAGAAATTTGAATTAAAAACCCACTTTTCTTGCTCAAAACCTTAAAAATAGGCCATATGGGACTCATTCACCCAAGGTGGTGAATAGGTCCCACGGGGGCTATTTTTAGTCCTAAAGTGTTGGGGAGTCAAGAAATTAAGCTTATATGTTGATCTTGTCGGGTTTTTGATTAAAATATGCCTTGGGATGCATAATATGGGGTCATAGGGGCCTATTAATGATGATATAAAGGTCATAAATACAATAGGGCCCAAATTCAATGTGAAAGTGTAAATAAATACACTTTACAACATTAACTTAAGGAAAAATTGGGTCTATTTAGCTTAGAATGGCCCTAAATCCAATGTGAATGTGTAGAACACATTAAAACACTAGAATAGGTCCATTTGGTTTACAAGCCTCCTAAATTCAATGTGAATATGTGAATAAACACATTTTACAACATTAAATTAGGGAAAAGTTAAGTTTATTTAGCTTAGAAGGGCCCAAAACCTAATGTGAATGTGTAAAACTCATCACAACAATAGATCTTTAGGAAATATAAAGTCCAATTCATCATTAATTATTCCCAAATCAAGCAAGGAAAAATGATACTTTTTTTGATACTACATTTAACCCCAACTTTAATAAGAGGATGAACTTGCTTCAAACTCATACTAAAGTAGACATTCAAGAGGTGTCTAAGTGTATTGATGCGGATGGCCTAGGATAACAAAGATCAAGGAGGTGGTCAAGCCCCCAGGATCCAAGATCCTAAGTGAAACTGACATAAGCACAAAAGGACACAAACAAGGTGTATGATTTGTAGCGAAACAAGATACACAAACATGCAATGTCAATAACTAAAAGAAAAATGAGTAATAATAAAAATGAGGTGGATCAAGCTTTGACAAAGATGCACTAACTCTGGGGCCACGAAACATCATGTCGTTCGTAGGGTGAGTTGTCCCAAAGAAGTGGTTTAGTGAGAAATTCATGTTGGTGTGTCGGCTTCCCATCATACTAACCATACCAAATTTATCCCCCTAGGTAATAACTTTGATAAGGAACCACAATGTAATACTTTTTGTAAATGATTTTTTCATGT
The DNA here is from genome assembly GCA_007115665.2 of Sequoiadendron giganteum. Classification (NCBI taxonomy): domain Eukaryota; kingdom Viridiplantae; phylum Streptophyta; class Pinopsida; order Cupressales; family Cupressaceae; genus Sequoiadendron; species Sequoiadendron giganteum. The sequence goes on from CM021103.1 coordinate 95,536,506, forward strand.
AAAATTTTTGTTAAAGGGGATTTTTCTTTGTTCATGTAACTGTCTTCTTATTAGGGAGCATTGTGCCTAATATCTCCAAGAGAGGACAAGTCAAAAGTGTCATATCATCACCCATGGGATGCCTCGCTTGCATCATGCTATGTCAATCGATTGTACACTCTTGGACAAAATCAAACCCAATGACACCACCAAGAAGAGGACACATCATAAGAAAAAAGAAAAATTACACATGAATTTTTTCCAAAAGATGCCATCTATGTATGCCCCCACTTTAAAGTAGTTTCTACACCATTACTATGAGCAATTGCTTTAAAGTAGCCAATGATAAATTCTAGAATGAAAGAATATATGAGACCCAACTTGGAAAGCCCTATTCCAAGTCATATATTTCCAAATCGAACTACATCATGGATAAGTATGTCACATGTGAGCCAACTTAAGGCATGTCATCCACATCCCAAGCTTGCTCTTATATGTACATGAGAGGAAACCAACTAGCCAAAAGAGACAACAAGTGACATACGAGGAAAAGGCTGACTAACCCCATATCCCCACTTAGTGCAAGACAAGGGTGAGTTGGGAATGGATGATGATATGCTACTCCTTGCAAAAAGGTAGTGACTTGCGATGAATGTACCGCATGCAATAGTCAGTATTCTATGATTATACAACTATTCCATGGCAAGGAGCAACAACTAAGGTTATTTGTTATGATGAGTAAACAAGGTGTCAACTTGATACATATTTAATGAGATATCTATCAATTTTGGATGCATCAAAGTTAAAGTTGTCTTGGAAGAGTCTTTTGTGATAATGTTGACATTGAATGAAGGCTTTTGTTTTGAGGGACAATAACCAAGATCATTAGTCATTTCTTGTATTTTAGGCTTTATAGGGACACAAATACCTTGTTCTCTAGCATCACATCCTTCCCCAAGTTGCTTCATAAGTTCAAAACCTTTTCCATAAATATTTTTCACTTCTTTCGGATTCAATGGTTGTTTAATGTCCTCAAAGTTTGTCTTGAATGTTATCTTTTCTTCTAAAGTGGTTGAAGATGCTTTTGAATTTTGTATTGTAATTACCAGTTTCTCATTTCCCTTTTCAGACTATTTTGTTATGATCTTGTATTCTCCTAGGAATATAGGTATGAAATCAAAGGTTTCTAAAAAATCTTCCAATAACTTTGTGGCTTCTTTAATTTGATTTTTTTTTGTCTCTTGTATAGGTTCGACATGTGTGGTGGGTGTTAAGGGATGTATAATTTCAAAATACATACCTTAGTTTCATGATCTCCTAGTGAAGAGGAGTCTACGTTTCATCATCTTCATCTAAAGAAGGCATATTACTACTGTTTGAAAGAAGTTTGTCAATGTTGTCATTTTCTTGCACCATGATACCTTACCTGGTAGGAGAGTCTTTAGGAGAACTACAAACTAGATGTTCCTCACATTCAATGTTTGGTTCTTCTAGAAAAAAATCATCACAAGTAAGGGGGTTAACAATGGTTAGATTTTTTTGCATGTCAATGATGGCATTTTCTTGTTCAATAATGTTTTCTTCATGATTCTCATTGATTAGATCTTGTAACACCATAATATCTTCTTCACCAATAGAAGAGATATTAGGAGAGGGGAAATTTGATTTTCGTCCATAATTTCATCCTTTTTCTCTAAGGTCTCATTCTCTTGTGCCATAATATCCACCCTTGTAGGATATCTTTTAGGAAAGTAACAAACAAAAGGTTCATCACATTCCATGGTTAAATGTTATAAAGTAGCTTCATTGCAAATAGGATATGCATCAAGAGAAGGATAACTATATGAGTTTCATGATTACCAATAGTTGGACTGTTTTGTTCAAATAGGTCTTCCCAAATGGTAGGGGCATCAGGAAAGGGAGGAATAAGATTCTCATGAGTCTCAATGAGGATATATTCTAACACTTAACTATCTTCTTCGTGTCTAGAAGAGATATTAGGAGAATGAAAGGTTTGATTGTCATGATTATCTACAATTGCGTCCCCCTGTCCTATAATGTCTTCCCAAGTAGGTGAGGTAGGATTGTCATAGCTCTCAATTATTAGACCTCTTAATATCAACATATCCTCCACACAAATGTGTTTGTCATGATCATTCATGATTGTTTCCTTATTCACTAAATCATTTTCACAAGTAGGGGAGGTTTTGAGAGATGAATGGAGACTAGGTAAAGTAGTGACCATGATCTCAGCTTCGTGTGTCATAATATCTTTCCAAGAGGGAAGACAAACAATGCTTTCATGATTCTTAGTGATTGTATCTCCTATCACCAAAATACCTTCACCACTAATAGTAGAGGTTGTTGGAATGAATAAGAAAAATGAGAGGGGGGTGAATCAAAACAGGACTCATTGTCCAGATAGGACTCGCTATCCAGATAGGACTCACTGTCCAAATGGGAGGCTCACTGCCTACAGATAAAGAAATATAGAAAGAAGAATGTTACACAAAGAGCATTATCTCAATGCAATAGAAGATCCACCACAACAACTTACACATATTCGTAGCCTTGATCAGAGAATTGCAGACACCATTAGCTCACTACTTTCAGGAGTCTAACACATTGAAGTCCTTGCTACCTCAGTTCACTTCCAAACAATCTCTTTCATCTACCTTGCTTCTCACACCTTTTTTGGCATACAATCCTTAACATATTGTCTTGTATTTATACCATCTTCAATCTTAGAAACTTCTTCCAAGGTTGGCTACACACTCTTCATTTTAAAAATTCAAATTAGGTCGGAAACTCAACATTCTCATGGTGGATGAGAATGAGAGAAGACCTGTAACCTTTTGCCAACTTGATCCATAAATCCATCCATAGTTCATTTGTATGTTTCCTATCATAGATTCACTCTTCCACTCTTTTTTCCAACGCATTATTTCACAATGATTTATCAAACCATAAATATTACATGGATGTAGATCCCAACACATATCTTTTATATGCCCTTTCTTGTTACAATGTGAAAACTGCATATAATGCACTTTTCGAACAAATTTTGTTGAATTTGAAACATTTCCTTTACCTGTCACATATCGAAGAACTTCATATTTTATCCTCATAATTGGTTCTATTAGTTGTTCCATTCCTAGTCCTTGTTCTTTATAACCCATTCTCTTCATGATTTGCAAACCAACATTATTCCCGTTAACATGATTTGTAGGTTCAACCACATTATCAACTTCATCTTCATCTTTACATTCTTCATCAAGAAAAAAATTAGCAACATCACATAAACCAATTGATTTATCAATTGAATAAATAAAATCTTATGTATTGCATGCAGGGTGATCCCACAATATTGGTTTACAATTTTTGGCCAAACTGGACACTGCAATTATTATTTTTAACTAAATCTTCATATTCGGGAACCTATAGCGGCTAAACCGTGAGAAATTTGAAGATGATGCAAATTAGAGTCTCATCAAATTTTGTCTATAGATTCTAAAAATATTTTTTTCAAAATTTTTGGAATCAGATTGCACTTTTTTTTCCATCGCCCACTAAAATTGAATTTTTTCAGAAAACAACATTTTTAAAAAGTGACGCTCACCGTATACAACATAACTTTTTTTGTATGAAGGATAAAATTCTAATTTTTTTGAATTTAGATTTGTAACTATGATATATAGCACTTTCATTTGGTCTCATAGTTTTTATTGAATATTTTTTCCTTAATCAAGTTTCAAATTCAAACCAATTGCAATTTAGACATAGGTGGACTGTATACAACATAACTTTTTTTGTATGAATCGAAATTCAAATTTTTTTTTTTTTATGGATCAAGGACATCAATACCCAACCTCAAAGTATTTTTAAATTTTTTATTTTGATAATCTACTATTTTTCCACATGTGCAAAACAAAGAGCTTGATTTTCAGTGAAAAACCTATGTTTAATAAAACTAAAAAAACACATACATAATAAAACCAAAACATATTAAAATTTAATTCGTTGGATAGCTCGTTCTAAGGACTACCATATTCCAGTTGGGTTTGTGAAGTCTCCTCCATTTTCATCCTCAACCCGAGCTTCGAAGGGCAGAAATCTGCTAAAATTTTGTGGAAGAGGGGGAGAAGGGCAAAAAAGGGGGGTTTGAGCGAACCCCCCTTTGAACGAACCCCCCTTCGCTCGAAAGGGTGAAGGGGGCTTCGTTCGAAGGGGGTCCGCTCAAACCCCCCTTTTTTTGAATTTTCCATTCGTTTCTATAAAGAAACGTGACATCATAGGGTTCGAGCAAACCCACCATGCAGAAGGGGGTTCGCTCGAACTAGGGGTTCGACCGAACCCCTCTTTTGGGTTCGTGTGAACCCCCTAGTTCGAACGAACCCTTAAAAACATGAAATTTCGAATGTGAGAATTTTTACAAATTTCCTTCCTCATCAAAATTGTACACCACTATTATGGGTTTACCCTGCAACATCATATACCAATAGTTTTTACTTCAAACATTCATTCTCTTCTTTCAAATTTTTTATTTCTTCTTTCTGTAAAGTATTTTCCTCTTCTAACCACTTTAGCTTTCCTTATAAATCTTTATTCATTTTCTTCATCTCATCAAGCAACTGCAATATTCTTTCTAACTCTTCTTTTTCCTTTTTCACTTTCTCTAATTCTTTTTCCAAATTTTCATTTTCACACAAATTATCACATTTTTCTTTTCCTAAATCCACTATCTTTCTTATCAATTCTGAATTAAATTGTTTTAGCTTCACCACTTCTTCTTCTAAACTATCTCTTTCTTTTTGTACCTTTTTACCAGCTTTACCCATTGAAACAAATGACTAAACTTGCCAAGTGTTTATTTTCTTGATTTTGCTACAATGTTTTCTTTTCTTCGACAACTTTACATGCCTATGATCTTTTTTACACATTTCCACCTTCAAAATTTGTGGATAAATCTTTGAAACCCTTGTTGCAATCTTCCTTGACTATGAATTAATATTCATTTGGCATTTGCAATGAACAAAATTTTGATTCTGCAATAGCTATGATCTAAAAAATAATGATCATACCTCAATGGATCTCCTTCGAAAGTCTTGCATAGGTAGCTTTAAAAAAAGCTCTAAAAAATACTATTATTTACGGTGGTGGATTGAATTTGACTAGACAATGGAAACTTTAGATCTGTATTTAATCAGCAACAACACTTGGCTAGTGGCTTAAATTCTACCTTAGAGTAGCTAATTCTCTTAAATCCCCTATTATTGTGGTAATTGTTGGCCTTGTCGATGCACCAAAATATTGAACTATCAATGCCTGATACAAGTGTCTATTAAGATCCATGGGAGGCAGTTAAAACATGTTGCGAACCTGAAGGGAGATGCTAATGGTTAGTCCAACAATCCCCCCTCGGCGTCACCCGAGGGGTTCGAACCCGTGACCAGATCTGATACCAATTGTTGGCCTTGTCATTGCACCAAAAGATCGACCTATCAATGCCTGATAGAAGCGTCAATTAAGATCCAGGGAGGTTGTTAAACCATGTTGCAAACTCGAAGGGAGATGTTGGCAGTTAGTCCAACAACAACAACTTCTATCTTACATCAAAATTTCTTGTCTCCTTACTGGTGGCTTCACTATATTTTAACTGCAAAATTTACTTTCATAGGGCTATAGGTTGCTACTATCTAGAACTAACTTTGGAGACTTTGACATATGCAATCCACAGATGGCAGGTATTACTCCCTTCAATGGCTAGAATTAACAGCTTTGAATCCCTTCTTGCATTTCTTAGAAATTGCAATGATTTGGCTCTAATCTTGAAGCCTTGTGATATTTTATCTTCCCTGGTCTTCTTTTGGAGAATCCAATAGCAACAATCAACAATTTACAAATCCCTTTGATGATTTATTAAAAATTTGCACACTCAAATCTGCTACATTGCACCTTTGCTCTTACCTAGCTCTAATAGCACTAGAAGGTGGTGGATGTCACATTCACAAGACATTCAAACATATACACAAAATAGGAAACATTGAAATTTATCAAATACATATAGACACAGAGAAATTTAATCCATAATCATATTGTTGCACCTCATTCCATTGCTTCATCAGTTCACTACATGATTACAAATCCATACAACGAATGCTATGGCATTCTCATGATCACTTGATCATGCTACACCTTAACTTGATGCCTTGATGCATAACCCATTACAATGCCTCATTATATAGAGGTCTTAGAGATTACAAAGAACATTCTAGAACTTAGGTCGACTTGTTATCACTTGACTAATATTTAAAATTATTTTTTATGTTTATCCTTATCTCTTAATTACTCTATAACTTTCTTTAACTTTACATTTCATGCCATTAAATATCGGTGGTGTGGTAGAAATTACATATCCTAACAGATTTTCTCCTCCTCACAAAGTAAATAAAGCACAATAATATTGCTACAAGCACAACTCGTCTAATGGATCAACCTGTAGTAGAATTCACAAATAGATGAGATAGTTTTATTTTAACTATTAAAAGATGTATAGGGAAACAAAATATTCACCTAAATGAACCAAAATTAGTACAGATCTTATGTCCAGGGATGCTTACCTAGAATAATAGACTTGTTGTGGGACATGGCAGGTTTAGGCATTAAATTTTCTACAATACCCCAATCCATAAAAATCAATCAAATAATTATTTCCAATACAATGCATATATCATCTTATAAAGAATTAAACCTTTGTAAATTGATTAGAAAAATAATCGAGTTAGTGTTCTTACTAGATTAGCAGTTAGGATTTGGGCTAGCTTCACAATTGCAATAATTCTCTATCATATCAGGGTTATATACACATGACCCCCCACGAGACCAACAATCCTTGCATTCTTTGTTGGGATCCCATTTTATTTGGAAACCTACATGGAATTTATCTAGTATGTCAATAATATGTAAGTCCCTCTGAATTGGGATTATAACCTATGATTTATAGACACCACTCAAATTTGAACCTTAAAAGTAAAGTAAGAAATCTCATTACATGGTAATGAATACACTAGTGGATCCTTAATTATATCAAAGCATTCCTCCCCTAGAGTTAAATTCCTATAGTCATTAGTAATGTGAAATTGAGTACTATACCAAATTTCTTTTGTGTGGTTATTGAACAATGGATTGAATTTGTTACTCCATAGATTCTTGTCAATTATTGTTATGGTGTGATCCTCATTCTTGTTGTCACCCTCATACAAGTTGTATGAGAGATTTAGTATGAAATATTGATAGCCACTAATATTAATTAGAAGTATTTCCATTTCATGATCACACTCAAGCTAAAGGGCATAGTCACCATAGTTGTTATTCTTTCTTCCAAAGGGATATGCCAAGTTTAAATTTCCATATTTCTAGGGTTTTGGACATTCTCAAGATGAAGGATTGAGGCATAATGACATGAACATTATGAAGACAAGAAAGAGGAAGCACAAGGGGTATGTAGGGGGTGGACTGAAATGCTAAGAATGACAAATATGAAGAGGTGGTCCTTCCATTTTCATCTTAGTTACAACCCTAAGAAGAAAATATTTGTAGAAATGAAGTAAATAAGGGAACATAATTGAAAGTTTAATAGAAAATAGAGGAGGTTGGAGAAAGCCGATCTAGAAAGATCAGGTGTGAAGAAAAGTATAACAAAACTAATGGAGTTAATATTCCAATTTGACTCCATTCATGAAGACAAATTTAACGCTAGAATTTTCCATCGACTTCAATTTTATCTTTTTGCCATATTCATATATAGTAGTAGTATTGAAATTCCATGCACTTTGTTTGAAGAATAGAGTCTCATTGAATTCACAAGACAATTGAGAGGGGGTGAATTAGTTGTACCTTAAAACTTGAACACCCTCATACACATTTAGATCCACATTAATACAATCAACCCTTAATCTTTTATAATGATTTAGAATGAAAGGAAAATAATAGAAACTAAAATAAATCAACACTACGCACAAGAGAACACCGGATCTACATGGAAAACCCAAGATGGGAAAAATCATGGTGAAGATTAGCTCACAATATAAAGAAATATCAAAATCAAATATAATAGGGATCACTAACCAAAAGATAGAAAGGCTCACTGCCAAAATAGAAAAAAAGATAGAGAATAATGTTACATAGAGAAATCCATCTCAATGCAACAAAGAAATCCACCACAATATCATTGACACATTCACATCATGACTAAAGAACTGCAAAAACCTTCTACTCACTGCATCCATCAATCTAGCACATGAAAGATCACACTGCACTTTTCAAATTCACACTCTAACACTCTGTAATTCACATCATTTGCATCTCTTTTGTCTAACACATCATCCTTCAACAAATCAACTCTTATTTATACCATCTTCAACCTTGAAAACCATTCTCCAAGGTCAGCTATGCACATCAACCATGCAAATTCAAATAAGGTCGATACCAAAACACTTCTGTGATAGAGAGAAGTGAAGGCAGACCACACCATTCCTTATTTGGGACCCAAATCTATAACACCACACTACAAAAAACTTCCTAAAACAATAAATACCCACTACAATTAGTGTAAACACCAAGGTCGATCATTACCCTAGAAAAACCATTAAAATTTAAAGTACACACTTCATTTGATCCAACAACACCTTGTAAACAACAAATGTCACATGGACATAACCTGAAATATTCCATAAAAACCTTGAAATACAATAGAATATTTTGCAACAACTTCCCCCTGAGAAATTTACACACCCAATACACTCAAACAACTCCGTCATATAGTCCAACTTAAGAAATTGGATTTCGAAGCACCAAACCTCAAACCTTGAATAAAGAAAGATACATAAACTATTAACACTCCTTCAAATCCACAAGACCTGAAACCATACTATAGAGAAACATGAAGAAAAAACATTTCTCCTAGACACCTCTACAATCTATAGTTCAAAAACTAGTGAACACAACTTATTTTATACAATAGTCCAACACACCAAATATTGAATATAACACCTCTAAACACCTCTAATCAACATATCCAAAACCTAAAGTAGATATTTTAACCTATAAGAAATGTAGAGCCACACTAGAACACTACTTTGTAACCTAGAACAATACTGTAACACATTGTTTCCTCTTTTTATAAAATTTTCTCAAAAAAACTTGAAAACCAAGCATCAAAGACACACCCTCATTACCTTTAGTATAGTAAATCCACCATGGACAAAATCTTATCAAATCAAAACTAGAGGTTGACATCAGTAGCTTACTAATGACAACATAATGCAACTAATCAAAGCATGGATATCACCAACATACTCTCACAACAATATCCCTTGATAATGATCTTCCTCATACAATTGAAACTAATGAAAACACTAGCTTATTGATATCAATAACAACACAAATTTTCTCATATTTTCAACAATATCCCCCTTTGTCATTGATGGAAATAAATGATGTAGAAAACCATCAAACACTTGATAGCTCTGCTCCATACCTATTTCCTTTTCTCTTTTATCCCTCTTTCACAACTAACTCATTACCCTCTCTCCCCCTTTGATATCTTATCTTTTTCACATGAATCTCTCCCCCTTTGACATCATTTATCCTTTTCACAACTACTCTGTGACTTTATTTTCTTTACTGCTCAATATACCCCCCTTAGGAGCACACACCATACTACACCAATCAGAAATAATTGCAAAATGACAACAATTACTCCCCTTGACTACAACAACCAACAATGTCACTACCTACTCCCCCTGAGAGGTAGCCTCCAACATCAATCTAGATAAAAGAATGGATCTTTAAATCCATAGGACTGATGCATCTCCTTATGCATCTAGTTCAAAGAAGGAGGGAAAATAACCCCCAACTTCTCTCGAAGATACTCAAATGTATCCTTGGGGAGAGCCTTAGTGAATATATCAACAATCTAATCCTTTGTAGGCACATACTCAAGCTTAACTTCATTTTTTGAAACCTTCTCTCTCAGAAAGTGATATCGGATTGAGATATGTTTTTTCCTTGAATGCATTATCGAATTCTTTGAAGTATTGATTGCACTTAAATTATCAAAGAAGATAGAAATTGGTTCATCATACACTACTTTGATATCCTTCAATGTTTGTCTCATCTATAACACCTATGTGCAGAAAGATTCTACTATAATGTACTCATCCTTTGTAGTAGATAAAGATACTGAATCTTGTTTCTTACTTAGCCATGACACTAATCTGCATCCAAGAAAGAATGCACCACCAATTGTACTTTTCTTGTCATCCACACAACCAAGTTCCCACACTACTAAATTTGACCTCAATTTCTGATGAACGTTCGTTCAACTCTCGATGATCTATTGTCAGCCAACCAACAAATTGTAGAAATCAATGTCGTTGCTCACTTTTCGTCTATATCCTGACGGACTGTAAAACGTCGAACTCACGATGCAAGCTCGTCGGAACCACGACACCCCCTTCGTCGTGTTATGCCTTGCATAACCACCCCATCTTTTTCCTTGGTCAAAATGGGTCCCCCTTTGTTATTTTTGTACTTAGTTGTTTTTGAAACAAAGTTTGGAGTCTAGTTTTGCCAATACTTTGTTTTTCTTTGGTTTCTCTGTCAGAATCAGAACCAAAGTTGAATCGGGTTCCGAAAGTTCTTTGAGGCTTGTTTTTGGTTCCATACCGACAGTCTTTTCTTTTGTCTTTGTTTTGGTCTTTGGCGGAAGCAGAGCCGAAGTAGGAATTGTGATGGTTGTTATCAAAATTTGCAAAATCACAATTGATTCCAATCCCACCTCCACTACTTTTTTTTAATTTATTTTTTTTGTTTTGTCTCGGTTGTTGTGTTTTTTTTTATTAGGTTGGTCTTTTATTTAACTTTTTGTATTTTTTTTTGTTTTGTTTTTAGTTGTCGGACGCGGAGCCGGAATGGGAATGAGGTTTATAAATTTTATAAATTTAAGCTCCCGATTCCATTTTAGTTCTGACCCCGCCATTTTTGTTGTTGACTTTTTGAATGAAGTTGCACTGTAGACCAGTGTTCGTTCTCTTACAGTTCCGACTCCGCCTTTACTGTGTTTTAATGCATTAATGGTGGTTGCCGGTGTAGGTAGAAATTCACATATTTACCTTTATTAAGGGTTAAAGCCGATCATTATTGTTATTATTACAAGTCTAAGAGGGCGAAGAGCAATAGCAGAGTTCGTTTGAGCAAATTGATCGAGATAGAGAAGGGATATTGTGTGTGAATCGATTCAGAAAGTTAGCTTGGGTTTGTTTGCGTTTGAGGTAGGTCTTTTATCTTTGTTGTTCGTTGTTTATTTGCAGTTGTGTTCGTTGTGTTTTGCTTTATATCTGCTCGCGTATTCAATCATTGTGTTTTAAAGCAATTCTATGATCATCGATGTGATTGAATGAGCAGGTTCTTGTTCTGTCTTGTTTGTTTTACTTTAAATCTTTGTTTTCTTGTTTTATCATGTCGTTTCTTTCTATTTTTAGGGCACCGTCGCTTTCACGTCTTAATCGTGATTGCATCGTGTTTGTTTTTGGTTTGCACTAGATTAGATTAGATTAAAGGTTTTTAATGGCGTTTGTTAGATTAAGAATCTACAGTGAGGTAGATTAGAGATTTTACAGTGAGTTAGGGTAGATTAGATTTATTGTTTAAATTAGGGTTTCATCATCTGGTGGAATGGCAGGGTTTAAACCCGTGCCCTAGTTTTTGTCAGGTTTGTTAGATTAGGGTTTCGTTAGTCTCTGTAATCATTTTTAAAATGTTTAAAAAAAAAATGATATCTTAGAATGCAATTGTTCCCCACGGTCATATGGGTGTAGAGTTTTAAGCTCCTTTGCCATTTTATAGCCGCCTAGGTCTTAGTCATAAAATTGTGTTGAAAATGAATAAAGTATTTGATGATGTCATGATTAGCATAGGTCGAGGTGGGATTGGAATGGATTATGGACCTAAGAGTTTTGTTTTATGAGGTTATCGATTCCATTTTTATTCCTTTTCCGATTCCGAGTTAAGGTTTTCTTGAAGTATATGATAACTGGCGGAGGCGGGATTGGAATCGATCTTGGACTTGAAAGATTTGTTTTGCAAAAGGTATCGATTCCATGTTTTATCCCGTTTTCGGCTCCGCGTATAATGGGAAAGTCTTTCTTCAAAGTAATGATAACCTAATTAGAGGCAGAGGCGGAATGGAAATAGAATATGAAAAAAAGAAAATTTGAAGAAAACCAAATCCGTTTTTTGTTCCGATCCTGGTTCTGATAACTTCCCCGACTCCGACTCCGAGCCCATTTGTGATTAGGTGAAGTTTCCATATCGATTTTTGCTCTGAGTCCACTAGTTTTGTAAAAGAGATTCTTTTGAGCTTCTGTCTAGTTCCGACTCCGATGTATGTGTAATAGGTATGTTTTAAAAGCATGTTTTATGATGATATCTAAAGATCTAATTAGAGGTTTGCTTGCAGGAAAATTGAAAGATGTCAGGAATGTCAGGAGAGGCTGCTCGAAGGAATCAACCGGCTGGAACATCAAAGACAGCATCAAAAATAAAGAAGGTGAAACCAGAACAAGTGCCTTATACGTTGAGGTATGATCATAGGAATGCGGTGGTGAAAGTGAGTAAGGTGGAATCAGACTGGTCAGATATCACAGATACTAATCTAGGCTAGTATAGCTTTGAAGAATTACATGAAGAGACCTTTGCAGAACGAGCAAACTTGACAGGGAGAACACAAAGGATTATTGATTCTGGTCTTGCACATATCACTGTGTTTCCTTTATCAGTCCAGTGTCTGGAGTTGATATTGATAGTAGCCAGTACTTACAATCCTCCTACAAGATTATGCATGGATTCACAAAATAATGCGATTATAGGTCTTACTCCACAAATGTTCCAAAGAATATTTAATGTTCCTGATCCCAAGAACTTGGTGCAGCTAACTGAAGCAGAGGCATTGGAGAAATATAGCAAGCATAAAGACTCCAATAAGTCTCACTTAAACAAAAAGTGGTTAAGCACAGAGAAGAAATCTTTAAGCAAGCTTGCAGACCAGCCAAAGAGGGCAGATTTCAAGAAGGAGATATCTGATTTGATATTAATGTTGTCCAGAGTGTTTGGGAAGAGGGATGCCTTCCACTTCAAGGAATGGATGTTTCATTTTATTCAAGTAATCTTTCAGGGTGATTACCATTTTGATTGGTCAATGATTGTTTCTGATGCCATACATGATCAACTCACAAGGGTTAGACAAACTAAATCTTTCTTCATGACATCTTACATTGTATATGTAGTAGCAAGGTTGGGGATTTTTCCAAGATTAAACAGAGTAGGTATAATGGGAGTTTTGGATGGACAAAAGAAAGTTTGGGAACACTACGATCAATTATCTCTTCAGGTTGCGGAGACTCATTTCAGAAGAGTTAATGATGCATTTTTATATGTGGTTATCAACTAGTTGAGTGGAGATGCAGGATACAGGTTAAGTCAAGAAGCTATGGCTTTTATTGCTGAATGGGGAAGTTGGTACATCCAATACCCCAAATTTACATACTTTAGATTGTTTGGTTTTGAAGGTCATCCCCATTTGCTTCCAAGATGCTGCAGTAACAAAATAGTGCTTATGGAGTTTGTGTATCAAGCCATTGGAGTTAATGCTAGGTTTGGGATCAAGCACAAGACAGGATGCCATAAATTTCCCATGACACTAGGTGAATGTAATTGTCAACATTTGAAGGGAGCAAAGGTGGTTTGTAATGAGTTGATACAATTGAAATTGGGATTGTATACAGCTCGTAAGTATTTTGATCCAAGGGAGAAAATGCACGCTTTATTACCTTCAGTGTTCACTAAACACTTTAATTTGTTAGAAGACTTTTGGTGTGATAGGCAGGATGATTATGACTTGAGGAAGAAGAATTATGAGAGATTATTAGTCTCACTCATGTCAGAGCTTGGTATTAAAGAGAATATTCCTGACACTTTGGTGGATGATGGAATTGTATTAGATCCCTCATATGAAGCTTTGAACATTGGCACCAAAAGCTTAGATCCAATAGACTGGAATGAGGAAGAAACAATCGATATTAAGAAAATTGGAAGAACAGTTTTGGATAGAAGTGTACAATGGTTGATGATGAAAGCTCAAGCTCCTCAAGGACTAGTCCTTAAGAAGGGTAAAGGATACAAGAGGATTAAAAGAAAGACACCTTCCAAGGAGCCATTAGAATTCTTTCCTCCTAATGTTGAAGAAATAGAACTTGAGGTGGTTGATGAAGAAGAAGAGGCACCAAAGGGAGATGTTCCAATAGAATCTGTTGTTTCTACGCCCACATTGGGTGAGTCATCCACACAAGCCCCACTCACAAGAAAGAAAAGTAAAGAGGTTCAAGAAGGAGTACTTTATGCCCTAGCTGAAGCTGATAAAGGAAAAGAAGTGGAGGAAGAATTGGTAGAAATTGAGACAGACTCAAATGAAACTCTGTCAGAAACAGATTTGCAAGAAAACATGCCTCTAGGGCATACTATTGAGCAGATTCTGACACAAGAAGAGCAATGGAAACTATTTGAAGATGCTACAAAAGAGTCTGATGCAAGGGCTACAATGGAGAAGCAAAAGGAAATGGATGTAAAGTTACAAGCTGATGCTCTACTTCAACAACAGCAATTAAAGGCAAAACAAATTGAAACAAGGGCAACAATTGATGAAGTAGAGGAGAAAATGAGGCAACGAGAGCATGAGCTCAAGGTAGAAAATGATAAATTGGAATTGATACAGAAAATCCATGATCTTGAGGAAGAGAAAGCAAGAAATCGAAGGGAAAAGGAAGCCCTGGTTGCTAGATTGAAGCTTGCAGAGGAAGCTCGACAGAAAGAACAAGAAGTTGAAGCTCTAAGAAAGGAAATAGATGCAATTGAGCTAATAAAGAAATAGCAAGCTGAAGAAGAAAGGGAAAAGGCAGAGAAGCTCATAGCCTTGGAAATGGAAAGGATAGAAAAGGAAGAATCAGAAAAGATAACGAAAGAAAAAGAGGTCGAAGAGCTAATTAGGAAGCAAAAGGAAGAAGATGTCGAAGCTGCAAAAATTAAAGCTTTGGAGGCAGAACAGTTAGAAAGAGAGGCCTTAGAAAAGGAGAAATTAGAGAAGGATCAGATGGAAGAAGAGAGATTGAGAAAAGAAGAAGAAGACAAGAAAGTGCAAGAACAAAGAGATAGAGAAGAGGCTGAGAAGTTAGTGCAAATGCATGTGCTACAGGAGCAACAAGAAAAAGCAAAGGTTTTTTCTCAACCTGAGGTAAATGTTCAGCCATCCTCTACAATTGTTGCTTCCTCTTCCATGATGATGAATACTCCTAGTGCTCCTACATGGTTGAAGTTAGACCTGCAGAAAGCTAGAACACCTCCTCAACCTCTTAATTGGGAGGACATGATGAAGGGAATTGAACAGGAAAGGCCTAAGTAGAAGGCTAAAGTCTTACATTCTACTAGACTCATAGATAAAGGGGAGATAGTTGTTGAATGTACCATGCCTATGACTGAAAAGGAGGTAGGGGATATGCAGCTAACAGACTATCAATTGAGTACGGTTAATTTGGGAAGACCCACTAGAAATCAACAAATGAATCTAATTGATGTGGTGGCTTCAACAATTAAATCAAGAATGATGAAGGACAAACAAAAGAAAGATGAGCTTAAGGCTCAATTGGATCAGTTACATTCATTCTTGAAGAGTGTCTCCTCTCCAAGGTCACAACAAGTTGCAGCCATTAAGACTCCTGTTTTGTTAAGCAAGAAGGAGGTAGATGATTTGGTGCAAGTTAGAGGTAAGGCAGAGATGGTACATAAATGGATAGACAAATTGAACCATGAGGTAGGTGAGGTTTTAACAAAAGGATTTGAGGCCTACAAAGAAGCAGAGGGAGTAATAAAAGAGATGCATCAATACATTGAGGCATCAGAAAAAAAAGAAGAGTATAAGGAGTATAGTGAAAGGTTACAAAAGATAAATACATTGCCTCTAACTACTCTTCTAGAACAATCTATACTTAAAGATGATAACAAAGACTTTGTAGAGAAGACTTCTCGCATACTCAAGTTTAGAACTGACTTCTTGGGCAAACACAAGGATGAGATTCAGGAAGTAGTTAATAAGTTGACGGAGCAGTTGGAAGAGTTGGAAGCGGTCATGGCCATAATTGTAGATGTGAATGTAATGACAAAAGATGGCATGCCTTTGAGTCAGGTTAGAGAGAAATGGAATGAAAGATTCCAAGGACTCATACAGGAGAAAGATGATGGAGGAGAATTGGTGATAGATCGGCTTGTAGAAGTCAAAGAAGAAATAAAAGTTGCAGGGAGAGAATTGATCAAGGTTAAAAGTATGAAAGAGTTTACTGCAGTTGAGTTGGATCGGATCAAATTTGAAGATGACTGGATTGATGGGCCAGATATGGATATGCTACAACAAGTCTTCACCAATTATGATGAGTTCATGGTGGATCCGGCTTCACATGCATAAAAATCTTGCATGCATGATGTTCTTCTTCCTTGCATGTTGCATGCATGCAACACTGACAGTCTTGAGGGCGCATGACTTCTTTTCTTATATTTCTATCTTCTATTTTTAGATCAAACTGAATATATAATGTAAGGACTCAAGATCAAAGTTGATCTAAGTTTCCAAGAAAGTTGATTGTTCCTAAAAAGGTGGAAAGCCTAAAATAGAAGTGAAGTTCGAACTTCTTTTGTATAGCTATAAATACCAGATGGGTATCACATTGTAAGGGTCGACTAATTGAGAATTGGATTGGCTTGCCTAATGCTTAAGAGATAGAATTTTGTAGAGTTTTGTAGAGATACATTATACTTAAATCTTTTACAGTTAATAGAATTACAGGTTTACTTGAAAGATGGTGTTTGGAATTAAATTGTTTGTTTGATAAGGCTGATAAGTTATGATCTATCTGTATGCAGTGATTGTGCTGAACATAAGATTTTCTTGAATGATGAAAGTCATTTCAAGGAATCAGATTTAAGGATCATCTTATTAGATTGTCATTGAGTCAAATTTATTAAAAAGTCTGTTGATCTATAATTTTGATGATGAATGAATGTGTGTTGTTTTGAAAAAATCCTTGAAATATTTGTGAAGAGTAATTGCGAAGTTAATTAAGCACCTAAAATGTATGCAGTGGTATAGATTATGCTACAGATTGTATCATCTTATGGTTTTTATGATCTGTTAGGAAACATTCATCATTGAAGGTATATGTCCAGATACTAGATAAATTCGGTTCATACTTACTGGTTTACCCCTTTGTTCTATCTTTTTCTTTTATTTAAAACCCATTGATTTAAAGGAACTATTTCGATAAAAGAGTCATAGCTTGAATCCTTTGTTACCAGCATAGGCCCCTTGAATATTACAATTGCATGAACCAATTGAGTGACATCAGACAGTTGAGAACCAACTACTAAGACCTTGGGAGTTAGACTACTACATGTTGTCTTTCTCTTTCAGGAGAAATAGAGTAGAAATATTTTGTTTTAATGTTGTTTGTGTCATTTTAACCATCAACACGTCGATTGTGCGATGAACAGTGGTTGGACCACAGGTGGCATACCATCACTGAAGCGTCAGAGCAACGACATACATTTGTCAGAATCGAGACGACAGTTTCATTAGTCTAGCGACGAACAGTACTCGGAGCAGCGACATACATTCGTCAGAACCGAGATGACAGTTTTGCCAGTCTAGCGATGAATAGTACCCGAAGCATGGGTGGCATACCGTCGATGAAACGTCGGAGTAGCGACATACATTCATCGAAACCAAGATGATAATTTCATCTCTCTAGTGACGAACAGTACCTGTAGCACAAGCAACATACCTTTGCCAAACCATCAGATTAACAACATAAGTTCATCGAACTCATGATGAAATAGGCAAGTCATTACGGCGAAAGTTCATTAGATACATTGCAAATTCGTCGGACGCTTTTTGCGGTTTGTCACAATTTCGACGGAACAATGCAATTTATAAAAAAAAAAACTATTCGTTGAAATGTAGGCATATTAGTGAAAGATCAAGACTATTACAAAAATTAAAATTGCCTAAGAAGATATATCAGGAGGACTAGATTTTGGTCTCAGCGATGACGTTTCATCGACGAGATACACATCTTATCTCATCAACGAAGCATGAGGGAAGCATATCGGCAAGACATAGACCATCAGAGTAAGTTTTGAATGTCTACCCGACCCGCTATGTGACACCGATAAGATTACATCGGTAGGAATCTTGGTGACATAGTTGAGATCAAAAGAATAATCATTGGGGAGACTCACCATGTCGGGGAAACTATAGAATATCCTAGCGATACATGATCTCTTGTCGATGAAGATACAAATGGATCGAAATACTTATCGGGGTGACTCTGGGTGATATATAAAAGTAGTAGGAGGCTCCAAAGTGCATCCATAGGGATAATGACAGGACATAAGGATAGGTCAATCAAAGAGAGAAAGTTAATGTGCCAAGACCATGAGCATTTAATAGGGGTAGTAAAAGACAAGATGGATTGTCATCAATGCTTAGATTTAAAGGACAGATTGGAAGAATTCATTATGAAAATTTAGATCACAATATGATTAACCCTGTTTGGACAAATGCAATGACATTAGTGTCAAGAGTTAAGAGGCCATTCAACTTTGCATTTCAATAAATTATTGTATGCATTGAGTAAGTGTTTACAAGGTAGAAAAAGGACAGTCATATGACTATTTCAAATATCAAACAACATGTCAGTTGTTGTGTTTAATTAGGCTTACAGAGGTAGGGATTTATCATTTTTTGCATACATCTGCAGTCCAAGCTCTAGGCCCGCATTATTTGGTTACTATGTATGAGAAATGAGCAATGAATAATTGTAGAATATGGAGGCTATGGATGATATTATGATGGCCACATTTGATGTTGATCAACAATTGGAGCAAAATATAAAACCTATGATGAGTCATGAGGTCAAGGGGACTGTCATGGACAACAAGCACAACCTACGAACTGGATTCTAATTTTACTAAAAAAGAAAAAATCAAACTAGTGAATATTAAACTACACACTAGAATCTAAATTTGTGGAAAATGAGAAATTTGGTGAGAAAAAGTACCTGCAGTGCATCTTGGATACTTAGCTAGTGTACTAAAAAATAGGATTGCAAACCCAAAATTATTCTCACTCTGGAAATTCAATAGAAAAATATAGAATGTTATCCTGGATACTTAGCTCTTATACAGCCAATAAAACAATATGAGCATGATTATGAATGGTTTTACCTAGTCCCACTCTTGATCTCCATGTTTGAGAGCCTTCTCTTTAAGACCCCATGAATCCACTATGATCCATTGCTGCCAAAAGAGATATTAATGTGTAAACAAGGAGCAACATTTAGACAAACTGGTTGTTGATTTCTTCTAAGAAATTTAGAGACTACAAAAAGAAGATACCTGATGGGGATCATGTGGGCTTCCTAGAGAAAGCACTGCAATATGGCCTTGAGCAGCAATGAAAAACTTTGGATTAGCTTCATAGTAAATCCTAACAGCATGACATTGAAAGTTGCTCAGGTACTAGGTCCCCTCCCCTAGATTAAATTAAGGAAAACATTATTGTAAACACAATATGTATAGAAGAATATGAATGTAAAGGAAAATGGATATTAGCAAAACATAAATGTAAATAAAAGTAGTGTGAGCAGAAAATGAATCGAAATTGGTCTTGAACAAATAAAATCATACCCAATTAGCATTAAGTTATATTGACCTTGTACTCATTGCCATTGTCAATCTTGAAGGTTACTTTGATGCCTTCTGCAGAAAAATATGTAATGCCATATTTGAAATTATGCAGATTATTTTTTTAATTCTTCTCCATTTTGATATTTTCTTTCAAAAATTCATAGAAAGATATGTAATGCCATATTTGAAACTTACATATTTTAATTTTACTAGTTCTATAATTATATGATATGATTCCAACAATTGTGAAAAGCATTGGCAATATGTTGTATGAATGAAGTAAACTATGCAATTGGCAGGTGTAAAGCCAAATTCCTTAACCCTTGCCAACATCCTTCTTGCTTGTTTTAAAACATGTGCTTTGGAACAGGGCATGAAAATCCATCTAAGTATAATGAAAAGGAGATTTTTGTCAGATATTATATTACAGTAAGTTGAATGAATGTAAGTAGAGATATTTTAGCATACCTGCAGATGGTACAAAATTTCATTGTTAAGTGGAAGCCTCCCATCAACAACAAGATCCAAATATCCGTGTATCTATCTCAATCGAGCCTCTAAACCCTTCAGAGCTATCAAATTTTCCACTAACCTGTTATGCACAAAAGTCAAATTTTAGAGACCACTAAAATTTAAAAAAAAAAACAGATCTTTGAAACCAAATCCACACACAACAAAATGTTCATAGTGAAAATTTAGCACTTTCTTTCATCTTTGCATATTGATTTGATGCTTCAAACGATGCATTTCTTATATTGAAAAGTGCATTACTTACCTTATTGAGCTTCTCTTTGTTTTGAGAATAGTTTAATATTCTCTACTTAATAGGGCCAACCATGTGAAGGTGGAAGCTCATTTGGCCCCCCCCCCCCCCCCCCTCACATCACTCTCAATTCCCCATACCCGATCATATAACATTAATCATTCATTCATCCATTAATAACATATAACATTCATTCATTTATCCTACATTAATAACATATAACATTCATTCATTAACATATAACATTTATTCATTAACATATTCACATTCATTCATTAACATATTTCATTTTTTCTGTTTTTACATATTATAAAAAATATGGCTGTCATAATATGATTACAATCACTTCTTTTTTTTGTTTCTTTTTTGCAGCTAAAAAACGTTGAAGTGGAGTATCGTTTTCAAAATCATCTATCCTCCCTTGAGTTTTTTTGAGCTCTGCTCGTGATCTTAATGTATGCCTAGTCGTGTACTCACAAAGTGGATGCAGCTGCAAGGGGGGGTCTGCTAAAATAGAAAAGAAATGTTAAATTGATATGTTTTATTATTATTGTTGCACGTATTTCATTAATTAAAAGAACATTAGAGTGGTACTCTTTACCTGATTGGGCCACATCATGTTCCTGATATTGTCTTATAGCCTCATGCTCAACATGTTGAACACCCTCTATATCCTAATCTGGAGTTGAAACACGAAAGATTACATTAATTAATATACCAATTGCAATTAAATATGTTTAAAAGAACATTAGAGTGGTCCTCTTTACCTGATGGAGCCACATCATGTTCCTGATCTTGTCTAGCCTGATCATGCTCAACATGTTGATCATGCTCTACATGCTCTAAAATTGAAACATGAAAGGCTACATTGATTAATACACCAAATGCAATTAAAGATGTTTAATTGTATTAATCCATACTGTGTTTTGTATAGCACATGAATACATATAGTACCGGGATGCACACCATGGCCTTCATCTGCAGGTTGTGCTCCACCCTCACCAGGCTTCATTCCAATGTCATATGCAATATTATCATTGCTTATCTGTGTAAAACAAATAGGCACATTATTATGGTGGAAATTAATATTGAATTGATTGCACAAGTATTCAATTTGAAATAAACTTTATTGAGTTTATTTACCTGCATGTTGGATGTAGTGGAAGATTGTGTTTGCCCAGTCGAGACTCTTAGCTTTTCAATCAGGGCTCCATAGCCTTGGTAGAAGGAAATCTTTAGGTCCTCTTCTGTGGGCACTCTGTTGAAATCAGAACCCTGCATTTTTACATGCGATCATGAATTTTGCTTCTATGGTGTGATAAAACCAAAATTGTTTGCAATTTATTATTTGGATGCAATATTTCATTTATTGATACTTAAAAATTGTGTGGCTATTTTCATATAACCTCCAGAGCCAAGTTTGTGCTGCCCGTGTTTTTCTAGTCTTGCCTTTGTTGCCTTCGATGTGTCAGATAGCCTATGCAAAATTTGAAATATGTTAGATTATGTAAAAAGAAAGAGTAATTAGTATATAATTAAATTGTTGATAGTATCACATACCTTCCTTGGCCTGGTGGTGTCTTTCTTTTTTTATTTTCAGCCTTCTCCTTTCCATCTAACACCAAGTCCTTCCACTCCCTCTTCGGAATCATGGGGGGACGCTTGTACTTTCTGTTCTTCTGTAAATGTGACCTATATCGGTCCCTCACATACTTTAGATAGGTACCAAATTTCTTAAAGACCTTGGTTCGGTTGAATGTTTTATCATCGAAAAACATAACTAAATGGTTAATGAGGTCATCTTTTAAATCTTATTTTGGGCATTTCACCGTGTACGTATGGTGGGCCCGAAGAGATCCAATGTAAGATCACTTTGATGTTTATAAAAAACATCATTTCCTGCAAAATGATCATGAGATCATTAGTCTATAAAGAGTGATCAATAAGTAAATTTCAATTGGATTATATATAATAATAATTAAAACATTTTAAAGTACCTAGGACCTTCTCTATCTTTATGGGAAGGAAATCCTCGGTCACCACAAATGTGACCGGCAATGTTCCCGTACTAGTAATACAGGAAGATCCAAGAAATGCTACTAAAACATCACCTGTACTAGCGGCCTCTGTATCCACAAGTAGTGACACATGTAGTGGCATGTGTTCACTTCTAGACGATGCACTACCGAATGCCTGCATGGTATGTGTTGCCGACATTTTAGTCAACAATATAGGCATGAATGATGGGGTCGGATGATGTGTTGTATGCGTAGGAAGATCTAGATTGACACTTGTACTGACCCCTACTTACCGGGCAATACTTGCAGTACCTTGATCATGGCCAGCATCATGATGAGGATGCAAATAATCCTATAAAAACAACACATATTTTAGTTCATGACATAAAAGAGTACAAAATATAAAACAATGAATGAACTTATGTTATAATTAAAGATCTCATGACAACTTACTTGCAAGTTTTGTGCTCTCTTAGACAATATTTTAACCCTTTCTCTTATCTCATCTGTTTGAGGCACTATGAATACCAACTTAAGGATTTCTTCATTGCATTTTTTTTGGGCCTTCCTCATCATATCCACAGGGTTTATGGAAAATGCAATGTCATCATCGATAATAGTGACTGCACCTCCATATGGATGCTCTCTTGTACTGCTGGTGCCTTTCCCCGATCAGCCGAATGCAACAAGAATATTAAAAACATTATCGAAATTAACCCAATAAACTCATGAAAAAAACATAATAATAAAACGTTTTTCTCGTATCTAATTTGTACAATTACAATGAGGTAAACCTGTCGGATAGAAGTGCCTGAAGATGGATCACGATCTGTGCTCTGGGCCAAAGCCTTCCTCATATGATCAATGTCCCGCTGTGCCAAAAATTAAATATAAAAAAATTACCAAAATGAAACTAATAGACTTACGAAAAAAAACATAATAATAAAATGCTATATTGGAGTCATTAATTGGAGGTTGGGTAAAATGGTATATAGTACATACCACCCACATAGTAATTGTGTTTGTATCTAAGTGATTCAAATTGTAATCGATTAGCAACTCTTCCCCTATAGTTATTGATTTAATCGCACATATGAATACACGGTTTCCCTCTCGCGCCTCAAATATACAATTGTGTTGCTTATTTGTTGACCTAGGTCGTGTACTATTTATAAACCCTGCAATATTCCCTGATGCTTTTGGCCTCCCATCAATGTACCTAGCCACTCCTTTATTTTGATTCTTATCTTTTAGTTGTATATAATTTGCTGATAGTGCATACCTACGCATACTTCATGTATATCGAACCAGCTGCATCCAATATTTGTAACTGTAACAGGGTCCAACATACTCCATCAACTCAGTAACTTTTTCGTAACAGACCTTTATGCCATCCATGCAAACTAGGCCCAAACCATGTAATGATGATGGTGCTATGCAATATATCCTCTCGTTGACACAAAGATCAGTGTTTATTGGAGGAAGTTCCTTGGGTACCCATTGTTTCCGTAGATGTTTGTACCTCAAGGGCACCTTAATGTCACCTATGCTCTCATCATCATAAGAACATGACCCCCCTTCAATAAGAAAAAATTCCATGCGTTTACAAAATTTTCTTCTAATATTTTGACCTCTAGTTGATCTCCCTCTTTTAGACCTGCTACGTGTCTCAGTTTCCTCTTCTCTTCCTGAGTTTCCCTCGCTCGAGGAAAACAAATCTGAAAAAATACCTATTTGGTGGTACCCACACTTATAAGGATGTTGGATGAAGTTCTTTCATGGTAATGTGATCCGAAGGTGACACTATGATTAATCTATCATTTCATTGCTAGAATTTGACAGGTTATAAGGTAATCAATTCTTGATAGATTGCAAGTTATTGTTACTACCATCCAAATGTGTCCATCATAAATCAAATCTACTTAACGTTTTAACTCCCAAACTTTGTAACAAGTGTTAAATGTGACTATGGTCCACTAGTTACACAACCAAGGCATCAAATGTACTATCTAATTGTAATCAAATGATTTTTTCTCTTCATTCAAGTAAATAAACTTGAAGGGAAACACCACCAAGTGGTTTATTGGACACCTACATGACTAAAAATAGCAGCAAATTTACATTTAATTTCCATATGTCTAAGTGGTTAACGGGGAGGGAGTGTGTACTAGGCCTGGTAAAGTCATCATAATTTTATGCTTGGCAATAAAAAATGTTTAAGTCATCTTAAATCTTCCTATGTCTAATTGCTAGGAGACTTTTGGTATGTTTTAAGGTAGGATGAATGGTCGCATCAATGTTCTAATTCTCTATGAAAAGGTTTCAACATCTTCAAATAGAGAAAGTTCGTGCTCATAGTCATTTGAAACAACAACATTTTGATTATGTATGATGGTAGTATTTGATAACTTAAAAGAATTGGCTACCCAACAAACTTAAAGTTAAAAGAAACTTTTTCAGTTTGAGGGGTTAGCACTTTCTTTCATCTTTGCATATTAGTTTGATGCTTCAAACGATGCATTTTTTATCCCACTTCTATCATATTGTATTGCCATCCCATTGCAATTGTTGGAGTAGTTGATACCAAAATTTCATATCATATACCACGTTCTTGAAGCAATTTTTTGTGTTTTTTACAATTTTTCTGAAGTTATTTTGTGTTGTATGGATCCATACAAGCTTCAAATTCTCTGAGATCATTGGTGTAGATAAATATATGTGTTCCCTTTCATTTGCATTTGTTTTGAAGTTCTCAATCACTATTTTGTGGGATTAAACAATCAAATACAGGGACTGCTCTGTTGTGCCTGTGTAAGGGTTTGAAGGCTAAATAGAAATGACATCCACCAATCTACCCACTATCTTGGAACTATAACTCAGTGGATTGGTGTGCATCATAGTGGATTTGATGGAGTTTCAAATCTTGTTCTTTTAATTTCATTTATGTTTTCCCCTTGTCTTGGCTTGTTATATTGTTTGGGAGGAACCTAAGGTTGGGTTTTACCTTGGCTTTCATAAAAATCCTAATGTTCCATGTAAAACCTTGGGTGAGATATATTCGGCTGTTACCTTTTTGGAGTGGGTATTAAAATGACTTATGTTTCATTGTTTCATCTAGGCCGAGCCCCTTTTTATAAATTGAGTTAAATATTTTGACTAAATTTATTACTTCCTAAGTTTAGGTTGGCCCATGCCCTATGTTACTAATATTATCCCAAACCTAAGGTGAGGGTTAATAATCAAAAGAGCTTCTGAAACTTCAACTATAGAAGCTACAAACTTGACTATAAATGTGGCCAAATTGGCCCAAAAGACAACTGAAAGAGAAGAAGCTGAGAAGAAAATTTTGATGGAGAAGTATAACACCATTATTGGAGAGTATAGTAGAATGCAACAAAGGAATGTTGAGCTACAAACTGAGGTAGACAGGTTGAAGTAGAAACATGTGGGGGAGTCTTCTAGTGCTCCTGGTACCCTACCCATACCTTCTACATGAAAATCAGTACCTCCAACTTCTCCAATTGTTTCTACTCTTGGGTCCCCCATCCAAACTCCTACTCCTAGTCCTTCATTAGAGCCAGTTGAAGAGGAGGTTGAGTAATTTGTAGATCCCACCAAAAAGAAGATGCTTAATAAGATTAGAGAGCTACAGGCAGCTCTAAAAGCAAGTGAGAAGGGAGCAGTTGCCAAGCAAAATGAAGTTGTAGACACAGTTTTTAGGCATTTGAAGGTAGATTACCATCAGTTTATTCTTTATATTCTTTATTCTTAGATTCAATAAGAAACATTACTAGGGATCAAGAATTAGTTTTTCCTTTAGTTGAGAAGTGGATCCCTAGGGACAATGACCTAGATGTTATGTATAAGGCCTCTAGATTCAATGCAGACAACAAGCCCCAATCATTAAGGCCTACTCAAATTTTTGTAAAATCACTGCAAGGTTTTCAAGCCTTACCTGATGATTTGAGTAGGAAGATTAAGGAACTGGTAAAGAATTTTGATGACTGGAGTGGAACGTCTTTACCAGATTTATACGGACTACCCTGGTTTGCCTATGTAAGGGTTTGAGGGCTAAATAGAAATGACATCCACCAATTCACCCACTATCTTGGAGCTATAACTCGATGGATTGGTGTGCATCATGTCATGATAGAGGTTCATTGCATTTAGGGGTCTTTTAAAGCAAGAAACTTGGCATTGAATTGATGCCCTAGGGCTGATAGGGATAATTTTCTTGTGAATTTGTGGTTGTTAAGTCAGGGTTTATCAATTTGATGGATATCTTGGTAGAGTCATGGTGACACTGTTTGATGGTCTAATCTCTACTTCGAAATAAAATATCTCTAACAACTCTAAGAGCTATAATGGGATGGCATTAAAGGAACCTTCATATGAAGGATCTTCTAATGAAGGAACTTTGAATTAAGGTCTTCATTTGAAGGTCCTTCATGCCAAGGTTCCTTTTATAAAGCATTTTGGACATGAAATATTTAAAATAAAAAATACCTTCATTTGAAATTCTTGACATGGCATTATTTTTGAATGAAGGTTTTTCATTCAAAGGTCATGACGACATCACCTTCAAATGAAAGTTCTTCATTAACTATTTTTTTGTAATTTTGAATGTGTGATAATAATTTTGGGTTGAAAATAAATCCATTTGAGCCTTTTATAAATGAAAGGACATTTGATGCAATCATATGCCTTGTCAAACTTTTAACTTAATAATAAGGGCATCATGAGTAGTTTGTTGGGCCCATTCAACAATCTTTGATGCAAGGATTGAATTGTCTAGAATGTGTCTACTATCAAGAAAGCCAATTTGTTTACCTCTATGACTATATCTCAAGCAATAGGTTTAAATTGTGATGGAAATGATATTGACAAGGATTTTGTAATCTAGGTTTTGAGAAGCATAATTGGTCACCATTCTAGGAAAGATTCTTCATTCTCACTTTTAGGTGTAAAAATTTAACAATACGTAGATTGATGAAAGAGCCCAAAGAGCCTTTCTCCATGTTATCCAAGTACACATAGCAGCAGTCTTCTCTTATATGGTTGTACATGATTTCAAGAACTTAGCTAGGAATTATTCATTTAACCTAAGGTTTTCTCATAATGCCATCATTGGAAAAGTATGATCAAATTCTTCTATTATGAAGAATTGGTCTATGTGCCTCTAGTAATCACTATAAAATGTGAAAGACTAAGCTATTTTATTTTTTCTATCTTATCTTATACCATTTTACGAGAATGGGGGGGCCAATGTACGAGAAGATCTTTGGAAACTAGGCATGAAAATTGCAGGTTAAAGAGAATGGGGGTGCGAAACTTATAGTACTCATTGTCCCTTGGTCGTCGATTTTCCCTAAGTGCCCTCAACCTCATCCTCGGCACTGGTATTGACCTTGTTTTAGCTCCAAAATCTTCGTTGGCGCTGGTATTGACCTTATTTTCACTCCTCCAAACTCTTCCTCGATGCTGGTATTGACCTTTCACTTGTCCAATTTGACGAGCTACAACCTGGTTTAGTTAGGTTTAAGAGTATGTTAATTAAATTTAAAATTATGGCGCCATTTAGAGTAGTGAATATAAAGCAAGCAAAGCCTATTATGGCGCCATTTAGAGTAGTGAATATAAAGTAAGCCAAGCCTATTATAGTCATGAGGGAAATAATAAAACTCCTAGGATACTTTGTGAAACCATTTTCCTTGGTTAAAGGGAGGCCATAAAATATACCTTTGGATTTTTTCAATCTTCAAATATGAGGATTTGCAAGGTTCTTAGCAACATGAGTAATGGAAATGTGTGCAACAAGAATTTTTGAACACACATGGAATCTCCTTGCCAAAGAAAGGGGCTTCATAATTTAATATGATAATTTTTCTCAACTCTAGAAATGATATGTTTCCTTAAAGAGGAAGGAGAAACCTAAAAGGTAAAAGAGATTCTTAGGAATCTCAACACTTCCTTATGATCAACCCCCTTCTATCCATAGGAATTGAATCAATTGGGCTTGGCTAAGAATGATTCCCTATAACATTGAGTTTTATGCCACTATATATTTGACCTTAAAGCTTTCCAAAAAATATCTAGGCATTGAATATCCTAAATAATGTCACGTTTGTCCTCCAAGAGAGTGAGAAAGGAGTCATTAGAAAAATGGCCATTGAATAGTTGGGCTATAGAGTTACAAAATCAACATTCAATTGTCGATATTTGTTAGAATTTGATAAAATATTTGTTGTTCTTCGTTACGTCCATCTTGTTGAAAAACACAACTTAATATAATGACCATTTTGAATTCTTCCCATAGTAGATTTTCTCACCTTTTTCTTTCATATGGAGCCATGTCATTTACTGTAGGTAGTTGTGCCAAGTCTCCAACTAAAATCATGTAGATATTCCTGAATATAAAATATTTAATTAAATTGATAAGTATGAATTTGTATAGAAGGAACTACAATAGAATTGAATAAAAAATATTGTAATGGAAAGTTATCAAAGTTAGCAAATTCAATCCAGAACTCACCTCCAAATCTTTGGTTACTATTTTTTGGGAATGCTTGTCGAAGCCTGGAATCTATGTTTTCAAGCAGCCTCTCCCCAAAGAAACTCATTTCATCTATCAATATGTATCTGACATGTGATATTTCTTCTTGGAAAGTTGTAAGTCTTGTCCCTTCTAGTTCATTGAAATCTCTTATTGGAATTCTTAGCTTTGAATGAATGGTTGAAGCACCAATTTTGAATGTTGCAACTCCAGTAGGCGTGAATAGAAGTAGAGGAGATTGTTTGGGAGAAGAATTTTTTTCTAGTGCTAGGTTATGTGTTAGGTTATATAGGGTTAGGTTATATAGTGTTTGAGCCTAGCCTCAAACACTACAATTAGGGTTACGTTATGTGTTTTCTTTAGGGTTAGGTTTGGGATTAGGTTTATGGTTATGGTTAGAGTTTAGGGTAATCTCTAAATTTAAGTTTTAAGTCGTAGTTGATTATTTTCCCACAAAAGGAAATTAGATCCATTTTTTCTCATGTTCATTATAGCCAACTATGGCTTAATCTTAAATTTAGACCTTTTCTTGAAACTTAACATCATATACCTAATCCAACCATAACCCTAACCCTAATCATAAGATTGAATCATACCCTGACCTTAACCCTAGCCCTGACAATAAACCTAATCCCAACCCTTACTTGGAAAGTAAACCATCATTTTCTCATTAATGTAACCCTAGCCATAACTTTAACCCTAACACTATTTCTCAAAACCATAATCTTAACCATAACCCAAATCCTTTTTATCACAACCCTAAACATAAACATAACTCTAACCCTAAACCCTAAACCATGATCTTAATTGTAACCCTAAACATAAACACAAACCTAACCCTAAACCCTAAACCCTAAACCATGATCCTAATTCTAATCTAACTCTAACACTAACCTTAACTTACACCCTAACCTTAACCCTAATTGTAACCCTAAATTAAAGACAAATGCTACACCCTAAACTATGATCCAAATCTTAAACCTAGCCCTTACCCTAATCATAACCTAGCCCTTTTTCTCGAAACCTTAACCTTGACCCTAACCCTCACCTTTATCCTATCTTTATAACCCTAACCACAACCAAAACTCTAACCCCAACCCTAACCCTAATTACCTAACCCTAAATATTTTTCTTTTATTAATTAGTTGCATTCACTCTAATAACCCTAAACCTATCCCTAAACCTAACCCTAGCCCTATCCCTGGCCCTAATCCTAACCCCAAATCTAAGCCAAATATAAAAACAACCCTTAATCATAACAATAACCCTAATACTATAATCCCTAATTTTAATCCTAAAACCTAACCCTAATTTCATATCTAATCCCAACCATAACCAAAACTCTAAATCTAACCCTAACCATAAAACATAAACCCTAATCTAGCCCTAATCCTAACATTATTTTTCCTAACCCTAACCCTAACTCTAAACCTAACACTAACCCGAACACTAAATCCTAACCCTAATTAAATAACCAATCATAACCCTAAATTGTAACATGATCCTTTTAATTGGATACTACACAAAAATTTATGTGTTACAATCATTGCTTCCATTGTTGGCATTTTTACATTGGGATGCATATATTTTTAAAATCAACAAAATCTTTTAATGTCTTGCCAAAATTAATATTATTAATTGTAATATCAAACTTATAAACATGTATGCAAAATAAGAACATAAATAAGAAATATATGGTAATAGTTTCTTCAAAAAACAAAGTGATGTGGACTACAAGGACTATAAGATATCCACAAAAGAGATCTACATTGAAAATATTGTAGGGAAATTCAAGAAAATACAATTGGTAGATGCAAAGCCAAATAAATGTGAAATTGTATACTATAATGATTTTAGAATATACACATAATGGATTTGTTGAAAAGGTTTTACAAACTTTCAAACAAATTCAATTGGTAGATGCAAAGAAAAATTCCACAACCTTCACCAAAATCCTTATTGGTTTCCTTAATATGGGAGATTTGGAACAAGGTATAGACATCCATCAAAGCATAATATGAAGATGAATTTTTTCAAATGTTGTGGTTGTAGATGCCCTTTTAAAATTTATATAGAATGTGGAAGGATAGAAAAATCTTGTGAACTATTTGACAAAATGTCTCAAAGAATTGTAATCTCTCAATTTATTTTAGTGTCTATTTTGTTATACCCCATGTCCCAAATTGGGTATAACACAATAGACACTAAAACAAATTGATAGATTGTTATGAGGGAAGTGATGAGACTTTTCTAATTAGAGTTTATTCCATGAGATTACAATTATTCGAGGCATTGTGTCAAATAGTTCATGAGCTTTGTCTATCCTCCCACATTTTGCATATATAGATTTCAAAAGGGCATCTACAACCACAAGATTTGAGAAAATTCATCTTCATATTATGTTTTCCTTATGATTGGTTGACTCTTATACTAAATCTGAGTGTTGTTTGTGTTTTGACAAGAGTAGATTAATATTTTTTTAATTTTCTCTATCAAGATCAAAATTACATGCACATAGAATGAGCCATAGTTTAGTTACAACACTTGGTCTCTTCAAAATAATCAGAGAAGATCCGGGAGAGGAAGGAATGCACACCAAACTACAAAATAGGGGTAGTTGTGGCTTTGTTATTTTTCTTTATATAATTTACTTGTTTCCTATAGTGATAAAATAATCACTATACAAATGAAAGACGGTTGATTATGTAGTGAATATTGTTTTGTGTGTTTTGAAATGGAAGATATCTATTTTGGAAAACAAGGATAGACAATTAAGAGGTGGGGTGAATCAGTTGTTACAAAATTGAAACTTATTTAACCTTATTAACCTTTAATCTCAGATTTGATAATTAACAGTGAAAGCATAAATCAACAACACATCAGAAACACACATAACACCAAGATTTTTGTGTACAAACCCTGTTAGGGGAAAAACCACGGTGGAGGTTAATCCACAATTTATACCCTGTTAAAAGTATAAAAGAAATGAATACAGAATGCACATGCATTCATGAACACTACCTAGAGCTCGCTGCTCAAAGGGAAGGCTCACTGCCTTACATAAGATAATCAAATTAAATCCATCTGATGAGGTTGAACTGAGAAATTAGCTTCTTCAAAAGCTTGCTGACAGTTTCAGTTAGGCACATAAATACTTCTTCATACTTTGCTTAAACTTCTTCACACTCTGCTCTTCATTCGAATGATCTAATATTTATCCACACATGTCTCGCATAAACTTCACATACATTCTCTCTAAATGAATAAAACAATTGCTCTTATATATCCACTTCATGAATTTACA
Organism: Sequoiadendron giganteum; assembly: GCA_007115665.2. Lineage (NCBI taxonomy): Eukaryota > Viridiplantae > Streptophyta > Pinopsida > Cupressales > Cupressaceae > Sequoiadendron > Sequoiadendron giganteum. The sequence continues at coordinate 95,568,971 of CM021103.1, forward strand.
TTAACAACTCTATTGACCAAAAATAAATAATAGATGAATACAAACTGTCAGCCCAATTCATGAGCAAATCTCAATGCGCACCAACCTAAATCGGTCACAACATAATGAAGACCTAAATCAGCATCCTCGAACATGCCAAGCATTCAAAAATTAATCCACAAGGATCTACAACACGCTACCACCATCATGTCAACCAAGAACATGAAAACTCGAACATGCAAAGGAAAAACCTTTGATCACGAGCACACTGATCAACATGGACGTACCACAATGATAGAGTATGAGATCAAGAAACATCAATGAACATTTCAAGAGCATACACTACAATTCAATTCACTAGAATTACATTCTCTTCTTTCAGAAACACCAACTATAGCAACAAAATAACTGTAGGAACACAAAAACTCATAACTCGCTCCAATCTTGATGCACACCTCTGAAACGTCTAGAGTATATACTAGATAGGCTCAGCAACAAACCCTTTAATAAATGACTTCAGAATACCAACGTACACAAATTTCCACCACTTTGATATCCACAACTTCATAGACTATCTGCAACATATTTATTCTAATTTTCTCAATATTCTCGACATATACAACCTTTAAGACATTAATGCTAATAGTGTTGACATCAATGAAAACCACATATCATGAGCAACACAACCACAACATCCAACAATCTACATCTCTATGAAAATTGGTATATGCTAATAGTTAACTTATTATCTTATTTATAGCATTTCCTTAGCTTTTTATACTAAAAAATTCAAGGTAGAGGGTAACATGATTCTTTGAATTGGATACTACATAAAAATTTATGTGTTATAGTCATTGCTACCATTGTTTTCATTTTCACATTACGATGCATATTTTTTACAATCAACACTCTTTTAATGTCTTGGAAAAATTAATATTATTAATAATTTCAAAATTTTATAAACATGTATGGAAAATAAGTACATAAATAAGAAATATATTGTAATAGTTTCTTCAAAAAAGGATAAAAAAATCATGTGGACCGTACAAGGATTGTGGTGGGACTTAAAATTTACATGGATGGAGGCTAGGGTTTTAGGGTTTAAGGTGGGTGTTTTCTACCCGTGGGTTATTAACGAGGGAGATCAATGATAATCCTTCCTCATGGATCTCGAACGATCAGATGAAAGGCCCTTGAGGGTACTGCGAGGTCTACAAAGAGGCGACATGTGGCTTGGTTCTTGAAGCGACAGGGCTAGGTGGGACCCTCTGTCCAGTTGCAACCTCTTGTTTTCTTGGGTTGTGATTGGGCACGGTTCTCCCAGGGCGCTAATGTGGATTTTCAAATAATTGTTGACTCAATCTAAGTCATCTGACTTGCCATGTTCGATTCGCATTAATGGTTCAATTTTTGTTGGGTTCTTGTTCATCCGCATTGGGAGTTCTTTCTCTCTGCAAGTTGTTCTCATTAATGGCGCGGGTTTTTTTAGTGGATCCTTGCCTGATTTTCCTACGTGCGAACAATGTTCTCCTGATAAATGCAATGATGGGTTGTATGCCATGCCTTCGCAAGCCAGGAATAATTTGTTGTGGCTACATCAGCCACTAAAATGCTCGAATGCTCGTGCTGCATTTGAGCAATTAATATTCTCGCACCAATTAAGTCTATAAATGCTCATTGTGTTATTTGGTATTATCATCACATTTTGAGTTGTCTTGTTTGTAGGTTGTCGAGTCTCTCCTGTATTTTGTGAGGTGTTCTTTGCAATGGACCATTCGGCTATGCGCAAAAGTACCAGACTCGGGGTGAGAAATTTGCAGCCTGATGAGGTACAACCTGTCCTTAGTAAGCTCGAGGTTGTCCATGATGCTTATAAAGGGACGGGGAGCTCCAAGTCCCCATTGGTGTTGTCTTCTAGTTCTGATGGTGATGGGTCCGAAACTGACTCGGACTACCAACATTACTTGGTGTCCATGACCGAGCTGTTGGGGGTCAATGAAGAGCCCCTCGCAGTTGCCCCAATAAATGTGATGGCTTCGTACCATGCTACCAGATCATGTATTAAAGCAGATAAAAGGAAGCTGGTCTCGCTTCTTACTGAAGCGAGGACCAGGAGCAATCGCCTCTATTGAGGCTGTGTGTCTTGCAAGTAGTTGCAGTTGTTGGGTGTGTTACTTTTGGGTGGTGTGTTGATGTGGACGTACGCGTGCCTGCCACACTCTTTTGTCTTTAGCTCTGGTTGGTTACAATGGTATAACTATTTTGATTCCTTGAACTGATTATGGTTTTTTCTAATGATGAGGAATGTGAATTTTCATTCTAAATGAAATTTAGTTTTGGAATGAACAATGTAGCCTATTGCTTTGTTGCTCTCTTGTCCTATAAAGGAGATTTGATGGCTCATTGTTAAGGGTTGTTGTTTTTTTTGGTCTGAAGGCTTAGAATAGGTACAGTTAGTGGTAATCCAAGATTTTGAAGGTATTATGTAGGAAATCATGCTGGGTTGGGAATAGTATGAAATAAGTATACTATGCTTTTGTAATTACTGATATCGAAAGAAATCTAAAAAAATTAAGATATTTTTCTCTCTTGTGTATGGGCCATGGATTATGAATGGATTTATCAAGGGTTTGTTCATTCGGTTTCAAAGGTGTAGTTGAAAGTGTAATTTGTTCTCTTGCTTTAACTTAATGAGTTAATCAAATGCTTGAACACAAATTTCATGTTTATGGTTATATGCTCAGGATTCACTAAGGAGTATTGTTTTAATATACTGACAAATCTCATGGTAGCAAAGCACTATGGTGATAAGTTCATTTTCATCTGAATTATGTTTTATATGGCTCCCACCCAATGGATGAGGCACTGGATAGTATTGGTAAATTCCTTTCAAGTATAGGACTATGACTCTAAGCACAGTGATTCAATACCCAAAATTTTTAACAATTATCAACTGCTATCTCTTTTTGGGATATAGATCTTATGATAATTTTCAGTCTCCTTGCTTTGGGATATCTATTATTATTCTTTGGTTTTGCCACAACCAGGGTAATGACTGTCTATTAGTGTTAGTGGGGATTACATCTGTAAGAAGAAGTGTTCTTACCAATCATGAAACATTCTTATGAACACACTTGGGTTTACCCACCTTGGTTTCACAGAGCCAAAAGTGTAGGAGATGTCAGTCTTTGACCGACTCTTATTAGTTGGCCACTAGCCTTTGCAGTTCTTTATAACAAAGGTTGGCTACCTCTTAGATAATTGAAAATCCTATGTGGGAAAAAACACCAACAAATTGTAAGATATACACAAAATGGATCTACATTGAAAATTCGGTAGGAAAATTCAAGAAAATACAATTGGTAGATGCAAAACCAAATAAATGTGAAATTGTGGACTATAATGATTGTACAATATACATAATGGATTTTTTAAAAAGGTTTTAGAAACTTTCAATCAAATGCAATTGGTAGATGCATAGACAAATTTCACAACCTTCACCAAAATCCTTGTCGATTTCCTTAATATGGGAGATTTGGAACAAGGTATGGAAATCCATCAAAGCATAATATGAAGATGAATTTTCTCAAATGTTGTGGTTATTGTAATCTCATGGAATACACTCTAATTAGAAAAGTTGCATCACTACCCTCATAACAATCTCTCAATTTGTTTTAGTTTCTATTGTGTTACTCAATTTGAAACTTAATTGTGATACATTAAGTTCATTGTCAAATTGTCATTTGTGTGTCAAGTTTGTCAAAATCCAAAATGATCAATTATTAATAAAATCATGGATCATGTAATATTAGGATGGGTGACCTCCTAGGAAGGCCTAGTGCTTCATCCCTTTGAGAATTATTTAGATGCAATGAGTGATAAATGAACCATTCATTATCATGAGAGATGGGTTCTTGTGAAACACTACTCATGAAACATGGGTCAATGAGTTTGACTTGTAAAACTACATAATTGAATCCTGATAACAATATCAAAATTTGACACAATGTGAAAAATACTTCGTACTTGTCAATAGATCATGTTGTCAAAATCTAGAATTTCAAATTATGAATTCTTTGTAATTACTCAATAGATCATGTTGTCAATTGAACTTGTTGGTGTTTTTTTATTGCAGCCCACAAGTGTTTCCTAGAAGCTCCTATGAACTCGCCACATTCAATACTAAAAGACTAGGAACGGTATGGCCAACTTAACGAGAATAGCAATAAGGATAATTATCCTATACTTCGGACTCTGTAAAATCTAGGAGGGTATTCCCTAACATGTGCTCTTAACATACAACATTTAAACATTTAAACAAGTCATTTGCACATAGGTAAGCAATAGATAGATCCCCAATTAATGTTAAAGGATGAAATCCTTCAAGAAATTGGCTATTCCTTAAAAAAGACTCATGTCCATTTAACTAAGAATCGCAAAATTCACATAAAGTAAATTGATAGGAAATGTTTGAGTAAAATATCCTGATGCCATAACACAAAACATACGAGAATAAAACGTAATCAGAATTCCAGTGCCATATCCAAGTGCATGGAGTCAAAAGAGAAAATTGAACTACAGGGTAAATTTCATTTTGAACACTTATGATCTATTATGAATTGCATTACAACCCATATATCTATACCTGAGTTTATTACTCCTTTATGAATCCTATTTTTTATATTGCATGAATTTACTGGTTAACTGAAGCATTTAACCAATCCTTTGAACCAGAGTTGTAGTTAAACATAATTCACAGTAAAGAACAAATGAAAATCAATGAAAATCATCTTTGATCGATATTTCATTAATAACCCATGTAACATAACACAATAGGAGAGAAAATGAACTCCAAATATTCACGAGTTTGATACAAACATGCTCAAAAACCCCATGATTAACAAAGTTCTCCAATCTGACTCAAAATTTTTTAAAGCCTGGACTTACAATTCATACTCTCTATATTACTAGACTCTTATTTCTCATATTTTGGATATTTCAACCGACCACTCTCTCAGCCCAGAATTCCCTTTTATAAAATAAGGGAACCAACAAGCTTCAGGTTAGAGAGTACACATGTCCATTTGTAATTGGACTGCTAACTCCTGATTCAGTTACAATTCTATTATGCGAGTGGAGAGCATAAGACAAAGATCATCATTAGTTGATAAGGAGGAAAGAAAACATCGCTCCAAGGGCTGCTCCCCATACATCGAAGGCATGCTTAGCCGTTATAGTATTAACTCCACCTCAACACCCTGTACTTGGAGTTAAAAGGAGAATGCAATTTTAGAATCTAATATCTAAGGCCAGACCTGTATTATACATGACCAAGTTGCAATTCTTGACTATAACACTCATAATTCCAGTTCATCTGTGAACACCTTTTTCCATAATTCAAACTCCTCCTCAGAAGGCCACTAGAAAGCCACAATTTGATCAACCTTGTTTCGATAGGGAGCATACTTTACCATTATCGATGTGGCCTTTTTATCAAAGTTCTCTAAGAAACTTATAACAAAAGACAACTTTTCCAATGTATTCTCTAGCATGTGGATGTCAGAATTTTTGCATATCTCATGTGTTTGAGACATCATTATATTGTTCATTTGCTCCTTCCAAACCTATAGGGGTTTGACTTCATCCTGACTATGTAAAATATAAGGCAATGGGGATAGGTCCTTTCCATCATACACATCTTTCAACAATTTAATCTTGGATTCCATTGGGGTGGAAAATCCCTGAAACTTCTACTCAACAATTCCCTTGACCAATTGATATGTTGCAATAACAGTAGGATATTTATCACCATGCTATTTTGCCCCTACTGCCATGAATTTCAACTTCTCCATTCTAGGGCTCCATTTGTTTAGCAATGGGATGGCCAATTCTTTATCCCTTGGAAACATTTTTAGTGCTTGCAACATTAGGACATAATTTGAATGAACACTGTTTAGCTTACTCTGGACGCTTCTATTTAAATGTTTCAAAACAGTGTCCACTATCACTGCATTGCTTCTCCCTGTTGCATCCCGGATTTGCTTTACCATCTTATATTATTCAACTTGATGAATCAGTTTCTCCCTAGAAAGTCCCCCTCTAGGGCTAGTAGCCCTCTCAATAGCGATAGGCACTTGTCCCATATTATATAGAACAATAGCCAAAGACTGTGCTTGTGCAGGAGGTTGAGGCTGCTCTACTGGTGGGTCGAGAACAGTGTGGCTAGAACTGACTTCCTTTTGAGATCTCATGGTATCCATTTGTTGCCTCAATAAATCCAATTCACTTTCTAACTCTGCTACCTTTTGTTGACTCTTATTATATTTAATAATAATGTCATTATATTGGCCTCTCAGAGTATCTCGGCCCTTGGTCAAATCTTCAACAGTTGCTCTGGTGAATTTGGCAACATTCACAACCATATCAGTAGCTTCCAATGCTGGGGTGTCAGCAACTCTCCTCACAACCAAGTGACCACTGAAGTCAGAAGGTTCTGCAATAATTGGATTTTTAGAGCCAGTGGATATGGACTAGATTGCCAATGCATCCCATTCCTCACTAAAGGCCGATCCCTTGTGTGCCAATGTAGCCTCCTCTTCAATAGCAAGAAGTGGCTTATTATCCCTTCTTATTGTGTCAAACACCACAGCATTAGCGATATCCCATTTAGGGAGTAGCAATACTCCACTTTTTTGCACCAATTCTCGACCCTGCTTTGGTGTTATTGCTTTGAATTTGTCTCTCATTTGTTCCTTGACCTTAGTTGAATTAACTTCTCTGGGAGCTCTGGATGCAAACTTCTCTCATGTGCCACCTTCTCAGCATATAATGTAGTATGTGCTCTCCACACAAAATATTTAAAAGCACCGATTTGAATAAAAGAGTCATCCATCATGAACTCTCTGCAGGCTTCTATTCTCAAGTCATCATTGCTTGTTATTCCTTTGATTTCATCTTTTCCTAACCTCAAAGAAACTGTACCTGAACCTGTTGCAATGTCAACTGGGTCCAATGGCATCTCAGAATGCATTTCATCCAGAGTGACAATAATGTCATCATCCTCATCACCATCACAATCAACAATATTTACTCTTTCAACCCTCTGCCTTTTTGGTGATGGTGGGCAAGCCTGTTCTGAAAAACTTGGAGGGGAATCCAAATCAACAACATTTGGTACTGACTGCCTTGAAGAAGATGGTGCAATATTTTTAGCAACATCTTCAGCCCTACTTCCCTTTCTTCTAGAAAAAACCCTTATCTTCTTTTGGGGCTGATAAGTAGGCCTCTCCTCTTCCTTTACCTCAGGGTACTCCTCGATGGTTTGTGATTTTCCCCTTTCTTCCACAACCCTTTCATCTTTCAAAACCCCAACCAAGCTCTCAAAATTATCAATAGCATACATTTCCCTGCTAAACTCATCTTTAGCATTAGGTATGGGATTGAAACTATATTTTCTCCTGCTTACTTTTTACCATTTTAGAGTAGGCAATGTATAGTGCCTTTCTCTCATCTTGTAATTGCAAATCAAAAATATTCCTGATGGTGTCCTCAGGAAAGTAGAAGGTGTGGACAAAAGCTCTCATCCGATGTTTTGCCATCATTTGAGAGATAAAACCCTCAGGATCATGATTCCTAGGGCACACAGTCCTTAGCCTATAAGGCCCAAGTAATTTATGCAACTCCTTCCATCCTCCCTTTTCCATAACAAAATCAGAAAATGCTATATATTCAGGGAAGAAAGAACCTTTCTTCTGTTCAGCTGGCAAGTGTAGTTCCTGAGTGCCCCCAATTGCCTCATGACTTCCAAAAATCCAATTCTAAGGGGCACCTCCCTTGGAAAAACCTTTGGATTGACATTAGTGCCAAAAACCATGAAAACTGTGGTATTATGATAGGGGATAATGTCTCCCCAATTGTGCATTATGTTCAATTCAGGCCTTCTCTCCATTGGCCTCAAAAAGTCATGAATTTCTTTTGGGATCCTTGGAGGGTCACGAACCAGAGCCTCACTCAATTTAGATCCAAAGAAATTATGGAAAGTTACATAATCAAACTTATGATCATGCATGTCAAGAATCCTAGTCCAATATTGGACAAACATTTCAATTATTCCTTCCTTCTTCTTTAATTCCATATCATTTTCAAACACAGCCTGACCCCTATAAAAAAACATGTGGATTAACAAGGAATACCATCTGAATCTAACCCAATTCGTCCCCTTCTTTAGGGCTACTAGACCTGTGTGCATCTTCTCTGCCAAATAAGTGGCAAAATCATATATTACATTAAAACTTGGGTGCTGGAGATTTACTGCCATACACATAATATCGGTAGGCAAGGTTTTATTTAAGCTGACTCTCAGAATTTGACATAAAGTACAAACAATCTTCTTGAAATAATTGGAGAAATAGTCCATAGGAAAAGGTTCAGGCTCATTCCTACCAATTACTACCTTCTTCTGATTTTTTCCTCTTCCTGAGACTGCCAAATGAGGTATTAAAAAGGATGTTCTGAACAAACCCCTAGTATTTTTATATTCTTGTCTGAAAACCTCCAAGTTGATAGGAACCATATCCTTACTCCATTTGTGCAATTTGAAAATCTCTTCAATTTCTTCTTTGGTTATCTTAATCATTTGCACACCAGCATGTGTTCTGACAATTTAGGCCACAGGGTCATATCTAGCAGCAATGTCCTTTAAAAGATCTACATCCATATAAACATTAGGAACCACCAATTTACCCAGGTCTAACCTCTAAGGGTTACACAAAGGAACCGACAAATTCTTGTTCCCAAACCAATTGGAGAACAACTACCACCCGATGTATGGTAACTCGACATCTTGAATTGCACATTGTTTGTCTATCAATCCTTCCAAGATTCGAGGCCCATAAAACAAAACCTTTCCCTCCTGCTTCTTGCTAGTAGAGGGCTGTAAAAAATCAATAATATCTTGGGATAAAGACTTGGTAGTGGTTTCAAAACCAGAACTTCAAGCCTTGGGTGCCATTTATACTAGACTAATGATAATTCGAACTAGGGTTTGTTTATTTTCAGATAACAAATAATTACAATTTTCTCGTTTAGCCTTAGCAGAAAATTATTCAATATTCAAAAATCCCTAGCAATTATCTAGACAAGCTCTAAAAGCAAATCTATTCAATCAATTCTTCAAGAACATAAATAGGAAACAATCACGAATTGCCTAGCAAGCAACCATAAAATCTTCTGAATTTACAAGAAATGACGTACGTGCTACTTATGGTTTCAATCGCAGAACATCCAGGGCAGCGAAATTTAGAAATCGTAACTACAGCTTGCTTCGCTCGATACCAAACAATTCTTCCTCAATGTAGAGATACAACACGGAAATTGTAATTTACAAATTTTAGCATTTAATTATGCAAGCAGAGTCGAACTCGGCCATTACTATTCACTCGCACGAGATAAAACGGGTATAGTAGAAAAACCAATTTATTTTTAAATATGAGTCGTTGATCAATCCCAACGTTGGCTAGGAGAACGACTCAGATTTAGTCAAAATAGTTTGAAAATGCCACGTTCTCCCTCCAATCACCAAACGGATAGGATATTCACCTACCGAGCACCACATCAGCATGAAAATGGGCCCCACCTTTGTTATCAACGCACAACATTGGAGTCCACGTGTCACCAAATCGCACACCTCGCAACATTATTGAAACTATAGTTTTAATTGCGCGAGGTCAACGAGGAACAACCACGATGCGTCGGTACGGAAACAGTTGTCGGCATCAGCCTTCATCATTAATCAGCGAGCAAAACTGGTCCCCACCATCAAATGTGACAGATGGCAGCATCTTGCATGCCTTGCACCATATTTATGACATTAGCAAAAACCTTGCGAGGTCTACGAGCAATGGTTAAGATTGAAATCACTTCATCCGACAGCCGCGCAATCTGCACATGCAAAAAGGTTATTTCGCCTGACTTTATTATTTCTTAAGTCTAGGTTAGTCCGTGCCCCATGCTTTAAGAATAACTTTGAGCCATCGTTTGTTGTTGTCCTAGGCGATGTCCCCTTCTCCCTTTTAATAGCTATTTTATTTTGCAGGGGGTGTTTTTAATGACCGTCGATCTTCCTACGATTGATCTTGACCGCTCCCCGCGATCTCGTGATGACATCGCTGCTGGTTGTTTGGTGATTGTGATATCATGGGTGAGCGCCACATGTCCCAAGCTGCCAATGCTGAAAAGGGATTAATAAAGCATTTAATATTTGTGTCAAACTTAAATACGTTATAAAGTGGGTTACTAAAACAGCTGCGAGATGCACGTGCTCGAGATCGACGGTGATGTTATAATCTTGGTAAAAAGTTGCTCAACGGTTATGTTTGGTGCTGCCGACTGCTATGTTTTTAATGACCGTCGATCTTCCTATATTGATCTTGACCGCTCCCCACGATCTCACGATGACATCACCGCTAGTTGTTTGGTGATTGCGATATCACAGGCGAGCGCCACATGTCCCAAGCTGCCGATGCCGAAAAGGGATTAATAAAGCGTTTAATATTTGTGTCAGACTTAAATACGTTATAAAGTGGGTTACTAAAATAGCTACGAGATGCACGTGCTCGAGATCGACGGTGATGTTATAATATTGGTAAAAAGTTGATCGACGGTTATGTTTGGTGCTGCTGACTGTTGTGTTTTTAATGACCGTCAATCTTCCTACGATTGATCCTGACCGCTCCTCGTGATCTCGCAATGACATCACCACTGGTTGTTTGGTGATTGTGATATCACGGGCCAGCACCACGTGTCCCAAGTCGTTGATGCCGAAAAGGGATTAATAAAGCGTTTAATATTTGTGTCGAACTTAAATATATTATAAAGTGGGTTACTAAAACAGCTATGAGATGCACGTGCTCGAGATCAATGGTGATGTTATAATTTTGGTAAAAAATTTCTCGACGGTTATGTTTGGTGCTACTGACTGCTGTGAGTGAACACGATCACCGATGGTAGGAATCAACGGTTACCCACCATCGCATGATCCAAAGATGCAAGATGTTTAGTGATCGCGATATCACGGGCATACACCAAGTGTATTCCTTTGGCGCTGCCTTCTATGGTGGGCCCTCGATGCTGACATGGAGATTTCGTCAACCCTTTTGAAGATGGTCATTCGATGATCTAAAAAAACTAAAAGATTGATAGCTGAAGTTTAAATTCGCATCAAATGCGATTGGAGCCGTTGGCGTGGCATGCAAATGAGCTTTAATGGTGAACGAGACATCTACTGGCTCAATTCAATCGACATAAAGTATATGCTCTTTTTCTATCTTCATCACAAAAGAATTCAAGTATTTTCCAAGTAGTTCAGAGCCAAAGATAATTTTTTTCGAGCGATCACCATGAAGTTTGGTTCTCTGCAAGGCACGAAATCCCATGAGTTATTTTCTAAACTGTTGGGTTAATTTGACTATGTCTTTGCGAAGGATTCTATTATGTTGGTCAAGGGGTTTTGTTAATTATTGTCGTAGGGTTACTGGTTTGTTTGAATTATTGGAATTGCACAGTTTTGTTGTATTTTTGTGTTCTGGGTACCCCTAGTTTCTTCGAGGATTTGATTTTTTAAAAGAAGCCCTAGTTGTTTAAGATGGCACCACCGAAGCGACACTCTAGCCATGTTGATTATTTGAAGAGGGATTTGTATGATGACTTCCTGGATCAACTCCCGTTGTCAACAAATGACATGAAGAGTGGTTTGGTTTTAATGAATGGAAAGACCCTAGGCGAAGGTCTAGTGTACAAAAATTATAACATTACGGATACCAGGATTCCTATGACTAGTCTTGAAATGTTTAGGCTATGGTATGGATAGTGAAACTTACCTCACCCCTTCTCTAATGCCTGCCTGGAGATACAACATGGGGAAACTAACAGTGCCAAATGTGTTCCTTGATGTTGAGTTGCTCAAAGCAGTGGCAGCATGGTATGATCATGTGACAAGGGTCATAAGGGATAATGATGGTGGAATTCTGCTAAGCATAAATGCAGATGACATTCCGCAAATTTTTTATTTGAATAAGTATAGCCCTTTCTTAGTCCAAATAGATTTTGAGGAGATGAAGGAGGAGTACAAAAGGTTAAAGCCTCTCTTCAGATTGAGGTTGCTTCCTCCTCACCTGGCCAGGGTGGGCAGTTCAACAATTCTTATCAGCCCAAATGACTAGGAGCCTTTCAAGCTGAGTTGTTTTGCTAGTCACTTTCTGACAACATTTTATTCATTGTGCCAGATTTTAGGGTTCAACCCTAATACTGTGATGCCAGTTGCGTACATGTTTATGGGAGCCCAGATTCAGCATCCCAACTTTTCTATGGTATATGACTTTGCATCATTCCTGTCAGAGAAGATGCATGAGGGTTTGATGGAGCTGCATGTGGGGGATACTGACACTCCTTTATTTCTAGTACTCCTTGTTGATGCATATATTCCTATACAAGAATGTTGTTTTCTTCTTAGAAAAAATGGAGTTGAGGCAGGAGGTGAATGGAGAAAGGTTACCAATATAGGTGTGGAGTGCAGATTTGTCTTACAACAGGGGAGGTGCCATCTTTGTACAGTTTGATAACTGCTTTGCCTCCAGACTCAGAGATCGGTTGGTGGTAAATGTGCCAAGAGTCCTTGAATATTTGCATGACTTCCTCTGATCGAAGGTGAGAAAGCCTAATTTAAAAGTGTCACAATTGGGGTGATATCATATTGTAGCCTGTAAGCACTCTCTTGAGGGTGTATGGTTTCTAGGGAACCCCTCATATCCTCCCCTTTAATGTACCATCAAGGATGGGGTTTGCTGAAGTTATGTGGCAACTAGGTTGTATTCATGAGGAAAACCTAACAAAGAAAGGAAAAGGGACTTTTTTCCCTGACTACACCGTTGTTTCTGATTTTGTTTGTTCCAAGGGAGGATGGGTCCACTTCAGAAGGTTTTTTGATGAATTCAATTTGAGGAATGGTCCTAGGAGACAACATGACCCTGAGGGATTCTTTGCATTGTTTAGACAACAAATTAAAGGTGGAAAATTTGTATATGAATTCAACTTTCCTAAGGACCTAATAAAAAATGAGTTTGATTTGAATAGGCAGGAGCTGAATAAAGAAAAATGGATTGCATATGAAAACTGTTGGCTATAATACATAAAATGGATCCAAAATATGATCCATTAATGGAGTTCACTCCATTTCACAAGAGAATAGACTTCTTAATGACTAATTTCAAATATATCATGGGCACCTTGATGACCAAGAGGGTTAGCCACCAGTTGACAGGCCTCTATACAAGAGAAAGAGAAATGTGAGCAGTGATGAGGATGAAGGGGATAAGAAGGGAAAACAAGGCATGCAAGCATCATCACAGCTAGGTCCAAGGATCAGAGCACCCAGAGGGATAAGGATTGTGGATCTAGATTCACCACCAAGAGGTGATCCTACAGTGTTACAATCAAAGCCAAGCCCTAAGAGGCAGAGAGTTGAGGAAACACAAGAAACTCTGATGGATGAGATAATTGTGACTGATCAAGACATGCAGGTTGGTATCCCTTCCCCTCCTAGATCAACACAATCGGTGCTTTATGAAATGGATGTAAAGGGGAAATGTGTACACGATGCCAGGATGGAGGCCTACAAGGTATTCTTGGATGATGATGCATTTGTAAAGACTCCTGTATTCTTGCAACTAGTTTGGAGGATAAAACTAGAAGAGTACTAGAACAAATGCAAGAGTAGGAGAGAATTGAGACCTGATAGGTCCGAGCAGGAGAATGATGATGAGGTCAAGGCCGAATTAATGGAAGAATTCAAAGGCATCTCTCCTAAGGAGGGAAGAAGACTTGTGACTCAGGCTGGTGTCTTACTTTTTCTTGAATGGGACATAGCTGATGCGGTTGCATTCAATGCTATCTTATAGTCCAAGCACCCTATACAAAACAATGAAGAAGAGGTTAAGGTAGCTTTGCAGGACTCTGCCTTCAGTGAGGAGAATGAAACTTTGGCCATATGGGCATGGCATCCCAGGGCAGAAAGCCAAATGTAATTGATATTAGCCCACACCTAAGGGGAGGGCTAATCATCAAGAGAGCTTCTGAAACTTCAACAACAGAAGCTACAAGCCTGACAATAAATGTGGCCAAATTGGCCCAAAAGACAACTGAGAGAGAAGAGGTTAAAAAGAAGAGTTTGATGGAGAAATATAATATGATAATTGCAGAATATAGTAGGATGCAACAAAGGAATGTTGAGCTGCAATCTGAAGTAGATAGGTTGAAATATGAGTAGGTGGGAGAATCCTCTAATGCTCCTGGTATCATAGCATTACCTTCTATTGCAGGATTGGTCCCCCCTACTACTCCAATTGTTTCAACTCTGGGGTCCCCCATCCAGGCACCTACTCTTAGTCCTACACCAGGGCCAGTTGAAGAAGAAGTTGAATATTTTGTGGATCCCACCAAGAAGAAAATATTGAATAGGATCACAGAATTGCAGGTTGCCTTAAAGGAAAGTGAGGATGATGCAATTACCAAAAAATATGAGGTGGTTGACACAGTTTTGAGGCATCTTAATGAAAAGGTCCATGGTAAATTACCATCTGTACATTCTTTTTATTCTTTATTCTTGGATGGAATAAAAAATATCAATAAGGATTGGGAAATAGTTTTGCCTTTGCCTGAGAAATGGATCCCTAGGGCCAATGATCTGGATATTATGTACAAAGCTTCTAGGTTTGATGTGGACAACAGGCCCCAGTCATTGAAGCCTACTCAAATCTTTGTAAAATCATTAAACGGATTCCAGGCCCTACCCGATGATTTGAATAAAAGAATTAGGGAGCTGATAAAGAGCTTTGATGACTGGAATGATACATTTTTGCCATACATTATTGATGCACAAATCAAATTGATTTGTGATGATTCAAACTATGATTTGTTGGTAAATAGTATGGATATGATAATTAACACCAGTACATTCTTAGAGTTTTTTGAAAGGGAAGCCAATCAAGTTGCAGCGAAGTACACACCTTACAATACTAAGGTGAATGAGGTGGTGAATTTTGGCTGGCAAACGGATGAAGAGTATCAGAGATGGGTGGACAAGTACTTAACCAAAGAGGAGTAAAAAAATGTCTATTACCATAGGATGAATGAAGGAATGCAAGACGATGATGCAAATAATTTTGGAGACAACCACAGGAAATGAATTAACAATGGACAGGGCATATGAACAGAATGAGAAGATATTGGAAATGCAGATAGCCATAAGGAATGCACTGGAGGATGCTGATACACACAAGCGGCCAACTTACCAAGATTATCTGTCAAACATCTATTTATGACTTAATAGAGCATAATTTCTAGTTTTTTATTGTTGTTAAGCAAAAGACATTTGTCAAAGGACGCGCCCTTTCACAATTTTGATATATTTATATATGTTTCATAATGTAAAACAGATATAGGCAGATAGGAGAAAGATACAGTAGATAGTTTGCAATGAAACTTTCCTTTAAAAGACTCAGATGCATGTATGAATTTTGATGAAGTTAATGAAGATGTCTGAACTTGTGGCTTAATCTTGGTATCAACTATTTGTGGAATTATACAGTTATCTGGTTTTCTCCATTTTGATGCTTTTTTGTTGTTTAAATTGATATATCAAGCATATATATATATATTCAGTTTACCAATACACATTTGTTGTATTTGTGTGATGTGATTATTTGGTTCTTTCAAGTAAAGATTAAACCCTTCTAGTCAATCATAGTAACTGAAGAGTATTAATTGGATCAATAAGAAGAATCACATAACTAGGATTGTCATTCTATCCCAAGTAGAGTTTGTCAGTCATTTACTTGCACATTTATACAAGTTATAAACTACATCTATGTGCCAAACACTTTGAATTATTGCCATCATAGATTACACCTTTATAGATCTCCATTAGACTCCATACACCCAACAAGGAAGTGGTCTCATGTTTGCATCTTTTGGTTTATCCATTTTATTTTTTACATCTGTTAACTGAACATATTCTAATATAATTCAAATATAATTCAAATTAAAAACATCATAAATTAATTATGTAAGCACATAAGTCAAATATAATTCTATCAAGAAATTAATATCAAATAGATAATACAATCACATAACTCATACATTTCAATGTCATTGATCTTCTTCTTCATTCAACTCTTTATCTGTATCATCCGATCCAGATTCAACAATGTAAGGATTGGTCATATCATCATCATCGTCATTGATATCAGTTTCGATAATGTCATCATCCACACGAATATCATCTTCATGAACATTAACTCCTACATCATCATGATCTAGTTCCTCCTCTTCGACATCTTCGTCAGGCACATCATCAACTAACTGTTGATCCTGATCATCATCTACATCATCTTCTATTTATTCAGTATCTTCTTCTTCCACCACATTATACTTTACCAGCCTTCCTCTTGGATCATGTCTAACAACATATGACCAACCCACTTTACCTAGAACCTCTGAGTAAAATACCTACTCACATTGGCTTGGAAGAACATATGACTCATTTCCAGCTTGCTCAAAATACCTTGTATTAACCATGGTAAATCCATTATCATGTTCAATAACAGTTCTCTCGGGATCATTTTCATTCAATTGTAGCCTGTTCCATAGGATGACAAACAAAACTAATTTGAAGGACTTAAAGTCACACTCAAGTATATCATCCAAAATCTCATAGTATTGATTTTCTGAGACTTTTGGATGTATGTCGCTTCTAGGTGAAACATTAGTCACCTAGAAGACTGCAGTTATCCCAAAATCATAAGTTATCTTCGTGTCATCCAACTTTTTGATTCAAAATTTATGACCATTGTACCACATAGCCTTGTGGTGTTTCACCTACAATATGTCAAACATGTAAAACTTATTGCAATATCGTCAGTTGATAAACATATTTATTCTTGGGCGAATGTATGCAAAGAAAAAAATCTCAACATATATATACATCAATTTAATTGAAAATAATTAAATAATATGGGTGATTAATATATTTATACATACCTGTTTATCTCTTAAACCATATGCTAAATCAATTTCCCTTGGTGTAACATTAGAATCTCCATTACGATGAGTTTCTTTAACCAATAAAGCCACACCTTCCCATGTTAATGTACAACCAAATTGTTGACATCGTTCAATCCATACCGTCATCCAATCAAGATTGTTTGCGACGTACAAATGTAGTGCATCCCACTCTCGACCAACTATATCCAAAAAAATTGAAATTCACAAATGACGTATAATTAGTTAATTACCACGATATACGACCTTAATTTATAATTGATGAATATTGAAGATTAATAATTAAATAAGTACAATATACATAAAAACCAAATGTAAAATGTATTCTAATTAATCTCCATGACCATCTTATAATTACCTGTCATTTTCCTTAATCTACCTTTCCCCATCACGTACTCCCCTTCGAATTTTTTAATGGAGTTGGGATCCCAAATGCGATCTACATGGATCTTTGCTGAAAATTAGAAAGATATTAAGTAATGTACACCATGGTCTGGTATACCATGTATCCCTCCACCATAGAACCCTCGTGATGTGCTCTTTGTCTAACCAAAGCCTTCAAAAATTTCAAGTGCCTCTCAACCATCCACATTGACCTTGTGTGTAAAGGTCCACACAATTCAATCTCCTCAACTTGGTGTATGATGTAGTGCTCTTGTGCATTGAAAAAGGTCGAAGGTAGACACTTTTTCATTTCACACATTAGACAAGGAATTTTTCTCTTCCAATAATTTATATCTTCTTTATGGATTTCTTTAGATGACAGCCATCTACAAGTGATTCAAGGCACACATATATTAACGAGATTTAACAAAAATATACAATGAATTGAGCAAATATCGCTACTTACCTCATGTATTTTCTAAGATCATATATAACTTTCTTGACATTGTTGTCGAATTTGTCTAGGAGAGATAGAGCTAGAACGTACTGCAACAATTATAAAATGATCTTTTCATTAATATTTTTCCAAAAGTAGTAAACATAATACACTGAAAAGTACATGCAGTATACAAATATATATATATAATATACCAGAATAATTACCTTAATGAAGGTATACCAATCATGCATTTTCATCCCTGACCCAAATTCACCTTTCTTTGTTATGATATAGTTTATGTTCGCAGCAAATCCTGTGGGAAATTGAATTTTTCGTATGACTTGTTTTATAAAATTGCTTTGTTGCTCCGTGAATAATCAAGGAAGGGCACTTATATTAATTTGGTCTCCATCGGTATTTAATTGAATGACATTTTTAATTGCACGACTGGCTTCCTGAATTTCACTACAAATTTTGATAATTTTTTTTTTGTCATGCCTTCCATCCAATATTTTCCATAACATTTCTATCATATTCTTTCCGATATGCATTGTATCAAACAAATTCACAATTTGTAGCTACTCATAGTAGGGCAACCTACTAAATTATCTGGGATAACTTTTCAGTCCTTGTGGAAGCCGACCATTAATGCCTTGACAACCTTCATGAATCATATAAGTTAAACAAATTAACAATGACAATCATTGTCAATTACAACATGAGTAAACACAACACAATATAAAAATATAAATTCAAAATATATCATAAATGATAGATAAACAATTTGATCTGATGTATAACCTTGACGATTAATTCTATTATATTCCAACTTCCATAGGTGAGGTGTCATTCTTCATGGTTTTGATGTAGTCTCTTCTTTCCCATTGAAAGGATGTTTTTCAGTAGTTCAATACCTATGATTTCTGTGGAGGAAGTGCCTATACTCATCAAACACCTGCTTTCCTAAACTTGTTGAATGACGAGATTTCATCTTTGGACCACAAATTGGACATGCAAATTTTCCCTTTGTTTGAAGACCTGTGAATCATATATAATTGGATTAAATATGTCAATTTTTATAATTATATATAATGAATAGATTATTTAAAAAATATGCATGATATCTACTTCATAAAATTAAATATCGTTAAAGTCATGCAGTCGAACGTTATAACATACCAGAAAAATGTGTTAGCCCCGGGGCATCATGAATTGTCCATACAAGCATTGCATGGAATTCAAATTGTCTTTGTCCTATTGGTCTAGATATGTCATACATAGTCACACCATTCGATAACTTTAGTAACTCGTCAATAAGAAGCTCAATATATAGATTCATATCTTTAACTTGGTACTTACCTAGTTGAATGAACATAAACATTACATAATTATTATAACCATTTTATTGCAATATATATAAATTCATGTACATGACTATTAAATGAAAAAATATGTCATTATGCAACAAATAAGACAAATGAGATGCTACTACGTTAAAGAAAATTGATGTAAACAAATACCCGGAACAATCATTGCCAACATTATGTGCTCCCTCTTTATTGACATCCATGGAGGAATGTTATTGTTGATAACAAAAATAGGCCACACCGAGTAAATAGATCTCAGCTCTCCAAATGGATTGACACCATCCACTGCCAATGAAAGCTTGAGATTACGAGGTTCTTCTTTAAAGTGTGGACATTTTTCCTCCATGTCCCTAAATGCAGAACCATCTGCAAGAATTCAAAGAATCTCATCTCCACTTCTATTTCGTGCATGGTAATCCATAAATTGCGCTAAGATTTCGCACCTAAATAATTGTTGCATACGTGGAATAATGGGAATATAACAAAGAACCTTGCGAGGAACCTTTTTTGTTAGTTGATCTGTTCGATATCTACTGATATGAAATTTTGGGCATTCTGTTGAAAAATTCATGTTGTTTATGATATATAATATGATCATTGGGACATGCATCTATTGCTTGATACTCCATTTCAATATCTTTCACAATGCCAGATAAATCTTGGTATGAGCGAGGTAAAATATTTGATGGTGGTAACAAAAATTCACCAATCAATCTACAACAAAAAATAATTTCTTAATATAAAGAATATTAATGGTACATACTTCATCCTTTATTTACTAGCGATGAACTAACAGGGTGATCCCACAATACTAGTTTATGATTTTTGGGCAAACTAGACACTGAACTTATTTTTTTTTAATTAAATCTTAACTTTCGAGCTCCTATAGCGGCTAAACCATGAGAAATTTGTAGATGATGCAAAACAGTGATTTGTGATGTTTTGTCTATAGATTCTAAATATATTTTTTTCAAAAACTTTGGAATCAGATTACACTTATTTTTCCATCTCCTTCAAAAACTAGCTTTTAAAAAAAACACCATTTTTAAGGAGTGACACTCACCATATACAACACAATTTTTTTTGTATGATGGATAAAATTCTATTTTTTTTGAATTTAGATTTTTAACTACGATATCTAGCACTTTCATTTGGTTTCACAGTGTTTTATTAAATATTTTTTCTTTAATCAAGTTTCGAAGTCAAACCAATTACAATTGAAACATAGGCAAACTATCTACAACATAAAAAAATTTGTATGCATCGAAATTCAATTTATTTATTTTAATGGATCAAGAAAATCAATACCTAGCCTGAACATATTTTTTAAAATTTTATTTTGATAATTTTCTATTTTTTCCATATGTGCAGAACAAAGAGCTTGATTTTCGATGAAAAACCTATGTTTAATAAAACTAAAAAATCACATACACGATAAAACCAAAACATATTAAAATTATATTCATTGGATAGCTCATTCTGAGGACTACCATGATCATTTGAAATAAATTTTAAATTAATTCATTTGATCCCCCAAAAGCTAAATCAAAAGTGATTTTTTATCAACATTTTGATAGGTGTTAAAGAGACTCCATTGTAGGTATGGTTTAAAACTAGTGGGGTTCTATTCAAGGGGGTTTGATCTAAGGTGGTTTGATCAAACCATCTTCAATTGGAATCCTTAAAATGGAACTTTTTAAGGCTTAAATCATTATATTTTCTAAAAATATGCGATTTCAACAAAAATCAGAATCTCCCAGAAATTGTAAACCAGCTTTGTGGGATCACCCAACAACAATTAAAATAGATGAAAAAAGATGACATATATGAGATACCTTAACATCCGTGAGATTGCTATGTTGGATAAACCATTCATAACCTTCAAGTTCACCAACAACAATACAACAAAGAGAAGATTTGTTTGGGAGCCTTAATAGAGGGGCTCGTATTCCTTCTCAAGTATAGGTAAATCATGAACATCATCAAAGTCATCTCGATCAACATGATCAGATGTGCCACTACATGTGCCATGGATCAGTGTATTTGTACCATCATCTTCAATTGTGTTTTCTGGCGCATGATCATCTTCTTCCATAGGATCATTAACTTCATCTTCGATATTCATAGCTCCATGTTCCTCCGCTTGTAAAACCACATTCTTCAGGCTGTGATAATCCATATCATGTGCCCTAGGGCGCCCCACCTTTATAATAATGACAGACAAAAATAAACCATGATCATGATCAAGTGATTTTATATATATCAAATGTTAAAACAATATAAACATTTACAAATTCAATCAATATAAACACATATAATAAACAACTTACCAATGGACGATAACCATGCCCCCCTTCAACGTGACCATGCTACCTACAATGTTTCTCAATTATTATGATTAAAAGTCTTATCATCTTTAAGCCCTTGCAATTATTGCAAGGACAATAACATTTCCCATCACCCTTTCTTTTCAATATAGCCCACAATCTAGCAACTGTCTCTTCATTTTTTTCTGGACTAATATTATCTGACATGATTTTTCTTTACCAACCTTGAATATTTAGATCTTCAAAAAATATCAAACTCACACTCTAATAATTTTTAATCATACACAGGTAACAAAATATAATAATTTTGATATTTTACACCAAAAAAATTCGGCATGCAACCACCCTTGCAAAAGAGAAGATAGTCTGAAGTTAATGACCCCAAAAAACACTTTCAAGTGCTAATTCCAAAAATTATTAAATTCTAATTTTACTATGATTTCCAACTGTTAGACTCCTAAAATCATAATATTGAACTTGCACAACAAAATCTAGAAATTAAATTCTCAAAATGCAGCTAATAGGCCTCAACAATTAAGGCCTACTCAAGACTTTGTGAAGTCACTGCAAGGTTTCAGGGCCTTACCTGATGATTTCAACAGGAGGATTAAAGAGTTGGTAAAGAGTTTTGATGATTGAAGTGACACATCTTTACAAGATATTGTAGATGCCCAAGGAAATGTTAGATCACTACAACAATGGCAGGACAGGGTAGATGAAATCATCAATGCACAAATCAAATTGATTTGTGATGACTCAGATTATGACATGCTGATGAGTACTATGGATAAAATCATTAACACTAGCACATTTTTTGAATCTTTTGAAAGGGAGGCGAATCAAGTAGCAGTAAAGTATACACCTTATAGTGCCAAGGTAAATGAGGTGGTAAATTTTAATTGGCCAACGGATGAGGAATATCAAGGATGGGTAGAAAATTACTTAAGTGAACAAGAATAGGATAGAGTCTACAACTGACAGTTAATAACTCAACGATTATGGTTATAACAAATTTTGGCTATGTCTTGGTGGCAGTTTAGGTGCAAGTTTTTGAAGTTTGGCAAATGCAACAGTTATTCTCCAGTGGACGGGATGAACAAGAATATTCTCTAGAGACTCAACTGTTGTAACCAATTTTTGAAATGTCATAAGGTGGTCCAAGTGACGAGTGATAGGTGTATTTCTGGTCTGATGCTTGTTGCTCCTTCATTTTCCCTATAAGAAGGATTCCAGGACCTAAAATACGGGTCAGCAAGTTAGATATCTTTAGGTCGAGTCTAAGTGAAGTTGTAGAGATAATTTGTAAAGAAGCTGATATTATAGTGAAGATACTATTCTTAGGTTTGGTGTCATTCTGTTGTAGGTTTTAGTTTCATGGGTACTTAATTTTCAAGACAGTACTAGCATCTGAATGAAAATTACTCATTTCAAGGTCATGTATCTCCATTGTATGAATATATTATTATCTTGAATAAAATGATCAAGGGTTATTATGTTCATCTCACTATTATGGTGTGTGTAATTCTCATTTTGGCTTTAATTCAAGGAATTAATTAAAATGTTTGAGTGAGGTTATAGGTGACTATGTTCATATAAGGATTTGATAAGTAGTATTGGGTTAGAATATAGATTGATGGTATTGTAAGGCAGTATTTTTGGAGATTTTATATGCTATGTGTCTAGAAGATAAACTTGGTTACAGTAAAAAACAACCAACACCTTTGATATTATCTAGCTATGGCTCCCAAATCTATTGAAAATTGATCATTAGGGTTAAAATTGAAACCTTGCAAATATAATCTTTGTCCAAATCCATCAGGAATTTTCCATTAGTTATAAACAATTCCCTTATAAAGAATTTGTGAAGTCAAGTCTAAAATTTGGAAATGAAATTCTAAAAATGCACGAGACTAAAAATGAAATCTGATGAGATTTTGCTTTAAAATATGATTTTCAAACCTAGAAGTACAAATTTGACTTCACAAATGAATTATGGAAAAAGATAATGACTACCCTCAACCTGGAGATATCTTCTTGAGTTTCTTCTGATTTTCCCCAAGAAAATCGTCGAGCAAAACATTGTCGCAATAAATAGTCGAGCTTATTTTTATTTATGCCTGCCACAATTTAACTTTGCAGGTCCGTCAAAATTTTGGCGAAATATCTTCGTCGAAATGTAGACGAAAAAAACGGTTCGTCGAAATTTCGACAAACGTCGGGGATAAAATTTTAAAAAAATGAAAATTCGCACCACAAGTGCCCGATGATACATCTGATTATATAGCTTTCGTCAGAAGGTTTCATCAGATTTTGCAATCTAATGAGTTAGTGCCAATTCGCATTTGTGTAAGAACTCAGAGTAAAATCAATATCCTTTGGATACCACAAGACATGATCCAGAGTTCCCTTCAAGTATCTGAATATCCTCTTCACTACTATAACATGTGAATCTCGAGTATCTTCTTGAAATCTAGCCACAAAAAAAACTACATGCATGATATCAGGTCTAGTAGTAGCTAGATATAATAGTCCACCAATCATTGATCTATACTTGCTCTGATTAGCCTTTGGAGATTCATCACTCTTGCTTATCTTCCAACAATAACCATAGAGATACACACTAGTTTAGAATCTTCCATTTCAAATTTCTTCAACATTTATTTGACATACTTTGATTGTGAAAGGAAAATACCTTTATCTGTCTGATTTATTTGCAATCCAAGGAAGAAATTTATCTCCCCCGACATCGACATTTTAGTCTCTTTCAAGTTATTTCCTCTACAAACTTCTTGAACATATCTTCATTGCCTCCAAATATTATGTCATCAATATATACAACCACAATGAAGATTTGATATTTTTCAACCTTAAAGTAAAGATTGCTATTTGTGGTACCTTTATTGAATCCTTGCTATATCAAATACTTATCCAACCTTGCATACCAAGATCTAGGATCTTGCTTCAATCCATATAGTGGCTTCTTCAATCTGTAGACCATATCTAGTTTTTCTAGTAACTAAAATCCTTCCAATTTTTCTTGTATACCTTTTCTTTGAATTCTCCATTCAAGAAAGTAGACTTCACGTCCATTTGATAAAATTTGAAAACTTTATGTGTTTCAAAGGCCAAAAACATCATGATAGCTTCTATTCTTTCCATACGAGAAAATTTCTCCCCAAAATCTACTCCTTTAACTTGTGAGTAGCCTTTACACACAAGTGTTGCCTTGTTCCTTAATACTTCTACATTCAGATTATTTAGTTTTTTTTGAATACCCACTTAGTTCCAATCACATTCTTGTTTATTGGTCTTGGGATAAGTTCCCAAGTCTGATTCTTCTCAATTTTCAATAGTTCTTCTTCCATAGCCTTGATCCAATATTCATCTGTGCATGCCTCAATCACTGCTTTAGGTTCAACTTCAGAAAGTAAATATAGATTTACCCATTCTTTAGCATATTTCCTTCTTGTCAATACACCGTTGTTCTTGTCTCCAAGGATCTAATTTTTAGAGTGATTATTCTACACATACTTAGGGGTTTTAGGAGTCCTTTTTAGAGCTTCTTCCTCTTCAATCTACACTTCTCTTTCTTCAACTTTTTCTTCTTCTCTATAAGAAGACTCATCTAATTCATATCCATTTATCATCATTAAATTCTTCTGTAAATATTCATCAACCTTGACACTTGCACTCTCAAAAATATTTATAAATATCTTGTTGTAGCATTGGTAAGCATTTCTTCTAGTAGAATTCCCAATGAAGATACCTTCATCAAACCTTGCATCAAACTTTCCTAAGTTGTCTTCACATCTTTTGATATAACATTTGCTTCCAAACACTTTGAAGTACTTGATAGTAGGAATTATTCCATACCATAGCTCATAGGGAGTCTTTGTGTTGTTTTCTCTTGCTTGAACTTTGTTAAGTATATAAACAACAGTATGAATTTCTTCTTTCTAGTAGAATTATGATAGATTTTCCTCTTTCATCATTGTTCTTGCAGAAACTTCTTAAATAGACCTATTCTTTCTTTCAACCACTCAATTTTGTTGAGGAGTCTTAGGGGAATAAAAGTAACTCTTTATGCCATGATTCTCACAAAAGATGTTAAACTCATTGGAGGTGAGCTCTCCACCTCTGTCAGACGTCAAACACTTGATTTTCATATCCATTTCATTCTCAACCATAACTTTGAATGCTTTAAGCTTGTCTAGAGCTTCTAATTTTTCTTTGAGAAAAGTAAGCCATGTCATTCTAGAATAATCATCAATTAAAAGAATGAAATACCTGTCAGCTTGAAGACTTCTTACTCATGTAGGACCATAAAGATCTGTATGTACCAATTACAATAGTTTGATAGTAGATTTTTATTTAACTTTGAAGTTTCTTCTTATTTGCTTTCCAATTTGACATTATTTATAGACATCATTAAGAAGTTTTGTAATCTTTGGTAGATCTCTTATAGCTTGAACTAAACTAATTCTTACTAAGCTATCAAAATTGATGTGACACATTCTTCTATTCCATAACCATCTTTCATTAATCTAAGTCATAAAGTAGCAACCATTAGCACCTAAAGCTAATAAACATTTCCATCTGTTCTTTTTCCAGTAGCAACCACGGTTCTAGATCCTTTTCTGATTTCACATCCATCATCTTGAAACACAAGATTGTATCCTTTGCTACAAATTTATCCAACACTCAAGAGGTTATATCTTAAATCCTTAACATAGTAGACATCATTAGTATTATGCTTGCCATCAAAACTGATAGAACATTTTCCACATATCTCAGCAGATGTATCATCACAAAATCTAACATATCCTCCATCATAATTTTCAAGTTTAATAAACTTACTCTTGTCATCGGTCATATGATTAGAGCATCCACTTTTAATGATCTAGTATTTCTTCTCCTATCTGGCATGAAAGGTAGATATCAAAGTACCTTCAGTCTTTGTATCTGAAGGGCTTTCCATCACGTATCTCTTAGAGTTAGTAGAAAGAGATTTATCTTTTAAAGCCATGAACAATAATTCACCATCATCATCTCCATAATCATATTCATTGTCAAAAATACTTGCATATTCTCTAATATAATAACTTTTTTTGATCATCTTACCTTTGTTCTCCTTATTTTTGTTATTCAAAACTTTGTTTGGACATCTTGAGGCATAGTGACCTATCTTTTAACAACTAAGACATTTGAAAGGAAACTTATCATTTTTCTTACAGTACCCTTCTTCATTCTACTTACAAAGTTGGCTTCTATATCATCAAGTTCCTCCTTATTCGAATCCTTGATCTCCTCTGATTTGCCAGCCTTAAAAGCAATCTCAACTTTTGCACCACTATTTATTCCAAATTACCTCATTTCAAAAGCAATTAAAGAGCCATACAACTGATATTTGGTACATTTATTCAAATTTACAAATTCTTCAATAACAAACACTTTATGACTATAGGATTTAGGAAGTCTTTTGAGAATTCTCTTTACCATTTCTTTTTCTTTGAGTTTTCCACTAAGGCCTCTAATGGAGCTAACAACTTCATCTACCCTCTACATATATCTTGTAACATTTTCTTCTTCAAACATCCTCAGATTCTCAAACATGATCTTTAGATTATGCATCTTAGCTTCTTTAACCTTATCATCTCCTTCATAAATTCTTTCTAACTTATCCTAAATTTATTTATCAATTTTTATGGGTGAAGCCACAATAGTGGTTTACAATTTGATGGAGGAAGGAAAATTGAGAAAAAATGACCCCATGGCAAAAAAATTGGTTTTAGGGGTTCGAATGAACCTACAAGTTCGACCGAACCAAAAAGGGGTTCGACCGAGCTAAGGTTTGAGCGATCCCATTAGTTACTAGGTCCACATTTCCCACCCAAAAAACAAAATAAAAATGCATATTGAAGGGGGTTCGCTAGAACCCTTTCCCACCTCCTTGCTCTCTCGCACAAAAAAAAAAAGAAGAATTTTTGCTCTTCAAAGCTCGTGTGGAGGATGAAAATGGAGGAGACTTCACAAACCCAACTGGAATCAGGTAGTCCTTAGAATGAGCTATCCAAAAAATATAATTTTAATATGTTTTGATTTTCTTATGTATTTGTTTTTTAGTTTCATTAAACATAGGTTTTTCATCGAAAATGAAGGTCTCTGTTCTGCAGATGTGGAAAAATAGCAGATTATCAAAAAAAAATTGAAAAATATGAGTGCACCATATATTGAAGTCCTTGATCCAACAAAAAAAATAAAATTGAATTTCGATATAGACAAAAAAAGTTACGCGTTATACGGTCACGCTATGTCTGAATTATAATTGGTTTGACTTTGAAACTTGATTAAAGAAAAAATATTCAATAAAAAACTATCTAACCAAGTGGAAGCACTATCTATATCGGAGTTAAAAATATAAATTTTAAAGAATTAGAATTTTATCCTTCATGGAAAAAAAGTTATGCATTATACGGTGTGCGTCACTTTTTAAAGATGTTGTTTTCTGAAAAAAACCAGTTTTCGTGGGAGATGGAAAAATAAGTGCATTTTGATTCCAAAAATTTTGAAAAAAATATTTTTGGAATCTACAGACAAAATGTGACAAGACTCTAGTTTGCATCATCTTCAAATTCCTCACAGTTTAGCCGCTATATGTGCCCGAATATGAATATTTAGTTAAAAAAATTATTTCAGTGTCCAATTTGGCCAAAAATTGTAAACCACTATTGCAAGATCACCCTTATACTCATCACTTTCACTAATTCAAAATTAGTAAGACTATTTAAGAAAGTATACCTTTCTTTACCATTAGTTTCATAGGACTTGATCTCATCATTAATGCTTCCAAGACCATTTTTAAGTTTAGTGTATCCATTCTTAATTGACTTCTAGACATCATATCCAAGGTAAAAAAAAAAAAAATCCATCTTTGTCTTGCAGAATGCATAATCTATTCCATCAAATATAGGGATCTCTTTGCACCATCCTAGATCTATCTAAAGAGGTTAAGTTTTCTTCCAAGGAACCTTGCTTTGATACCAATTATTGGATGCATAAGACAAATGAGAGGGGGGGTTGAATCAGTTGTACCTTAAAATTTAAAATCCCTAATACACATTCAAATCCACATCAATACAATTAACCATTAATCTATTATAATGATTTAACATGAAAGGAAAATAAAATAAACTAAAACAAATAAACACTATGAATAAGAGAACACCATATTTACATGGAAAACCAAAGATAGGAAAAACCACAGTGAGGATTAGCTCACAATATAAAGTAATATCAACATTGAATATAATAGGGCTCACTATCAGAGGGATCACTGCCCAAAAGATAGAAAGACTCACTAGCAAATGCTCAATTCCATAATATAAAATAAGATAGAGAAGAATGTTACATAGAGAAATCCATCTCAATGCAATAAATAAATCCACCACAATATCATCAACACCTTCACAACATGACTAAAGAATTGTAGACACCTTCTACTCACTGCATCCACTAGTCTAACACATTAAATATCACATTGTACTTCTCAAATTCACACTCTAACACTATACAATTTGCATCATTCATATCTCTCTTGTTTATCTCATCATCTCTCAATGAATCAACTCTTATTTATACCATATTCAACCTTGAAACCATTCTCTAAGGTCAGCTATGCACATCAACTATGCAAATTAAAATTAGGTTGGAACCAAAACACTTTTGTGGTAGATAAAAGTTAAGGCATACCACTCCATTCCTCATTTGGGACCTAAATCTATAACACCACACTACAACACACTTTTATAAACAATAAAAATCCATCATAATTAGTGTAAACACCAAGGTCGACTGTTACCCTTGTAAACACCATTAAAATTTTAAGTACACACTTCTTTTGATCCAACAACACCTTGTGGATAACAAATGTCACTTGAATATAACCTAGAATATTCCATAAACACCTTGAAATCCAACAAAATCCTTCGCAACAACTTCCAACTGAGAAATGTACACACCCAAGACACTCAAACAACTCTGCCATATACTAAAACTTAAGAAACTAACTTCTGAAGCACTAAACCTCAAAAAATCTTGACTCAAGAAAGATACCAACACTGTCAATACTTCTTCACATCTGCAAGACTTGAAACCATATTGTGGAGAAATGTGGAGAAAAAATATTTCTCCTAGAAACCTATGTAATACATAATTCACACATTGGTGAACACAAATTATTTTGTACAACCAACACACAAAATTATGAATATAACAGCTCTAGACACCTTTGATCAACATATTTGAAATGCATAGGCAAATCTTCAACCTAGAAGAGATGAGAAGCAACACCAAAACAATACTCTACAACCTAGAACAACATTATAACACATTATTTCCTCTTTTTATCATTTTTTCTCAAAGGCACTTGAAAACCAAGCATCAAAGACACACCCTCAGTACCTTCAGTATAGCAACTCCACCATGGACATAATATTATCAAAGCAACACTAGAGGTTGACATCAATATCTTACTAATGACAACATAGTGCAACTAATCAAAGCATGGATAGCACCAACATACTCTCACAAAAATCTCCCTCAATAATGATCTTTTTCCTCCCCATACAATTGACACCAATGCCAACACCAATCTACTCATACTTGCAACAAGTCTCACATGACCACATAAAATATTTGAATTCCATGAAACGGTTCATAAGGAAGTTTCAAGAGTAGAATTTATTTTTTAAGTTTTAAAGGTATGTACTATTTTAAGAGCTCTTGAAGCTCTTAATCTTCAAAGTTTATGGTTCCCAAGTGTGGGGATATTTCTATGAAATGACCCTCCAAAAATTTGAATTTGCAGTCAATCCACAAAAAATTGAAATGTAGGTACTAGGTGTTTAGTTTATCAATATACTATTTTTTTGTTTTGTGAAAATAAACTCCATTTTTAAAAGAACCATAAGTGAGGGCCTGATGGTGGTGAGGGGTTCACATCACTAGAAGATACAATAATTATTATTATTTTAATTTATTTGCATGGTGTAACTATCCAGCTAGCAACCCACATAAAGTAAATGCATTGTTACAAAAAATTCCTACACCAAATTAGGGAAGACAAAACAATTATGAGAAAATCTATAAAATACTTCAAAAAGAACCAAAGGTAAAAAAAAGTTTAGTTTGGGACAAGGTCTCATCGAGAATACTAGAATTAATGCCAAAAATATAGAGGATAATAATAGAAAACAATGGATACAATAATATTCCCACTCTCTACCAAACTAAACCTTTAATAGAACAAATACATCTCAATAAATGATAAAAAGGAACAAGTTTCTTACCAAACAAACCTTGTTAACCAAGTGATGTTCTCAAGATGATTGGTTGATTGTTGAAGATGAATTTTGGTTGTTGAACCTAATAACATAAATTTGCATTGCATCTAATTCCTCTTCTTGAAAATAGATTGTGAAAAGGTGGATTTATGTATTTTTAGAGAGTGAAGGATGGGTGAGATTAGATCTTGTGTAGTGGAGGGGTAGGGTTGATTTATTTGTAAAAAAGTATGAAAGTCTTACAAGTGACATTATGTGATTAGTGCGCATGATTAGGGAAAGTATTGGAAAGAGATCGAGGGTGGATATTTTCTCAATCTTGATGGAGGGTGAGGATTGAAAATTGTCTTTTTGAAGCCTTTTGTACTTGGATCATTGTACAAGATTAAATTTGTTGATTTTAAACAAACTGGTGGAGAAATGTAAAAATGACTTTTAGTTGACTAAACTTGAGTTGCTTATTCATGTACTCATGGTGAAGATCTTATAGGAATTAAATAAATATTATGTATTTATTTAATTTTATGGGAGAATATTGAGAGAAATAATTGATTTTAATAAATAAATGTGTTGTATTTAGTTAAGGTTGGAACATTAGAAGAAAGAGTAATTAATTAATTAATGACAATTTATTTAATAATTGTTGAAAGAATAGTTAGATTGATTAGTTAAATAATCAAGACTTATTTAATTAATGTTCAAAGAATGAGTGTAAATATTAAATAAATAAATAATATCTATTTAGTTAATGTTAGAAATAGATCTTCAAAACAGTCCTAGTGTGATGACATAGGGAATGTGGGAATGCATTTTAAGGGTGTCTACATTTACACTTAGTAGTCCATATTTAGGCTTCAAAATCTTGAACATAACCTTCTAATGAAGTTTAAGCAACCTCTAAAGTGGGCTACTTATTAAGAGGGAAAGTGAGAATTGTCATATTGAGAAAAAATAAAAGGGGTTGATGCACTAAGATAGATAATTTAAATTGATCTAGTTGGAGTTAGAGCATAAAATATCTTTGTATTTTATCAAAATCACAACAAAGTACGATTAAAATGTATATAAAAGACAAGAATTAAGACTATTGTAAAATTTAGACACTCACAATCATGATTTGACCAAAAGTAAAAAATCATAAGATCTTTGTCAATTACTTCTCAATGCACATAATTATACAAAATCTTAAATACTAAAAATTATATAAAATACAAATATAGAAAATGTTACTACTACATACAACCACTATTTTTTTTTAAATGATTTTTTCAAATTTTATGAAATAATATGACTATATTTCATTGTGGAGTTTCAAGCGAATCTTTATTAATTTGTATTTCGTGAGTGGCGTAAAAAAAGACGAAAGCTAACTCGTAGACAAAATTCACCTATGTATATAACATGTATAACATAACCCCATACCACATACCCCATACCCCATCCCGTACGCTGGACAAAATGCACAACGGAAAGACTTACTGACGGCGGTCAAAGAAGCAGTGAGACGGAATGGACAAAGACGGACGGTGACGGCACAAACGTTTCATGAGTTTAAATTTTTAAAAACGCGGGATTTTAAAAGCGGGAGATTTGAAATGGTCCTGTATATGTCGTGGATGCATTTCAGGGACGCATTTTCATCCAAGCCGCATAAAATCAGGGACAACGAATTTGCATGATTTTCCAGAGAGCAAGGATATGATTGTTGTTCAATCTGTCTTGCGAACAAACCAAGGTATGTGGAATTTGGTGAGGATTTTGAGATCTGGTGATTGTGTGGTCGGTTCTGAAAAAGCTTTTAATTGGGCTATTTTTGTGGTTGCAGGACACCGCGGGTTTTGAGAGAGAAGAGGAGGTCGCGAGCACTGAGGAGCATTGAGATTCAAATCTGAAACGTGCTTATTACTTTCATTGTTTGCAGTTAACTTACATTTGAATTTCCTGATAGTTAAAACTTAGTCTTTTTAATTGTGCATACCAGTTTTGAGCTGTCTTCAGTGAATGTAAGTAGATGATCATAGCAAAGAGAATGTTGTGGCGATCATCAACACCAGCATGAGCACCTGGAGCAACCAGCAGGTTTGACATTTCTTTTGTTTTTACTTCTACACGCTCTCCCCCAACTCCTTTCCCCTGTTTCAGCTTCTTTTGATTCCTCACATTGATTAGGGTTGCTGCTATGTGCGTATGTATAGGAGTCCTTTGAATCGGTACAATATTTAGGGCTGGGATTATATCTGGACTTTTCTATAACGTGTGCTTGATGCATCTCCAATCTTCTCAATTTGAATCCTAAAAGTTTTTGGAGGGTCTTTAACTTTTGGTAATATTTTCCCAGGAATCAAAATCTCTCATACAAAAGTTCATCATGATGTATATATCTTCCACCGGTGTGGATGGACATACCCAAATCCGCATCTAGGTGCTAAGCATAGGAGTCACAGGAAGCATTGTGGCAAAATAGAGGGCTTCAAGTTGATCACTTCAGAAGACAGAAACACAAGGTGGTTCATCAGACGAAGTGTCATCAGATGATGAACACAAGTCAATAGGTCAGGAGTTCTTTCCGTGACTGAAAATGGAAAAAATTAATGCAGGCTAGCGCTACCTTGTGCGTTTGGGGCTGGCATTAAAAAGAACTGAACACTGCAATTGACTGACTTAGGTAACACACATTACACAGTCAGTTTTCTAAATGCATAGTTATTTCTATATAACTCACCAAATTCCAACTACTATTGACAGTGATCTGGTTCTAATATGGATGGCGGTAAGTCAATTTGCTGTGCTTTTAAATTTATTTGTATCCGTTCGTAAAGTTCAATATGCCCTTATGATAATCTTTTAGGTACTGGTCAAATATTGATGTCATACGGAGTTGGGCATCCAAATCATAGGTTTCTTTTTGCAAGCTTTGTTAAATGGATACCTCATATTCTCCTTTTAGTCCATCGAGGGTTGTTCTAAAATTCTAGAGGGAGGTCCATAGTTTATCGATATGGCTTACCTTTATTTACAAAGATGGAGTATTGGCTTTGATGCTATCAAAGCTAACATGACTGCTATTTAGGTTCATCTATTTGAGCTCCCTTTAAAATTTGGGAGGAGAGTATCATACAAGGCATAGCTAATGTTAGTGGGCAATGGGGTTACCATTGACAATGTTATTAAATCTCAAAAAAAATTGCTATGTCAAGAGTTTGTGTTTGTGTTGAAATTGATAAAGTTTTGCCTACCAATATCAAATTGTGCTCTAAGTTAGGTGTTTGAGAGCAAGAAATTTAGTATGAATCCTTCTTATTAGTCTTTCATCATGAAAAAAGACACTTTAGGATGGGGTACAATAGTTTGGTTTTAGATTCCATTGGACCTTCCTCTTGGGATATGTTGCTAGTTGAGATGTAGTCTCAAGCTCCGGTCAGTGGTAAGGTGTTGGTCATTGAGAAGACCCATATTGATATAGGTAGAGGATTCTACGAGGTTGAAAGAGATTTAAAAGCTATGTTAGAGAGTATTGTTGAGATGTTTCCTTCAAATATTGGTAAGACTTTCCATCTTGATCCAGCTTCTATGTAGTGCCCTTTGACGAGGTTTTGATTGAAATCCCTTTGATGAGGTTTGGATTCGAACTGCCTTGAGTGTTTGCTGGACATCCTTGCTTTGCTGTCTTGGTAGCTTGTTGCTCATTTTTTGGGGTATTTTTAGGCATGTCCCTTTGTTGGTTGTTCCTTGCTCTTTGTTGTTTTTATTGTACTAAGTAAGGTCTTGAATTTCGTTCAAAATCCATTTTCTATTCAGAGTTCCAATAAAAAAATGATTACCTTAATCAAACTATTTCTAGTGTTATTTAATTATATGTTTTATTTTTATGCAACTTAATAAAAACATAACCAAATTTTTCTCACTAATGACCATGTTATAGATTTCCAAGAACACAAAAATCTTAATTTTCAAACTTCAACATTTGCCTAAGTTGTAAATATTCAATTTATATAAGATGAATCTCTTGTTGGAAAATATTATTATTGATGGAACCCTTGTAAAATTCTATCACCTTCTAGTTTGTTCCCATTTTCTTAAGCTTCTAAGTGGTGTTTTCATGGCTAGGGCTTGTTATAACAGTGCCTAGGGTTTCTCTTATACCTAAAAACCCTTCTAAAACCCTAATAGTCATTTTCCCCTTATGCTTTTGTTATAATCTTGTGTTGATCTCTATTTGCATGTTGAGATGGAAGGAAAACACATCAATAGTCATCAGCATGAGCGTGAGCAACAACAGTGTGTGCTAGTAGGTTTGTAATTCCTCTTTTTGTGCTTGTCTTCCTCTGCCCCTACCATCTTCTTATGTTTTAGCATCCTTAGATTCCTCACATGGATTAGGGCCAATTCCTGCAATGGATTTTCCATAGCTATGGTTTGAATCCCTACAACATTATGGCCACAATGATAACTAAGCCTAAGGCCTTGTTGTAATGTGGCACTTTGTGTGATTTTTGTCTTCTATATTTCAACCTAAAATGGACATTGGTTGTAATATATGATCACTGTTATTTTCAGGGATTGAAACCCATCATACAAAAGATCTTCATGATGTATGTATTTTCCACTGGTGTGGGTGGACATAACCTAATGAACATCCAAGTGCCAAGCATAGGAGGAATCACAAGAAGCATTGTGGCAAGATAGAGGGCTTTAAGCTGATTAACTCAGGAGACAGAGATACACATGGTGGCTCTTCAGAGTTGTTGTTAGATGATGAGCACAAGTCAATAGGTTAGGATTTCTTTTGGCCTCATTCTTGAATTAATTCTATTAATGTTTGTCCTCATTGTTAAAGTAAAGTTAATTACCAGGAGAGGTAAATTTATAAGTGAAATACTAAAATCTTGAATTTGTTTTAAAGTTTATTAAGTTTGTTGTTTTACTTGGGCATATTTTCTTTGACATGAATTTAATAAATTATTTAAAAAATATTGTTCTTTTATTTGACTACATAAATTTGATGTTGTTTTTGGATGTCTTAGTAGGTTGACACTTCAATTCAAACAAAGGGACCATACTTCATACTTGAAAGCACTCAATATAAAGAAAGCCTTTTTGAGATTTGGGAGGAAAATGAGAGCTTTGAAAATGTTGATCGCTTAGGAAGACTAGTCGCTATTGAAATTGTTGTAAATGCATAAAATATTTGATTGTAGAGAATGGATCATTGACATTTAGGGTTTGGTCTTCCTATTAGAGGAACAAATTCCTTATTTCTATGATCTTGAATTGTATAAAATATTTGGGGATGATAACCTTTCCATGTAGCATAGATTTTTACATTTTAACTTTGTAAAATTGATGTGATCAATAGATAATTTTTTATGTACAAAATTTAATCCTCTTCAAGAATAGATCAAATGTCTTGTTCCCTCTCTATTTTATGTTCTCCCCAAAGCATCTTACCACATGGTGGCCAAATGTTTTGTTTTTAACAAAATAAAATTGCTTAAATTTTTATATATGGTTGATTGTGCTCTAACATAAGATAGTTTGTAGTGTTATTAAAAGAAAACAAAGTATGCACTTGAAATTATAAGATAGTTTGTAGTGTTATTACTAAAAACAAAGTATGCACTTGAAATGATAAGATAGGTCATAGTGTTATTACTAAAAACAAAGTATGCACTTTAAATTGTAGGATAGTTAGTAGTGCTATTACTAAAAACAAAGTATGCATTTGAAATTGTGTAACTACTAAATAGCAACAAGTAAAAGAGAAAATATGTGCCACATAACAACTAACAAACTTAGACAAAGATATGTCGAAATAAAATTTCATAACATTAAGAAGAAAGCACATGGGTGAAAATGGACAAATAGAACACTTAGAGCATAGAAATGTTACGATGTAGGTAATCTTATTGTCCTATATCAACATCCAAAGCAACATGAAACCATGGGTGAAAAAATAGAGATAGTCTTAATGTCATACACTAGTATCCAAAGTACTACGATTTTTTTTTTGAATTTCTAAAATATTGGATTCACACGATAGCGGTAATTTTTAATTTTATGCATGATCCTCAAAATATACAATATACACTCAAACCATATCTAGATGGTTATAAATCACGTAAAGTATTAATGAGTTGTGTATACTAACACAAAGTCTATGTAATAGGTAGGCAATAACATTTGTATTATTGACGAAAGATGTGCCACAAATTTTTTGGGTTCTACCAAATTAATGTCATCATCATATAAAGAAGGGGTACATCATTAGAATATAGTGACGACACACTGTCCCTTGTTAGTTCTTTCTAATGTTACAAAACAGATTGTTCCATGTTTGTTATTTCTAGACATCTTACATTCTAATGATGTCCCCTGTCCACTTTTCCTACACAGGGGACAATGTGTTTTCGAACACTGCAAACAATGTGAGCATTGTTTTGTTCCAATCATATCAAGAAAGTGAAATGTCATTTTTATTGTAACTAAAGAATTGTTCTAAAACTTGAAGGTGGAATTACATAACTAACAAGGGACAGTGTGTTTTCCAACACTGCAAATTCATAAGGAAATAATTGACAAGGGACAGTGTGTTTTCCAACACTGCAAATAATGTGAGCATTGTTTTTTCCTTGTTGGAAAACACACCATCCCTCCTTGTAAGTTATATCCAATGTTGGAAAACACATTGTCCTTTATTAGAAAACACTTTGTCCCCTATTGGAAAAACACACTGTCCCTTGTTAGTTATTTCTAGGCATCTTACATTCTAATGATGTCCCTTGTCCACTTTTCCTACACAAGGGACAGTGTGTTTTCCAACACTGCAAACAATGTGAGAATTTTTTTGTTCCAATCATATCAAGAAAGTGAAAAACACACTGTCCCCTGTTAGTTATTTCCAATGTTGGAAAACACACTGTCCCCTATTAGTTATTTCCTAAGTTGGAAAGTGGAAAACACATTGTCCCCTGTGTTTTCCAACATTGCAAATTCACAAGGAAATAATTGACAAGGGATAGTGTGTTTTCCAACACTGCAAATAATGTGAGCATTTTTTTGTTTCCTATTGGAAAACACACTGTCCCCTATTGGAAAACACATTGTCCCCTATTGGAAAACACACCATCCCTTGTTGGAAAACACATTGTCCCCTGTTGGAAAACACACTGTCCCCTGTTGGATAACATACTATCCCCCGTTGGAAAACACACCATCCCTTGTAAGTTATTTCTAGACATCTTACATTCTAATGATGTCCCCTGTCCAGTTTTCCTACATAGGGGACAGTGTGTTTTCCAATATTGCAAACAATGGGAGAATTCTTTTGTTCCAATCATATCAAGAAAGTGAAAAACACACTATCCCCTCTTAGTCATTTCTAATGTTGGAAAACACACTGTCCCTTATTAGTTATTTCTAATGTTGGAAAGTGGAAAACACACTGTCCCTTGTGTTTTCCAACATTGCAAATTCATAAGGAAATAATTGACAAGGGGCAGTGTGTTTTCCAACATGTGAGCATTTTTTGTTCCCTTTTGGAAAACACATTGTCCCCTGTTGGAAAACACACTGTCCCTTGTTGGAAAACACACTGTCCCATGTTAGTTATTTCCAATGTTGGAAAACACACTATCCCCTATTTGTTATTTCTAGACATCTTACATTGTAATGATGTCCCCTATCCACTTTTCCTACACAGGGGACAGTGTGTTTTCCAACACTACAAACAATGTGAGCGTTTTTTGTTCCAATCATATTTTCAATGTTGGAAAACATACTGTCCCCTGTTAGTTATTTCCAATGTTGGAAAACACACTATCTCCTATTAGTTATTTCCAATGTTGGAAAACACTCCAATTAATGTGAGATTTTTTTTGTTTCAATCAAATGAAGAAAGTGAAATGCCAGTTTTACTATACCAAATAGTTATTCTAAAATTTTAAGGTGGAATTCATTACACTGTTGGTGTGTACAAATCAAAAACTTTTCATGAGGAAATATCTGATAAAGGGACAGCATGTTCTCCAACACTCCAATAATGTGAGCATCTTTCATAAGGAAATAATTGACAAGAGACAGTGTGTTTTCTAACACTGGAAATAATGTGAGCATTTTTCATAAGGAAATAATTGACAAGGGATAGTGTGTTTTCCAACAATACAAATAATGTGAACATTTTTTTGTTCCAATCAGTCGAAGAAGTGAAATGCCATTTTTACTATACCAAAGATTTGTTATAAATTTGAAGGTGGAATTCATTATATTCTTGGTGTGTATGCAACAATAAATTTTTTATAAGGATATAATTGATAGGGGACAAAATGATACACCCTAATATATTATATTATGATGATTGCATGTTAAAAGTGAGCTTTCAATTGTTCAATTAATCTATTATAGTGTAAATATAGATAACATTAATCATTTATAGTTTCATGCAATGGATTAATGCAATGATGATAGATGTTAGGTTTAGGGTTTATGGTTTAACCTAATGGATTAATGCAACGATGATGATGGATTAACCCAAAGAGAGACATAAAGATGGTGTTGAAAGACCTTATAATGAAGAAATTGAAGAAAGAGGAAGTAGTAGTTCATAATGAAATAAAAGAATAGATGAATATTAGACAGATGGAGGATGATATGGTAGATGTATTCAAACAACCTTCATCATAGAATTAAGGTTGTATAGAGAGAGATAAGTAAGGTTGATTCATCATTAGTGTCTCCCTCTTCTATATTATTTAAGATGCCTTCTCCTATAGAATTTGATTCAATATTTCAATGTATGGTGCTCATTATACTAAGCTCTATTTTAAAATAGAAAAAGATCTTAGGACTTCAACTCTACTTGAGATTTCAAATGTGAAATCTTCTTTTGCAATGGCAACAATGTTGTAATTTCTACTTCAATTCCCTCCCACCCTACCACTCCCTATCTCCCTCCTTTCCTCTTTCTCTCCCTCTATCCCTCCTACCCTACAACTCCCTATCTTCCCTCTTTCTCTCCCTCCCTCTATCCCTCTATCCCTCCCACCCTACCACTTCCTATCTCCCTACATCCCCCTCTCTCTCTCCCCCTTAGATTAATAAATTTATATTAGCATAAAATTAACCTAATGAATTAATGCAATGATGATATATGTTAGGTTTGGGGTTTAGGGTTTAAGGTTTAACCTAATGGAGAGAGAAATAGAGGAAGGAGAGAGATACGTAGTGTTAAGGTGGGAGGGATAGAGGTACACATATAGAGAGGGGATGGGAGAGGTATACTTACTCTCTCAAAGACAATGATCTTCCTTTTCATGACCAAGTTATCCTCCGATCCTTTCCTTAAGGTGGAAATTGATTTTATAATAAACATACATGCAAGGTATGGTGTGATAATAGGTCAGATAGTTAAAGAGAGAGGGAGTGAGTTTTCATAAGGAAATATACAATAGAGAGATGTGATGGTGTATTATGGGAAATAGGCACCCAAAATAGATTTCAAGAGACCAATATTTTATAGAAAATAATTAGTAGGGATTTTATAGGGTATCCTTCATAGTACACACTTCACACTGTACATGTTGCTTCATATAAGAAATTGCTCAATTTCAATAACCAACATTTTCTCATTATGCAGAAGAAGACCGAAGTGTGTGTTGATTAATATAAGAAATTGCTTCATATAATCATTAGGGATTTCATAGGGTATCCTTCATAGCAGGTAGTAGAATGTATGAAATGAAAAAGGAATCTACTCTAAAAGAAATTGAAAAGAAGAATACCAAAGTGAATGAGATAAATAATGTATTGACTAAAGAAATTATTCCTACTCTTGAGAATTTGAGGAAGGAGCATGTGCACTAGGTGCAATGGGAAAATGGAAATGTAGAACTAGAGGCAACAAGTACTAGAATGTATGGAATGAAAAAGGAATCTTCTCTAAAAACACTTGAAAATAAACTGACCAAAGTGAATGAGATAGATAATGTATTGAATGAAGATATTATTCTTGCTCTTGAGAAGTTATGGAAGGTGCATGTGCAGTATGCACAATGGGAATATGGCATTGTTAGGATGCCAAAATCTACACATGGATTGCATAGACTAGCATCCTCATAGAATAACATAAATCATTACTCCAACAATTGATAAAACTAAGTCAAGCATGCAATAGAAAAAATGAAATACAACCTATTCTATGGTGGATTGGTGCTCTCCATGAAGATGTGAAAGAGCTCTTTCCCAACCCCTTTCCAAGCTTAATGAGATAGACAATGAGTTGCTATGAGCTCAAGTTGCCTATAGTGTAGATGCTTTCAAAAATGTGTGTTGAATGAGAGAAGATGCATTGCATTTATAGGAGAAGTTGAGAGAAGAGAGGCCAAGATTAGGCAATGTGGGACTAAATCCCATCCAATAGGATAGAGACACTTGTCATAATGGGATTGGCCAAAGCTTGTGCAAGTTTTGGTCAATGTGCCCATTCAAATTTAAAAAATGTCAATAAATGCATGTTGTTGAGGGTTTTGGGGGGAATAATCTTTGTCCAAAAAAGTCAAAGATGAGAGTTATTGAGGGAAAATAACTCTTTTTAATAAATCAATAAATTTATTTATTGATGCAAGTGGGTGGGTTAGTTAGGAGTTTAGATTTGACTCTAGTTGAGTCAAAAGCTAGAGAATGCTAATCATGATTAGAATTTAATTAATTTAGATTAATTAACTTAGGGGTTTTTAGGGATTTGATATTTGATTTTAAATTAGTTTGATTTATTAAATCAAATAAGAAGAACTTTAGGAACTTAATTAAATAATTTGATTTATTTAATTAAGCTTGATGAACCTTAGGATTAAATCAATAAATTGCTTTAATTGATTAGTAGACGAAACGAATGCATGATGTTAGTTACAGTGGAATGCATAATGTTATTTTTGGATGTCTACATTTTGCCCCTCTTTGAAGCAATGTACTTGTTGCATTGGTTCAAAGAATGATGTTGCCGATATCGAAATTAAAAATTTCTGATTTTTCGGATGCCCGAGCGAAAAGAAATATGCTAGTACATTGCCCCCTTGAGAGATTGAGCGAAAAGATTTGATTTGAGGTGGATCTCACAATAAAGAGGTTCAAAATGGATGTATGGATGATAATGAGATGTTTGGAAGATGCTTAGAATAACAAATCTATATTATCTGAAACATCTTAAATGATTATGCAAATGAAATGAGAAATGAATGTGATGGATGCTTGTTGTCCTGATATGATGGTATGATGTGATTATGTAGAATGAGAATACGGATGCAAGATGGATGCATTGTTAGCATGAAAGAAGATAGAAGAACGAGAGGGATAAACCCTTAAATTTAAGAAGAATGTAGAAGTCCAATAAGTCCATTAGTCATCGAGACATTACTGGATATGATGATGAATGATGATGTGTGGCTTATCCAAGGATGGGAAAGAGCGTATCTTTCTTTATATTTGATAACACACGTAGGTGCGATGCATCAAGGTATTAAGAACCAGGATGGCGTTGCGCCTAGTGTGATGGACTTTGACTCGACAATCAGATAGGAGTACTCTTGTTCACACTTGACAAACATAACCTTATTCAGAATGTAGTTCATATATCATAAACATCTCAGGCCAAAACATAACAAGGCAAGCCTTATTGTGTGGTCAACAAGACACTTAAAACATCTTTCCTACAAACAAAACAAAGTATGCGTGACAAATTTATTTTACAAGAATATCCAACAAGCACAACAGATAAAAAGATAATGATCATTGCCCCATTCCTTTCTCTCTAAACCTATTTTGTTTAGGCATCATCGAGAGGTCCTTGGAATGAGTGCAAAATAAGATAAGTCAAAAAGACCAAGATAAAGTAAACAAACAAGTTGATGTTCTTCGTACCACTAGCCAAGGCTAAACTACTGCGAGGTACCTGATGCTTATGTCCATCGTGGGAAAGCTTCATCCTAGGACATGTAGTGATCAGGGTTTTGGTAGGACTGATTGGGTGATAAGCTATTG
>CM021103.1:95612049-95690616 GCA_007115665.2 Sequoiadendron giganteum
GACAAAATATAAAACAGAAACAAATTGCTACAGCAAAAAAACATAATTTTATTCATTAACTTAATTGATTGTCAAAAGGCTACAACTGCTCTTTAAATAGATGCAAATAAACTGTCAACAATGACAGTAAAAGAAACTTCTAAACACCACTACAAACCAACTAAGAAAGACTGAAAACATTACATAAATAGACTTAGCAAATTCTCAAAAGAAATATAGAAACTACGGGAGTACTGCGGGAGAAATTAGAAAGTTTCTTCCAACACTCCCCCTTAATTTCAACCATCAACAACTCCCAAATTTTTCCTTAGATATTCAAAACTATCCTTTGGTAATGCCTTGGTAAAAATGTCTGCCAGCTGATCTTCGGATCTGCAAAATTCAACACAGATTTCTCCGTTGTTGACCAGTTCTCTGATGAAGTGATACCTTGTATCAATATGCTTGCTTCTTTTGTGAAACACATGATTCTTCGACAATGGAATGGCTGACTTGTTATCACAAATAATTGGTGTTGGTTCATCTTGATTATGCAACAAATCTGACAACATTCGACGCATCCAAACAGCTTGACATGATGCAGCAGTTGCGGCTACATATTCTGCTTCAGCTGAAGAAAGTGTCACTATAGGTTGCTTCTTTGATGCCCATGAGACAACTCCTGATCCCATATGAAATATATGTCCTGATGTACTTTTCCTATCATCTATGCTACCTGCAAAATCACTATCAGTATAACCAACCAAATCAAAATTATTAGTTTTGGAATATAGAATTCCATATCTTGCAGTTCCTGCAACATATTTGAGTATTCTCTTCCCAA
Source organism: Sequoiadendron giganteum (assembly GCA_007115665.2). Taxonomy (NCBI): domain Eukaryota; kingdom Viridiplantae; phylum Streptophyta; class Pinopsida; order Cupressales; family Cupressaceae; genus Sequoiadendron; species Sequoiadendron giganteum. The sequence continues at coordinate 95,612,873 of CM021103.1, forward strand.
CTTCCCAGTGAGAATTTCGAGGTGAATCCATGAACCTTGAAATCAAACTTACACCATACATGATGTCAGGCCTTGTAGCTGTAAGATACATTAAACTACCAACAAGTTTTTTAAATCTTGTTGGATCAACATTTGACCCCTTATCCTCTTTGCTCAACTTTGTTCCTGTGACAACTGGAGTTGATGCAGGATTACAATTCAACATTTTAAATCTTCTTAATACATCCTTGGCATATTTGGATTGAAAAATAAAAATTCCCTTATCTGTTTGAACAACTTCAATACCCAAAAAGTATTTCATCAAGCCCAAATCTGTCATTTCAAAATCTTTCATCATATCTGACTTAAACATTTCCACAGACAAATTTCCACTGAAAATCAAATCATCAACATAAAGACATACAATCAAAATTTGACCTTCATCATTAGTCTTTATATACAATGTAGGCTCACTATTGCTTCTTCTGAATCCATTACTTATCAAATATGAATCAATTCTACTATACCAAGCCCTTGGTGCCTGTTTCAATCCATAAAGTGCCTTTTTTAATTTATAAACCTTATTTTCATGACCATGAACTTCATAACCAGGAGGTTGTAAAACATAAACCTCTTCATCAAGAAAACCATTTAAGAAAGCTGTTTTCACATCCATTTGAAAAACATTCCAATTATTATGTGCAGCTACTGCTAAAATAGTTCTAATTGTGTCCATCCTTGCAATTGGAGCAAAAGTTTCATTATAGTCAATCCCATACTGTTGTGAAAACCTTTTTGCAAGTAATCTTGCTTTATGTTTCACAATTTGGCCTTCAACATTAAATTTAGTTTTATAAACCCATTTAACTCCTATGCAATCTTTACCTTAAGGTAAATCTACTAACTCCCATGTTTTGTTTCTTTCAATAGAGTCAATTTCTTCATCCATTGCCTTAATCCAATTATCATCTTTTACTGCTTCTTCAAACTAACCAGGATCACTAGCAAATAAAGCAAAATATGAATTCACATTTTCATCTTCGTGATCATATATATCTTTTAAGCTTTTTGTTTTCTTTCCTTTATACCTTTCTATTAATGAAGCAAGTGTTGGATCTGATTCATCACTTAAATTTGAATTTGGATTAGAGAGATTTGAATGGGATGATGATATACCTTGCACAATATTTCTTGGTGGAGTACTTGGTGGTGTTTGACCACCTTTTTCTTTTGATTCCTCCTCACTATCATGTATAGGTGCTCCACCTGTGACTATTTTATCAACATTTAAATCCCATGCTTCTTCTTCCTTAAATTCAACATCTCTACTAATAATCAATTTCTTTGTAATTGGATTATATAATCGATAACCTTTTGATTGCTCATCATAACCAATAAAAATGCATTTTTCGCTCCTATCATCCAATTTCTTTCTCAATTCAGATGGAACTAGAGAATAAGCAACACATCCAAAAATTCTAAAATGAGAGACAGTATGCTTCTTACCATTCCATGCTTCTTGGGGGATTTTATCCCTCACACTCTTTGTAGGACTCCTATTCAGAATGTACACTACACATGCCACTGCTCCTACCCACAAATCATTGGATAAACTTTTGGCCTTCATCATGCTCCTAGCCATATCCATTATAGTTTTGTTCTTCCTTTCGGCTATTCCATTATGCTGTGGTGTATATCTTGTTGTAAACTGTTTCTTAATTCCATGATATCTGCAAAACTCCAAAAATTCATTAGAATTGAACTCACCACCCCTATTAGATCTGAGTACCTTAATGTAAAATCCACTTTGTTTTTCTGTCAAAACTTTAAACTCCTTGAATTTATCAAATGCTTCAGACTTCTGCTTGAGAAAGTATATCCATGTCTTCCTGCTGAAATTATCAATAAATGTTAGGAAATATACATTGCCACCTAAAGATGGAGTTTGCATTGGCCCACATATATCAGTGTGAACTAATTCTAATGGTGTCTTTGCTTTGTATGAACTTTGAACTGGAAATCTCTCTGTGTGTTGTTTTGCTAAGATACAACTTTCACATGTACTAGCTGGATGATCTATAACTGGTAAACCTCTCACCATATTCTTCTTTTGCAATAAACTCAAACCTCCAAAATGAAGGTGACCATACCTTAAATGCCAAAGCCATGTCTGATCTAAGTACACTGTTTTGAAATTAATTTCCTCCTTTCCTTGAATACAATTAATTTGGAGGGGGAACATTCTATTTTGTGTCATTTTGACCTTTGCAATTAATTTATCATTAGGATTTCTATCCAAAATTATGCATTCACCATTTTTAAAGTGAACTCTGTACCCTTTTGTCATTAATTGACCAACACTCAACAAATTATGTTTTAAACCAGGTACAAAGAAAATATCATCAATATGTCTCTTTTCACCATTCTTAGTCATGATATTAATTGTCCCTTTCCCAGTTACAGAAACTCTACTATCATTTCCCAATTTTACTTCTGATTTTATAGAACCATCCAAACTAGCAAATAATTCTCTGTTTCCTGTCATATGGTTACTACAACCACTGTCTAAATACCATACATCATTAGAGCTTTCTTGAGCCATATTACAACCTATGAGTAAACTTCCAGAATTATTACCAGATACATTTGAATAATTTTCCTTTTGTTTATCCACTTCAGCTTGTTTGATTCTACATTCATTTGCAAAATGCCCAAATTTCTTACAATAATGACACTGTATGTGGGACTTATCATACCTTGATGATTGGAACTGATTTCTTCCATGTCCTCTATTGCTGAAATTTTGATAGGACGAATTACTTCTTCCTCCTTGATCTGAACTTGTGTTTTCACTTCTTCCTCTTTCTCTTCTCTGAAGTTTGATCTTCCTCTTCCTCTTCCAAATGATACTTGTGTTTTGAAAGCACTCTCCAAAGAAGAATTTTTATTTCAATTCATTCTGGTTTCATGGGAAAGCAAGGATCCCATCAATTCATCTATTGCCAATTGAGACAAGTCTTTTGATTCTTCAATTGCAACAACTATTGCATCAAATTTATTAGGAAGACTTCTAAGAACCTTTTCTATCACCTTTTGATCAGATATATTTTCACCATGTATCTTCATCTGATTTACAATATTCATTACATTACTGAAAAATTGATCTACAGATTCTAATGAATTCATTTGAAGATTTTCAAAATTCCTTCTTAAAATTTGTAATTTTGCAACTTTTACTTTAGTTATCCCTTGGTATGAATTTTCTAGGATTTCCCAAGCTTGCTTAGAACTAGTTGCAACAAAAATTCTAGAAAATAAAGGTTCATCCATTGCTTGTTGAATAAGAAACAAAGCCTTAGAATCTTTCTTTTTCTTTTCCTTAAGATCATCTTTTTGTGTTTGTGACAAAGTAGACAAATCCCGAGGTTCTACAAACCCATTTTGAACAAACTCCCACAAGTCTTTCGAACAAAACAATGTCCTCATTTTTATTGCCCATGTATCATAATTTTTACTTGTAAATATTGGAATTTAGGGCTGAGTTAAATTTCTACTGGATGCCATGATGTTATCTCCCCTTCCTGATCTGCACTTATCTTATTTTTAAGCAAAAACCCTTTCAATTCATTTCTTTATATCAAATTCATAAAAAGAGTTTCAAGAAAATACAAAAAGACAAATAAATAACTCCAATACTTAGCAGCTTCAACACACTCAACGGCTACAACAACGATCACACATTTGTCTTATCTCTGTTAGCAGCTTTCAACCTTTTGAAATCTTCATCCCTGATCATCTAGCTCTGATACCAATTTGAAGGATAGAGTAGAGACAAAATATAAAACAAAAACAAGTTGCTACAACAGAAAAACATAATTTTATTCATTTACTTAATTGATTGTCAAAAGGCTACAACTGCTCTTTAAATAGATGCAAATAAACTGTCAATAATGACAGTAAAAGAAACTTCTAAACACCACTACAAACCAACTAAGAAAGACTGAAAACATTACATAAATAGACTTGGGAAATTCTAAAAAGAAATATAGAAACTACGGGAGTACTACGGAAGAAATTAGAAAGTTTCTTCCAACAACATTCAGATCAATGGAATACAAATATAAAAATATGGCATACGGAAAATTCACCGTCAACAATTCATCTGAGAAAATTCATCATCACAAATTCATTGTCAAGTAAAATTCACACAACAATTCACCATAGTAAAAAATTAATCCATTAATATTTTTATTATTATTATTTTTTAAATATATATTAAAAAATATTAATGCGATTAATTTTCCACACGATAAATTGTTAGCGGTGAATTTTTCTTCTGTAAATTATTGACGATGAAGTTTCCTAGAGCCAAAAATATACATTGAGATATATATAGTAATAAAGAACACATACTCACTTACGATGATGGCAGTTTTAGTCCTTGAATTGCCTACAACGCCTCAATTCATAAAAATCAATGAATAATTATTTCCGATAGAGTGCATACATCATCTTATAAAACATTAACTATTTCTAAATTGATCAGAAACAGATTCGAGTTCGTGTTCTTATTAGTGGGGCATTTCTCTGGATAGAGTCTGCCTTCGCACTCGCATTGAAATCGTGTCGGACTGGTGGCGTAGGTACAAATCCCACCACTTGAATTGCACCCCATGCAGTTTTCGCTGAGATTCCATTCTACTTGGAACCCTGGAAGCCTTTCTGGTCCAATTGTGTTAGAATGTTCTAGATGTTCTGGTAATTTCTACCAGCTTCCACCTTCTCCACCGTCTGCATTAAATTGTCCATCTAGAAATGTCGGTGATAGAAATCTAGAAAGAAACGTGGGGAAGTTCCAGAGACTTCTGTATTCTTCTAAAACCTCTATAAAAAGAGGCAGATGTAAACGTTTCAAACAGGCAATACAATTAAAGTTTTATATATTTCTTTGCCTCTGACCACCTCCTACAAGTGGTATCAGAGCCGATGGTAGGAGCCTGGAGAGCCAGAAGAATATGGTCAAGTGTATAGCAGAGAGATTCAGGCGAGAGTTGCAGTTGAAAGACAAGTCTAACTGCTGCAAGAGACAGAGCTGATCGTGGGCATCAAAGTGAAGTTGCAGAAGGCTGGAATCTGTAGACATTGTCAAATAATAGGGAGATTGCTGTGATGGAGTAAGTGTGATGCTGTCACAGTTTTCAGAGCCATCGGTAGAAGATCCTGCAAGAGATCGTGTTGCTGGGTTAGCAGAGCATTAAGTCATGGAGAGCTGAGGCTGAGCTGTTGAAGGCTGTTAACATCATCAAAAGCAATGGTCAAGAATTCACTCAAAGGGAGCTGCAGAGTGGAGTCGCTGCCAGTCAAAGAAGCCACAACTAAGATGTATTATTGTTTTGTTGTAGAGGCATTGGTTGCTGTTTGAAAAAGAGGCATTGATTAAATTGGAGAAAAGAGCCTAGTCAATAAGGAACAATCCATCAAATCGCCCAGCCACAATAGAAGTGCTGCTTTTATTAAAAGAAATATGTGAGGTTGCAGGAACTCGGCTAGTCAAATAATCTCCCAGCCGTTGATGTTGTAGAGGAGAAAGTATGCAGAAAGGAGGTCGTAGCAGTTAAAGGCCTGCTGTCTTGAATGCAAAAATTGCTGAAAAGAGAGCATAGCTGTGTTGTTTCTTGCAAGAATCTGCCAAAGGAGATTAGCATAGTGGAGATCGCAAGAAATAGGGAAGCTTCCTATCAAAAGAAGAGATAAGGAAATCATAGTTTACTACAACAGCGATAAGGAGAAGCCACTGCCAAGGAGATCGTTGGTTTGGAACCACGCAAAATAAAAAGGAGATTAAGAAAGCACGCGAAGCTGCCAATTTCTATAATCGAAGGTGAATTTGAGGAGGAAATCCTGTCACCATTTGTGACAGACGTCAAAAAGAAGAGGTGATCCTGTCACCATTTTGTGACAGACGTCAAGATTTGGGAGGTGATCCTGTCACCATTTGTGACAGACGTCAAGAGCTAAGTTAAGAAGGAGATCTTGTCACCATTTGTCACAGACGAAAGGGTTTAAGAGGTTTTATTGAATAAGGTGGGCATCGTGTAAGGAATTGGCAATTTGACACATCATCCAATTGGCAGATTTCAGTCAAATTCTGTGAGTCCTGCCCAGCTCCGCAGAGCTGAAGAAAGTAATGAAAAACAATAGATAAAATTAAATAGTGTTTGTGTTTGTGTTTGTGTTGATGAATGAGCTAAAGCTCAGATGATGAAAGACAATGATGTAATATTTATTGATATAATTAACTGTTGATGGTAGAAATTAGGGGGGAGTGTTAGAATGTTCTAGATGTTCTGGTAATTTTTACCAGCTTCCACCTTCTCCACCGTCTGCATTAAATTGTCCATCTAGAAATGCCGGTGATAGAAATCTAGAAAGAAACGTGGGGAAGTTCCATCGTCTGCATTAAATTGTCCATCTAGAAATGCCGGTGATAGAAATCTTGAAAGAAACGTGGGGAAGTTCCAGAGACTTCTGTATTCTTCTAAAACCTCTATAAAAAGAGGCAGATGTAAACGTTTCAAACAGACAATACAATTAAAGTTTTATATATTTCTTTGCCTTTGCCCACCTCCTACAAATTGCTTGTAGGCTTTCAAACAGGAATATAATTATTGACATACATAGCTGACTGAAATCCTGCTGGTAAATATTCAAACTGTAATACCAACTACCGTTGCATGGTAAAGGAGGAAGAAAATCCAAAGCCGTTGCGTTGCATTCTTCCCACAGAGGCAACTTAGTGTTTCGACCGCTAATGTGAAATTGGTCGACAGACCAGGTTTGCCATTCACGGTTACTGGTCCATGGGTTGCATTCACCTTCCCACACAGTCTTTTCAATTATTGTCATGTAACGCCTGGGATACCAATTCTCATAGACTTGGGGTTCCATTACGTAGTAATCGTACCCACTAATATTAAGTAGAGGCAGAGGTCCATCATCACAGCGAAGCTGAAGAGCAAGGTCACCGCAGCCGCTGTCCTTTCTTCCGAAAGGATATGCGAAGGAAGAATTCCCACAATCGAAGGGTCCTAGACAAGCTCGTGATGAAGAAGCGAGGCATGGCATGAATACTGTGAAGACGAGAAGACTGAAACGCTGAGAATGGCGAAGATGAGGTGCTAGCCCTTCCATTTCCATGTATCTTAGATGAGTAAGAAGAAGAGAGTTGTAGAAATGGAGTAAAGAGGGGAGCATGAACGGCTGCTTAATAGCACAGAAAAGAGGTGCGGGAAAGCGGGGAGAAATGCAGGGTTAAGGAAAAAAATGGCAAAAGTAGTGGAGTCAGTACGCCAATTTCATTTCATTGTAAGAATATTTTGGATTTTGCCCGTGTCAGTTTATTTTTTCTCACCCTCTCGGATCAAACAACATGATCCGGAATAAACTAACACAGTCAAAATCCAGAATATTTTTACAAATTGTGGAAATCTTATATTTACAATCCACTAAAGTCGTTAAAACAAATTTACAACTTTGGGTTGCTTCTTACGGCCTTTTAATATTTCTATCACTCATTAAATTCTACCTGCTTTCTTTGACGCGTGAGACTTGCGTATTACCACACAAGTATATCGATTCCGCGAAAGAGGAGTTCGTTCATAAGCAAATTTAAAGTGGAACCTTTGTTTTGAAGTTTGAAAGCTGTGCTTAATTTTGTGTTGATTTTTCCAAAAAGTTGTCACGAAGATAGGCATCACCAAGGGTTACAACTAACCCACGGGAAACTTTACCTCGGGTGGGCACCCTCTTCTTCCCCTCCAGAAACAGACCGACAGATATAAAATGTGATAGCACAGTCACCCTGTCCCGCTCTTGTATAATTAGCTAAGGTCCATCTCCACTTGGGTATTATAATTATAGTAGGGGTTAGTTTAGGGGAATTGATAAAAATTAAAAAGTATTCATATTTAAGTTTAATTTAAATATTTTTATAAATAAGGTATTTATATGTTTATTGTATCATTATTTTGGTATTATTGAAGGAGTGAAGAGATTTTTTAGTCTGATTATAAATAAATGAAATTCATCAAAGAGGCTCAAATAATTGGTGTACAATGACAATGCACATGGAGTTCAAGTTACCTTATATTGTTTTGTAAATTGAGCCCCTTTAGTGAGAAAGGAATAGTAGTCAAGAAACTAGGCATAGACATACAATAGTTGTATTTGGTGGATGCTACCACTACCCTCTACTAGAGACAACTTTTAACATATTACAAGCAATTTCTTTGCTTCGAAATAGACATAGTTTTAATTTGGTTGACTCTAATTTGCCCAAAAAATTTTTGATCATGTTATAAAAGTTTAAGACCCCTCAAAGATTATAACCATTTGTTTATTATAATGGTAAAAAGAAACAAATAAATGGCCAATCTTTAGTGCAAGTTAATTTGTACATTCTATTGAGGGTAATATTATTTATTTTCTACCTATCATGTAAGAAACCAGTTATATATTTTAGCATTTTTTCCTTTTTTCCTTTTATGCATGGTTTGGAGTAATTTTTTGATATATTTGTATAGAAACAAATAGTACATTTTTGTGCATAATTGAGTCTACATATGTTACCTTTTTTACACATAGCCCTATGCTTATCACTTATTTCTATGCTTATGTGTACAGGTCCTAGTCTAATCATCTTATCTATCAAATTTTGTGTGAGTTTCTAAACTTGAGTTGAGTGCATTGTTACAAGTATGGTGGAGTTGTACTTGTGTGAACTATCTTGTTTATGTATCCTACTAAGAACCAACCTTGGATTTGATGATCTCAAGACATGAGGAGTTGATGACCTCAGCACATGTGGAATTTTGAAGTTATAGTGAAAAAATTAGGAAGTCATGGTGTTATGTTGTTAATTTACCCTAGAGGAATCCTTAGCAACCATAGATCATTCCTTAGAAAAGTATTAACTACTTCTCCTTATTGATTGGAACATTGAGTTGTTCATAGTGCTATCCTATCTTTCCTTTCTATTCCTAATGAAACTATTGGAATCCTAACATGTGATATAGCAAATAGCTCAATAGCAGTGTGAATTCACTCAATGTCATGATGTATGGTGTGATTTTTCTCATTTTATGGTATAATATAATTTAATTGTGAGATGTGTGATATTAAGAAATATTGGAATTATGATAGAGGTAACAATTATGAAAATTATTGTTATTCTATCATTTTTGAATAATCTATAATTAGCAATTATGAATATTAAGGTACACTTGGATAAATTAAAAAACTATAAAAAATAGACTTACGATTAATAACTAGAACCATTTGATCTTTTTTTTTCTATAAGCATCCATTAGATTTCAAATGATTAATTGACCATTGATTAGAGTTGATTTTTTGTTGTTGCATGCACTAGGAAATGAATTGATTTTTTATGTATAAATGAAGAAGGCTCATCCACATTTAGAGCACCCTTAAAAGATAGGTTGGGGAGATCCCCGCAATCCCTAATAGTTACCATGCAAACAACCACCCCTACAAAAACCAAATAAACAAGAAAATGATGACAAAAATTATACAAGAAAAAATCTCCACTTCTTACACACCCCCCACCTTACTCACACCTAACACCAAAGAAACAAGGGTTACAACCCATGCAACAAAGGCATGCGACCTTACTCAACCACTGTAATAATGACCAAACACTTAGAATGCCCATGTGTCATACAATTTTGTTCACCTATCATCAACATTTTCTTAATTTAATAATTACTATTTTAATAATTTATATTAATTTATTATTGTTACTCAACTATTAAAATATATATAAATTTAAATTGTATTTAATTTATAATTGCAGACACTGAAAAATGTCTTAAGCTTGTAAATGCCATTTTTTACATTGATTTCCCTTCTTCCCCACATAATTGAATAATTTTAGTTATTTGATTATTTTCTAAAATCATATTATTTTATTCATTAAATAATTTTAATTATTTAATTAATTCAATCTCCCATTTTTTATTCTTCCTTAGATTAATTAAATAAGTTAATATTTATTTAATTATGCCACTAATGTTCTTTTCTCTCTATAATTAAATAAATTCTTATTTATTTAATTATTCATTTTCTTTTTCCTTTTATACTTAAATAATTATTTTAATTATTTAATCATTCATTAGCTTTTTCTTCCATATATAAATTAATCCTATTTATTTAATTATTTCCCACTTTTCCCTCCACCATTAAATAATTATTGTAATTATTTACTAATTTTTCATTTTCCTCCACTTTTAATTAAATAATTGTTTTCAATTATTTTTAATTAAAAGTCAACTTTTCCCTCTTCTTCTATAATTAAATAATTAATTTAATTATTTTATTTTTCACTTTCCCTCTTAAATTAAGTAATTTTATTATTTAATTTACTCTAGCAACCTCTTTTTGTATGGCATCCTTATCACTGACATCTTAATTAACCTACACCCTTGATAAGGTTTTATTACCTTTTAATCTCCACCGTCCATCCTTAACTAAACCCTATATTTCCCTAACCATATTTCCTTGCTTCTCAAAGCAATCTCATCCATTGATCATCATCATTATTCATCATTTAATCCTAGCCCTTCATTTTGAATTAGCTTTCTATAAAAGAGACCTATCCTTTTCATTTCAATCTTACAACCACTATCTTTGATATTTTTTTATCACTATCATTAGGTTTATTCTTGCATACTACAAATCCGAGGGAAAGCAAGCACACAAAGAAAAATGGAGAAGAGTAATGAAGGTGATTCAACCATGGCATAGGAATTATGGTATTATTTCTTTATTATTTATGTTTCTATTATCATTTATACTTCATTGTTGGACTAGGGTCTTTAGGGCTTGAATTTTAGGTAGTTGGTGGTTGCTACTATTGATTCATGGTTTGTACCTTGCTTTTACCCTATCCTACATTAGCGAACCTAACATGAAATAACATGATTTGAATAAATTTGTGAGAAATTTTAAGTTTCCAGGTTTGCAATGCAATTGAAAAAAAAAATGACACATACGCTTGACAGTACAATGCATACGCTTGATAGAATGATGTAATTGATGTATGTTAGAATGTATGTGAGGTTTTCGACACCACATATGTTGCATAGAATGATGCATTTGTTTTTCTTAGGGAAAAATTTCTAAATCAATCCATTATTGTTGTTCTCCATCATTTTCTTGGTTTCTCTCTTTTATTCTAACATCTTAACAAATTGATTGCATCATTTCTACCATCATATTTTTTGTCTTTTTGTTAGATTTTCTTGTTTTTATAGATTTTAGGTTATGCACCACATTTTTTGAATAATACGATAGATTTGATTGACAGTCTACTGTAGTCACCAAACAGTTAATCACAATTTTTTTTTGGTTCCACACATCTACCTACATCAATCCGCTACATCTGTCAGATAGAATGACACAATTGTCTGTCATAAGGTAAAAAGGTATAAGCTAGGATTTTTTTATTTTTTATCTTTTTCATTTATTAGGGAAAAGGGTTTTGGTGTTATTGATATATGATCTAAAACATGTGGTAATCGTTGGGAGAAGACATTGTTATCTAGACTACTAATCCATATTCTTGGAGGGTTTTATGTGTCTTTTATTTTTTAAAGTAGGAACATTTGGATTTGGGCTTAAAATGAACAAGTTTTTTCTCTAGTTGTTGTACTTACACATTGTGTTAAATTCCATATTGGTGTGTGCATATCCTATCCCCTTGTTCTTCATGTGATCTTGTGTGTAAGAGAAACACATATCAATCTCTTTTCTTTTTCATGAGGCCTACCTTTGAGACACATCCTAACAGATAACTCAAGGGGGGTAACCTCAAAGCACAATTTTTTAAATGAGCTATATTAAAGGCGTGAATTTGAAAGTTGGTAGCATCATTCAAGGACATTATCCCTTGCATGTCAATACTGGTGTGGAACAACTAACCACATTAATATTGACTAGAGACTTAATTGTCTCACATCTAAAGTATACCTTTGATGTTCACCAACCTCCTAGAAAGCCATTGTTATTAGAAGCTTAAGACCTTTTTGGTTGTCTACTATTGTTGGTGAAAGGAATGCAGATTGTACCCTGAAGTTGCATACCAAATTTTTCCATGGTTGAGGTGTAAGGTGTCTTGCTATAGTTTACACTCTTTCAAGACCAGGGGTATCAAGGTGATACATGACATTGGTATACCCTATTCACCCACTCCTTGGATGAATTTTTTAAATAACTCTTTTAAGGGTGAGGTATGCCCACTTTAGGAGATAAATCCTATTCTACTAGCTAGGTTGTTCTTTTTTGCATTGTGTGCAAACTAAGGCCAAGCGAGTTTTATGGAGGAAAACTTGCAAAATACTTGCTTACCTTGAAGCCAAAAGAGTCAAATCAACCAAAATCTATTTTTTAAGTGTTTGTTGTGTTTTCTATTACATTTCAAAATTTCCTAAAATGAAAAACCACTTGAAAAATTCAAATTAGGGCCAAAAGAGAGATCACCACAATTGTCAGATAGTACACCACATTTGCTAAGATAGTACACCACATTTGTTGAATAGTACACCGCATTTGAATGATGTTGAATGAAATATCCCCATTAGTTTTTTTATTTTAGCACAAGAATTTCACCCGTTAATGTTAGCTTAAAGAAATATAAGAAAAATGAAATGAAACCCTCCACTTTTTGATCACCCAGATCTTAATGTGGGCAAGGTGAGAGCATATGGTGAAAAGAGGATCTTGTTAGCTAAACTATAAATATGGAAATACAATGGTATTGGTGGCAATCTACCTAATATAGAAATTAAAGTACTTAGGAAGCAAGCTAGTCTCTTCCACTTTTCAATGGGATACAATGAAAGTAAAGTATTAAAATGCAATTGATTAGGTGGAAAGACAACCTCTTCCACTTTTTAGCTGGTACAAACAAAAAATAAATTGGCGGCAAGCTAGTCTCTTCCACTTTTCAGTGGGAAAAAAAGAAAAATGTAGAAAATAGAAAGAGCTAATCATTACTACTAACTTAGCATTACAATATTATTTCTTAAGCATTGAAAAATATTTATTCATATCAAATGGATAGCCTAAATATAAAAAAAATAATCTCCATTTCTAATACAAAGATATCCAACATGAAAATATGAAAAAACAAAGATTATACCAAGTTTGATATGGAATTGCAATGATAAAAAAATTAGACCAAAAAGTCCTAGAATCACTAAAATGATCATAACTCCATCAAATCTCCTCTTATTGATCTAAAATAGAAATCACTAGAAGCCTAGAGGCTAGGCATCCCAACACAAGCCAAAAAACCACACCAAATAGTCAAGAAATGATCAACATGTATCCCGAGGAAAAAGGACAAGAGGTATGACCTCCTAAGGAAATGCGACCTTCACCAAAAAACAAGCTCTCCACCAAAAAAATTGAAACCTTGAGAAAAGGGGCGCCTAGGCTAGAGGAAACAATAAAAATGATACTCAAAATGAAATCTCAACTACTTTGGAAGGTACGAACAAAAACGGGCTTCATCCAATCACCAAACCAAAAACAAGAAACTGAAGAAACACACTCCAAAAAGTAGAAATTGAAAGCAACTACCTATCACACCCCAAAATCAAAAGACATTGAAAGATGCCATTTTAAATGAAGCTCTATTTGCAACCTCTAAATGAAGAAGCAGTCTCGAATTAGCTAGGTACTATGTCTCAAGCATGAAACTGATGAAGGCTAGGAGGTATACATTCCTCGAAGAAAGAGTTCTGAAATAATTTTGGTAACACTTCATTATGATAAGAAATGGATAGCCAAATTAGAAGACAAGGCCTTGCATATATAACACTCTCAAACCAAAATTTTGATGCACCTTTTCCCTCCAAAAGGGACACCCAAAGGAGGAGATTAACATATTCACTTTATTTCATATTTCACTAATTTGACTTGGGTGCCCAAAATGACTTAAGTATTTTAACTTTATAAAAATTCATTTGATTTATCACTTGGACGCCTAAAGAGGAAAAAACCACTTAAAACAAGTTGAATTTATCACTCTAGGAATTGGGGTCCAAAAATACATAATATAAAATAACTTTAGTCATTAACTTGCCAAAATAGGCTCTAAGAATTCTGGAGATACAACTACATATTCCGCCCTGCCCAAAATAGACAATTAATGTTGATTGTTGAACTATTGCTAAAAATAGTGTTCGCATGTTATTTTCATTGATTTAAAAAGGTGAGAACTACTATGAAACTAGGGTTAGAATTATGGTGAGCTCCTTGAGACCATTCCAGAAATGTGCCTTGCAGGTTCAGAAGTTGAAAGATACATTCAAAATGAATTACTTTAGCTCTCAAATGATGCGAGGGTTTATCACTTAAACCCTAAGGTTGTTGTTGTTATAGAGCTCAGAAAAAATTCTATTTAGTCAGTGACGTGTGTTTGGTGGTTGTAGGTTGCTCAAGTCATAACTTGAGCGGTGACTGACCTTATGTGTCTAGTCCTCTGATTAATGGTGTTCATGCATTTTTTTTAGGGTGATGCTCAAGAGTCAACATGAGTCAAGGAGGAGTTACTTCGATGTAGTGATGAGTGGATGGTGAGGTTCGTGGAGCACATCGAGGTTACATTGTGTGTTCAACATGACTATTTTATTGGTCCCTTTGATGTGGTGATCTCTTGCTTCACATCCTTGTTGTGAAGTGATCGGGGTGACAGTTTATTGTCAGAGAGGGGTGCTGCCAAAATAATGGGTTACACTTTCTGGGACATCCTGATTTTTTCTAAAATCACATATTTTTAGAAAATATAATGATTTAAGCCTTTAAAGGTTTCATTTAAATGATTTTAATTAAAGAGGGTTTGATCAAACCCCCTTAGATAAAACCCCCTTGGATAGAACCTCGTTAGTTTTAAACCATACCTATAATGGAGTCTTCTCTACACCTATCAAAATGCTAATGTATGAGCATGAATTTGCACCCCTAACACAAATTCCACTTTCACCCCTTCACACTTTAGAAAACCAAAGGCGAAGGCTCAATTTCACTTAAGCCCGTTGCTTGCATTCTAGTTGGCACCTTGTTTATGTGTTGGTGGGGGCGTTTCTATCAGGGACGCCCACGCGACATGTAGACGTCCGCGTGGCATGCTCACGTCCCTGGCAGATTCATGTGGTTGGAGACTACAAAGACCTTACACTTTCGATTCAAATTTGAATTATAAATGCTCCTCTTTGGCTGGTCGACCTGAATATGGTTATTTTCATCTCCTTCCTTCATAATCTTCACTCTCTCATCCATTCTCAAGTTTGGATGGAGTTTGGAAAGATATTGAATCCATACCTTCATATTTTCTCCACCATTCTCAAGCATTCACAAGCTTTGTAGCAGCACCCTTCACTCCATTATAGCAATCCACTACTCCATCACTCCAACAGGGCAAGCACAGGATAGACACCATGACAACAGAGGCTTGAGTCCCTCTCGTTCTCTCCTTGAGTGCTTTGGACAGAGGTGGTAAGATCCTCTAATCTCTCCTATTGTTTTTGATTGAGTAAGCACGTACTACTAGTTTTTTGTGTTTATGTAGCGCGTAGTTCCTTTCTTTATCTTTATTCCTATCATTCCAAACTTGGTTGTCCATGGAGGTGGAAACACCAAGATAGGGGTCTGACTGAGGCAAGCCCCTATACAGCCCCAACAATTTCTCCCTTTATTGTGTGCAGGTGGAGAGAGTTTGAAGCAAGCTGGCGAGGAGGATATTCTATGAGATCGTTTTCGTCACCCTCTCAATAATATACCTCTATTATCACTTTCGTATTTACTTTTCTCTCTTCTTAGTCTTGTTCTTTGCTTCTCGAAACTATTAGACTCGACTATCAGTCCTTTCTCAAGATTCCAACCTCGTCTTTCTGGTTCTTTAGCCATGCAGACGCTAGTGCACCTATGAGACGTCAGCGTGCCGCTCTGTCATCCCAGAACTGCACTTATGTCCTCAGACAAAGAGCTACCCGAGATGCAAAGTTGACTCTAGAAAAGTGACTTATTTGGTCTTCTTGCAAATCTTGGGATTGCAGAGTGATCGAAGGACATATAGTCCTCATCATTCTCATCCTCTTCATCCCAACCTTCCATTGAACTGAGGTAAGTTAGGGCAGCCTTTCCAATCTTGGCCTTTCATGACCTGGGGCCTTGTAGTGGTTGGTCCCCCTCTCTTACAACCAATAAAAAAACCACTTTTTTCCTTTTGGGTGATCAAATGAATTCATTTAAAATTTATGTTTTGTAAGTATGTAGCCCTTATTATAAGCTCCCCAAAAAGTATAATTTTAAATATGGGTATGTGCAGGATCATCATGGAAAAAATAGGTCCTTAAGTGGCGATGAAAATTTAGAAAATCAGAGTTAGGAAAATTAGCATAAAAATTTGAATAAGTTATCTATATTATTTCAAAAATATGTAAAAATAGAGGGTATGTGCAGAATCATGATGGGCCAAAAAGTGGCAATATGATGGGTATGTGGTTGATGACTTTTTTTTTACCCAAAATTGATGAAACAAAAAGGGTTTTTAAAGGAGATTCTTAACTTTTCACCAATGTAAATTATACTTTAATATGAATTTAATAAATAATTATTATTCATTTTTTATTGAATTACGACTAAAGTCCTAATTTTTAGGCTGATTGAAAAACATCTATAGCTTTCAAACGATATCATATTTTTTGAATCCAAAACATGCGTCACATTCTATGCTTCACATACTATAAGATTAAAAAAGAAAAAAATTAATTTCATGAAATTTTGACCAAGTTAAGGTGGTCAGACATATGAGTCTTTATATTTTTTAAAAGTTGTCATAAAAAAATTATAATTAATTATTTACGTGGAAAAAAATTAGAAAAAAATATGCATCACATCGGGACATGAGTCCTCTACTTATATCTAAAATGTTATAAAAAATATTAGCATTTTAATGTGGTTAGGGTGGTCAGACAGACACCTAATTCTTATTTTTTCCCTGAAATTTAAGTACTATTGTATTGAAATTTCAAATTTTCACCAAATAGATTTTTTTATTTGTAAATAAACCTAGTAATTTAAAAACTAAATTCAATTTGCTGCAAATTCTTTTCTTACATATTTTTGAAATAATATAGATAACTTATTCAAATTTTTATGTCAAGTTGCCTAACTCTGATTTTTCTAAATTTTTTGTCACATAAGGGCCTATTTTTTCCATGATGATCCTGCACATACCCTAGAATTTGTAACAAATTGAATGTAGTTTCCAAACCACTAGGTTTATTTAAAAAATATAAAAATATATTTGGTGAAAATATGAAATTTCAATGCAGTAGTACTTAAATTTCAGGGAAAAAATAAGAAGTAGGTGTCTGTCTGACCACCCTAACCACAATGAAATGATAATATTTTATTTATAAGATTTTAGATATAAGTAGAGGACTCATGTCTCGATGTGATGCATATTTTTTTGTAATTTGTTTCCAAGTAAATTATTAATTATGAATTTTTTATTACAACTTTAAAAAAATATAAAAACTTGTATGTCTAACCACCTTAACTTGGTCAAAAATTCATGATTTTTATTTTTTATTTTTTTAATCCTATAGTATGTGAAGCATAGAATGTGACACATGTTTCAGATTCAAAAAATGTGATACCATTTGAAATCTATAGATGTTTTTCAATCAACCTATCAATCAAGACATTAGTCGTAATTCAAATAGAAAATGAATAATAATTATTAATTAAATTCAAAGTAAAGTATAATTTATATTGGTGGAAAGCTGAGAATCATTTTAAAAAACCCTTTTCGTTTCATCAATTTTGGGTAAAAAGAAAGTTGTCAGCCACATGGGCCATCATATCACTTACATATTGCCACTTTTTGGCCTATGATGATCCTGCACATACCCATATATTTAATTGGTTATTATATTTATTTTTTGTTTCTTGTGAATGTAGTTTTTTCAATGAACATCAAATTCTTTGTTTGACACATACGAAAAAATAGGAAAATAGAGAATTTTTTTTCTAAAAAATACATTTGCACTAGGTATTGATGTCCTTATTCCAACAAAAAAAGAATAAGTTAATTCAAATGAATACAAAAAATGTTATGTGGTTTGAAGTACACCTCTGTCCAAATTATAATTACTCTAACTTGGAAAATTAATTAAAAAAATATAACAAAAAATAATGAAGAAATATCCATGCACTAGATATTGGTGTGAAAAATCTATATTTTAAAAGTTAGAATTGTATCCTTTCTATAAAAAAAATTATGTGGTTCGAAGTAAACATCACTTTTTAAAAATGTTGTTTAGTAGAAAAAATAAGTTATTAAAAATTCAATAAAAGGATTCACAATTTATTTTTAATTATTTTTAAAAATATAATTATAATTTAGACACAAAATCTCACAAATCACTAGTTTGATTCATCTTCAAATTCTTAATGGTTTAGCTACTATAGGTGTAAGAAAGTGAAGATTTGGTGAAAAATATTGATTTCAATGTCAAGTTGTTGGAAGAAAGAAGAACATATCATTATGCATCTTTTGTGTTGTCATTGATGTCACCATGTTATATGAGTTTCAACTGCAAGTTTAAGTTCAAGGTTGATCCGGTATTCTGAACCAGTATGAACAGGTATTATCCTCCAGTATTTTGGTCTGTGATCCTCCATTGATGAATATATTTCATTACGGATTTTGGGGATGGTTCTTGGTTGCCAGAAGATTCTATATTCAAAAGTTTAGGTGTATAGGTGCTTGTATGGAAGGTTGGAATCATCTTGTTGTTTTATTTTGTTATTAGGTCTATCTTTGGCTAACACAATAAACAGTTGATGGTATAATGAATTTATTTTGTATTGCAAATGTATGTGTGACCTATCTTAGGTCCATGCTAACATATTGTAGCATGCTACATGCTTGAATTATTTTTGAAGAATATTTTGTACAAAATTGAAGCCGATAGTTAATCATTTTGGTTTATAAGGGATGCATCTAATTAGGTTGACCTAATTGATATTTGTCGATGAATCAGATATGTATATATTGGATAGCCTTGAGACTGATGAAGCGAAGTATGAAGCAAAGTGTGCGAAGATAGACAAGTATATGAAGATGATGAAGTGTGTAAAGTTAGTTTACTGAGCATCAAAGGAACTAAATGAACACTTGTTAGGTGTAACTTTATTAGTTCATATTATGGCTATAAGCCATTTTGTTATTGTATTTTTGTAGGCAGTGATCCTCCCATTTTGGACAGTGAGTCCTGATAGTGAGCCACCCTTTGTAATATCTTATAACCGGTTATACTATATTGTGAGCTAATCCTCACTGTGGTTTCTCTCATTTTAGGTTTTCCACGTAAAAATCTTGGTGTTCATGTGTTGTGTGCTTTTATGTTTTGTTAATGCTCTTGCTCATTTTTACTATTATATCAATTGGATTAATTGGATGGTGTTTGTTCAATAAGTTTAAAAAGATACTTATTTAGCCCCCCTCTCTCAATATCTTGGGTATTCAACAATTGGTATCAGAGCTTGGTTCCTTTGAAGAAGCCTAATAGCTTGAGGAAGATCTTGAAGATTGAAAAAATGGATGATAAAGAAGAACTCCAGACAACTCTTAATGATCTTGACAAAGCTAAAAATGAAAACAAATATTTGAAAGAAAATCTTGATGAGGCAAAGGAATGCATCCGGAAATTGAAAGATAAATTGAAGAAATTTAAAGAAAGACACAAAGAAGTAAGTGAGCAATTGAAACAAGCAAATGAAGAGATCAGCGGATTAAAGGTGCAAGTGGAGGAAAAAAAGAGAATTGAAGATTTTCTAAATACAGTGGTGCAAAGCAAGTCTAATGAATGCTCAAGGCTTGAACAAGAAGTGGTAAACTTGAAAGCAAATTTGGAAAAAGAAAAAATCTATGAAGATAAGTTCAAGACAAGCTCCACAAATATTGATGAGTTGATTGTAGGGAAAAAACCAACTAAAGACAAAGGTGGTTTGGGAATGGAAGGAGGTGAAATTTCTAAGGTTGTGCAGACCCCAAACATAATGGATAATCAAAAGACTCAAGATAAAAGGAAGCAGACAAGAAATCCAAGAAACTTTGATATAAGACGACCTATGAGTTCACAACTAAATTCTCAAAGGTACCCATCTTTTAATAGTGTTTGTTTTTCATGCAATAAATCTGGTCACAAGGCAATGGAGTGTAGAAGTAGAATAAACCAGTATGTTGGATCCTTCTCTGGACAATTTTTTGCATGCAAGTAAATTGAACATAGAGCTAGTGAATGCATAACTCATATGATGAATTGGTTTAATGGAGGTAGAATGCATCAATCTTTTGCTATCTACTACTATACATGTAATAAGTTTGGACATAAAGAAAATCGGTGCAGATCAAGGGTTAATGGAGGTCAAACAAATCCGAAAATTGTTGTTTGCTACAATTGCAACAAGTGTGGATACATTTCAAAAGTATGCAGGAGTAAAGGAGGAAAATAATTTGATCCGATAAAGAAGAATGAACTAGTGAAGAATATTGACAAGAATGAGGTTAAGCAAGAAATGAACAAGATTTGGAAGAAGAAATAAGAGATAGTAACATCAAGTGATTTTGTGCCCTCATCTAGTGCAGGCAATCCATTTGGCAATTAGACCCAGCATGGTCTTCGAGGGAGCATTAACAAAAAATTATTCGACCCCCTTGGATATTTGGTGTGTTAGTCTTTGGCACGAAGACATGTTGTAAGGAATGGATAAACAAAGGTTATGCAAAATGAATTGATATAAAATGTGTAGGCATGATCATTTGCAGAGTAATTTAGAGTTTTTCTATGCAGTAAAGAGGGTTTTTATTAGCTTTTTGAAGTTTGTCACATTTAATGCGAATTAGGACAGATCATTGGTTTATAAAGAAGATTTCTAAGGCATTTTAATCACGTGTGCATTTGAAGAAAGTGGAGAGCGATTTGAAGCCTTCTTTAGGCAATTTGGAGAGTGAGTTGTGCAAACCCTAGTTTTAGTTTTTTTGCTAAGGAAAAAGGTATTTTACTCTTCTCTATTGTTGCGAGTTTGTGTGAATCATCTTGTTTAAATCAATAGAGCTCAATTTGTTGAAGAATGACAACTCCTGTAGTCATAAATGTGATGGAAAGACCTAGACCATCCTATAAGAAATATTCTATGAAGTTTTTCGAAGACAACCCTCTGGGCGCCTTCTCATTGATTCCTCACGTTGTCATGCCCAATAAAGACACTAGGATGTACATTCAAGTTAAAACAGAGGAATATAATCATAGAAAATTGATAGACATTTGGTAGAATGAGCTCACTAGGGATGATTTCTTGATAGAACCCGAGTATTCAAATATTGTTGTGAAGAGGTTGGATTGATGGAATTAATATCCTAACTTCAACTCCACTATTGATGATAAATATACATTTAAACCAGCTCTTAGCAGAATGCATGAAAATATTTTGTGGACTGAAAGATCTCATCTTATAACTAAGGAAGTGATTAAGGTTGTTACCAAACTCTGTCACATCAAACTGATACCGGTGTTGAAGTTTGTAAATAATGAAGTTGTGATGGAACTCACCAGAGCTACATTTGACAGAAGGGATCTTGCAACAAAGCCCATTACTAATCCTAATGTGAAGTATGTAGCTATAATGATCGAACACAAGATCTACTTCACAAATAGAGAAAATTTAGTGTCTTCTACAATAATTTACATTGGTTATGACATGGCATCTAATGGTGTTGATTATGATTTTTGTGAACTTCTTCGACAAGAGTTGTTTGAGAATCTAAAGATAACCAGGGAGAAGAAATATGGATTTAAATTTGGCTCCTTGATTGTTTGTTTGTTGTTCTAATTTATTAGAAGACTTCTTGGAAGAGATGATGTGGTGATTTGGGACACATCTAGACTAGTTGCACATCAAATTTTTGATTATATGCATAGTTTAGGTGATTTGAAGAGTCGAGATAATGCTCTGACAACATTCTTTGTTGTGTTCAAAACCAACATGAATGAAAGAGAAAGGATTCCAAAGAAATTTTTTGTAAGTATGAATGAGTATGGTGGTCTTGTCATTAATGTTATCATTGATGTCAACACAGTTAAAGGTGTTGCAGAGAAAGGAATCAAGTGATTGCAGGTGGCGCATGTATAGTTGAGATACTGTAGAGATGTTGTGAGTACATGGAGCTATCTTTATGATATTGCAGGTGTGTTGATATGATGAGTTACCAAGTGCTTCTAATAAAATTAATAAATAGTGAAGATAGAGTTGTGTGTGTTCAGAATGTGCTCTGGTATGTGCTCTGCATTTCTTTTGTGTTGATTCTATGCTTGTGCAGATTTGTAGTGTTGTTTATGGGTATTCTTGGGTGTTCAACACAAGTTTGGCCAAAAAGTGTAACCCATTATTGTGGGATCACCCAAAGAGCAGATTCCATGTCTCTTCACCATAGCAATGATGGTGATCTAGTATTAGCAGTTTGGTGGCTACAAGCAAGAAGATCAGATGGTGCACAAAGTCAAAGGGTCCTGGTGATGACATCAAGTGTGTACATGTGGTGAGCATTGAAGACATGTTGTAATGACATCAAAAATATTTGATCACATATGAAGAATGGTGAAGCTTTCAATGGGACAATGATGATTCAAAGAAAGGCACTTTGGTGTCCCCTCGATATACCGATGGATCTTCATTAAAGTGTTTGTTGGGTTTCAAAGAAACTCTTTGCCTGGTTTCTTTGACATCCTATTAGGGACCTCATCGGAGTGTAAAGTGAATCTTGATGGTAGCTACTTGGATGTTCCTTCGACACAATAATACATGAAAATCAATTGGTGGGACTTGACTGGGGAGTAATGAAGTTAGTTGGCAGTGTCTAATGACAAGTGGCAAAGATCAATTGATCATTTTGGTAATTCACATCCTTATTGTGAATTGCATGGAGATGATGTGGATACTTAGGTGGAAGGAAACTTATCGAAGAGAATGACATATATCAACATGACCCAATTGTGACTCAGCTCGATACGGTAATGTGTTGGATAAAAAGATAAAGGACACTCATTTGAAAGAAGACTCATCCAATGGTTGTGCTTCAAGTGGGAATGACAAATGAAGAACCTTGGATCATGGCATGAAGTGACATGATCAATGGTCAAAATTCAAATATGGTGGTTTCAAACAGTTAAGTCTATGAAAGTAGTTTCTGACTAGTATCCGGCCAGAAGAATGAAATCAATTGGTCTATCTACCCCAACAACAAACTTAATTGGTGATTTGAGATGCATAATGGTGACACAAAGTGCTAAGTGTAAAAAGATTGGTTTCAAATATTATGCATTGAAGAATACATTAAATGTGTATCTAATTTTGATATTATAGATCACCAGGCTTAGAAGACTATCTGAAATATAATTTAATGCAAGTATGGCTTGATGTAGTAAATGCTTCCTAAATAAGAAAGAACTAAAACCCTAATCGTTGCACCAAGTCATAGTTGGTTAGTGGTGCATGGCTCAAGATAACATCAATTGGTTAGAAATGAAAAGAGGTGTTTAAGTGTATGGTGAGAGAGTGAGAAAGAAGAGTGAAGGAGGCTAAGTGCAGAGAGTAGGATTACAAGAAGAAAATTCACTATATCTAAACAAGCTGAACCAAGTAAAAATCATAAATTCTAATTTTTTTTGTTTTTTGTTTTGGTTCCACTCATTCAACTTGGTGTATTTCTGAAAAAAGGGATGTGGTGTTGAGAAAGCAATAGATACAAAGAACAAGGTGAATGTAGGATAATTAAAGAGGTGCATAGCAGAAGGAGTGTTGCATATTGGAAAAAATACATGTAAGTGTATTTGCAAATAAGTTGCAACATAGAACTATTATTATAAGTGTAACATCCAGCATTGTAAATCTGATTGGTGGGTGCCATCAGATAACTGGGTAGAAGCTCATTCTAGGGAGTGGATTCTTCCTTGGAGTGGATACTCCTAAAACTAGGGGATTGGTGTCTCTATAGGGTTGGTGCCCTTAAAGTATTGTAACTAAATTTCAAGCTTGTGAGGCTAGATTAGGACAATAGATCCTAGCAACATTTCTCACCATGGTTTTTCCCAACCTTGGGTTTTCCATGTACATTTGGTGTTATGTGTTGACTATATATATTCTCTCTCTCTCTCTCTTGTTTTTTCTTGGTAATTTTTCATCTGCATATTAAGAATTCACATAGTCATTATGCACTATATATATTGGGAGATAAAAATTTCAATATCTGCGGATTCACCCCTCTCTCAGTAGATCATTGTGTTCCAACAATTGGTATCATAACCCTAGGTTCCCTAGGTGAAGCTTAATCAGCTCAGGTAGGTTCTGGTAGTATGAACACAATGAATAATCAAGAAGGTTCAAGAAATCCACCACAATTTGATGGAAGTAACTATGCTAATTGGAGTTCATTAATGAAGGGATATTTTGGATCTCTAGGACTAGATGTCTGGATGTTAGTCAAAACCAAATATATTCTCCCTTCCACTCTTCCCACCGATGCTATTGGGAAGAAATACTACGAGGAAAATGAAAAAGCATTGTTTGTCATTATGATTAATTTGTCTGATTTTGTGCATGACAAGGTTATGCATTTCCAAACTACATATGATGTCTTACAAAACTTGAAAAAAATTATGAAGGAGACAACAAGGTGAAGTTATTAAAGCTTCAAGTAGTAAGAGAAAAATTTGAAGGCTTAAAGATGATTGAAGAGGAGAAGATTGCATAATACCTTCTAAGAGTTGATGATGTACTAAACTCTATCAGAGGATTTGGAGAAGAAGTAAAATAAGACGTTGTTGTTTAGAAAGTGTTGAGGTCAATGAAAAAAATATATGATCCTAAGATCTCTTCAATTGAAGAAGGAAGAGAAGTGGATAAGCTCAGTCTTGATGAGTTGCATGGCATAATCACTACATATGAGATGAGAATGGGAGATGTCGAGCCATCAAGGATAGAATTTTCATTCAAGTTTGAAAGGAGGGAAAATGATAGTGTTGATAAGAAAGATAAAGTTGTAGCCACTACATTAGACCATGAAGAGGCTGATGAAGAAGAGGAAAAATTTATAAGAGGATTTAGGAGAGGACCTGGCAAGTATAAAGGAAAACTACCCTTTAATTGATTTAATTGTGGTAGAATAGGACATTTTTCACGTAAGTGTCCTTATGGTGAAGAAGATAATGTTGAGCAAGAAGGAGATAGAAAAAATAAGAAGCCCTTTTATCCTAAATGAAGAAGCTTTGGAAAGAAAAAGAAGAGCTTGTACATTTAGGAAGAAAGTGAAAAAGATGAGGCTCTTGTAATGAAGGAAAAAGAAGAGGTAGAATTCCTATTTATGGCTAAGGAATCCAAGGAGTAGGTGGATGAACAAGCCAAGGATTCTCATGAAGAAGAAGTGGAGGCAATTGTTGATTGAGGAAGAGTTGATTAGTGCTCTTGAAGAACTTGATGATTTAAGAGATAAATTTGATGATCTTAAAAGGGTAAACAAGAAATTGAAAAGATGTGCTCAAAAGGAGAATGAAAAGCTAACCTAGGATCTTGAGGAATCCAAACTGTTGGTTGTAAGTTTGAAACTTCAAGTAGAGGAAGCCAAAAGAATAGAAGACATAATGAAGTCCAAGGTAGAATCTGAAATGGATAGATGTTTGAAGCTTTAGGTAGAAATAGATACCTTAAGAAAGGAATTGGAGAAAGAAAATGAGCAGATCAATAAGGGTCTAAAATTAAAAGATGGTTTAAAGATTTTGAATGAGTTGATAAGTACACAAAAATCGGCGAATAAACAAAAAATTGGTCTAGGTCTAGAGAAAGGAAAGAACTCATTTGTAGATGCCGCTACAAATCTCTATGAAAGATTTAGGGCTGAAGAAAGTGAAGTTCTTAAGGATGAAAAGCCTGATATCAAGGATGTCCCTACAATTGAAAAGAAGTCTATTATAGTAGAAAAATATGAGAAAGAGAAGAAGCTGATTGAAGACATCAAAGACAACAATATTATCCCTTCTCATCCAAAGAAGAAGTAGAACACAAAAACAACAGATGATGAAGGATTCACAAGAGTTCACAATCAAAGGAAGCCAAGGCCAATAAGATCTTCTCTTCAAGCTCAAGGGAATTCCATAAATAGGTACTCATCATAGTTCTATGGGTATTTATATACATGTAATCATTTTGGTCATAGGGCTAGAGAGTGTAGATTCATTCCAAGGAGGAATACAAACTTTGCAAGAAAAAAATGATTGTATCCCTTGGTTGATATGAATATAGTATGTTGTAATTGCAATAATTTTGGTCACATAGCTATATAGTGTAGAACAAATTTCATAATGCCAAACATTCAATTGGAAAGGAAGAGATAGACTCGCCCACAAAAGAGGGAAAGGAAAAGAAACATTTTGAGATAGATAAGAAGTCTGAAAAGAAAACTAACAAGGTGTGGAAGGAGAAAGGGAAAAGTTCCACTTAATAGATGATGTATCAAACAAAATTACATGCAAGAAAACAAAATTTTTGGGTTATTGATAGTGGTTTCTCCAAGCATATGACTGGAGATAAGAGTGAATTCATTGAACTCAAGAAGTGTAAGGAAGGGTCAGTAAGCCTAGGTGATAATACTGTTGTCAAAATTCATGGTAAAGGGATCCTGAGCTTAGATGGAAAGAATATGAAAAAGGATGTCCTTTATGTTGAGGGTTTGAAACATAACCTTCTTAGTGTTAGCCAAATATGTGTCAATGGTTAAAAAAATATATTTAACTTTGAAGGTTGCAAGATAAGGAAAAATGGCAAGACAATTGTGCAAGGGATAAGGACTAATAGTAACCTCTACAATCTTTGTGAAGTAAAAGGACACAATTGTTTAATCAGACAAGAAGATGAAAGTTGGTTGTGGCATAGAATATTAGGGCACGTGAACTTTGACAATCTAGTAATGATAAGTTCAAAAGGACTGGTTAGGAATGTGCCCAATATAGCAAAGCCTAAAAATATAATCTGCACAGGATTTCAGCAAGGAAAGTAAACAAGGTTTAAGTTTCCAACAAAGGATTACTAAACCACATTGACACCTTTGGAGATAGTTCATACTAATCTTTGTGGACCTATGAGAATAAGATGCATGCAAGGTGAAAAATACTTTATGCTACTCATTGATGATTACACTAGAATGGCATGGGTAACATTTCTAAAGGAGAAGGCTGAAGCATTTGAGAAGTTTAATAATTTTAGGAAGCTAGTAGAAAAGGAGACCGAAAGAAGAATTAAGTTCCTAAAATTAGATAGAGGAGGATAATTTACATCAAGTTAATTCAAAGAATACTGTGAAAATCATGGAATTAAGCAACAATACTCAGCACCAAGAACACCACAGAAAAATGGCTTGGTAGAAAGGAGAAATATGCTCTTGAAGGAAATGGCAAGAGCTAAGTTAAATTAAGAAAATATGGTAGATAATTTTTGGAAGGAATCAATTCATACTATTTTATATATTCAAAATAGAGTGATGCTATGAGAAAATAGTGGCAGAACTCCATACGAACTATGGTATGGCAAGCTTGCATCAATTAAGTACTTTAGGGTGTTTGGGAAAAAATGCTATATAAAAAGAGAAGATGAAGACTTGGGGAGATTTGAGTAAAGGTGTGATGAAGGGAAATTTGTAGGATATTCCACTCAGAGTAAAGCTTACAAGTGTTACAATAAAAGGTTGCAAAAAATTATGGAAGGTATAAATGTCAAGGTTGATGACAATGCAGGTCAGAGTAAGTCTAGTAGAAATAATGTTGAGGTTGAGTCAAATGTTGATGATGTTGGTCCAACAGTTGAAGAAGAGGATCAGGAAGAAGAGGACGAGGGGGAATTTAAATGAGCTCCTACAAGATATGTGCAAAATGATCATCATACCGAACAAATAATTGGTGACAAGAATGAATGCGTTCAGACAAGAAGAAGACTTGAAAAAAGTAAGGAATAAGTGAATTTTTATCTCCTGTCTCAGATCAAACCAAAGAGCTTTAATGAAGCTAGCAAATATGGGAGCTGGATAAAATCCATGGAGGATGTACTCAATCAAATTGAAAAGAACAAAACATGTTGGAATTAGTTCCTAGACCATCAAGTAAAAACATAATTGGCACGAAATGGGTATTCAGAAACAAGTTAAATGAAGAAGGATCTATTGCTAGAAATAAGGCAAGGTTAGTGTGCAAAGGATATGCACAAGTTGAAGGAATTGATTTTGAAGAAAAAATTTCATTTGTTGCAAGGTTAGAATCCATTAGAATGTTTCTTTCATTTTTAGTTTACAAGCAATTCAAGGTATATCAAATGGACGTTAAATCTACATTTCTAAATGGAAACCTTGAAGAGGAAGTCTACATTAAGAAACTAGAAGGTTTTCAGCTTTCAGAAGAAGAATATTATATTTGAAGATTGAGGAAGGTGTTATATGGTCTAAAACAAGCACCTAGAGCATGGTATTCTAGATTAGACTAGTATCTACAACAAGAAGGTTTCAAAAAGGGGTGTGTAGACAACAATTTATATTATTTCAGATCAAAAGGTGAGCACATGATTATTGTTGTAGTTTATGTAGATGACAAACTTTGGAGGTAGCAATGATAAAATGTGTCAAGTATTTGCTACATACTTGCAAGAAGAATTTAAAATTTCCATGTTAGGAGATTTGTCATTTTTCCTTGGTTTACAAATTGTACAAACAAAAAATGGGATATTCGTATCTCAAACTAAGTATGCTAAGGAAATACTCTAGAGGTTTGGCATGGAAGATAGTAGACCGGTTAGTACTCCCATGATAGCTAGCTATAAATTGAGTAAACCAGATGAGTCACTTGAAGTAGATCAAATTATGTATAGATTTATGATAGGAAGCTTGCTATACTTAACTGCATCAAGACCACACATTATGGAAGCTATATGTATGGTTGCAAGATTTTAGGTTGCACCTAAAGAATCTCATATTAACACGGTAAAGAGAATCTTCAGATATATTAAAAGAACAATTGACTATGGGATATGGTATCCAAAAAGCAAATATTTTACCTTGACTGCATATACTAATGTTGATTGGGATGGAAGTGTATATGATTATAAAAGCACTAGTGGAGGAGCCTTCTTTCTAGGAAATAGATTGGTGTCATGGATGAGTAAGAAGCAAGAGTCTGTTATTCTTTCTACAATAGAAGCAGAATATGTTGCAACAAATACATGTTGTACTCATGTTTTATGGATGAAACAAACCTTAAAAGACATCAAAATGGACTACAAAGAGCCTATTTCCATTCTTTGTGATAATTCAAGTGTCATCGATATCTCAAAGAATCCAATGATGCATTCCAAAACAAAGCATATATTAATTAAATATCATTTCATCAAAGAAAAGGTTACAGATAAGGAAGTTAGCAAGGAGTATGTTCTTACAAAGGAACAAGTGGCTGATATATTCACCAAGCCTCTTCCCACATAGAAGTTTGAATACCTGAGGAAAAATATGGGAGTAATTTCTCCCACAATTTACCACTAAATATTAGTGATACAACATACATCTAGGGGGAGTGTTATTTATTATTTCTTTAACCCTGGACAAGGAGAGTGTGATCAAGTTAGGTAACTCTTGTTTCACATTTCTAATGACTTGATGGTTGCAAAGTTTAGAATCCGCTCTTCCTCTTTGTATTGTTTGTCAAAGGGGAGCATATCCTTAGGGGGAGTGTATGTAGTTTAACCCTTTCCCATTGATGTCAAAGGAGGAGATATGATGCAAATGCTCAAATTAGGAGCATGCTCAGTAGTGAGGAGATGTGTATCATAGCGGGAGTTGTGTGGATAATGTAATTGGTACAAAACTCCAATGTTAAACTTTGTATGAGATTATAGAGTATTTCTATCAATGACAGAGGGGAAGATTATTGGAATATTACTGTCATTGATGTCAAAAGGTGAGAACTATTGTGTAACTAATATCAAAATTGTGGTGAGCTCCTCGATACCATTCTAGAAATTTGCCTTGCAGGTGTAGAAGTTGAAAGATATACTCATAATGAATTAATTCAACTCTCGAATGATGATAGGTTTTATCACTTAAACCCTAAGGTTGCTGCTATTACAGAGCTCAAACAAAATTATATTTAGTCAATGACTTGTGTTTGGCAGTTTTAGGTTGCTCAAGTGACAACTTAAGTCGATTATATTCGTTCGGTGACCAGCCCCCTATGTCTAGTCCTCTAGTTAATGGTTTTCATGCATGTTTTTTGGGGTGATGGTCAAGAGTCAACAGGAGTCAAGGAGGAGTACTTTCAATGTAGTGATGTGTGGATGTCAAGGTTCATGGACCACATCGAGGTTACATTATGTGTTTGACTTGACTATTTTATTGGTCCCTTCAATATGGTGATCTCTCGCTTCACATTCCCGTTGTGAAGTGGTTAGGGTGAAAATTTATTGTTGGAGAGAGTAGATTATATGTCTCTTCGACATGGAAATGATGGTGTGATCAACGGTGGTGATATGGTCTTAGATATTTTGTAGATACAAGCAATAATATTGGATGGTGCGTGAAATCAGTGGGTCCTGGTGATAACATTAGTTGTGTACATGTGGCAAGGATTGAAGACATGTTTTGATGATGCCAAAGATATGTGATGACATGTGAAGAATTTTCAGAATTTGAAGATGGTGGTTTCAAATGATTAAGTCCATGAAAGCAGTTTTTGACTGGTAGTAGACCAGAAGAATGAAATCAATTGGTCTACCTATCCCAACAACAAACTTAATTGGTGATTTTAGGATTATAGATTGCCAATCTTAGAAGACTTTTAGAAAAAAATAATAATGTGTGTATGGCTCAATGTAGTAAATTATTCCTGAGGAAGAAAGAATTAAAAACCTAATCGTTGCACCAAGTTGTAGTTAGTTAGTGGTGCACAGATCAAGATAGCATCGATTGGTTAGAAAAGAAAAGAGGTGTGTAAGTGTATGGTGAGAGAGTGAGAAAGAAGAGTGAAGGAGGCTGAGTGCAGAGAGCATGATCATAGGAAGAAAATCCACTATATTTGAACAAGTTGAACCAAGCAAAAATTAGAAATTCTAATATGGTTTGTGTTTTGTTTGGGTTACACTCATTCAACCTAGTGTATTGCCAAAACATGGGATGTGGTGTTGAGCAAGAAATGGATGCAGAGAACAAGGTGAATATAGGGTGATTAAAGAGGTGCAAAGAAGAAGGGGTATTGCATATTAGGCAACATACATGTAAGTGTAGTTGCAAATAAGTTGCAACATAGAACTGTTATTATAAGTGTAACATTTAGCATTGCAAATCTGATTGGTGGGTTCCTTTAGATAACTGGGTAGAAGCTTAGTCTAGGGAGTGGGTGCTTACTTTGAGTGGGTACTCCTAAAACTAGGGGATTTGTGTCTCCATAGGGTTGGTACCCTTAAAGTATTGTAATTGAATTTCAAGCGTGTGAGGCTAGATTAGGATAGTAGATCCTAGCGGAATTTCTCATCGTGGTTTTTCCCAACCTTGGGTTTTCCACGTACATTTGGTGTTATGTGTTGGCTACATATATGCTCTCTCTCTCTCTCTTATGTTTTCTTAGTAATTGTTCACTTGCACATTAAGAATTCACATAGTCATTATGCACTATATATTGAGAGATAAAATTTCAATATATATTGATTCACCCCCTCTCATTAGATTGTTGTGTTCCAAAAAATAGCATTGTCAAAAATAAAACTTACTAAAAATAGCATACTTCTAAAAAACGTAAGTGACTCCAAACTTCATTAGAGTACAAACTGGGTAGCCATCATAAATTACTAAAAATAGTAAGTCTAGAAAAGTCCTCAGATGTAAATGCATGTTACACCATTTTGAAGCCCTCTAAAAACCCAGAAAGACCCATAAATCCCACTTCCAAAATTTTTCATGTAATCCCTTGGAAGCTCAGAAGAATCCTCCTAGAAAATAGGAAACCCTAATTTCCACTTCTAGCTAGCCTATGCACCTCCAGGATAGGCTAACTCACATATAATGAAACTACTACTAAGAAGGGGACATTACAGTTCTCCCTCCCCAAGATTTCTTTCCCTTAAGCAATTGCAAGTCTAGATGCTATAGAATCTACACATCCTCCCAAGTACCATCCTCAATCAAAAAATTCTTCCACTTCACCAAATACTCTTTGATGGGCCTCTTCCTCAAAGATCACTCTCTAAAATCAATATTCACCTTAGGAATCAAAACCAACTATCCTTCCTCATCCAATGGAGGAAAATCTAATGAAGCAAGAACATTATGCCCAAGCACCTTCTTGAGGTGTGATACATGGAATACATTATGCACCTTGCTACTCATTGGTAGCTCTGAGTCATAAGCCACTACCCTAACTCTCCTGATGATCTTGAAAGGTCCATATAAATGTGGCTTGAGTTTCTTTGCTCCACTCTTCTTGAGAGTAGACTATCTATAAGGCTAGAGTCTCAAGTAGACCATGTCACCAACCTCAAATGTGTGCTCATCTCACTACTGATCAACATATAATTTTTTCTGATTTTATGCAAGGTGAATGTTTTCCTTTAATGATTTCAAAATTTCCTCTCTACTGTAACATATCCCTTGGTTGAGAGGCTCTACTATCACCCAAAAAAAAGTCTATGAAGCTAGAGGCCTCAAAACCATATAGAGCCATGAATGGAGATGTTTTGATAGAAATATGGTAGGAAGAGTTATAACAGTACTCTCTCAAATGAAGCCATCTCAACCAAGCCTTTTGCTGCCCTGAAACATAATTTCTGAGATAGACCTCCAACTAGTTGCTCACAATATTAGTATGTCCATCAGTTTATGGGTGATAACTAGTACTTGGAGTGAGCATTGTACCACTCAATATGAATATCTCCTACCAAAAAGTACTTAGGAACTTGTTGTCCCCATCACACAATGTTTTTTGGCAACCCATGCAATCTAAACACCTCTTTGAAGAAAAAATAAACAACCTGAGTTGTTGTAAATGAGTTGGTAATGGTGAAGAAATGAGAAAAAATTGTCAATCTATCCAAAATAAAATATATGAAACCCTTCCCTTGTACCTTTGGAAACCCCGTGATGAAATCCATTGAGATAATTTCCCATTTTTTATTAGGAATAGGTAGGGGCTGCAACAAACCAACTAGAAATGTGTGCTCATTTTTGTTTATTTGGCATATTAGACACTCTTGAATGTAGCGTAGGATCTCATCCTTGAGCCCTTTCCATGAAAATATTCCACGGATCTACCTATATGTGTTAAAAATACCCTTGATGACTAGCCAAGGGAATATCATGAAATGATTGAAAAATATTCTTTTTAAGCTTAGATTCAGGAACCAAGAAGATTCTACCCTTATATTGTATGAGGCCATCAACCAATTGATACCTCTCATCATGCAGAGTTCCCTCAACAATGCTAGTTGAAAACTGATTTTTTACATAATCAACAATAATATGCTCTTTCCAATCAACAATGGTCTCAACCAAAGAGCTCAAATGGGGTCTCTTGGAAAAGCATCGGCCACAATGTTATTCTTCCCCTTGACATACTCAATGTCAAAATCATAAGCTTGGAGCTTATTCACCTACTTCTATTGCCTCTCATTTAAATATTTCTAATGCATGAAGTGTTTAAGATAGTTCTGATCAGTCTTCACCCTGAACTTTCTCCCAACCAAGTACTATCTAAACATGGCCAATGTGTGCGTGATTGCGAGCATCTCCTTGTCATAGATGGAATAAGCCCTCTCAACACCCCTCAATTTTCTACTCTCAAATAAAATAGGGAATTTATCTTGCATTGGGATAGACCCAACTCCTTCCCCTAAAGCATCACATTGCAACTCAAATGTCTTAGAGAAATTGGGTATGGCCAACATAGGACAAGAACTCATGAGCTGCTTGAACTTATCAAATATAAATTGTACTTTTTTTGACCATGCAAATGCCCCCTTTTCGGTGAGCGCAGTAAGAGGGGAAACCATCTATGAATAACCCTTCACAAACCTCTTGTAAAAACCACATAGACCCAAGAAACCCTTCAACTATGATAGGTTCACTAGAGGCCAATATAGTATAGCCTTGATCTTCTTAGGGTCAACACTAACTCCCTTAGAGATGATCACATGCCCAAGGTAAAGTAGTTTTGTCATTTCAAATTCACATTTGGACTCCTTAGAAAACAAATATTGAGACTCCAAGATGCTATGCACTTCCTCCAAGTGCTTAAGATGCTCTTCCCATGACTTACTAAAAATGACAATTTCATCGAAGAAGAAAAGAAAAAACTTCCTCAAATACTTATAGAATATCCTATTCATACAAGACTAGAAGGTAGTTGGTGCATTAGTTAACCCACAAGGCATGACTAGAAACTTGAAATGGCCAAAAATACATCTAACGTAGTCTTCTCAATATTTGATTCCCTCATCTTGATCTAATGGTAGCCCGATCTAAGATCAATCTTGGAAAAGCACATAGCTCCATGTAGACCATCAATGAGATCATATATCCTAGGAATGGGATGTTGGTTTTTTACCATATTTTGATTCAAGGCATGATAATCTATGCACATGTGCATAGTGACATCCTTCTTCTTGACCAAAATAATTGTAGAAAAAAAGGGACTCTTGCTTGGGTGAATGTGACCCATGTCCAAGAGTTCTTTTATGGTCTTATCTATCTCATCCTTCTACTTCTTAGGATACTAGTATGGAATTGTAATGCCTAGTTTGGATCCTTCTTTGATCTCTATGACATTCTCAATTGCCCTTTTAGGAGGTCTCCCAAGAGGTATACTACCAAACACCTTACTCTTCTTGGTGAGCAATGACTAAATATCTAGATGGTAGTGTCTCTTATCTTCAACTGGGTTGGAAGGAAAGATTAAGCACTATTCTACCCATTCAACATGATCATGATGAATCAACCTCTCTATCCTCTTAAATGAAACAAAGAAAGGGCCTCCATTTGACATCCCTCTTAACACTACCTTCTTCCCATCTGAAGAAAACTATAACTCCATGGTTTGCAGATTTAAAGCGATCTCTCCAAGAGATCACAACCACTAAATTCCAAGCACCACATTAGTATCTCCAATTCCAACCACATAGAAGTCATCCTTGAATTCATAATTACCCAATTGCATAGATAGGTTGGAGATCTTCTAATTGCAAGACATAGTAAAACCATTAGCTACCATTACCTTGAAACCTTTAAACTCTCCTATTTTGAAGCCTCTCTTTGCAACCACACCTTCATTAATGAAATTATGAGTTGCTCTAGTGTCAATTAGAGCAACAATTCACTACCCTCCAAGCACTCCATAGACCTTGAAAGACTCATTATTTTTAAAAATAGAAAGTTGAGCAAATGTACCCCCACTTCCTTGGTCCCTGCCCATCACTTCCATAGCTCTTTCTTCTTCACTATTTGCAAAATCAAAATTTTATTCTAATGAATTAGATTCTGATACAGAGTTAGAATATGCCTCCATGTGGTGAGAATTACCTTTAACAAATAATTTATCACCTTTACACCAAGGCTCTCTTCAAGTGTAACATAAATACTTCATTTGGAGCTCTTAAAAAATTTCGTCATCCATCTGGGAAGGAAATTTTTTGGTCTAATTTGAAATGTGCTTCTTATCTTTATAGTGTCCAAAGGGCTTAGACTGAAATTTTGGCCTTGGGGCAGCCAACTCCATGCTTCTAGATTTATTTATTGCTTCATCAAAAGTGAGTGCATCAAAATATTTAACCCAACTCTTCAAATGTTCCATCAATCCTTCTGAAAATGAGACAACAAGCCTTCTTTCAATGATGTTGGGAATCATCATGAAAAGCCTCTAAAAATTTGTAATATATGAGTCAAGAGAACCATGTTGTTTTAGTTGTTCAAGCTCATGAGACTTGATCTCAAGATCCTTAGTGTCAAACCTCTCAATGAGTTTGCTGGTAAAATCCTCATAGGTATGAATAAGGTTATGGAAAAAAGTGACGAAACTATGATACCACTACTCATGGGTAGCCCCATCCAAGTGCAAGGTAGCAAACTTGATGGAATCTTCTTTTGGAATTAGTCTTAGAGAGAGGTAGTTGTCAAGATTTTGTACCCATGATCTCATAGAACACTTATCACTCCCATTAATGTGAGCCAAGGTAACCTTCCCAATAGCTTGTTGGAAATCTCTTGGAGGCATAGGAGCACAATTCTCAATGCTTTCACCTCCTCTCCTTTTCTTTTGTCTCATGTAATGATACAATGACAAAATCTCACATATTTGAATAGGAAGGGAAACATATTCATGTAGGTGTTTCTCACTTCATCTAGCATAGGTACTTCAGGCTCAACAGGTGGTTCATACCTTGGTGTAAAGGTAGGAATAAGAATTCTATAGGTTGATCCTCTAGTCACCTCAACATGTTGACCAATAGGTCTCCCTCTTGGATTTGTATTAGAGCTACTATTTCCAGCCTCTGTATTCTATGACATCAAAGTAACTTGTTGATTCATCTTAGCTAACAACTAAGAGATCATGTCTAACATGATATCAAACTTCCTCTTATTTCAGTATCCCTATCTTCCTCATTGGCTAAACCCATCTCCCTCTCTATCATGGTCTCCACTACAATATCTAGATTCTTAGGAAATCTGAAAAGGTATCCTCTTCTAGATTTGGTGGGGTCTAAAATTGTTGTCTCTTCAACTCTCTATTGTATTATCTAGTTTCTTTGTCACTCATCTAAAAACCTGATCACTAAAAACATAGGCTAACAGGATGACCAAATTTGATACCATTGAAATATCCCCCTTAGTTTTTTTAATTTTAGCACAAGAATTTCACCTATTAACATTAGCTTAAAGAAAGATAAAAAAAATGAAATGCAACCCTCCACTTTTGATCACCCACATCCCAATGTGGGAAATGTAAGAGAATACAGTGAAAAGGGAATCCTGTTAGCTAAACTAGAAAGTTGGAAATACAATGATATTGGTGGAAATCCAAACAATATAGAAATGAAAGTAATTAGATGGCAAGCCAACCTCTTCCACTTTTCAATGGGCTACAATGAAAGTAAAGTACTAAAATGAAATTTCTTAGGTGGTAAGCTAGCCTCTTCCACTTTTTAGTGGGAACAAAATCAAAGTGTAGAAAATAGAAAGAGTTGATTAGTACTATTGATTTAGTGTTACAATATTAGTTCTTATGCACTAAAAAAGAGTTATTCATATCAACTAGATAGATTGAATGTTAGACATATAATCTCCAATGCTAATACAAATATATCCAATATGAAAATATGAAAATATGCAAAGTATACCAGGTCTGATACAAAATTGAAACGATAAAAAAATTAGACCAACAAGCTGTAAAATCACCAAAATAATCATAACTCCATCAAATATCCTCCAATTGATTTGAAATTGAAAGCATTGGAAGCCTAAAAGCTAGGCATCCCAACACAAGCCAAAAAACCACTCCAAACAGTCAAGAAATGATCAAACCACTCATGAGGTAGCAATGAAAAGAGGTAGGACATCCTAAGGAAGGGTGACCTTCAGCAAAAACCAAGCTCTCCACTAAAAAAATTAAAACCTTGAGAAAAGGGGCACCTAGGCTAGAGGAAATAATAGAAACAATACTCAAAATGAAAGCCCAACTCCTCCAAAAGGTATGAACAACAACGTGTTTTAGCCAAGCACCAAACCAACAAAAAGAAACTGAAGAAACATACTCCAAAAAAAAGAATATGAAAGTAACTATCTATCACACCCCAAAATCAAAAGACATCAAAAAATGCCATTTCTAATGAAGCTCTATCTCCGACCTTTGAATGAAGAAGCAGTCTTAGGTTGGCTAGGTGATGGGAAAGGTCATTGGTGTCACTACTTGCATCATTTAATCTCTCATATATTGAAAAAGGTGTGTCTTAGAACTATATATGATAAGGAGGACTCCAAAAATTGGGGGGTTTTGTATTGTAAACAATGACTTTGATTTCGGTCAGTCTCCTTCAGGAACCTTCAGGAGCTCTCAGCAGTAGAACATAGCAACTAATTTCTAAAGGAAAACTCTAACTTATTGAGTGACTAAAGCTTAACTAAACATATTTCGATCCTAATGAATTAGCTTAGATTTTACCTCACTTAACTATAATTGGTTCATGGGAAGATCTATGAAATAACTCAAATTAACTCTAAGTCTAAAAGGTAGAATTTAAATTGCTTGAAAAAGGAAATCTATTTACGCTTACATATAATGAACTTTAATCTACAAAAAAGTGAATCTATTTATGTTTGCAAGATAATAAACACTAAAATAGAAAGCACCAATACTAATTCCCATGAACAAATCCTAATTGAGCTTCAGTTTGATCTTCATATTAGTCATTGTTATCAATCTCATTTCAACAACATGCATTTGAAAATAAGTACTTAATCTAATTTATTCCAACAATAATGAAATCTATAGTAAATGATTTGACTCTGATCTATAGTAAAACATCTTAACTAATTTGAATCACAATAAACTAGTATGAGTAAATGCAACTACTGAACATTGATCGACAGGAATTGAAATTCTTAACTTTAAAACAATGTAAACAAAATATAATTTAACTGAATCAGATAACATAAAACAAGGTCACCTCCTTCAGTTGAGTGGGCCCTGCTCTTCCTCTAGTGGGACCTCTAATGCAAATATTTAGATCAACTTCTTATTTGCATTTCAATTGGCCAAAATAGGCGAGTAGAACAAAAGTACATAGAACCAGGTGTTACAATATTCAAAAAAAGACTGAATAACTTCAAACTAAACCTAAGGATAGATATTTATAATAATATCCCTTATTTGAATTTTAAAAACATGGCGCTAATTGCTAGATTACAAAATTCCAAATAAAAGACTAAAACAAAACTGAAAATAGATAGAGGGAAATCGCTAGGTCATTGCTGGAATGAGGAGTTCCCAAACTGACTAGAAGGAGCCAATTTGAAACTTCAGTGAATCATCATCCGGCTAGAGTGTGATTGACTTCATGTAGTTAAACAAAGAGTTTAACTTTTATCTTTGAAATGAGTCATTAATCACCAGTCTTTAATTACCTGAACAAGATCCTCAGAAATAGGATACTAATCATGATAACAAAAGATTCAAACTACATAATTATCTCATCATTAACACCACTAAAGCAATGCATTCAATGCAAAGTATTACTTCAAATATATTCACTAATCTAGCTAAATATAAGGCAAAAAAAGCAAATATATGAGCATATAGTCTACCACCATTGATGTTAATTAACAGTAACAAAGTATTTTTAATCATAAAACATCTAGTTTAAAAGTATCACTGAGGGCTCTCATCATTCTCCCCCTCCTGTTATCAACCATGTCCTCATGGTTATTTATCAATTATGATAGTGTTTCCTTTATTCAATACTTATATCCATAGAGCACAGCAAAATATTGTTCCCTGTATTTCTCTACAGTTTTGGTTTTGATGGCGAATCCATTGTTCTCCTTCAATTTATCAAACCAGGACCTAAAGACTTCTGCCAGAATTTTGTTAGATGCATTAAGCTTTGGAGTTGAGATTATGATATTTGGCATCCTAAAAATCATACCAATCTAGAATTCTTGTTGCTGCTCAATCAAACTGATCACATGCCTTACCCTGGTTAAGCTCCATATAATGTTATTTGGACGTATTGGTTCCCTTCTCCTTAATGCTTTTTTAATGGAATCATATCTTTCCTTACATGCTTTTAGTGCCAATGGAGGAAGTGTTCCTTCACTATCAAAAAGTTGAAATACTCTGCAATAAATTTGAAACATAAATAGGATTGATATGATTCTACCAAACTATTGATCTGAATTGTTTAATATAGTGTATTGCATGAGGCTTTTCTCCTCTCATATGTAGACCATATCTTTTCTGTGCTTTTCTATATTCCTCCATTCTTTTTTCCCACTCAACTTGATTCTGCATTAAAGAGATAAATGATCTTATTTACAATTCTCCAACATAAATATTCCATAAAGAATCATTAATGTCTCCCATGAGAAATCCATGTTGGAAGAATTCACACATTAAATTTTGAACATCCAGATGAATATTGAGAAAGTCCTCAAACTATTTTTCTCCATTATAATCAATTTTTCTCTTTAACACTAGTTGATTCATTTTTCATTGCAAAAATTTCTCTCAGGAATAGTGCATACACGATTGATGGATTTCTCATTGCTAACAATGCAGAAGATATTTCCACCACCTGTTCAAATCTTCCTTCTTATCCATTTCTCTCTTCCTCCAATTATTGAAATTTCCTTTTCAATTGTTCATTTTCATGTCTCAATCTCAGTGCTGCAAAAGAAAGATATCTAGGTTGAGCTCTTTGTGGAATATCTAGTGGATTGTTTGATGGAACAAGAGGCAGAGCAAGATATTTGGGTGGAGTACATGAAGTGGAGGCTTCCTATGAATGTAAGTTAATCAATTTCTATCTCACCTTCTCTTCCTTTTGTTGTAATTCTACCTTCAATCTTCCTATTTCCACAACACTGAATCTTGTTGTTTCTTCTGCTCAGGCTAAAGCTTGTGCATTAACATGTTGTAAGGTCCTTTCTAATTCACTCAACTATCCCTGCAGAGAAGTTTCCTTTTCAGCCATTTAGTTTCCTAATTGCTCTGTTTTATTCACAAAGTTCTACAATTCTTCTTTTCTTCTCAACTTTTCTTCAAGGAATTGCATATTCATTCTCTCTTGTTCCAATTCAATTTCTATTCTTGAAATTTTCATTGTTCTTAATAATTGTTCTTCTTCTAACTCCTCTATTTTTCTGCCTGTCTGGGGCTTCTTCTTCCTTGATAACTGGCTCTTTACATTTTCTTCTCTCAACAGTCAGGGAAGGTGAAGGGGATTGTTTGACCTCTTCATCCTCAAATTATTCCGAGGCTTCCCTTTCTTCAAACTACTTGTCATATTTTTTAGCAGAATCATAAGAATCTCTCATAGGTGTTCATTCAGGAGATAGAATTGGGGCTTCAGGAGGTTTGTGAGTTTGTTCAAGGGATTTCATTAGTGTTTGAACCTCCTCATGGACTTCAAAGGTCCCTTGATGGGTTTCAGAGACAGGGGTTTCTTCAGGAGTTGA
Source organism: Sequoiadendron giganteum (assembly GCA_007115665.2). Taxonomy (NCBI): domain Eukaryota; kingdom Viridiplantae; phylum Streptophyta; class Pinopsida; order Cupressales; family Cupressaceae; genus Sequoiadendron; species Sequoiadendron giganteum. Next base: position 95,654,238 of record CM021103.1, read on the forward strand.
CACAATAGTCTCAATAGTGCTAGGGTTTTCCTTAGTTGACTCTTGCTTTATATTTTTGGAAGCACTATTAGGTACCCTAGTGGACTCCTATAATTTTGTCTTGTCCTTTTTCTATTTTTTACTAGAAGATTCTCCCTTTTCTAATCTTTCCCTTTTTGTTGCAGATCACTTTTTGTTTTTCAATAGGTGCAGACAAAAACTCAAGTCACCCTTGTTTACCAAATTATTTCTCAAAGAAATGGTGTTTAATTATCAAATGAATTAACCCATGATACCTTATTGATGACTCACACCTAGATTTTACTCGAGATATCATTGAGGAAATTTGTGAAAAGAGAAATGATGGTAAATTGATTCTAGCAGAGGGTTTTGTGTTATAATACCTCAAATGTATTAACATATGCATTCCTGGCCCTAATACTATATTGTATTATCCCTCACAAGTGAAGAAATTCATTAGCCACATGACAACAGTTCTCCAAGGCTTGTCCAAGCTATTATGAACAATTCCCCATTGATATCCTTTGTGTAAAAGAATCTCAGGCTTCTTTTTAGGTTCTTCATGAAATGTTGACACCAACTCCTCAAATTTTACATGGCCTTTGTTAACTAGCTTACCCTCAGTAGGAATACCTGATATTTCACTTATAATTTCAACAGTAACTTCAATTATCTCATCTCTGACCCTTGTGACATTCACATGGAAATTTATTACAAATTCTTCAATCAATTCTTGTTGAAATCCTTCATACTTCATGATAAAATTCAACTATCCCTCTTCTCTCAATAACCTCTTAGTCTCTGAATAAAGATTGATTTTTTTTGGTTTTGCATTCCTTTTATTTCCTATTCTTTCTTTGTTCTTGCACCTCAACAATGGTGAACTTAGACTGCTTAAACAATTTGTTAAAGAATTGTTTCTTGTTTATGAAGCTGTTGTTTTCAAATTATGACACAATGTTTCATAACATCCTACATTAATTCTTTTTATTTCTTCCAGACACCTTGCACTTTCAATTCGATTTGAAAAGTTGGCAGCTATATTGGCACATGCATAATAAATTTGAAATGACATAAAACTTTTCAACAGGATTTGTAATCTTTGCGAGTCATACAAATGTCACATCAACCTCTTTGCCCACTTTTTGGAATGATTAAAAGAAATTTATTAACATTAATAACAAGTTGGTGGAGGGTTCTATGCTCATAAATATTTACTTATTTTCACATTATATTAACTAAATTAGAAAATGATACCTCAAAAATAATATTCACAATAAATGTGTACCTTAATTTATTGCCAAAGTTAATTTGAGCATATTAATTAACTCATTTGGCATTAATTCCAACGAGTCAATTAAAAGAAACTCAAAATTAATGAAAAGGTTATTGCTGAAAACTTAAGATATCCTCAAGATTCGTCAGGATTCATCAGGAGTCATCAGGAGCCAACTGAAGTTGATCTAGGAAGACCTCCATTTCTAGTTTTCAGCCATTCCTTCATTTTTTCTTTTTCTATTTTTTTAAATTTTTAAAATTTTTCTAAGGGATAAACCACCATTGTTGGTTTTAAATTTATCCCCTTTATTTAGAAGGTAAACTTCCATTTACTGGTTTTCAATCTACCTTATGTCCATGCCTTTCTTCAAAAGGTTATTTTGGAACACATTCTCTCATGGAAGAAATATCTTCCATTAGAAAATGTTCTATTTTGTGTTGTAGATCTGATAAGAATTCTTCTCTTGATGCAGGTTTATGGTATATCTTCATTCTATGACCATTAACCAACATAAATTTTCTCTCTCCATCAATTGGTATTGGTTGAACTACTCCATTCTCAAAGGCTTGGTCAATTTCATATGGTCCCAACCATCTTGTATGGAACTTTCCTTTAAATTCATGAAATCTAGAATCAAATAATAATGCCCAACCTCCCTTTTTGAAGTTTCAGGTTACAATATGCTTGTCATTCCACTCCTTCCTCTATTTCTAGATCATCTCTGTATGCTGAAGAGATTCCATTCTCATCTCATCTAATTGGTTCAATTGTAAAACTCTACTCTTCTCTGCTTCTGACAAGTCAATGTCAACATCCAATGTTGTCCTCAATGTCTGCAACTCAAACTCAATTGGCATGACTGGAGTTTTCCCATACACTAATTCATATGGAGAGAACCCCATAGTAGTTTTACAAGTTGTATTATAAGCCCAGACTACTTCATCTAAATTCTTTGCCCAATCTATTTTCCTCAATGAAATAGTCTTTGTCAAAAAAAATTCCAATTCCCGATTGGTAACTTTTGTAGACATCCAAATTTGACCTCTCACGTAAGGTCAAATTCATCACTTTCATTCATCCATCTCGTATTTCCCATCAATGTTAATTAAATAATTTATTTAATTAATATTTCTCCCTTCTTCTAATGTTACTAAGGTATTTAATTCAATTAATTAAATACTTTTCCTTTATTCCCTTTCCCCTCTAAATTAAATAAATACTCTTATTTATTTAGTTTAGTCATTTAACTTTTATGAATTTAAATCAATTTAAATTCATTATTTTTTTATCTCCTTGTCCCATCCTCCATAACCCCTCCTTAATCTGGATTAATTTAATTAATATTTGATTATGGATGTGCACACCCTTAATTGGTATTAATGTCACATCCTCCATCATAATCCACTTCCCTTAATTCTTCATTAGCTACCTAATCTCTTGTTTGCACAACCTAATTACTTGATTAGGTCAACCTAATCCTTATGCCATTTATGACATACCCACAATTCAACCCTTTTATTAAATTCTTTCTCTTTTTGGAGAAGGCAACCCCTTCCCAATGTGAATTTTAAATTAACTTTTATTCTTCCAAGGTCCTTTAAGGAATTTTTAATTCTTCAAAGGTCAAATCACTTTATGAGGAGATCTTGTCCAATCCCAAGGTATTAGAAAGTACCTCCACCCCATGTCCTTGTTTTCATATTACCCGCCACATGTCAAGATGTGAGGGGTTGTGAGTTCTCAACTCACCCTAGCCCTTAATCTTGTCTAGGGTGGTTGCATCTTGACCATTGATTCTTTAGTGGTCTTTCCCCTAAAATTAGAGGATTTTCCCTCATTTGCAAGAATCACCAATTTATGAACATGCAACTTTGAACTCTCAAGCCTTCAATAACTTGCACTCATCCACCTTTGATGCAATTTTCAAGCTCACTTTGCATCCATATCCCACACTTATCAAAATACCCACTCACACCATTGCATTCCTCATCACCTCCACTTCGTTTTGCATCCAATTTTATGCTATTTTCCATTGAAAGGAGCACATAGTCAAATAAATTAAGAGGGCCAACCAACCAATCAACTTGGGCAAGGTAATATCATTCATTTTCTTGTATTTTGTTCAAATTTAACTTAGGCCAATCTCGAGGTGTTGTTTGTGTTTTCCTTGTTTTCATTTCATTTAGGTTTGCATTTTAGACTTGGTAAGAACACCTTCACACATTTCTGGCACACCTACTAGGACCCACATCATGGGTATTTTCTTTCACGTTCTCTATTGTTTGACTTTTATAGGTTCAGATTGTAGTTACAGAGGTGAAAATTCCTTGAGGGGCAAACCTGACTTTGCACAGGGGCGTGCCTAACTTTCATAGGGGTGAAGTTGCTCTTAGGGGTGAACTTTCCTCCATGTAAGAGTGAACCTACTTGACCTTCTGGTAATAGGCAAACCTGCCTTGACAGATAGGTGAACCTCCCTTGACAAATAGGCGAACTTGCCTTAACAAATAGGAGAACCTGCCTTAACATACAGGTGAACCTGCCTTGATAGACAGGTGAACCTACCTTAACAGACAGGCTAACCTTCTTAAACAAACAGGTGAAGTTGACTTTCTAGAGGGGTGAAGTTGTTGTACATAGAGGTAGATATGAGATAAATGTAGGACTTGTTTTTTACAGTTTTCAACATCGTTTGGTTTCAGTTTTGCGTAGTATCCACTAATTTGTCTTGTTTGTGAGTGTGCCTGGTTTTACTAAAATTTGATGTAGTTGTTTCTTGTTTTTCCAAGACCAGTGGTTTGAGACTACTAATGTTTTTTTTGCAAGATGATCGGTCCAAGAATAGTTAGCTAGTTAGTTTGTTATTTTCCATACTAGCTAGGCACATGTAGCTTTAATTAGAGGGTGATTTTACACTTGTTTTCTATGCTTGTGAGTGGGTTGTTGACATATCCACTCCCTTTGCACCACTTGGTGATCTTAGGTGGCAAAAAATCATAGGTCATTCTTGTATTGTTGTGTCCACCTAGGAAGTGCTAGTGCATCTAAGCTCTCCCCTTGCACTACATGCGAGCCTAGGGACCAGCTGAGACATCTAGTGTATTCTTCCCTTAGCAGGACCTTCTTGGGATTTCATCACCTAGAGGATGATCCCAAACACGTGTTACTGGTGGGTCTATAAAGGGGGGAGAGCGAAAGTTTAACCTCAATCCAGTTACATCGTGTTTGGAAGAGCGTTGAAGCTAGGGTGATACCTAGATAAGATGTGAAGAGTTGGTCTGAGTTTCCAATACCTTGTTGGGGCTCTCAACTCACACTTGTGATGGGATGGTGTTCATAGTTGTGCCCACGTACCGTATGTATATCGAGGAATCCCTAGATAGCCTTGTTCAGCCTAGATAGAGACCCGTGTTTTAGCCACTACTTGGTATAGTGCAGGGGATGTGGATCGTACCCCAAAGTTACTCACCACGTACTCCCTTAGGTTGAGATAGAAATCCTTATGGTGGACTATGATAGTCCTCGAGTGAGAGTGTGAAGGTGAGCCCATGGCATTCATTGACGACCTTATTCCATTGGAACACTAGCTATCCACCCTTCATGAGAAAGGGTGATCCAGAGAAAAACCCTAGTATCATAGAGTATTAACCTTGGGTTTTCTGGTCAAGGTGGTGGGCCTACATTGAGTTTGTGAACCCATATCACTAATTTTAGGATCGTGTTGCTTGGACTGTCTTCTTTGTGTTATACTAGTGCTTCTACTTTCGGTTAAGTCAGTCTAGCCTCTTGTCTGCTGATTATTGTGTCTTTAGTCCTTTGTCACAGTCAGCCCCTTATAGGGGAAAATTTGCACATATGTTAGGCGATTCTGCTCACCTATTTGGGCAATTTTGGTTTCTTGTTTGGGCGAATCTACTAGTTTGGATGAATCTTCCTGCTGATTTGGGTGAATCTGCTTGTTTGGGTGAATCTACCTACTTGTTTGGGAAAAATTGACTGTTGATTAGGGTGGATCTGTTGGTTTGGGTGAATATACTTGTTGATTTGGGTGACTCTGCTTGTTTGGGTGAATTTTTCTGTTGATTTGGCTAAATCTACTTAAGTTAGGTGAATCTGACATCTACTTTGGGGAAATCTGACATTTATGTTGGGCAAACCTGACATCTTTTTGGGCACATCTATTATGTTTGGGTGAATTTACTTCTTTGGATAGGTGAACCTACTCGACAAGTTCGCCTATTTCTTGCTTCATCTCAATTTTGGGCAAATTTGATCTCTTTGAACAAGAAAATTTGCTTCACACAAAGGTGAATTTGCTTCTCATACAAATTCTAGAACTTGAATACTTTTAGCCACTAAAATTCTATCATTAGCTGAGTCATTTTCCTCAATCAAAATTTTTTTATTGTCATTCGTCTTCCCATAATCATCATTTTCGTCTGCCTACTTTTCTAAAGATCATTGTTTCATCAATCAAATCATCTAGGAGCATCCTTAGATCGCATATCCATCATCTTTTCATCAATCTGAATCCCCTAGACTTTGTTTTAGAAGTTTTTATCCAAGTTGGCTTAGGTGTCTGATCTTGATCACCATCATATGTACTCGCTTAGGATTGCAGCCGTCCTAAGTTAGTAACTCATCCTTGGACCAATCAATCTAATTCTATCCTAAGGTAGATTTGGTGTCATAATCATCTATCTTGTGCTTTTATCTAATCGTTTGACACCTTACATCATCTCATCAAAGCTTTTGAACCTAAGTTTAGACTCAATTTTTCCAATCCAATGAATCATCTAATCCAATCAATTACATCACCTTATTGATTAGTGTTATCTATTCCAATCCAATTGCATCCTTTATCCCTCATCCAAATTAATCAATCAATCCTTCATCCAATCTAATCGGTCGATCTCTCATTCATCACTTAGGTCCATTTTGCACTTTCATGCATGTTACCACCCGGTCGCAAGCAAAGAAAATCATGGCAGACCAACAAGCCCATGGTTCTCAACCCAAATTTCCTCAAGACCCCAACAATGAAGGCTCATCATGATCCAACAATGAGGTCCAAACCACATCGCCTCTTGCTGATGAAAGCATGGTTAATCAACCCAAAGTCATAGTTGATGAGTATCTTAATAATCTTGTCAATATTTAGATGATATATTGTCTCCTTAATGAGTGGGGGGATAAAATCCTCGCTACCTTTCTCTTAAAAGGAATCAAGTCACCGCTGGGATTCAAACTATCAAAATTCATCAATACTCCACCTCCTGTGCCTCCTATGCCCCAAGACCCACAAAACTCACAAAATGCTCCAATGAATAATTATGTACCTAAGGGTCCTCCCATCGATAATTCGTACCAGCCTAGGTTTGGTAATGCCATACTCTATCAGGTCCCACAACCTTGGGTTACCATCACGGTCATAGGAGCATCACTTGATCTAAATGTCTGCCTTGCATACAATGAGGTCATCACAATCCAACAATGAGGTCCAAACAATGTCACCTCTTACCGATGAAAGCATGGTTAATCAACCCAAAGTCACAGTTGATGAGTATCTTAATAATCTCGTCAATCTTCAGATGATAGATCGTATCCTTAATGAGTGGGGGGATAAATCTTGGCTACCTTGCTCTTGAAAGGAATCAAGCCACCGTTGGGATTCAAACTATCAAAATTCATCAATACTCCACCTCCAATGCCTTCTATGCCCCAAGACCTACAAAACTCACAAAATCCTCCAGGGAATAATTATGTACCTAAGGGTCCTCCCATTGATAATTCATACCAGCCTAGGTTTGGTAATGTCGTACTTTATCAGGTCCCACAACCTTGGGTTCTGATCACGGTCGTAGGAGCATCACCTAATGTGAATGACCCCCTCGCTTACAGTATGCCACAAAACCTCCCTTTGTCGCCATCTCAGAATGTCCCTCAAGGTCAAACCCCATTTCCTATTCAATCTGGTCAACCTCCGATTAATGCTAGGGACAATCCTTTTTCTATGCTACCATCGCCTCCTAGATCCACACCTGCCTCTAATCTACCACCACCTCCATTTATTCCTCAAGAACCCCATCAAGGTAACATCCCATCTTCTCAACCACCGCAAGGCAATCCCCAAAAAATTCCTCAGCAAACACCCCAACATATTTTGATTCAATCTCAGCCAATCCAACAACAATCACCACAACAAAATATCCCCATTCCTTTGCAACCACAACAACCACCCTCACATCCGCCATAGGGTAATCCATCACAACCCCCTCATCAGTGTCAAGGTCCTACCATTCAACAAGTACCTTACAAAAGTCCACCTTTCAACCAGCCTCGAGTCACTCACCAACCTCAAATCACTCAACAACCTCAAATCCACACTCAACCTCTTTATCATTAGCCTCTTTAAGAACCACAATTTAGAGAACAACCTCAACAATCTCATCATTCTATTCCTCGCAATATGGCATAGTACCTATACCATCCACAAAGCACGTTCTATGTGCAATGTCCTACGCCAAATCCTAATCCTGGTCATGCCCATCATATTCCACAACAAACTATTTGCTATTGGCAACCCAATACACAACACCCTTTGCATTCCTTCTAGTAGTATACTTCCTATAATTACCAAGCCAACCCATACTACGCTTCACAACAGTAGCCATCATACCAACAAGGTACTTCCACTTCATACTATCAAGCACCTCCATAATACCAGCAACGGGGTCCTTCTTATTATCATCAAAATCAACCATCTTATCATCAACTCTACACCAATCAACCATCACAACCTACATACACCAATGAATATCAATCAGCTCCTTCATATACACCTCTGCCAGCTTACGATCAAACTCCATCCACCCCATGCACATCTTACCAACAATAAGATCCCTACAATCAATCCAATCTGTCCAATCCATCTTCATCAATGCCTATTAATAAGGAGTTAGAGGAAGTAAAGGCCGCATTGAAAGACTTACAAAAAGGTAGTCCTAAAAAGTCTTTCAAATTTGAGGACATTTGTCCTTATCCACTTGATCCCTCAATTTCACTCATTCCTTTCCCTAAGCATTTCAAAATGCCAAAATTTGACAAATACAAGGGAACAAAAGATCCTAAGAACCATCTCCAAGAGTTTTATTCACATTCCCAATAAGTCCTCTACAATGACAACTATCTCATGTGGTTGTTCCCTAGGAGTTTAATGGGGGCAGCTCTTGACTGGTTTATGGGTCTTCCAAAGGGGTTGATCTCTTCTTTCGTTGATCTTTCAAAAAAGTTCATCTCACACTTCTCCTTCAATTTGGAGAAGGATATTGATACTATATATCTTATGAAAGAACCCCAACGTGAGGGTGAAACTTTTGCTAGCTACCTGCAGAGGTGGCATGCTTCAATGCTCATCCAAAAATGATACATAATCTTAACATTTATTGTGTCTCAACCTTTGCAGAGGTTATTGAAAAGGGTCCTCTCATTAAGAGAGCTCTCATCACCAAGGGGAAAGTTAAAATTTATAATCTAGATAAAGAGAAGCCATCTAGAGACGAATCCCGCTACTAGAACAAAATAGAAAACACAGTTAATGATGGTGTCATGGATACTAAGCATGTTCAGGTAGCAAACACCTCACAATGGCCTCAATACACTCCTCCACCGCAACCAATGTCGAATCCCATATCTATGCCACAAGCTGCACCTTGCCCTCCCAATAGTCCAAATAAAAATAATCAGGGCAATAATCAGCACTATTTCATAGCTTTGAGAGAGCCCCTAAGTGTCGTATTCAATAGGATTTTACAAGAAAATTATCTAATCACATATCCAGTGACGGATCCTTTTGATGATACTAAGCCAAAACCCGCCTGGTACAAGGAAAATGAGTATGGTGAGTTTCACAAGATCAAAGGTCATTCCCTCAATAAGTGTCAAGGACTCAATAAATATGTCCAAGATCTCATAGATCATGGGGATATATAAGTAGATACTAACTAGGCATCTTCATCCAATGCTCAATTATAGATATATCAGAACACTTTTCCTAACCATACCCAGGGGGCCAACACGTCTAATGCCAACCCCGAGACAAGAAATAATAGTGGTCAAAACAACAACACCAACAACATCAGCTACAAAAATGTACCTTTTAACTATGAAAAAATAGTTATGTGCATTAGTCAAGTAGAGCCTAGCATCTCCATGATTCACGTCAAAGGAAAAGATCCTCAGTGTGTTGTCATGACTCGCCACACCCACATTTTAGTTCCTGGTCCTTCCACATCAACCCAATAGGCTCATGTAAGCTCACAATACAATATTCTTGACTACCTAGGAAAGACACCAACCCAAATACCCATTTTGGATTTTCTTAATTCTTCTCCTGTACACTAAGAAATCCTCACCAAGGCCTTATAGGATACCCAAGTACCAAATGACATAGACCCCACACAATTTCAGGCTTTAGTGGGACACGTCTCTTCATCTTATCAGTTGGGTTTTAGCCAAAGTAACATGCCTGCTATTAGCCCCAATCATAATCATCCTCTCCATATTGAATTCCTTGTAGCTCGGCATAAGGTAAAAATGGTCTTGATAGATAATGGTTCGGCCCTCAATCTTTGTACATGAAATTTCATAAAACAAGTTGGATACACTCCAATTGGCTTAAACAATTAGATCATTACTATAAAGGTCTATGATAATGCTGAGAGAGGTTCTGAAGGAACTATTTTCCTTCCCATTTAGGTGGGACCCATTGTGTAGTACACCATGTTCCATGTTCTTGATCTTGATCTTCCATATAATCTCCTTCTTGTCCACCCATGGATTCATTCCATGCAAGCCGTTCCATCCACCTATCATCAATTCTTAAACAACAAATGGAAGTGACCATACAGGCCAATCCTCAACCATTTGAGTATTGTCGTGCTTTAGAAGCTTCCTTCCTCCATTCTCATTATTGTCCTAGAGTTGAAATGGGGGCACCTCAGACGTCATCATATAATCCATCTCAACATCCATTTTCTAACTCCACATCCACCATTACCAAGGTCAAAATCATTGACAGGGGCTATGGAGAATATGAAATGCAAACTACACTTAATGTGGCCACTATGCCACCCTCTCCTCACTCATTTGGCCAACCTACTCAATCCTCATCAAATGCAGAAGAAAAGACACTCACACTCACTTCCAAGAACATGGGTTTGATAACATTCAGATATTTGGGTACTCTTGAAGATCAGATGGAAGATGATATCAGCCAATGGGTTTATCGAGAAGAACCTGAGCCATCACCCCCTCTCATGGAATATTTCCAAGAAACTTACCCTCATGCATCTAAGTTGGCTGAAAAATACAATTATCAGGGGGGTGGTCTTGGCATAGAAGAACAAGTATGCCACCAACCTATAGAACCATCCATGCGACCCAGAAGAATAGGTCTAGGCTATGAAATGAAACAAAATGGTCTTGTGTTATCAACTAGTACTTCTAGCAATGTTAGTTTGGAAAATGGTCTCCTTGAATACATACCTGAAGAAGAATCCATCATACTTGTGTACGATGATGTGGATCTCTCTTACATGTTTGATTGCCTATTTATTTGCACTATCAACCTCTCCCTTCACCACCTTGAACTCATTGATTGGAACTTACATGGTAGCATCGCACCTATTGAAAAATTTCCCTTAGTGGATGCTTACATAAATATTATGGGATTGGGGGAGGATGAACGCCCTAACCAAAAAAGTAAAAATAAACAAAATCAAAATGGGTCATCTAGTGAAAACCTCTTCGAGGTGATTTTTGGCTTAGAAAAAGTAAAAACAAAGGGTGTATGATAGTGAAAACCTCAATGAGGCACTGGAAGATGGGGACGTTCATATTCCCCTTGTGGGAACTCAATTGTCTGAAAGATCTTCTATTCTCATTGAGGAGACATTGGAAGTCAATTTGGGGACAGAAGAAGATCCTAAAATTACTTACGTAGCCAAATCCTTATCTGAAGAAGAGCACACCACCATTGTCCAACTTCTTAAGGAGGGCATCATTAATTTTGCATGGATCTATTCAAATATGCTAGGCCTAAATCCTACTCTAGTTGTACATCATTTGGATATTCATTTGGATGCCAAACCCACCAAGCAAAAGTTACCAAAAATGCATCCTCAAGTAGCCTTATTAGTCAAGAAAGTGTTGGAGAAACTGCTAGAAGCTGGATTCATTAGACCCATTGACAATTCAGATTGGATATCTAACATTGTACTTGTTTCCAAACCAAATGGAAGTATTAGGATTTGCATAGATTTTTGAGATCTCAATAAGTCCTACCCTAAGGATGACTTCCCTTTGCCAAACATTGATATGTTGGTTGATCTAACTGCTGGACATGAAATGCTATCTCTCATGGATGGTTTTTCTGGTTATAATAAAATTAAGATTGCCCTTGGGGATCAACACAAGACTCCCTTTACTACACCTTGGGGCACATTTTTCTATAATGTCATGCCTTTTGTTCTAAAAAATGCAAGAGCAATATATCAATGTGCTATGACAGTTATCTTCCATGACCTCATCCACATCATAATGGAAGATTATGTTGATGATCTATTGGGGAAATCAAAAACAAGAGAAGAACATTCTGTAGTCCTAAAAAATATCTTTGAGTGGTTAGAGCATTATAAACTATGTCTGAATCATAAGAAGTGTGTCTTTGGGGTCACATCAAGAAATTTGTTGGGTTTCATAATCTCTAGAAGGGGCATAGAGGTAGATCCAGCCAAGGTCAAAGCAATAATGGAAATGCCCCTGCCACACAATCTTAAACAGCTAAGAAGTATTCAAGGAAAGTTGCAATCGATTAGGTGATTTGTAGTTTAAGTAGCTAATAAGTGTCAGTCATTTTCCCACCTATTGTGAAAAGATACCACCTTCAAGTGGGATTCTAAGTGTCAGCTTAGTTTTGATAAGATCAAAGAGTATTTGGCTCATCCCCCTGTCCTTATGCCTCCAATTCTAGGCAAACTCCTCCTATTGTACATTTCAGCTACTTCAGTTGCACTAGGGGCATTATTGGCCCAACATGATGAGTCTTCAAAGGAACATGGTATTTATTATATCAGTCAAACATTAGTGGGATACGAGCTTAATTATTTCCCAATGGAAAAAGAATGCTTAGCCATTGTATTTTGTTCACAAAAGCTACACCATTATATTCTTAGTCATCCAGTAAAGTTGATATCCAAAGTCGATCCACTCAAGTATCTATTATCTAGAACTACTTTAACTGGCCACATGGCTAAGTAGATTATGCTTTTGAGTGAATTCGATATAGAGTATGTGGATAGAAAGGCCATCAAATGACAAGTAATAGTAGACCAGTTGGGAGATGCTCCTTTGGCGGATGCTTATCCTTTGGTTACCGAGTTTCCTTATGAAGAGGTTCTTACCATCATAGAAACTCTACTTCAATAGTTCGTACACACATAATGGATCTAGGGTAGGTATCTTGTTTGTCACACCACAAGGTGATTAAATCCCAAAATCATTTAGGTTAGCATTTCCATGCAAAAACAACATAGAGGAGTATGAAGCTCTCATCACATGTCTTAGGATCACCGCACAATGTAATATCACTCACGATTTTTTGACAATTCTCAATTGGTCATTAAATAGGTAAATGATGAGTTTCAAACTAAGGATGAAATTTTTTTACCTTATAAGCGCATGGTGGATGATTTTAAGAAATATTTCGCCTTTATCCAATTTAAGCAAATCCCAAGAATCTAGAATAAGGCAACTAACGTAATTTCTACAATTGGTTCCTTAATTAACATGCCAAAATATTGCACAGATTGTCAGTTCCTAGTTGAACAACTCTTAATCCCAACATATGATATGCCTAAAAGTGATATGGTGTGCGACATCATAGGTCTTGAATCACCTTAGTATCATGACATCTACACCTACCTCCATGAAAATAACCTACCTCCCAATCTCACACATAATAAAGAAAAATCCTTTATCTAATGTGCCTCCCATTATACCATAGTGGGATATACTCTTTATCATCATGGGTATGATGGAACCCCTCTCAGGTTTTTGAATGAGACCGAAGATCATACTGTGTTAGTAGAAGTACATAGTGGTATTTGTGGGGCCCATTCTAATGGCATGGCCCTGACCAAAAGAATTCTCAGAGCAAGGTATTATTGGCCTAGTATGGAACACGATTCTTGTGAGTTTGTTAAGAGGTGATTTCCTTATCAGCAACACGCATATCTGGTCCACTCTACTGCACAAGATCTATAGCCCATCATAACACCACGGCCATTTTCACAATGGGGTTTTGATTTAATTAACAAGATTTACCCTCCATCCTCCGATAACCACACCTTCATCATCATCGCTACTGAGTACTTTACTAAGTGGGTGGAAGCAATGCCACTCACTCAAATCACTGGTATTCAAATTTCCAAATACATCATCTTCCATATCCTTTGCAGGTATGGAATTCCCTTCACCATCATCTCCAATAATGGAAATACATTTAAGAACAAGGCCATGAAATTACTTTGTGAGACCTATCATATCCAACACTATTGGTCCACTCCATATTACCCCCAGGGTAATGATCAAGTAGAGGCAACCAATAAGACCTTAATCAGAATCCTAAAGAAGGTTGTTAACAACATTGGTAGAGATTGGCATCTCCATATCCATCCGAACCCCCATTGGAGCCACACCATATTCCCTTATTTATGGTGTCGAATCTATCTTGTTGATTGAAGTTGAAATTCCATCACTTCGCATATGTCTAAAGAATCTAATAAGTGATGAAGACACTTAGGTTGCACGCTTTGCTCAGTTGGAACTCCTAGATGAAAAATGGATAAAAGAATATAATCATTTGCAAGCCTACCAACATTGACTTAGGAGAAGATACAAAAAAAAGTTTCAACCTCATCGATTTAATGTTGGTGACCTAGTCCTTAAAGAAAATCAACGAATTCTGCAAGAACAAGACAAGAAAGGAAAATTTGAAGCAAATTGGCTATGTCCTTATGTCATCACAACTAAGTATTGATCTAACGCATACATGCTTTCTACCTTTGAAGAGGAACCCTTGAAAGATCCCATGAATATTATGCATCTGAAAATGTTTTATGCCTAAGTCAGCTCGGTTATCCTATCTTACAAAAATAAAAAGTAAAAAATTATAAAAATAAATAAATAGTAAAGAGAAATAATTTGTCGTATGGTGAAAACCACTCTTCATGGCACTGTGGATAAGTACATTTGGTGAAAACCTAACAATAGGCACCATTCGTATAGGGATTAATCATTATCTACATTGCATCCTAGTTAATTTATCCCTCCGTCCATCTTATCCTTGGGTCCTCCCTTGTCATCAAAATGATCCCATTATTCCATGAACATCCCATCATCTGGCACATGGTATTTTGTAACTAAGCACTAGATGATCCATATTGGCTATCCAAAATCCTAAGCATTCTATCCTTAATCTAATCTTGCCGTTGCCTGTACATTGTGTCCCACCATTGGTCTTGCCTCATCATCTAGGCTCTTCCATCATGTCAGTCATCATCAAGTCTCATATTTTCTTTGGTCTTATTTGAAGTACGTTGCCCCTGTGCTTTCAGGTAGGCAAGGTCAATCTTTTGATCCGCCCCTGGGGAATTTGTCCATCTAGTCTTTGTCATTCATCACGGTCTTCATCTTCCTCTTTCTACTTTTATCCATAGTCTTTTGTCAAAATACAAGGGCACTGTGCTTTCATGTAGGAAAGGTTGATCTTTGATCAACCTTCGAGCCCCTAGATCTTTAGGGTGTGTCTATTTCATGTCTTCTATCTTGTTGTCTTGTTGTGTTGTCAAGTACATCCCTATCTTAGCTGGTAATTACAAATGAAGGTCGTTAATATCAGGAGGTTTAATTGGTTTAAGATATCCCACGTCATGTCGATATTTTAGTTTAGTCTCCATCTTTGGTCTCAATAGGATGCATCCTTCCTAATAGACCACATCAATCCCATCCATCCTTTTGATCCAGTGGCAAAGGACATTTGAAATTTTATTGTGATTTTTTGATGCTTGTGACATTTTGGTTATAATTTTAGCTTCCTAGTTGTGAACCCCTAAACCTACAAATGCACAAGAGCAACAAAACACATTAGGTTGTTAGATCAAATGCATGCAAACAAGTATGTGAGATTCCCCATAAAATCCATCTATTCAAACTAGAATTAGGAAATGAAGAACAAACAAAACTTAAATGAAAGAGCATTAATCCTAATTAAGATAATAGCATGATGATCCCATGGGCCAATGAAGTGTTGAAATTGGCCCTTTCCCAATTCCTAAGTTGCAATGTTGATTGATTGAGAAATGGTCAAATCTCCAAAGATATTTGAGCATAACCTTGTTACAATTTGTGAAAATGGTGATAGGTTGAGTGAAGTGGGGGAAATTGGCTCTCAATATGAATAGAGTAACTTTGCATGAAGCTTGTGGATGAGGAATGAGGAGACAAGCCTCCAATTTATAACTTTCAATTTGGAAGAGAAAGTGAGATTTGAGCAATGTGGGACTAACTTTCAATCCAATGGTGGAATGCTATATGTCATGATATGAATGGTTAGTGGTTGTGCACATTTTGGCCAAAGTGCCAATTGCATTTGATTTGAATTTGAAATTGTGAAATGACTTGTTGAAGAGGGAAAGGAAATGGAGTTAATGTCACTTGGCTCAAGGCCAAGGACATGTAAGAGGCCTTAAATGCCTTGTTGGAAGGACCAAGTCCACTTGGCCTTTTTGAATTCAAATGAGGGAATATTCTCTTTTGATGCTTTGTGAGGGAAAATAGAGAATTAAATAAATCAAAGTAATTGATTTATTGTGCAACTTGCATTCTCTAGAGGATTTTAATGAGAGGGATTAACTTAATCATGGTTTTGATTAATTTTATGAAGAATTAGATGATGTGACAATTTTGACTTGAATTTATGAATTGATTTAAGTCAAGAATTGAGAGGAAATGATTTATTAAATAAATGATTTGATTTATTTAACTCAAAGAGGAATATGTTAGATTAAATCAAATAAGGTTTAATTTTTTTAATTTAATAAGAGGACTTTAGAGAATTTAATCAAATAAAATGATTTATTTAATTAAATAGAGATGTAAGGTTAATTAAATTAAATTGGTTAATTTAGTTAGAGGAGGTGATAGACTTAATCAGATAAATAATGATTCATTAGATTAAGGGATATAATTATGATGAGATGGTGAGAGTGTGATTATGGAGGAAATGATGTAGTGATCAAGATTAAGCATGCTGAAACGAAACTGTACATTTTCCATGTCTACATTTCACCCCTCTTTGAAGCAATGTACTTGTTGCATTGATTCAAAGAATAAATTGTTGTGATCAAAGGTTCAAAAAATTTCTCGATTTTTTCAAATGCCCCACTGCTGCCCCGATAGAAGGATAATGCTAGATATTTCCCCCTCGAGAGATCAGACACATTTTTTTATTTTTTGGATGATCTCACGAAAAAAGATGACAATGTGTTCAACATGCCAGAACTGCCCCAGAATGCCTAAAAATAGGTTAAGATGCCCAAAAAAGATATAACACGGCCCTCGATTGGATGAAAATAGAATCGGGGGACCAAAACCCTAGTTGGAATGTCAAATTAGGTCAAAAAACTCTAATTTTCAGGCTTAAATAGACCTCAAAGGGTCACTTTCAATACATTTGCAATCTTAAACCTTGAAAAATTTGACACTTAGAGCTTTGAGACTTTGTCACGATGGCACAACGATAGCTTCCTCTACACGTGTTAGAGCGGGTACGAGTACATCAGTGACCAGTCACTGCAGGACCCATGGTATTTACCCCTATTCGACTTTTATTTTTCTCATTATTGGTGCATTAATTAGGGCTTAGGTATGGTCTAGGTGGCACGACATGATATAGCACCATGGAAAATGCACAAATGGGGCCATGCGGTCCTCTATAGGATCGCTTGTTCCTAGAGTGTCATGCGGCGCAGTTTAGGCTTGAGGATTTTTGGTCACCAAACTCGGTCGCTTGCACAAATAGCCCCGCGCAGGCCAGTTTGTCAAATTTGGTGTCAAAGTCTGCCGCACGACGCAGTTTGGAACATTACAAAGTGTGTCGCTTTTGAGAACAACATCGCTTTTGCTGTTTCAAAAGTGAAATGCGATATAAACAACAGATTTTCTTTAGGGAAACTGATGTGGCTTCTTTGCTTGCGTAGGAGAGTCATGATGTCATTCATTCGAGAGAGCACCGATGGCCAGTACTTGAGAGATTGCAAGATATGCATGTATTCCTCTAGGAGCATCTTGGGATGTTTGGTCTATGGCACGTTGCGTATGTCTATCCTGTTCGAGCACATCTGGGTATGATGCATGCCTTGGCCAAGCAGTGACACAGTGAGATGTCATCTTTTCATCTTCTTACTGGTGAGGCTACCATTACTCTTGAGGATGTTTGGCACATCCTACGACTACCCATTCATGGAGCCCGAGTGATCTATGATTTGGAGGAGGGTAGGAATGCCTGCTTTGGTGTTACGGGTATTGATGAGCTCATTCTTTGTGATGGCTAGATAGATTTGGAGAGGTACCGGGGTATAGCCCCTACTTACAGTCTGATTATGGCTGCCATTATTTCTAGTCTTGTGGCTCCTAATTAGCGTGGCCAATATTTTAGTCCAGGTTGGGGATTGGCATGGCAATAGATGTGTGCTCATCGAGTGTGCTTTGCCTGGGGAACAATACTATTGGCCTCTTTGTACTGAGATTTGCATGAGTTTGCCTATTTGGATGGCTGGGATCTTGGGGCCGAGTTGACTCTTTTACATATTTGGGCATAGGAGCTGATCCCAGTGCTTCGCCCTATTGTGACACTGATTGGTATAGATATTGATGACCTCGTGGTGTGGCAGTATGGCGGGGCAGAGATTCATTTTACCCACATGGGTACAAAGGGTATAGCCTGCTGGCGGTGGGTTCTAGATGAGATGACAGTGTTCATATGGAGGCCATGGATGGGTATAGGTCCATGGTACGACGATGCACAACATCTTTTCTTTTCTCATCAGGACAGATTTATGCAGGGTCGGGAGCACTCCATGGTAGAGAGGTACCTTCCTGATAGGGTAGCCAGACAATTTGGTGAGGTGCAGGATATACCTGTTGATCAGTATATGGCCCTCTTTTCCTGTACGACAAAGGATATAGCATGGGGGTAGCCTATTCTAGCAGAGGAGGCAGTGTCCTCATTTAGATAGTTAGTGTCTCGGTCGTGGCCATATGATCAAGGGCCAGCAGATGCAGGGGTGACTCCAGTGTACAGGGCATGGTTTCAATTGCCAATGAGATTGACAATTCCCGGGACAATGCTTCCATGTTGGAGGCCCAGAGGTAGGTCAGTAGGTAGAGGTCAGGGAGGTGCACCGCCTCCTCAGCAGTCACCCCCAAGGGATGGAGCACAACAGGTAGCAGGAGTGGATGGGCAGCCCCAGGTGGCACCACAACATCAGCCAGCGGGACAGCCAGGTCCTCATGATGCATTGATTCAACATCTACAGGGCCAAGGCCAGGTTTCGATAGCTGAGCAAGATGAGGCCCGATAGGAAGTTGTTGCAGTTACAGCTGAGAGAGATCAAACACGATCCAAGAGGGATTAGGAGAAGGGCTGACAGAGACAGTTAGAGAGCGTAGTGTCCACATCCTGGGGCCGATCAGTTGACATTCTAGAGTACAGAGAAGTTATCAGAGAGGCTGAGTACTATCGGCAACACTATCGGCAAGCAATGCCATCAGCGAGTAGAGTGCCAGATTTCTCCCAGCAGACAAGGAGGTGACCAATAGAGGATCATGGTGAGAGATAGGTGGGGGAGGGCAGTAGCCAGCAGGGCTAGCCCTTTTGATCATAGACAGTTTTGCATTTTTGATTTATGGGCTGCACTATTTTGGCTTTATTGTACCATGTATTCGATGTACACTTGATCCAACTTGTATCATAACAGTATTTTTTGATGATATATATGAAATGATTCACCCTTTATGATATTTATGGTGCACATGTATGATATGCAGATGTATGATGCAAATGTATGATGCTATGAGATGTTTCTATTCTTATGCTTATGTGATGTAATGTATGTGATGGATGCATTTATTTTTGTATATTTTTCATGTTTTAATGATGTAATGCTTGTTAATAGTGGTGTAATGATATGCAAATGGTAATGGATGCAAATGATTATGTGTTGCATAATGATTATGTATGATGTAATGCTTTCGTAAGATGTTTAGAATAACAAATTTATATTATTCCTCATAACTTAAGATAATGATATGATGCAATGTGCTAATGATTATGCAGATTTAGAGTGTATGCCTTAGTGATGTTTTGATTAATGTCATGATACCATGTTAGTGTGGAAGGACGATAGAAGAATTTTACAATTAATGAGTTAGTTAGAATGGTGATGGTGATTTGCATTGCTAGGAATTGGGATTTTCAAAGGGTCAATTGCGTTATGTTTGATAACACACGTAGGTACGATGCATCAAGGTATAAAGGACCAGGATGGTGTTTGTACCTAATGTGATGGACTTTGACTTGTCAAACAGATAGGAGTATTCTTTTTCACACTTAGCATATGTACTTTGTTCAGGATATAGTTCAGACATTCCAAACATCTTAGGCCAAAACACAAGAAAGCAAGCTTTCCTATGTGGTCAACAAGATACCTAAAACATCCTCCCTACAAACCAAGCAAAGCACGCATGAATAAGTTATTTTATAAGAGTATCCGACAAGCATAGTAGATAAAAAAGATAATGATCATTGCCCCATTCCTTTCTCTCTAAACCTGTTTCGTTTAGGCATCATCGAGAGGTCCTTGGAATGGGTGCAAAATAAGATAAGTCGATAAAAGACTAAATAAAGCAAACCAAACAAGCTAATGTTCTTCATACCACTAGCCAAGAATAACTAATATGGGGTACCTGATGCTTATGTCCATCGTAGGAAAGCTTCATCCTAGGACATGTTGTGATCAAGGTTTTGATGAGACTGATTTGGGTGATAAGCTATTGATATTCCGAGTTGACCAACTTGCTTGCTTATTGAATTAGACTTTCAAGACTCTAATGATTTAGAGTGTTCACTTTTAAACCTGCTAGACTTGCTTCTAAATGACTTACCAAAGGATGAAAGTGACGATTGATTTTATTATGAGTGATAAAAATTTGCAGGTGAAAGCGAGATGAAATGGATGCACCATTTGGGATTTTTCAATTATTTTGTGGTTGTTTTTGGTATTTTCAAAGGACTAACTTAAAGACCTATCCTAGGGGTCTCGGGAGCTGATCCATAGATTAGCATTTCCTATGTTATACACGCAGAGACCACATAGTTCAACTGATGATGGACTGACTTGATGATAAGATGGACAAACGGATTGCCATTTTATTGCTTAAAAGACTGACTTAAGATGCAGACTAGATGGGAAAACGGATTGCCAATGCGACGGACGCCTAAAGGACTGACCCTAAATATCTTGGGGGATGATCAAAGATCAACCTTGCCTATGTTCAAGCTCAGAGATGACATAGTTTGACAAGGTGAAAGATTGACAAGACTCAATGATGAATTTTGAAGATTTTTTGATATTTTGACATGTTTTTGGATTTTCAAATGATTTGGATGTTTTTGGATTTTTTGAATGTTTTTGAATTTTTGATGTTTCAAGAAGATTTCAAGGATATACATGAATTTGATCCGATGCCGATATAGGAACATGCCCCCAACATGGTATGATAGACTACTTCGATGAAGGTAGGACAAACTAACCTTAGGATGCCAAGTAGCACCATGGTGGAATATGATATAGACATCAGCTCAGGGTATGGTATGGATGCAAGCGGATGGGTGGATGGATGGTTAATGAAGTGTGATGGAATGGATGAGTGAGTCGTGCAGATCCTAGCAGATGGGGAGTGTTTTATTTACTTTTGGCGCCTGTTTTCCAGGTTTTCACTAAGGTACTTGTCCAAAGTGCCACTGAAATGGTTTTCACTAGAGGATGATATTTTTTCTTTACTGTTTTCAATCATTTTTTTGATTTTTTTGATTTTTTGATTTTTTTGTTGTCACCAAATGCCTATTTGCCACGTTTTCATCAAGGTAACCATTTTTTCAGGACTTTTTTTGATTGTTTTTGTATTTTTTGGTTCCATACCTTGCAAGTTTTTAGGCATAATTTTTTGAGGTGAGAGCTATTCATGGGCTCCTGTAGAAGCTTGTCCTCTGGTGTTGACAACTAATATGCCTATGATTTATAGCTTGCGGTGATGATGAAAGGTCCCAGCCAGTTGGGCTCAAATTTCCCCTTTTTATCTGGGTTTGGTACATTCTTTTGGTTCTCTTTTAGCACAAGGTCACCGACTTGGAAGGTGTGTTGCTTGATTTTCTTGTTGTAGCTCCGTTTTAGGTGATTCTGGTAGACCAATAGATGATTTAGGGCATACATTTACCATTCATCTAGTAATTCTAGCTCATTAAGTCTTGTAACCCTATATTCCTCATCTGTGATGAGGTTTTGCAATGATATCCTCAATGACGGAAGCTCGATCTCAATTGGGAGGATGGCTTCTGATCCGTAGATCAGGGAGAATGGAGTGGCGCTTGTTGGCATGTGGATGATGGTGCAGTAGGCCCATAAGGCGAGGTTTAACTATAGATGCCAATCATGATCGGAGTCATTGACTATTTTCTTAAGGATCTTCAGGATAGTTTTGTTGGTAGCTTTTGCTTGGCCATTTGCTTGTGGGTAATATGGTGTGGAAAAGTGGTGTTGGATTTTGAATTTTTCACACAAGTCACGAACATCCTAATTCTTGAAAGGTGTCCCATTGTCAGAGATAATGGATTGGGGAACACCGTATCGGCAAATGAGGTAGTTTAGGATGAACTTGGATATCTGTTTTTCAGTGATGTAGGTCATGGGAATTACTTCGACCCACTTTGTGAAATATTCGGTGGCGGTGATAATGAACTTGTGGCCATTGGATGAGGTGGGTGTAATTTTACCTATGAGATCGAGCCCCCATTGTGAAAAGGGCCATGGTGTTACGACAGGATGCAACTCTTGAGCTGGTGCATGAATGAGGTCTCCATGATGTTGGCATTGTAGACACCTTTAGACAAAGTCATGTGCCTCTCTCTCCATTGTCAGCCAGTAGTATCCTATTCTCAACAACTTCTTAGCCAAGGTCATACCACTCGAATGGGAACCACAAGTTCTATTGTGTACCTCTGTTAAAGCAGTCAAGGCCTCCTCATGTGTTAAGCAATGTAGTAGGGTTCCATCGATACTTCTACGGAAGAGGGTTTCTCCTAGGATGGAAAATCGTAAGGACCTTTTGATAAAGGTTCGCTTGAGGTTCGGGGTAATGTCAGCTGGGAGGACTCTTAATCTCAAATAGGTGTAGATGTCATGGTACCAAAGATCACCAGGACCAATGAGTTCACACGCATATTCTGACTCTGGTACCTCAAACGTGGGTACGAGAAGCTGTACTATGAGGAATTCGTGTTTCAAGGGATATCTAGCAAGGATTCGATGGTTGCCATTACATCAACTGCTCTGTTGTTTTCCCTCGGTATTTTTTCAAAGGTGATGTTGATAAATGATTCCTTGAGGGTTTCCACTATCTTTTTGTATAGTGCAAGCTTATCATCTTTAGTTTGGTATTCACTGTTGACTTGGTTAATCATAAGCTGTGAGTCTCCATAGACCTTTAATGCCATGATTCACCACTGTGCTGCAATCTTGAGACCAATGGTTAAAGCCTTGTATTCTGCAATGATATTTGTATAGGGGAATGCCAACTAGTAAGATCTCAGTATATAGTCCCCCTGGGGGGTGATGAAGAATACACCGGCTCCTGATCCATGTTGTGTGTAGGAACCATCAAAGTATAGTTTCCAATGATCGGTTGCACCAAGATTGAAAAGGGACTCGTCTGGAAATTCTGATATGAGTGGGTTGTCTTCATATATTGGAGCCTCTGCTAGCTGATCGACAATGACTTGTCCCTTGATTTATTTTTGATCTACATACTCAATATCATGCTTAGATAGTATCATCACCCATTTAGCCATTCTTCCTATAAGCATTACTTTTGACAATGGATACTTGAGGGGGTCTATCTTGGCAATTAACTTAATTTGATGAGCTAGCATGTAGTGTCTGAATTTTTGGGCTGCAAACACCACTACCAAGAAAGCTTTTTCTATTGATGTTTAGTTGATCTCATGCCCCACCATTGTTCTACTGATATAGTAAATGGCTCGCTCGGTTCCCTTTTCATCATGTTGGGCTAAAAAGGCACCAAGGGCAGCTGTCGTTGCTGAGATGTACAAAATCAATGGTTTCCCTACAATCAGTGGCATTAGTACAGGTGGTGTAAGTAGGTATTCCTTGATCTTTTTGAATGCTTTTTCACACTTGTCATCCCACGTGAATGCTACTCCCTTGTGGAGTAGGTGTGAATAGGCAATCTGCTTATCTGCTAGTTGTGCTATGAATCTTCAGATGGACCGGAGTCTACCTTGTAACCCTCTTAGTTGATTTAGTGTTCTTGGTGCTCCCATATCAAGGATTTCTTTTAATTTTGCAGGATCCACCTCTATCCCTCTCATTGAAACTATGTACCCCATCGACTTTCCTGATTGTACCCCAAAGACAAATTTCTTTGGGTTGAGTCTGACCTTGTATTTTTCTAGCCTATCAAAGATTGTACTTAAGGTCGCTATATGATCCTACCTTTTCTTTGATTTATACAATATGTCATCCACATAATCTTCGACAGTTTTGTGGATCATGTCATGGAAGATTAGAGTCATGGCTCTTTGGTAGGTAGCTCTTGCATTCTTTAGCCCAAATGGCATCACATTCCAACAGTAGGTGCCCCAAGGACATGTAAATGTTGTCTTATGCTAGTCCTCCTTTGTGATCATTATCTGATTGTACCCCGAGAAACCATCCATTAGGGATAGCATCTCATGTCCGACCATCATGTCCACTATTATGTCAATGTTGGGTAGTGGAAAATCATCCTTAGGACATGCTTTGTTTAGATCTCTAAAGTCTGTACAGATGTGGATGGCCCCATTTGGTTTTGAGACTAGCACAAGATTAGATAACCATTCTGGATAGTCAATTGGTCATATGAAGCCAACGTCTAAGAGTTTCTGTAATTCTATCTTCATGAGCAAAGCTATCTGTGGGTGCATTTTTCTTAACTTTTGTCTGACTAGCTTTGCTCTAGGGTGAATGGCCAAATGATGAACTACTACTTCAGGATCCAGACCTAGCATGTTGGCATAGGTCCATGCAAAGTTTATCTTCATTTCTTTCAGGTTTGCTGCTAATAGTTCTTGTTCCTCTATTAAGAGAGACTCGGCGTAGAAAATGATTTGTGATTTTGTTTCCGTTCCCAAGTTGACAGGGTTGCACTGCTCTGCCAGGACTGCTGACTTTTCTTGATGTAGAGAAGTAGGGGGGAGATTGAATCCTTCATCCTCCGGCACGTCAGAGAGGTTTTCACCATTGGATGTGTCCTTTATTTTTACTATTTCGTGGTTAGAGAGTGCCACAGTGTGGTTTTTACTCAATAACCCCGAGCTTATTCTCGATATTTTCCTTTTGCGGCTGAAGGATTCAATCGTCTCCCCATAATATGCTTGGGTGTCCAATCTGATGTTGAAGCCTGCCTTGTGATCCCCACATGGAACTGTATCCCTTAGTCCCATGGATTTCGAGACCGCCTCATCATTTTCGAATGAGTCTAGAATTGGCGGTCCTCTTTGGTCATGATCGATGAGTTGCGGGTGTACTAAGGTGATTCGGTGGGTTTGTTTGTTTGAATCAGCTGGGGAGGCACTAATCATTAACAAGGTGGAATCCTCAAAGAGCCCAGGGATACCTACTATGGTATCATCATCATCACTACTGGTACAAACATCGGTGATGTCAAAGGTGAAGTTATCAAGTGGGATACCTAGGCATACAGGTGGTCTAGGAGTAGTTGTTGTTACTTGAGGAGAGGACTTGACTTCCCTTCTGGGAGTACCTCTACCACATACGGTTATACTTGGGGGAGTATACCCAAGGCCAAGGTTCCACATTCTTCTTTCTACAATGGTGGGCTCCAGCCGTCCATTACTATTTCTTCGAAGGCTTTTGTTCCTGTTATAGCCCATACCAAACATCATTTGCAGTTCTTTGCTAGTTTCATCCATGGGTAGGGTGGGGGTGGGCCTTTCATCTTGGTATAATGTGTTTGAGATGTCTTCCTCATCCACATTTTCTCGATTGAGATCCCCCCAATGGAAAAATCCAGAAGGGTTTTCCCTAACAGTGTGGACAAGTGTGTCAGTTGGCTGAGGTTGTCCATGCGACCTAGGAGATTGTGGTAACTCTCCTACAACAAATGCATTTCTTTTCATTTTGTAGTCGCCGCATCCATCGTCCTGGATCATGTTTTTGATTTTGGATATGTCAGGAATGGCGGGTGTCTCTATCACAGAAGTGGAAGCGAGGTTGGCTGGGTCGATGTATGAAGTGGATGGGCCTTCATCATTTTTTGGTACTTGGGGGATCTTATAAAACTTGGCTTCCAAGTTTTTGCAGTAGGCGAAAGGTTTAGGATCTCCATATATAGTGACCTCTTCATTTTGGTGTGAGAACTTGATACATTGATGATACGTCAAGGCCACTGCCTTCATTCCATGGATCCAAGGGCATCCAAGGAGGATATTATATGGTAGATCGAGGTCGAGGACCTGACAGGTGGTCTCCATAGTTGCCGGTCCTACTTGGATGGGGATTTTGATAGTGCCCTGAGACACTCTTTCTTGATCATCATATGCCCTTATCATGATTCTTTTGTTCTTATTAATGGAATCCTCGGTGAATCCCAATTTCTTTATGAGCTCTAGAGAACAAATGTTAAGGCTTGCACCTCCATCCACCAAGACTCTTTTGACTTTCTTTTTATGGATGAGCACTTGAAGGTGGAGTGCGAGGTTATGAGATGGCTGTGGGGGGAAATATTAGTCAGAGAATGTAATGAGATTTGGGGTAACGATGTTACCCACCATAGCCTGGAACTGCTCTATGTCAAGGGTGGCGGAGATGGTGGATGCAACTAATGCTTCATCAAGGATCTTCCTATGGGCTGCGGAGATTTTCAATAGTTCCATGATGGAAATTTGGGTGGAGGTTCTCTTCAGCTGGTCAGTATCATTGTAGTAATAGGGGATGGCTTTTATATTAGAAATGGGGGTCTTAGCTGGTGCCCCGATAATGGTAACCTTTCCGCCATGTGTGGTGACTCCACAGTCTTTGTTGGCTCCTTTGACATTTATGACTGTGACCATTTCATCGACACATCCAACTATCTCCTCATACACTAGGTTAGCACTAGCATATTTTTGCTTGTCTTTATTGTTCCCCTGATTATTTCTTTTATTGTTCCCTTGGTTGTGGTTCAACATCGGATTCGTGTATATTTTCAAGTCTTGGTTTCCAGTTGGCTACTCGATATTGATAATCTTTTCCTCTATGAGGTCTTGGATGATGTTTTTTAGCCTCATGCAATTGGCAGTGGTATGTCCTTTGACTCTATGAAAGTCACAAAGGAGGTTCTCATTATACCATGGCGGCTTGGTCATGGGTTCCGTTTATTGCTCAGAGTTAGAGACTTCGATTAGATTCTCTTTGACCAGCTTCTTCATTATGGACTCAATCGATTCACCAAGAGCCATGAACTTCCTCTTGGGGCAATACTTTCCTTGGGGAGGTGGTCCTCCTTGATTACCCAGGTTGTTGATTTGATTGGTGGGAGTTGGTTGTTTTTATACTACTAACGCATTAGTCTACACATTGTTGCGATCATGATTTTGCGGTTGATGATGGGTTTGGATGTTCTGGTTAGGGGCACTGATCACCACTTTAGCATCGACCACGCCATCGTTCGTGATGTTTTTATTCCTCGACCATGTTCAAGGTTTATCATTATACTTGTTAAACAGGTGGTTATCCTATGGTGGATTGAATGTTGATGCGCCTCCTCACACAGTAAGGGCTCTTTTGATGTTGAGCGCCTTTGGGATCAGTTGATCGTAAGATGTGATGCATTGCATTTTCAAGTAGAATGCCAAGTTTTCATCTAGATTGGATATGATGGTGCAAACTTGTTGTTCCTCTAGCATGGTCCACTTGCTCTGATTAGCCTTGGATCAACATCTTTGCAAGAAGGATGTGAACAACTCTCCTTTTCTTTGTTTTAGTGCTGATAGTTCTTCCAAACTAGCATCCGCACCCATGTTAAACGCATAATTCTTAAGGAAAGCTTCCACGATTTCCTCGAATGTTTTAATACCCGTGGGTAGGCAAGAAAACCATTCCATGGCTAGACCAATCAGACTACAGGGGAAGATTCACATTAGATATGTGTCATCATATGCAACCTCCATGCAATGCACCTGAAATTCCTTGACGTGGTTTTCAGGGTTATCCATTCCATTATACTTGTCAAATTTGGGGATCTCGAATCCCTTTGGGAATGGTATCATGGTGAGACTTATGTCGAAGGGATAAGGGCACAAGTTGCCCAGTATTCTCATGGTTTTTCCTACTTGTAAGTCCAACACTTGCTGCGAAAGTAGTTTGATTTGTGTTGTGACATCTTTGCTTGGGTTGGGAAGTGGAATGAATGAGTTGTGAGGTGTTTGAGGTGTTTGATGGGTGGGAAGAGTACTAGTGGGCATTTGCTGCAAGCTTTGTTGTGTGGTCAAAGCCTAATGGTATGCCTACATTTGTGTCAACAACACTTGTTGTTGATCTTGCTATTGTTGTTCCAACAACGCTTGTTTCTAGTCCATCTGTTGTTGTTCCCATGAAGCCTGCTATTGGTCAAGTTGTTGTTATGCTAACAAAGCTTGTTGTTGGTCTAGCTATTGTTGCGCCAATAAAGCTTGTTGTTGGTCGAGCTGCTATTGTGCCAATAAAGCTTGTTGTTTGGCTTGTTGTTGTGCTTGAAAGTCTTGCAGGGCTTGTTGGTATGCTTGTAGATGGATTGCTTGTAGTTGTGCTTGGTATTGGGCTTGTGCCTATTGTTGGGCTTGTGCTTGTGCTTGATCTAGAGCTTGGGCTTGAGCTTGTGCTTGTGCTTGAGCTTGCGCTTGTGCTTGCTACTTTTTCTTGAGTACTCTTTGTTGGTTGGCCTTTTGAAGGGTTTGGATTAGAGTGGTGAATGAATTTTTCATGTTGGCTTTTGGTGGGATTGGTGGTGGAATGGGAATTAGGCCAACCGTTGTGATAGGTAAAAGGGTTATGGTGGAGGTTGGGATTTGGGTTTTGGGGGGGTGGTTGAGATGCTTGGTCCTTGCGAGGGTATGCTTTGGGATATTTGAGGACTGATTGATGTAGTGGCTTGAATGGTTTCCACTTGTTGTTGTAATGTTGTGGGCAAAAAGAGGGAATTTGATGGGATGTTCACATTGCTCGGTTCTGAGAAACTATCGGTGTTCAGGGCAAGAAAACCCAATCTGAGAGGTGATGTGGTTGCGAATGGAAATGGGGGAAGAGATGGTATGCTGCCTTGGAAAGAAAAAGGATTAGCAACATCGGTTGTCCCAAAAAAACCACCTTCTCCTTGTGGTAGAGAAGTTTGTATGTTTGACTGATAGGCTGGTGAGGCATGGAATGAAGATGAACAAGCAGGATTATGAAATGTGAGTGGGACGTAAGGGTGTAATGGATTTACCGGGACAAAACTATATGGTGTGGTGGTGATGGCAACCTCTTTGTTGGTCACAAGGTGATGCTGCTACAACTCTCACAACATAGCACTTCCTTTGTTCACATTTGGTGAGGTTGGTGTGATGGCCAAGGTGGTGTGAGACATTTCTTGATTGACATTTAATATAGCGAATGCGTTTGTAAGAGGCATGTTCATACTAGTACTTGCGTCAAGGTCAGAAGGGAAATGGACCCCTCCTTCCACTAACGTGGTTAAGTATTTGAACATGGCACTGAAAACTTTGTAGTTCTATGGATTTTGAACCATTTTCATCATTTCAGATTGTGTCATCCCCATGTCTTCATTTGTGATGTCCTCTTCATAACTCTCCTCTTGAGGATTTTGTGATGGAAAAGAAGAGTTACTTGGGGGATTTCTTGATTCCACAAGGTTTATTTCAGAGGTTACTTGACTCATATCCATGAAAGTTGATATTTCACTGATATTCTCAATGTTCTTCTTGTATTGTGATCTTGTTTGAACCATAAAAAGTAGGGATCGTTTGATCCTAACCTTTTAGGCCCAAAAGAGCAGAACTAGGGAAGTCAAAGATCAAAGAGGGTGATAATGATGATGGGATAAATGGATGAAGTGAGTGAGTGAAACCTTTTGGAGAACCTTTGAAGGGTTATGCTAAATTTGTTAGGACTTAGATTGATTGTGACGGTTTGACTATGTGTATTGAGTGAAACAAGATTGTAGTGAAGTTGGAGTCCCTAGGAAGTTGTGTTATCCTAGGGGAACTTGCACAAGAAGATGAATTGACTAAATGTGTTAAGTCAATGTGATTGTGAACTAGTAGACCTTAGGAAGTTGTGTTATCCTAGAGGTAAATTCGTCCAAGAGTTTGACTATTTTGGCTAGGTGTGTTAAGCCAAGATAGGGTGATGTTGGTTTAGCCCTTTAAGTTTAGCATGAGTGATTTTTCTAAAGTTCCCAAGAAGTTTGTTGATGGAATGAGATTTGTCTTGATGGAGAGATGGATGAAGATGATGACTTTGATCCTAGACTTGAACCTAGACCCAACTCTTTTTACAAAACCTCGGTGTTGAAGAACATGTAGACTTCCTATGAGAGGAAAGCAAACCTTTCAAAAAGGTCAGGATTTTGTTGATAGTAGAACACATACAAAGTTGGATTATTCCTTGAAGGCTTGTTATAGAAGTTGTATACTAGTCTTTCCCTGAATTCAAGGAGCATTTCAAGGCGTTGTTCATGGGCTTTCAGACTAAGTTTCTTGAACTTTGGTTTTGGGATTTTGATCTTGCGGGAAATCATTTGGAATAACACATATGAAGTTTGATTTTGTCCTTTTATCTTGGCTTAATGAATTCTTTTTACCAAAGATACTTGCTTGCTTACATTTCAAACTAAATATCTAATGTCCTACTTTCTTTCTCATCCCACAAAGTCCATTGTGTGGAAATTAAGGAAAATAGGGTAAAATTTACCTATGTTTAACCTTGTTGAAAACAAATGACGATAGAATCCAAGCACTTAGAAACCTCTACAGATAGAATCCCTAGGGAAAGCAAGAGTGCTTGAATTCGTCAAAGGTATTTGTCTCCTCAAAGGGGTTTTGAAATTTGGAAGTTTTGTGATGTTGGTTTTGTGACTGTTTTCGAGAACCAAGAAATGTGTTCACTTCCAAGCACTTTTTACAGCCCTAGGATGATGAGGCAATATTTGTTGGGTTCCCACTTGGACGAATCCAGATGCACATATCTTGTGCGAATAGCTAAATGCTTGACCACACTGGCTCCCCTCCATGACACACACTTCTTGGGTCAGCCAAGCATTAGTACCCATGAATCTCCCATGGCATACTTTCCATCTCTACAACAAAACTGCATGTATAACGTGGGGCGGCTTCAAAGGACATGACCTTTTGCACCAACAAAATAGACAAGGGTTTGGCCTTTTTCGAAACAAAAGGTTTTAATTCAGGCATTCCGTTCGTCGGGAATTATCCAACATCGGCAAGAGTCCATTTTTGTCCATCTCGTTAGAATAATCCTCGTGATTGTTGAACTTTCCTCAAGAATCCACATTTATATACTAGTTGGAAGTCGCTTGGCTTTAGCGTGTTCCCGGTTGGGTCATTCCCTTGGGTGATTACTTTTTCCCACAAGGTAGGCCCGCTAAGATAAACAAAAGTGAGTAAACATATTCGTAGTTTGATCAACCTTCGTTTAGAAACAAAGGGAGAACACTCGCAATAAGTTTACTCACACTCGCATGTTTTGTTCAATTGTTAGGTACCCAAATTGAAATGTGGAGGCAATATTTTATGCAAGTTAGTGTCACCAAATTTTTTTTTGATTCTCAAGATCATCGTGAGGTGCAAGAGAAGCACATACACCTTTTCAAATGACACTACTTTGCAAAAAAGATTACAAGACACAAAGAACACAAGTTCGTTTTAAATACCTCAAAGCAATAATGAATTCTTTTTAAGAACCAAAGGAAATGTGAGATTGCTTTGTTCAATTGTTATCCTTTAAAAAAAATATAGTATGTTTCTCTAAGGTTCTTTATAGCCCCTTGGCAACTTTTGAAAAGAAATTTGATTGTTTATTTTAGAACCCAAAAGAAATTTAGTGTTCCTAAGGCAAATGAAATTAACAAATTCCTTTTAAGGAAGAATCTAGAAATCCTTAAAGAGTGTTGAAGAACAGTTTGTACAAAAAATGAGGATGGTGTCATAACAAATCTCCTACCTTGCTTGAAAAAAAGATGGAAATTTGTTTTTTCTTTTTAAACCCAAAGTAAATCTAGTGTTTCCAAGGCCAAAGATATTAAAAAATTTCTCCTAACAAGAAGAATTTTAAAATCCTCCAAAAGTGTTGAAGAACACTTTAGTGTTTGAAAACACTTTTTTCATGATGAGTATGAGGTCATGATGAGCTTCCAACCTGCAAAATGAAAGAAAACCAGAGAGCAGAAGACAACAAACAAGGTTAGGAATTAAAAACTCCAAACTTTAAAAAGCACATGTCAATTTTAGATCTCACTGTTTTGCCGTGGTGTAGTTTGTAGAAGCGGCGCAGTTTGGGTGAAAGTGGTGCTATATAGCACCACATAGTTGACTTTGGGAGGTGCTATGTAGAAACAGAGAGTGAAAAAGTGGCGTGAAACGGGTAAGTGGCGGAGTTTGGTAGTGACCCTGTTTGAAATTTCAAATTTTTTTAGGCAGGAAAGTTGGGGCGGCGGAGTTTGGAGAAAACGCGGTGCAATACGGCACCATGGTGCTGAAGGTGGTGCAATATAGCGCCGCGGAGGTGAACGCGGTGGAGTTAGGAGATTTGAAAAAGTGACAGATAGGAAGAAAACGTGGCGAGGTTAAGAAATTAAGCACGTGTCAGTATGGCACCGCTTTCCTGAAAGCGGTGAAGTATTGCGCGGCGCCTATGACCGCGACTCAATATGGCACTGCGTGGCTAGTTTCTTGTGACCTGTAGGAATATGTTAGAAAAAACACAAAAAATTGAAAAAACGTGATTAATTTCTTGGGTCTGCCCTCCTTCGAGTGCCAAAATGTGAACCCCTAAACCTGCAAATGCACAAGAGCAACAAAACACATTAGGTTGTTAGATCAAATGCATGCAAACAAGTATGAGAGATTCCCCATAAAATCCATCTATTCAAACTAGAATTAGGAAATGAAGAACAAACAAAACTTAAATGAAAGAGCATTAATCCTAATTAAGCTAATAGCATGATGATCCCATGGGGGAATTGGTGCCAATGAAGTGTTTCAATTGGCCCTTTCCCGATTCCTAAGTTGCAATGTTGATTGATTGAGAAATGGTCAAATCTCCAAAGAGATTTGAGCATAACCTTGTTACAATTTGTGAAAATGGTGATAGGTTGAGTGAAGTGGGGGAAATTGGCTCTCAATATGAAGAGAGTAACTTTGCATGAAGCTTGTGGATGAGGAATGAGGAGAGAAGCCTCCAATTTATAACTTTCAATTTGGAAGAGAAAGTGAGATTTGAGCAATGTGGGACTAACTTTCAATCCAATGGTTGAATGCCACATTTCATGATGTGAATGGTTAGTGGTTGTGCACAATTTGGCCAAATTGCCGATAAATGCATTTGATTTGAATTTGAAATTGTGAAATGATTTGTTGAAGAGGGAAAGGAAATGGAGTTAATGTCACTTAGCTCAAGGCCAAAGACATGTAAGAGGCCTTAAATGCCTTGTTGGAAGAACCAAGTCCACTTGGCCTTTTTGAATTCAAATGAAGGAATATTCCCTTTTGATGCTTTGTGGGGGAAAATAGAGAATTAAATAAATCAAAGTAATTAATTTATTGTACAACTTGCATTCTCTAGAGGATTTTAATGAGAGGGATTAACTTAATCATGGTTTTGATTAATTTTATGAAGAATTAAATGATGTGACAATTTTGACTTGAATTTATGAATTGATTTAAGTCAAGAATTGAGAGGAAATGATTTATTAAATAAATGATTTGATTTATTTAACTCAAAGAGAACTATGTTAGATTAAATCAAATAAGGTTTAATTTATTTAATTTAATAAGAGGAATTTAGAGAATTTAATCAAATAAAATGATTTATTTAATTAAACAGAGATGTAAGGTTAATTAAATTAAATTGATTAATTTAATCAGAGGAGGTGATAGACTTAATCAGATGAATAATGATTCATTAGATTAAGGGATAGAGTTATGATGAAATGCTGAGCATGTGATTCTGGAGGAAATGATGTCAGTGATCAGGATTAAGCGTGCTGAAATGAAACTATACATTTTCCATGTCTACATTTCGCCCCTCTTTGAAGCAATGTACTTGTTGCATTGATTCAAAGAATAAATTGCTATGATCAAAGGTTAAGAAATTTTCTCAATTTTTTTAGATGCCCACTGCTGCCCAAGCAGAAGGATAATGCTAGATATTGCCCCCTCGAGAGATTGGACAATTTTTTTGATTTTTTGGATGATCTCACAAAAAAAGATGACAAGGTGTTCAACAAGCTAGAACCACCATAGAATGCCTAAAAATAGGTTAAGATGCCCAAAAAAGATATAACACGACCCTCGATTGGATGAAAATAGAATCAGGGGACCAAAACCCTAGTTGGAAGGTCAAATTAGGTCAAAAAACCCTAATTTTCAGGCTTAAATAGACCTCAAAGGGTCACTTTCAATACATTTGCAATCTTAAAGGTTGAAAAATTTGACATCTAGAGCTCTGAGACTTTGTCACGATGGCACAACGACAACTTCCTTCTCTATCACCTCCCCCTATCCTCTCATCTGGTAATCCCTATCCTCCTCAAGCTTCACCTCCCTAACTAGATCCCTCCTCTATCGATCACCTCTCCTCCTGACCCTCCTTTGTATGTCTGGTCTCACCTCGTCCTTTGAGCCATATCCTCGAGCCCCTACTATTGGGTACTTTGTCGTCATCCATGGTGGACTATGTCGAGCCCACTATGCCACATATCACACTATGGTACTTGCATCCACCTCCCTTGTTGTCATTCTGGGATAGGTCACCTCTTGCTGCTCCTCCCACATTTGTCTCGCGAACTCAGTTGTGATCTGATCCCACCATAGCCACTCTTGTGTGATCTTCCTTAACCTCTGTGGTACTACTGGGATATCCTACTGTAACCCGTACTGCCTCAACAACTTGTTCGACCTATGGAGCTCAAAAATATATGACTCCCTCCCAACTAGGTAACATATTGAGAAGAAATGGCCCCTGTGCATCCTCTCATCATCTCTCCATCCCTCAAACCGTCATGTCATGTACAATTTCCATATAATATGGTCCTCCTAGAGATTATCTAATCTCCTCCTCCATCCCTCTAAGTCATCAATGTCTAGGTAGCACAACTACTAGTCGTACTTTGCCCCATACCAGTATGCTACAGGTAAGGTTTCATCATGTCTCCCCATGTACCACAATCTCCAGCTTGGCCACACTAATGTGCTCCCACACCCATATCTCTAATAGTGTCACAAATGTGATACTCTACACCCTCTTGTAGCATACTATGTGTATGTCCCTGTATAGCTACGCTAGCATGCAAGCCCCCCACATGAACTCCCCCTCTCGTCACTCCACTATGTGCCACACAACCTCAATAACCTTGAGGCTTCAAAATCTCCCACTCTTGTTTGGAAGCAAGATCCTATTAATCAACCCACAAAGATATAGTGGTAGGGCTAGCACTCCCAACCCTAAGCAATCATCTAGGTCTAGCTCCATCCATTGGGTAGGTAGATCTGTCCATCCAAAAAGGATCCACAAGCACCTCTCCCGATCTCTTGCCTTGCACCGCGTCCAACTCACCAATCACCCTATAATCGGTAGCCATAGAATCCTCCAGAAATCTACTAGAATCACGATTATCTTCCCCATAGGGAGGTGAAAGGTGGAGGTCTCTGAACTCTACCACTCCATTAGTGTTGTCAACAGTGTCGTGTGTTCCCGGATGTTGGGATAACACAACATATGAAGTAGACCTGCCTGCACCAATGCGTCATGATCCTTGCCATTCATCGCCTTGGTGGTCACCTTTAACATGGTCAAATGCCTCTCCCTTGTCCATAGCACATCGAACCCCTATATCCATAACATTGCATATCAGTCATTCTTATTCTTATTCTATCTTTACCTCTCTTCTCTTATCCGCCCCCAACCCTAGGACGATCTCCTTGGAACATCTTGGTTCTTTTCCTGGCTCCCCGCCCCTTCTAGGTGAATTCATCCTTTCCTCAGATGGATTTTCCTCCTCTCTCTTTGTCATTTTTCTTCTTTTCCCTACCCCTTGGGGAAAACTTCCCCCTTTCCTGGGGCGGGTTTACCTCTTTTTCGGGGTGGTCTCGCTCATCAGGGCGAGTTCACCCCTTTCTCAAGGCGGGTCCGCCCTTTCCTGGGGCAGCCCCACCCATGGGGGTAGGTTCGCCCCACCTGTGGGGGTGGTTTTTCCCCCATCTGGGGAAGTCTTTCCCAATGGGGCGGGTTCACCCCTATGCAAGTGGCCCTGCCCATTGGGGTGGGCTTGCCCCTGTGCGGGGCGGCCCCGCTTGTTGGTGTGGGTTTTTCTCATGTCAGGGGTGGTTCTATCCCCTTGGGGTGGGTTTGCCCCTACCTCGGGGTGTTG
>CM021103.1:95690716-95724532 GCA_007115665.2 Sequoiadendron giganteum
TGTTGCATTGTTTCCTTGCAAATTCAACACATGGGAAATTTTGAAATGCAGATGAAATTTTGCATTGAAATGAAAATCTATAGTGAAATTTCATTTTGAGCTTGAATCTTGTTTGGCTCCCTTATTCTATAAAATGGAATTCAAGGCTCATTAATGAGGGGGATTAAAATTTCTGGTCAAGTCTTGGTTAGGTGTACAAATGTGAGGATATAAATAGAATAATTGGTCTATTTTAGTTCTTTTTAGAGGACCATATACATGTTGTCTTAAATTGTTATACAAATTTGACTTATGAATATATATAAAAGTATAATTCTAGTGCATTTTCTCTCCTCATGTGTGTTGATGTGTTTTTTTATGCACTTCTCAACATAGGTAATGCATAGGTGCATCACCCCTCTTGAAAGACAATCTTCCATAATCAAATTGCAGAACACTATCCCAAGGTCTCTAATGTCAGGTCTTGACAATGCTTGGAATATCTCAGTTGTTTCATGCAATTTGTTGGAATCAGAAGGCGACCTTACAAATGAGTTACAAAGTAGGGAATTTGGGTTTGCAAATGGAGTTCTTAAGATGGGAGAGTTGTTGTACATTTTCTATAGGTTCAAACAACAGTCTAGAAATCCATTCTATCATTGGATTTAGCTTTACAATGTGCAATGGACCTTAGCATAGGTTACCTATTAAAAAAAGGAAAAAAGGTAGGGAAGAGAAGAGGTTCCTAGACCTAAAACTATGAATGAACAGTGATCATGGAGGAGTCTACAATAGACAAACTCCCTAAATTGGGTTTTTCTTGGCCAAGAGGATCCTACAGTTACACAAAACTAGTGCAATCTTCTAAGGACTGCAGATTTTCAGTTTGCATACACACATCATGAACATGCAAGTGAACTTAAGTTGCAGCAATAGAGTAAAGAAGCTCAGGCTAACTTGCACAATAGCTTGTCATCAACAAGTGCCAAAATTATGGGCTAGAAATTCATCAAGTACAGTAACAAAAAACACCATCATCACTTCCATTCAAGAAACTAATTGCTAAACTAATAGGGAAGTAGAACCATGCACACATAATGAGTAGACTCAAAAGGAAACACCCATAAACCATGCAATGTTGCTTTCTATTGCTGCATAATTCTTTTACATCAGCTCTCCAACCATTTACAAATAAGGGGGAGACCCGTATTTATAGTTTTCCAAAGCCCAAATGAATGGTTAGGATTGAATTACATTGTGTGGCCCATATTTAATTACATTAGGGCTTCACCTACCTCACAATATCCAACAATTTAAAATACATCTTTTGTTTTTTTCCCTATTTTGTCTTTTAGTGCCCAGGTGTTGTAGCAGTTTATCTTCTAGCTGATTTCCCTTTTATTGTTACTAAAACTACCTAAAAGCTGCCCTTTGCTTGATGGACTTGCAACATTCTTCATTGGATCAAATATGCTTGTCGATGACTGGCATCAATGGATTTTTTGCCCCCGATTCGGGTGGACAACCCCTTAAAGATCACCATCATCTGGTGAAAAGTAGGACAACTCCCCTATGCTTTCTTCAAGGCCACCCCCTTACATTTTTTCATTGAATTCCTTGGCTCATGCCTTCTTCTAATGCTAGCTCTGTTGATGGGTGCTATGAAGAGAGGTGAGCATAAAATAAATGATGATAGGAGATACATGCTTTTCCTTGTTGAAATTTCTCAATGGGTGTCCCTAATGAACCTGCAGTAGGATTCTTGGAACCTGCATACATGAAGTGCCATAAGTGCTTTCATACACAAATCAAGGAAATCGTTAGTCAAATCTTGCAAACTTCTTGTTAGATTCACCCATGCATCATCAAAAGATCATAATATTTAGTGTAAATTTCCATTAGCAGTTTACTGGAGGGAGTTTGGATGATTCGAGCCTGAGAGGCCAGACCTCCATGGCCAGAATGCTGCTTTAAAAGGGCGAACAGGGCAGGGCGACCTAGATGATTTCTACTGGCTTTTAATTTGGAATTTGAAAAGTTCATACAGGAGAGGCTCCAATTTCAATATGTGGGTCAAAGTTCACTTCCATATTGAGAGACATTTGGATCATCATTGGGGCACCCAGAGCCACGAGGAGGGAAAGCTATTCAAATTTTTCTATTCAAATATTCTTGGATCAGCTCTTCAAATGCCTAGGCTGCCATGGTTGTCAATTCTTCCTCTGGGTTTGCAAGGGCTAAAGGCTGATAGATTTCCCAAAAGGGAATTTCTCCCTGCAAGACTCTTTCAACTCTGTCCAAGAATGTTAGACATTGAAATTCATTAGGTCTGTGAGTGCAATAGATCTGAAATCTACCCGCTAATGTGAACTATTGCAACAACTTCCTCAATCTCTTGTTTAAATCTACATGTAGCTGAGTGATATCAATTTTTACATGTTGCTCCATTTTGACTCAACTTCTTTTGCCTTCAAAATTTTCTGATTTTAAGCTTCAACATTAAAAGAGATCTCCTTATCTCAGATTTCTTCTTTGAAAGTGTTTGTTTCAACTTCCAAATTTCATCTTTGTAGCCTCAAAATTTCATGCCCTCCCTCTAGCGCTACTTCTATTGATGTGTTTTTTTATTCACTTCTTAACACAAATAATACATAGGTGCATCATCTCTCTTGAAAGACAATCTTCCAC
The DNA here is from genome assembly GCA_007115665.2 of Sequoiadendron giganteum. Lineage (NCBI taxonomy): Eukaryota > Viridiplantae > Streptophyta > Pinopsida > Cupressales > Cupressaceae > Sequoiadendron > Sequoiadendron giganteum. The sequence continues at coordinate 95,693,384 of CM021103.1, forward strand.
AATCAAATTGCAGAACACTATCCCAAGGTCTCTAATGTCAGGTCTTGACAATGCTTGGAATATCTCAGTTGTTTAATGTGATTTGCTGGAATCACAAGGCGGTCTTACGGATGAGTTACAAAGTGGGGAAGTTGGGTTTGCAAATCAAGTTCTTAAGATGGGAGAGTTGTTGTATGTTTTCTGTAGGTTCAAACAATAGTTTAGAAATCCAATCTATCATTAGATTTAGCTTTACAATGTGCAATGAACCTTAGCATAGGTTACCTATTTCAAAAAGGGAAAAAGGTAGGGAAGAGAAGAGGTTCTTGGACCTTAAACTACGAATGAACAGTGATCATGGAGGCTCCTACAATAGAAAAACTCCCTAAACTAGGTTTTGCTTGGCCAAGAGGATCCTACAATTATGCAAAACCAGTGCAATCTTCTAAGGACTACATATTTTTATTTTCCATACACACATCATGAACATGCAAGTGAACTTAAGTTGAAACAATAGAGTAAGGAAGCTCAGGCTAACTTTGCACTATAGTTTTTCATCAAAAAGTGCCAAAAGTATGGGCTAGAAATTCATCAAATACAGTAACAACAAACACCATCATCACTTCCATTCAAGAAACTAACTACTAAACTAATAAGGAAGTAGAACCATGCACACATAATGAGAAAACTCAAAAGGAAACACCCATAAATCATGCAATGTTGCTTTCTATTACTGAAGAATGCTTTTACACCAGCTCTCCAACCATTTACAAATGAGGGGGAGACCCCTATTTATAGTTTTCCAAAGCCTGAATAAATGGATAGGATTGAATTACATTGTGTGGCTCAGATTCAATTACATTAGGGCTTCACCTACCCCACAATATTCAACAATTTATAATACATCTTTTGTTATTTCCCTATTTTGTCTTTTAGTGCCCAAGTGTTGTAGTAGTTCGTATTCTAGCTGATTTCCCTTTTACTGTAGCTAAGACTACTTGAAAGTTACCCTTTTCTTGATGGACTTGCAACATTATTCATTGGATCAAACAGGTCCATCGGTGATTGGCATAAATGGATTGGTTGCCCCCGATTCGAGCGGACAACCCCTTAAAGATCACCATCATCTGGGGAAAGTAGGACAACTCCCCTATGCCTTCTTCAAGGCCACCCCCTTGTATTTTGTCATTGAATTCCTTGGCACAGGCCTTCTTCTAATGCTAGCTCTATTTATGGGTGCTACGAAGAGAGGTGAGCATAAAATGAATGATGATAGGAGCTACGTGCTTTTCCTTGTTCAAATTTTTCAATGGGTGTCGCCAACAGACCCATGGTAGGCTTCTTGGAACCTACATACATGAAGTGTCATAAGTGCTTTCATACACAAATCAAGGTAAACGTCAGTCAAATATTTCAAAATTCTTGTTAGATTCACCCATGCATCATCAAAAGATCATAATATTCAGTGTAAATTGCCATTAGCAATTTACTGGAGGGAGTTTGGATGATTCCGGCCTGAGAGGCTGGACTTCCCTAGCCATAATGTTGTTTTGAAAGGACGAATAGGGTAGGGTGACCCAGATGATTTCTCTCGGCTTAAAATTCAGAATTTGAAAAGGTTCATGTAGGAGAGGGTCCAATTTCAATATGTGGGTCAAAGTTCACTTCCAGATTGAGAGACGTTTGGATCATCATTGGGGCACCTAGAGCCACGAGGAGGGAAAGTTGTTCGGAGTTTGTTGTTTGGAACAACCAAGGTGAAACAAAATTCTAGGGGCAGAGTTTTGGGGTTCGAGACCTGGGAGGCTGACGACTGGTGGATAGAAGGCGGATGAAAGGATGATGGAAAGACAACAATCTGAAACCAAAGTTCCTAGATGGTAATGGAAGGTCCAAAACTCGGAGGCTGAAAGAACGTGAGCCAGCGGATAGAAAGCAAATGGCAAGCGAAAAGACAACAATCTGGAAGGAAAGTTCCTGGATGGTGGCGAAGGGTCCAAAACGTGGAGGCCAGAAGGATGTGAGCCAGCGGATGGAAAGAAAATGACCTGTGGAAAGACAACAATCTAGAAGCAAAGTTCTCGAATATTGGTGGAAGGTCCAAAACCTGGAGGCCAGAAGGATGTGAACCAGTGGAAGGAAATCAAATGACCAACAGAAAGACAACAATCCAGAAGAAAAGTTCCTAGATGGCGATGGAAGGTCCAAAACCTGGAGGTCGGAAGGACGTGAGCCAATGGATGAAAATCAAATGACCAACAGAAAGATAACAATCTAGAAGCAAAGTTCCCAGATGGCGATGAAAGGTTCGGAACCCGGAGAGGCACTTCCGTAAAAGCAGAAGACTTAGCGAAACTCAAGTAGGTGAATTTGGTCAGGGGAATTTGATGGTTTGATGGTACATGACAAATTTAGGCTCCAAGAAAGGGGCACACAAAATGAGATGGGAGCAAAGCAGCCCATCAGGAGTGAAAAGAGGGGGTCCTTGCCCATGGTGGGGCATGTGTGCAAAACATGCACAACAATGTGGATTTGAGTAAATCTTGAATGAAATTGTTAATAATAGTTTCATTTTCTTTTGAACATCATTTCAAATGTATATCTTTGTTTCTTTATTTGATTCAAGTAATCAGTTAAATGCTCAAATGGAGTCATAGGTTTATGATTATTTACAGTGGATTTTATAAGCAGTTATGTATCAAAAATTGTGAGCTCCTGAATGCAAAGTTGTTATGTGGGTAGTCCATTACATTAGGATTTAAGGTCACCTTTGTATTATTGATTATTGTATGTGTGACTCCATTGCCTAATTCAATAAGGCACTAGTCTATTTATTTTAAGATTCACCTAATGTGTTGATCAAATTGCTAAAGGGTGATGAGCCTAGGGTCAAAGATTGAATTCACTTTATATTTCTTAAATTTTTACATAAATCTTATTTTGATTTTCATGTGGGGTAGATTTTTTCTGGAATGGTAGTATGTTAACTAGAAATAAGCCAATTCCTCAGTGAACTTTGCATAATTTCCTTTCAATTAAAATGATCTATGAATATGATGTGTTCTATAAAATACTATACTAGTGAACAGCGATAAGAACACCCTCCTAGGTCCCACAGAGCCTAAAGTACAGAAGATCTCTTTCTATGAATAGATCTTGTCACTTGGCCAGTCATTCTTTTGGAATTTTGAGTATAGGAACTAGCTACTCCTTAGGAGTTCCTTTAAGTGCACTAGAAAAACCACCAACAGAATGGTGACTCTGCTAGGGATAATCTAGAATCTCTAAGTGTAGATTGCTTAATTACAGAGTCATATTATTGTTTTCCATTCTGAATTCTATTCAAATATTGAAGTTCTTGAACTTGGATAAGATTTATTACAACAAAGATCAAAGGATATGAGTGTGACTCCGTTGTTGGAGAAGACCCAGAATGAGATTTACTCTTGAATATTATTCCTCTATGAAAGGAGGTGTTGACTTTGTCTTGAGAAGGAGTTGAATTGTGTAGAATATTTCCAGATTTGTAGAACTTGCAGTCAAAAAGATAGATTAACAGTTGCTACAAAGTTTCCAGGTATTCTCATAAATCTAAAGCAAGTATTATTCTATTTGAAAGAAGTTTATGAGAAATTTTCAAGACTTGAGATCATAAATGGTTCCCTATTAGATGGATTTGCATTGAGACAGGGAATAATAGTGATTCTTTTCATACTTCTTATGTGCAAAGTTTGTAGTTCTCCGAGAAGTATGCTATCCTTTTAAGCATTACCTTTTAGAGAACCTCCCTGTAAAAAATAAGTAAAGTATGTAGGGTGAAGAATCCATGTCATTCCCTCAAAGGGATTTTATTATTGAAAGGTATATGCTATTGGTCTTTAGTGGTATTAGAGGTTTCCCAAATTTTATTCCTAAGAATGTGAGGAAGAATTTTCCCAAATTCACTAGGCAAAGTTCTGAATTAGCCTCTAAACATTTGCAAATATTCATGGATGTGATGGGGGATTATGAAGTGAATCATGAAGATTCTATCATGAAGCTCTTTGTTCAATCCTTGAAGGATAATTCCAGGGATTGGTATTCATATTTTCCAACAAGTTCTGTAGCTTCATGGGGTCAGTTCATGACAAAATTTGTTGAGAAATTTGGTGGAAGGGTGAATCCAAGTGTAGTGAGAAATAATTTCATATAAATCCACATAGATGAGGGGGAGTTAGTTACTAATTTCAATCTCCGATTTTCAAAGGCAATCAAAAAAATTCTAGAAGATATAAGGTGTAATGATGCAAAATGTTTGGTTGTATATTTAGGAGATTTTGATAAGAAGATGAGCTTCTTATTGAGAGATAAAGAGTCTACAACATCACTTCAAGCATATCATGTTGCCATTGATATTGAGAATAATTTAAGATACTCAATGATGAAAGTTCCTGCAACTGCTAGTAGTAGTTCTATCATTGCCCCAGATTCTTGGCCAAATAGGTCAGAAGGTAAAAAGATTTGTCAAGAAGGAGATCTCACAAATATTGTATACACTTTGCTTCCAAGAAATGCAGAATGTGAGCAAGCATCAACTTCACATCAACCAAAGAGGGGAAAACTTGATGCAACCCTTACTATCAAGAAGTTAGCTGAGATGAGAATATGTGTAAATGAGTCACCATATGACTTATTTTCAATATTTTTGATGCTTTGATGGAAATAACCAAGAATCTTAGACCTAGTGATCTAATGTGCATTTTTTTTTTGTGAAGCATATATGTCAGGGTCTAGCCAATGGTCTAAGGATCTGAAGCCTCAGAGCCTTTATCAAGTTGTAGATTGGATTAATATTGTGGAAAACACCGAGAATGGTCATATACCTTTATCTGTTACTCATGATGTGAGAAATAGTTACTGTGTTGAGGAAGATCTAAGGCTAAGATTATCAAGTCAGAGAGAAGAATTAGAAGCAGAAAAATTGACTGTTGAATCTTGCCATTTCACTAGAAACTTAGAAATAGATGCATGTAGTAATGATGAGGATGAAGAGACAAAATATGAAAACAAGGAGGTGGTGTCTAATTATCTTCCTTAGGGTGTCATAAGTTGTGAACATGCACTAGAGGTGCAGGATGAAGCCTTCCAAGTTGATTCGGTAGGCTTTCATCATGTACCTATCAATGAAGGGGGGGAACTTAGTCTTGATGCTGTGGCATACATGAGAAACCAAAGTGAAGAGATTGAAATGGGGTAGTCGACAATTGAATATGACTCTTCATATGAAGTGGAGATGGATTCCATTGCTTCTAGCAGGGGGTATGTTAATAGCCTTGAAGGTGTATGTTTCCTAGATATTGAACAATTCTCATCATGTGATGAATTCTCTGAGTATGGATCAATTGTTGTAGATATAAAAGATGAGGAGAATAGTGAGATTTCTTCTCTATGTTCTTTAAATGAATTTACTGATCTTGAGTGTTCTGAGTGTAATGAAGATAGCCAAAAGGATGCACATAGATGCATTTATTATCCTGTGGTGAAGAGTGGTATGTTTGAAAAGATAATTGAAAGGTCAAGTGTTCATATTTCATAGGATGATTGCATAAATATCTCAACAATACAACCTTGTATTGAGGAGAATGGATTACTTGATGATTCTACAGAGTGTGCAGGCATTGCAATTCCTTTTCACCCAGATGAAGGGCAGTCCATAGACATATGTCATTGTGAGAATGATATAGGACAATATGAAGCTGCAGTGGAATTATTTGCAGATACTCCTTATCTGATGGATTTGATTATGGAATTTCTTTCACATCATGAGGATAACACTTGTCATAAGCATGCAAATAATGAACCTGATTATACTTTCTTTCTTGAATTCATTGAGGATTTGCTTGATTTGAGCTAGAATGTCTATAAGGTTTTCAAGTTTGATGAACAAATTGAAGATGATTATACACTTCATGACAATGTGGAATATGAAGGATTCATTTTTTTGATTCAGTTTGAGGAACCTATAATGGAAAGGGACAAAGTTGGCAATGTTGATTTGAGTGATATGGGTGGTATTGATCATGGTGGAATTAATGATTTAGAGTTACATACTGCTCATGTGTATTTAATGTAGGGTAAATAGGTTAAATTTTTTGATAGAGGGAAAGGTTGTCCCTAAATTTTGAGGCCTAGGGCCTCTACCTTGTAAAATAATTCAAATGTATATTTTGTAAGTATTGTATATATGTTGGTTTGGTTTGTTTGTTTCTTGCTGGGTTTGCTTGCCTAGTCTGGGTAAGTTCCTTGGTTTTGGTCTTATGCCTTGGTATACTTCAACCAGAGATCTGTTTCTCGTCATACCCACCAGGGGTATGCGTCCTCGAGCATGAGCCGCTAATGGAGCTTATCGAATTATGAATAATTTTCTCTGTGCCTCCATGGATTTACTATCCTTTATAAAACCCTTGTCCCCATGAATGATTAGGGTTTTAGTTACAAATGTTTATTTTGAAGTTGACCCACCCCATCAGTTATCGACTTCTTAAGTCATCCCTTGAGCCATTCAACACGTTAGTTTACTGGCCCCGTTAACCCAAAGCACTAGTCATCAATTTTCCCATCGGCTTTAGCCCTTTTCCTAAGTTGGATTTTAACTTTAACCTGGTGGCTTAAGCTTTAGTCATTAAATCCCTAGTGGTCATTTCACCGTCGGCTAGATCACGTCATGTCCATTAAATGCTAACATTGTGTGATGTGCAAATTTCAAGATTTGAGGATTCGAGATGAGATCTGAATTGTACCCCACCATCTCATGAGAATTAAGTGATGGAAAGATAAATGAAGCGAGTCTAACGAAAGGTGGATGCGTGTCCACATACAGTGCAGGACCCACTTCCCACTACCACTCATAGGGCCTAACATTTTCAATGAGCGGCTGCGATTAAATCTTGGGAATGATCTTTATTTTTCCCCGCTTGCTCATTGGGCGAAAGTGAAAGATGGTTAAGACTAGCAAAATCAGTGAGATCTCAAAATCTATCCTCACCTACTTAGCCTATGGGGCCCCACACTACAAAGATGTCATCTGACATGGATGAATATTGTTGTTCATGAACATCTCGGTAAAGCGCCACTGGAAATCAAAGGTGGTCAAACAAAATTTGGCTGTTATATCATCCACCAAGGAAAAAGATCGACAGATAGCATTCAAAATTGGTGAACAACATGTGATAGCCATTTTACCCTATGTAACTAGCTCGCATTAATGGTTAACATCCTATAGAATGATTGAGTTGATCCTAACTCATGCGAAGACACAAGCATTGGTAATCATGGGGAGGGGTCTATGAATTTCCATGCAAATGGGGAATTAAATGGTGGTGTTGTGCATGCCATGAATTGATCTGTCCACACATGTTTTGATTAAATGTTGGAGATTGATATTATCACTCTGTTCAATAAATAGAGGTGATATGTTGCTATTTTAACTATAACAATTGAATTGCAAGGTCTTCAAATTATTTCCACAATCAGAGGTTGGGTATATTGTACTCTCTGGTGATAAAATGAGTAAGCCAGTAGAGCCATCTAAGAGGACCATCCAATTGCTCTCGTAGAGGCATGGTTCAAGCATTCTTGGATTCGATTCGATAGTAAGAATGGACACATCTACTAGTAGATCCTGGATTGCACCCACCAGGTGCAGCTAGAGGTTACAATTCTAGAATGCAGCTATAGAGAAGGCTGACAACAAGGGCAAGTAGCCAATCCAGTCTGCTACCAGAATTGAGAAGAAAGTGAGATATGGGAGTGGCTCCTATGGATGCCAACACTCACTTATTGACCTTCTGTGCAACACTTCAGATAGTGAATCTAAGACTGACTCTGATTACGCATGGTACCTCGAACTCTTATTTCAGGGTCTACTCCTTGGTCAGGAGGTTATATCTATTTCATCAATGGCAGTTAGAACTCTGAGCAGGTGGACTGGTACCGTGCTTCATAATGAAAAGGAGGAAGAAGCTGAGGTTTATTCTCCTCCTCTTGTAATGACTCAGAGTGATCATGTGTATCATGGTCTAGACACTGGAAAAGGTTATGTGGTTGGTAAATAAAGGGTTGTGTGTGGTGTGCTAATTTTTTGTTGATGAAATTTGTTGTTACTCGGGGTCCTATTTTTTTTTGCATCCATATCCCACACTATCAAAATACCCACTCACACCATAGCATTCCTTATCACCTTCCACTTCGTTTTGCATCCAATTTTATACTATTTTCCGTTGAAAGGAGCACACAATTGAACAAATCAACAGGGCCAACCAACCAATCAACTTGGGCAAGGTAATATTGTTCCTTTTCTTGTATTTTTTTCAAATTCAACTTAGGCCAATCTCAAGGTGTTGTTTCTGTTTTCCTTGTTTTCATTTCATTTAGTTTTGCATTTTAGACTTGGTAAGAACACCTATACACAACGTATACCTACCCATTCACTTGTGGATGATATGGGGTAGACTTTATATGTTTCATCTCACTTCTTTGCATAAAATCTTCCATCATTCTAGACACAAATTTTGCCACTTGATCATAAACTATCTCCCTTGGTGCACCGAATCTTTGAAGAATATGCTTGTATAGAAAATCAGCCACTTTATCTTCTCTTGTTGTTGGTAAAGCTTTTACTTCATCCCACTTGGTGACGTAATCTGTACAAACTAGAATATAATGTTGCCCTTTGGCAGGTGGATCAATAGGTCCCACAAAATCAATTCCCCATTTTTTGGTTCTAGAGCTATTTGAGGCTGTAATGGAATTTTCATTGTTGGTGTAGGTATTCACATGCACTGGCATTTATCACAATGTTTAACAAAGAATGAAACATCCTTTTTCATAGTCAGCCAGAAATAACCAACTCTTAAAAGCTTATGAACAATTTTGATCACCGAATAATGTCCTCCTTCTAGCTCATGATGACAAGCATGTACAATGTCATAAACATGAATCTTAAAAACACACCTACAAAGAACATGATTAGAACACATGTTAAATAATAGACCATTAATCCATTGGAATCTGGAACTTTCATGAATTAACCTCTTTTTTTGCTTAGTATTGAAATGATTGGGACACTTCCCTGTTACAAGATAATTTGCAAAATCAGAAAACCATGGAGGATGTATTGATATTGAAAACGAATTCTCATCTAAGAATGTATCATCAACTGGCTCCTGATCACCTTGCAAAACAATTTTTGAAAGGAAATCAAGAACAACATTATCCTTGTCAGGCTTATCTATTATGGTTACATCAAATTCTTGTAACAAAAATAACCATCTTATGATCCATCCACTCACTATAGCCTTGTTCATCAAATATCTAATAATAGCATGGTTTGTGTGGATGAATATTTTGTAACCTGTAATACAATTCCTGAACTTATTAATTCCATAAATCACAACCAAAAATTCTTTTTTAGTGGTTGTATAGTTTCTTTTTGTAGGATTCATATTTTTGCTAACATAATAGATTGCATGCATTGCATCATTATCATCTTTTTATCCAAAAGATGCACCAATAGAAAATTTAGAAGCATCACTATGAATATGAAATGGAACTCCCCAAATAGGTCCTTTAACGATTGGAGAAGTGTTTAAGGCCTATTTAACTTTTTCAAAAGATTGTTGACAATCATTTGTCCATAAGAATTTTTCATCTTTCTTGAGTAATGTAAAAAAAGGCTCAACAATTTTACTGAACCCCTCTATAAACCTTCTATAATACCCAACATGCCCAAGAAAACTACAAACACAAGTTTGATTTTTAGGGATTTCTATCTTTTGAATGATTTCAACATTGTTGGGGTCAACTTTAATTCCCTGCTTGGAAATATGATGTCCAAGAACAATTCCTTTTGTCGTCATTAGGGAACACTTTTCATGGTTTAAAGATAACCTATGGTCTTTACACCTTTGCAAAAATTTGTTTAAACTTTCAAGTGCTTCCTCAAATGTTTGTGAATGTACTATAAAATTATCCATATACACTTCCACACATGAGGTAGTTAAATCAACAAAGATAGCTAAAAAAAACTCTTTGAAAAGTGGTTGGTGCATTACATAGCCTAAATGGTAAAAATGTGTAAGCATATGTACCCCAAGGATATGTGAAAGTGGTCTTATCTTGGTCTTCAGGAGCCACTTGGATCTAGTTGTATCCGCTAAAACCATCCAGGAAAGAGAAATAACTACTGCCAACAAGATTGTCAAGAACCTGATTAATGAATGGTAAAGGAAAATGATCCTTTTTAGTGGCTTTGTTTAATTCTCTATAATCAACACATACATGCAAATTACTATTTTTCTTTGGAACAATAACCAATGGGGGAACCCATTGACTATCAAATATTGGATAAATGAATCCTACCTTTAGTAGTTTTTCTATTTCTTGCTTGATAAGGTCTCTCATAATAGGGTTGATCCTTCTTTGACCTTGTCTTATTGGCTTAATATCCTGCATGTAAATATGGTGTGTACAAATAGAAGATGGATTCCTCTCATATCCTTGTATTCCCATGCAAATGCTTCAGTGTGTTTTTCTAAAGTTTTGTTTAATTCCTCTTCCTGAGAGGAGGAAAAAGATGAATTAATGAAGAGAGGTTTATCTCTTGCTACTATGATTTCTTTGGTTTCATTTTTAACATCAAGTGGATCCACTACAAGTGTATTCAAAGGACAGGGATGTGAAATTTGTTGATGCAAGATTCCATGAAAGCCCCTCTTTTCTTTTACTTGTTCAATCTTTTCAGGATTAAGACACTGTCCTTCACACTCTACATGTTCCATTAAAGTAACCATTTCTAATTACATAGTACCATCCCCTTCAGACTGCATATCTTTATCAACCCAAGGTTGAGTATTAGACCAAACTGGTGGCTGAGCAGGAGGATAAAGTAATAGCTCTTTCTATTTTTTCCATTAGAAATGATCATGCTACTTGATCTACAATATATCAATGCTACTACTATGGCCAACCATGGTCTACCAAAGATAATTGGATATCCAGAATATTTCTTTCTAGCTTTAAGGACTTAAAATTAAAATGGATAATCCCATGTGTCAATGGTAACCATGACATCTTCAAGAACACCTTTAGGTTTAGTAGTAGACTGATCTGCCAACTATTAAATTATTGTTGTGGGCTGAATTCTTGTCATACCCAACATTTCAATAGTGTTTGAGGTGATCACATTGATAGCTTCCCCTAGATCAATTAGAACGTTGGTTATCTCAATGCCTCCTATACTCAAAGTTATCATATGACTACGAGGATCATTATATTTTTGAGGAAGTAACCTTCCTGACAATACATCAGTGAGTTTGGTCCCTATTTGAATGGTAGGAGGTAATTTCTTCTTCCTTCTTATATTTTTCATACGAAGAGACTTAACCAACTAATTAATTTTTGGTATATCTTTAATAGCCTATAATAATGGTATTTCAATGTTAGTCTTTTTCAATTACAGTGGAGTTGAGAATCAACCACATTCACATAATTCAGTTGGGAGTTGTCAAGAGATTTTTGTTTTGTTTCCAAATGCTCTAGGTAGGGTGCCTGATTAAATTTTTTCTCATTATCAGAGTTTTGGTTTTCTTTTTAGTTCTCTTTTTCATTCTTCACACCCTCTTGATCTTTAACAATTGGTATGGATGACACATTTCAGTTTCTTAACTAGATATCATTAGCATGAATGACATTTGATGTAGGAGGATTTGCATTAGAGAAATTGTTTTTTGGATTTGGAACAGGTTGTGCTAGCATTTGAGGCTTGTTTACTTGTTCACTGGTAGGATTACTACCCTATGTTAATTGTGGTGATTGTCCCCAAGGATGCCTTGGTCCTTGATTTTTCCATGGCTGGAATTGTGTTTGATTTTGTTGCCACTATGGTTGATTTTGCTGCCATTGTGGCTGATTTGATTACCATTGCGGTTGGTTCCACTATGGATTCATCCATTCAGGTTGACCCTAGAATGTAGGTGGTGGTTGTGGTTGAAAGGGAGGATTCCATTTATTTGCATTTGTCCAAGGGTTTTGATTCCAATTAGCTCTAGGACCATACTGCCCCTGATTAGCATTATATCCAATATTTTGAGATCTTTGTCCAACATATTTAAGTTATTCCTCCACCATAAGTGGTTTCTTCAAATGATTCTTAATATTAGATAAAATGCTACAAGAACTTGTTGCATGATGTTTCTCACAGATCTCACAAATATCAAATTGATTTAATGGAAACTCTCTCAAAAGATGTTTCCGCCTACATTTGGAACAATAAATGGATAAAGGTTTAGTAGTATTCTTATCTCCTTGCATATTAAGATGAAGGAGCAAATCAATCTTCAAATTAGCAATTTATTCCATTACTTGAGACACATTAGTAGTAAGAGCCTTGTTTCTTCAGGAGCCTCTAGACCCTACTCTAGTCCTAGAGTAGTTTCTGCATATTTCAACAATAGCTTCCAAAGAAATCTTATTGATATCTCCTTTTCCCATAAGATTCAAGGATTCTCTAGACTCATCATCAATTCCCTTTAGGAAAATTGTCTTGCTAATCTCGTTTTCCAACCCATTACCACATCTCTTGTGCACAAACTAAAATCTATTAGCATAATCCTCTAGACTTTCATCTTCCATTTGTCTCATTTGGAACAATTCCTCTTTCTTATCCCTCACTCAACAGTAATCTTGGTATTTATCCAAGAACTCAGTTTCCATTTCATGCCAAGTTGATATTGAACCTACACCTAAACCCATGAACCATCATAAATCCGAATCCTTTAAGGTAGAAGGAAATAGTTTCAACATCTAGTTATCAGTTGTATAATCATAGTTCTAGCACAAAACCTTAAAATCAAAGAGAAAGTCATCAGGATCCTTAAAATTCTTTCCCCTCAAACTAGGTAAAATTGAAGGGAAAATATTCCTAATAGGAGGGTCGTCTAGTTCTCTATTTAGATTAATAGGATAAGGAAAGGTCCTATTTTGTGTGGGATCATTTCCTGGTTGGTCACCCATTTCTTCTTCTCGAAAATGTTCTTGATTATCTTCTTGATTTTTTAATCTGATGTTGTAAAATTTGTTGCTCTTGATCAAAATCAATATTTCATGGAAGAAACCTTCCTAGATGGTCTCTAGCTCATCTCATCCACAAACTTAAATGTCTTCCTTATCAACACTAAGGCTTAAAACTTAACATCCAAATCTTTAATAGTTTCGCTGATAATGATGCCAAAAATGATGGGAAAGGTCATTGGTGTCATTACTTGCATCATTTAATCTCTCATATATTGAACAAGGTGTGTCTTAGAGCTATATACGATAAGGAGGACTCCAAAAATTGGGGGTTTTTGCATTGTAAATAGTGACTTTGATCTTGGTTAGTCTCCTTTAGGAGCCTTTAGGAGCTCTCAGGTGTAGAACACAACAACTAATTTGTAAAGGCTAACTCTAACTTATCGACTGAATAAAGCTTAACTAAACCTATTTTGATCCTAATGAATCAGCTCAGATTTCACCTCAATTGTAATTGGTTCATGGGAAGATCTATTAAATAACTCAAATTAAATCTAAGTCTAAAATGCAGAATTTAGATTTCTTGAAAAAGGAAATATATTTACGCTTGCAGATAATGATTTTTAATCTAGAAAAAAGTGAATCTATTTACGTTTGCAAGATAATAAACACTAAACTATAAAGCAACAATACTAATTCACATGAACAAATCCCAATTGAGCTTCAATTTGATCTTCATATTATTCATTATTATCAATCTCATTTCAGCTACATGTATTTGAAAATAAGTACTTAATCTAATTTCTACCAACAATAATGAAATCTACAGTAAAAAAAGTCTTAACTAATTTGAATCACAGTAAAATAGTCTTGATTAAATGCAACTACTGAACATTGATCAACAAGAATTGAAATTCTTAACTTTAAACCAATGTAAACAAAATATAATTTAACTAAATTAGATAACATAAAACAGGGTCACCTCCTTCGGTTGAGTGGGCCCTACTCTTCCTTTGGTGGGACCTCTAATGTAAATATTTAGATCAACTTCTTATTTGCATTCCAATTCACCAAAATAGGCAAGTAGAACAAAAGCACATATAACCAAATGTTACAATATTCAACAAAAGATTGACTAAATTCAAACTAAACCTAAGGATGGATATTTATAAGAATATCCCTTATTTGAATTTAAAAAACATGGCGCTAAATACTAGATTACAAAATTCCAACTAAAAGACTAAAAATAAACTAAAAATAGACAGAGGGAAATTGCTGGAATGAGGAGTTCCCAAACTGACTAGAAGGAGCTGATTTAAAACTTTAGTGAATCATCATCCAACTGGAGCATTATTGACTTCATGCGGTTAGACAAAGAGTTTAACTTTTATCTTTGAAATAAGTCATTAATCATCAGTCTTTAATTAATTGAACACGATCCTTAGAAATAGGATACTAATCATGACAACAAAATATTCAAACTACGTAATTATCTCATCATTAACACCACTAAAGCAACACATTCAATGCAAAGTATTACTTCTAATAAATTCACTAATTTAGCTAAACATAAGGAAAATGAAGCAAATATATGAGCATATAGTCTATCGTCATTAATGTTAATTAATAGTAACAAAGTCTTTTTAATCATAAAACATCTATTTTAAAAGTATCACTGATGGCTCTCATTAGTAGGTACTATCTCTCAAGTATGAAACTGATTAAGGCAAGGAGGTATGCATTCCTCGAATCAAGAGTTTTGAAACAATTTGGGTAGGACTTCATTTTGATAAGCACTGGATAGCCAAATGGGAAGACAAGGCCATGTATATATAACACTCTTAACCCATAATTTTGAATCACCTTCTCCCTCCAAAAGGGGTGTCCAAAGGTGGAGATTAAAATATTCACTTTATTTCATATTTCACCAATTTGACTTGGGTGCCCAAAATGATTTAAGAATTTTATCTTTAGAAAAAATCATTTGATTTATCACTTGGACACCTAAAGAGGAAAACCACTTTAAACATCTTGTAGTTATCACTCTAAGTGTTGGAGTCCAAAAATGCATAATATAAAATCACTTAAGTCATTAACCTACCAAAACAAGCTCCAATACTACTAGAGACACAATTGCATATTTTTCCCTACCTAAAATAGACACTGACTATTGACTGCTAAACTATTGCTAAAAATTACACTGCCAAAAATAGTAAGTGACTCCAAACTTTATTAGAGCACAAACTAAGTAGCCATCATAACTTCTAAAAATAGTAAGTCCAAAAAAGTCATCTGATGAAAATGCATCTTATGCCATTTTGAAGCCCTCTGAAAACCTAGAATGACCTAGAAATTATTGGCCTTGTCATTGCACCAAAAGATCGACCTATCAATGCTTGATACAAGCATCGATTAAGATCCATGGGATGTAGTTAAACCATGTCATGAACCTGAAGGGAGATGTTGGTGGTTAGTCCAACAATCCCCCCTTAGCGTCACCTAAGGGTTTGAACCCATGACCGACTTTGATACCAATTGTTGGAAACAAGCCACACTGAGAAGGGGGGTGAATCAGTGTTGTATAAAAATTAACCTTAACAACACTTAACCTCTAAGCATTAGGAACATTCAAACATAAAGCATGAATAGGAAAGTAAACACAACACCATAACACCAAGATTTTTAAGTAGAAACCCTGTTAGGGGAAAAACCACAATGGATGGCCAATGCACAATAATGATTATTAGTATACTCAAAATGGAGATTACAAAAGAAATGCACTTGCATTCAGGTGCACTGCCTAGAGCTCACTGCTTAAAGAAAATAGGTCTTTCTACCCAAGAGGTTAGATTAAAACCATCTGAAGAATTGAACTGACATGATAGCATCTATAATGCTTGATTACAGTTCTAGAATAAGTACAATAATTGATCAGCTACCTTACAGACTGATTATGTAATAATTTTTTTCTTTGCTTACACACATCACACAGATCTTTTATGTGCAAGTGAAACTATGCTTTATCACACCTCTTCTCTGCTCTAACTCTCAAATGGAACACTTATAGAACATGTACATCACACAAAATGATACAGACAATCTTGCATATATATTCGTAACATAGGATTTATTTGCACTTTGTCGACTTCAACAAAATTACAACAGTCAGCTCACATAATGAGAAATATAAAATGCATACCCTTAATGGTTGGCCACAACTTGGATAAGACCCATAAAAACATATACAATCATATAGATATTCAATTAATTAACTCACATACATCCGCGACTTAATATATTTATAAAGTCAGCCTTAATACATGAAGAACTGAGAATACACCAACCGAATCTCCTA
Organism: Sequoiadendron giganteum; assembly: GCA_007115665.2. NCBI lineage: Eukaryota > Viridiplantae > Streptophyta > Pinopsida > Cupressales > Cupressaceae > Sequoiadendron > Sequoiadendron giganteum. The sequence goes on from CM021103.1 coordinate 95,709,765, forward strand.
AATCTTATGTGAATTGGTGCGATCCACTGTGCTTCAATCACAATAGAGATAATACCTCAATAATCATTGCCTAAGACACACAACACAAAATGGTAACCTGAAATGCATGCATGGATCGATGAATGTTGAGTTACCGAATACTCTGTTCTACCTTGTCTGATTTAAATTTGACTGTCGGTAAGCTTAAATAAGGATATGTGTACCTTATCAATGCATAGGGTTGCCATCAATGACAACACCAGATGACAGTTGCAGTGTCTCTTCCCAAAAATCTCCCCCTTTGGCATTTATGGCAACACTTAGTGAAAAATGACTAAGTGTAGGATCAATACCAAGATAGACTTTAGTGCAAATCAAAATTTCTTCAAAAATGCTGCTCTCCCCCTGAGCTGAATATGCATTTTTTACACCACTTCTCCCCCTTTGACATCAATGGCAAAGGCAGGGAACACATACAAAAAAATTAATCAAAATTTTGACTGTACAAGGGTGCTTCTTTACCTTACAAAAGTTGAAAGATTTCTGTAAAATATTTCTTTAACTGCTCCAAGTTTGAATCCCAAAATATTATAGGCCTTCCATTATGGTTATATGTCAACATATTAGGTAGGATAAAATTTCTGTGGCTTCCAAACTAGTAGGATCACTGGGAGCCATAGTTTCTTCTCCTTTTAAAGCACTGCCCATTACATTCATTTTAACACTTATAATGCTTTTGAGTTCATAGGTTCTGGAGATAACTTTATCATTTTCATGTTGCATTCCTTTTATTTGGTTGAGCAGAGACATAACTTTGCCTTCAATCTCTCCAACTCCACTGGATAGTGGATCAAATGCTGCAAAGATATTTGCTAGCTGATTCTCCAGGTCTTTTACCTTCTTTCCATTTGCTTTAGTAAAATTAGAAAAAGACAAACAAGATTTGTAAATCTTGCCTCCTTCAGATAAGGAATCTTGTATGTTCTTGACACATGTGGCCAAAGTGACTTTGTCTTGGGAAATTAATACCTTCAGACCATTAAACCTTTTTGCATCAAATTCCTTTCACACTTTTGCCAACGTAGATTTTTCAATTGACTAAAAATGAGTGTTCATCGAGATGATAAGCCTCTTCAGTTCACTGGATGAAGACTCAGTCGGATCTTTCACAAATGAAGGCATGATCTTTTGTAGTGCTTTGGATGCAAGAGCCAATAATTCACTGTCTTCCATATGAGATTTTAGCAATCCCTCTTGAGCTTTTACTTGTGCGAACGGGGCCACCTTCATTAACTGGATTGGTCTCATAGTTGATAGGTCAATGGGACCTCTGATTAGTTCGAGCTCAATCTCTTCCTTATGCTCCACTAGGAATTTCTTGATTGTTTCAACATTGTCTCTTGATTTCATCTTTGCATCAATTTTCTTTTCCTCAGCTGGTGCTTCCTTAGTTGAAGCTTTTGACTTCTCTTCAATGTTCTCTACCAATTCACTTGATGTATTTATAGTTGCATCAACTTCCATGGGGTATTTGTATTATTTTTGGAAGTGGAATCTCGAAATCTTCACTGGCACCAAGATTTTTTACTTCTGCATCTTGAACCAGATTGGATGAGACATCATCTATATGAGTCTCCTCAGACACAATTTTGATTTTGTCATTCAATAGCATCTCTGTCAGAACTTTTTGTGTTTCTTGAGTAACCTCATCTGTTAGGCCAATCATAATTTTATTTACCCTTGATTTTCTTCTGAACTAGTTTTTAGCTTTGTTCAAGAATGCTTTCATTTCTTCGACAGACAGTTCCGGACATAGTTCTGCAAGAACTCTTTCTCTCATTCTTTCTTCTTCAGTTAGGGCACTTAATATTCTTGATTCCAAAATATTATAATTTTTTTTTTGGAAGACTAGACATAATTTCAACCAAAACTTCAAAGAAAGATTTAGACCATTGAGAAAGTGGTTTGAGATTTCCATCCAAAATTATAGCTTTTTCAATTTGATCAATAGGCATACCAAGTTCATCACTTTTGGTCTTCTTCTTCACCTGGGTATTTGCACTAGAGGGTTTTGGTACAAAAGCTACTTTAGTACCTTGCTGCTTGATCTCTTTAACATTTTCATCTGATTTTGTTTCCTCATCATCAGAAGTAGCTATGTAGATTCTTTTTCTTTTGCTCTTCTTTCCCTGGGTTTCCTTTCTGAACCTTTTTCCTTCACTTTTCACAGGAGCAGATTTAGCTGTAGGAGCTGATTGAGATGTTGATCTTCTAGTTGTTCTAGTTTTGGCAAATGGTGTTGTCAGACTAACTGATATTGCTTTTGGTGCCTCTTTAGCAGTATGCCCTACTGCTGCCTCTTTCACTCTTTTCTCCCTAACTTCATTTAGTTCCTCTATGGATACACCCAAACACTCTGCAATGACTTAAATTTATTTTCTAATCCTTTTGGTTGATGTCGGTTTCTTGAGCTCATTATGGATTTGGGTATGCTTTTCTGCATAAGTTCCAAATCTTTCTACAGATGGATCTCGAGGTCTTCTTAACAAATGTTGAGAATACATATCCAAGATATTTTCCTCAACCTCATAGCCCATCAACATGATCCAAATAGTTCTTGGATCTATTGCTTCCATCAGACACTAATCAATGTTCACCATGAAGCAGATTGAGTCTTTGTATTTTTCGACAATGGTGGTGGGAATTATTTCCCTTACTTGAATGCTAGCTTGAAAGGTTTTGAAATAACCCCATATTTTTGAATTTTTGGTTTTCATATTTGTGAGGTTGTACAATAGGTTCTGGATATGTTTAGCTACTAGAATTTTCTTCTGCCATTGAACTTTTCCAACACCTGGAACTTCCCCTATGAAATAGAAAAATAGGCATAAGAGCATACTGCCATAATTGAATGATTTTTTCTTATCCTTTTTAATCTTCACAAGATTTTCCATCAACTGAGTTCTCAATAGTTCACAAAGATCATACTCCATGTTTTCTTTCACCATTTGGTAGGTGGTGTAGATTATCGTACCAGATACAGATTTTTACTGGCTAGAATGGTAAATTTTATATCCAATTACCATAGAGGAAAATATGACATTTATATCGGTAATATTGTCAAAAAACATTGCTCTCCTATCATATGTCGAGCTTATGGCATCGGTGATGGTTTGATTTTTCATTGACTTTGAGATAGGTAAACCACCAAAGGAATTCAGATCAGTTACTACACTAATGGCTTCCTTAGTGATTTTGAAAGGAATAGTAAGCCACATGAATTCATCATGTACCCAACCAAGACATAGTAGACCCACTCTGACTCCATGAACAAGGGAAAATTAACCATCGAGATGAATTTCTTTGTTTCCAAGATTTTGTGTTTCGGTTTTACATTGAAATTTTCATCTACTATGTGATTGTTGTACAAATCCATAAGTTGATTGCTTCCCAAATCCTCAATGTTCGGATGAATTTAAAGCCTAATATCCTCAATATGCAAGACTCCATGTAGAACTGACAAAAATTCCCCTAGTGGATCTGTCTCTAAAGACTTGTGGGGATGCAATTTAAATTCAGGACAAGGTCTATCCTTAACTTCAACCACTAAAGGAGTATTCATCTTGCTCAAATCACAAAAACCAAGAAGTTCTTGATAAATACCTTTTTTCACCAGATGTGAAATCAATCACCGAATCACCTTCACAGTTTGCTTTAGGGTCACCTGGAGCTCTCCAACTTATTTCACTCGAGATAGAAAAGTGACAAATGAGGAGTAAAAGTGACTTTTTATCACTCATATACCTAAAAAATTTGTCACAATAAATTTACTTGCCCTAATTCATTCGGTTGTGCCATTATAGTGTACAAAGACCAAATAACTCTTTTGCGGAGTTGATATATGGTATACCACTTCCTTTGATGTGTTCTTCAACATTCATTGAACATTTGTTTATCTCCAGTATGTACTGACATCCGGTGTCATTTACCAGTTGGGGATTTCATGATTTTCTTTGCCTGCTCCCCCTAGGCCATGGGCCCGAGACAAATTATTGGAGGTAGGTTCTAGTGCAGGTGTAGTTTCTTCAACTGAGGGACTCTTCTTCACCCATTTTTTCTGCATTTGCTACCTCACTTCATCTACAGTGATTTTACATTTACCTTTTACTTCCTTTCACATATTTTTCCTTTGGTTTACAGGACCTTTTCTGTTCTGACATAATGTAGCAATGTGTCTAGTTTTGTTGCAATTGTAGCATACAACATTCCTATTACCATATTGGTTGTTCCATTTATTTCTTCTACATTGATTAGCAACATGTCCAAGTCTATTGAAAACATAGCATCTAATTTTTTTGTGAAATTGATTCACCACAGATCTACATTCATTAGACTTATGACCAATCTTATGACAATAGAAACACTGACCTGAGAAAGATGGACCACTTTGGTTTGCTCTTCTTCTGCACTCAGAAGCCATGTGTCCAAACTTGTTACAATTAATATTGATTAAATCTTTGGGCATTGGGTTGTCTTGCCAGATACCTGTCAGAGCTAGTTCCTCAAATACCAATTGTTGGCCTTGTCGTTGCACCAAAAGATTGATCTGTCAATGCCCGATACAAGCGTCAGTTAAGATCCATGGGAGGCGGTTAAACCATGTCACTAACCCGAAGGGAGATGCTGGTGGTTAGTCCAACATAAACACCACTACCAAAATCCTACATGAAATCCCTTGAAAGCTTAGAAGAATCCTCCTATAAAATAGGAAACTCTAATTTCCACTTCTGACTAGGCTATGGGCCTATGAGATGTTGATGTTTATAGCATTTGGATGAACACTTCCAGTAACGATTTTCTAAAAGAGAGTAAATTAAATGTAGCCTTGAGGCTATTTAATTTATTTAATCAATATTATTTAGTGAGGAGGCACCTTTTTAATGTATTATTTATATAATTAATAATTAATATTTAATTATTAATTAAAGAGGGCCGATTTATCAAGAGGAACAATTTTATTAAATAAATAATTAATTAATACTTTATTTTGGGCTGACTTGTCTTATTGGCGCCACTTGAAAAGACACGTCTCTATCCTTGAAAGGGCTGACCTCCTTGATGAAGAGTCACGTCTTGGATATACATACAAGGCGATGTTCATTCATTTGATATCAATTTCATTCATTATAATTTTCATTCCCAAAGGAAGTCCGCATTCTATAGAGAAGTGTGAGTTTGTCATCAAGTGCAGATCGATATCAAGTGCAAATTGATATCTTGTAGAAGGCTGAGTTTATCAAGTGTAGATTGATATCTTGTAGAAGGCAAAGCAGCAAACCATTCTCCTATAGCAGCAGATCATCTTCTATAGCAACAGATCGAGTACAAGGAGAATCATATTCATTTGTATTTTCATCTAAGAGAGGTGCTCTTATTCATTGTATCAAATTGGCATTGTGTTGTGCTTGAGTTGCAAGAAGATTTTTTCTCTTATTCATTTAATATATAAGAGATATATTGGTTGGGTTTTTTCTCCCTTAGGTTGGAGGGTTTTCCCAGGGTATCTTGCTATGTTAATTGTCTTATGTACTACATTTTCTAAGTGCTTTCTATTTTAATATATCTGATCATGAAAAACTAACATGGTATCAGAGCGGGTTTGAAGAAGATCTTGATCAAATTTCTTATTTACAATGATACCCTTTGTTCTCTTCTCCTTGTTGATTTCCTCTTTCACTTCGTCAAGATGGTGAGTGGTCTCAAGATTGAGGACAGACTTGAGGGAGCAACAAATTTCACATCTTGGAGATTCATAATTATGCTTACCTTGGAAGAAAGTGAGTTGGCAGAGTTCATGGAGAGCATAGCTACCGAGCCTACGGATGAGGAAGAAAAGATTCAATGGAAGAAGAAAGATATCAAGGCGAATAAGATGTTAGTTGATTCCATAAAGGACCATATTTTTCCAATCATATCTAAGTTGAAGATAGCAAGAGATATGCTTAAGAATTTGGTGGAGATGTATGAGATCAACAACACAAGTCATGCTCTAGCCTTAAGAAACAACTTCATCATGTTAAAATGGTGGAAGGAGAATTTTTCATCACCTACTTCATGAAGATTTCTGAATTGAGAGATCAACTCTCTACCATTGGTCATATTGTTGATGACAAGGATTTGAAAATTTTGGCTCTTAATGGTCTTCCTTCATCTTGGGAGTCTTACATTCAAGGTATAAGTGCAAGATCAAAAACTCCCTAAGTTTGATTGTTTGAGGGAAAATTGTATTCAAGAGGAGTCGAGGTTGGCTGCAAGAGGTATTGGTTTAAGCTCTACAAATCAAGGCATTCATGTACTTTCCACTCAATCCTTCAAGAAGAAAGGGAAAGGTTGAAAGAAATTATATTTCAAGAGGACTAGAGATAAAGAAGCTAATGGTGTTCATGCATTCAAGAAGAAGAGGGACCTCTCCAAAGTGCAATGTTTTCGATGTGACAAGTTTGGTCAGTATGCTAAGGATTTCCCAACCAAGCCAAATCAACATGCTTCATTTGCGGATGTGGATAAGATCTCTACTCAAATTCTAGGGAATTTTTATTCTAATTCATGGGCCTATGTTCAAGTCATGAAGGTTGTGGAATAATCTAAGTGCAAGAGCAGTGTATCTTACTCTGTCCACTCATCAAAAGTTTTAAAGAGATAATTATTTTTTGTTTTGTTTGTAATCACCCTTCTAGGCTAAAATTGAATTTGCTGAGTTGTGCAATTCTGACATTATTTGCTTTAATTACGTGCGACCAGTAAATAGTGATCATTGGGATAAGATTCTTTAGAATTAAGAATTATTCATTGCAAGTTGTTTCATGCTAATTTCTGAGTGTGACTCTGAAATAAAAGGAGAACTAAAATTATGATTATGATTGATTTTCTATATGCATGATCTATGATTTTGTGTAGATTGTCTTTTGTTATACTGAGATTAGCTCTTTTGAGAAAATGGAAGAAAGATATGTCATAATCAACAAATATGAATTAATTATCTGGGATTACTCAGGAGATCCTAATTTCAATGAGATAAGTATTGCATGGTTCAATAATGTTCATGAATTTTTATGTAGTTATTAAATTCATGCTATAACATTGAGATAGTCAATCATGTATGCTTCTAGAAATGGTACTTCTATTCGAGATAGTTGAGTTCCATGAACTATTAGTAATCTCTTCTTAATGCTTTTAGGATGGATCAAGAAGCATAAGAGATTACTTTCAAAAAGAGCTTGATGCATCCTATAGGTTGAAGAATGGAGACACTGCTTGCAGCTATGAGACTGAGTGAATGGTTGAAGACATCTCTTCGAAGAGGAAGAATTAACCTTCAGAGGGAGTTCTATGACTCATTGAGAATAAGTAAGGGTTGCAGTGTTGCAAGGCCAGATGCTAAATTTTTGAAGTACCTCTTCAGTAGTTGAGATCATATTTTCTCAAGTCAGTCAACCTAGATTTAACATTGGTAGCTCCACAAACCTATTCAGAATAGAGTGATCTAGGATGAGGTCAAAGAGGACAAACCTGAATCTCTATAGAGGTGTGCACTAGTAACCATTTCTCTTAGGCAAGCATTGCAAGAAAATCTTGGACGATGAGGTCAAGAGGTTGATACAAGTGCTTGAAGATTCAGAGGGATCCTACTAAACCTAAAGAAGATTGTTGTGTTTATGATTAGAAGAGTACCTCTGGATGTTGTTTCAGGTTGAGGTCTACAATAATATCTTGGTGTAGTAGGAAGCAATCTTCTATGGCATTGAGTACAATAGAGGTTGAGTACATTACATCTTGCATGGCAGCTCAAGAAGCAGTGTGGCTTTGAAAGCTCCTTGCATGATTGTTTGGAAAATCATTGGAGTCAACTGTCATCCGTTGTGATAATCAAAGCTTTGAGAAGATTTTTTTCATTCCAGTGTTTCATGACAGAACTAAGCATACCACTATATCAAAGATATGGTATTGAGGAAAGCAATTCAGTTTGGGTATATCAACACTGATGAGCAGATGGAATACATTATAACCAAGCCTCTCTCCAGGATAAAGTATGTTTACCTTTGAGACAAGCTTGGTATGGTGGAGAATCAAGCTCGAGCTAAGAAATTGTCTCAGTATTAGTGATCCTCTTTAATGCATTTCTCTTTAAGAGAGATTTGAGGTGCAAGCCCTTGTTAATGCATTTCTCTCTAAGAGAGATTTGAGGTGCAAGCCCTTGTTAATGAATTTATCTTTGAGATTTAAGGTGAAATACCTTGTTTCCACCCTCTGGGAGAGCCATGGTGGATGTCATGTCTATGACTCCATGACAACATCATGTGAGAGAGTCCATGATGATTTTCTTGTACTTGTGTTTTCACCCTATGGGAGAATCATGGTGAACGTCACGATGATGTGACAACATCATGTTGAGTGATGAGCACTTGTACATACCATACATGGGTGTAACCATGATGGTTGATATCATGATGAGGTGATATGTTGTCACGATGAGGTGATAAGCTCCTTTCCATACATGGGTGTAGCCATGATGTTTGATATAACGATGAGGTGATATACTTCTTTTCACACATGAATGTTGCCATCATGTTTGTTATCACAATGAGGTGATATGATTTATAAAGTTGGAAGTATTCCTCCCTAGCTAAGAGGGAGTGTTGATGTTTACAACATCTGGATGAACACTTCTAGGCATGAGCTTCTAAAAGAGAATAAATTAAATGTAGCCTTGAGGCTATTTAATTTATTTAATCGATATTATTTAGTGAGGAGGTGCCTCATTTAATGTATTATTTATATCAGTAATAATTAATATTTAATTATTAATTAAAGAAGGCCGATTTATCAAGAGGCATGATTTTATTAAATAAATAAATAATTAATACCTTATTTTGGGCCAACTTGTCTTATTGGCGCCACTTGAAAAGACACGTCTCTATCCTTGAAAGGGATGACCTCCTTGATGAAGAGTCATGTCTTGGATATAAATACAAGGTGTTGTTCATTAATTTGATATCAGTTTCATTCATTATAATTCACATTCCTAAATGAAGTTCACATTCTATAGAGAAGTGCGAGTTTGTCATCAAGTGCAGATCGATATCAAGTGCAGATTGATATCTTGTAGAAGGTAGAGTAGCAAACCATTCTCCTATAAAAATAGATCATCTTCTATAGTAGTAGATCAAGTACAAGGATAATCATATTCATTTGTATCTGCATCTAAGAGGGGTTCTCTTATTCATTGTATCAAATCGACATTTTGTTGTGCCTAAGTTGTAAGAATTTTTTTTCTCTTATTCAATCAATATATAAGAGATATATTGGTTGGTTTTTTTTCTCCCTTAGGTTGGAGGGTTTTCCCAAGGTATCTTGATGTGTTAATTATCGTATGTGCTGCATTTTCTAAGTGATTTCTATTTTAGTATATCTGATCATGAAAAAATAACACGAGATAGGCTAATGGTCATCTAATGAAACTACTATTGAGAAGAGGACATTGCATTGAACTGCATTTTTGGTTGGGAATGATGCAACTACTACTTCTAAAAATTCTAAGGAAATTCCTATGTAGTATCATTCCTAGTCAATTATTGATAGTAACCATATCTTTAAATCATAGACTTACTCAGTCCAATCCATCCATTTCATTGCATTTCACTTAGGTTTCCTTGCATTTCCCAGTTGGTATTTATTCATTGTAGGTCATTCTTAGCCATATCCACATTTTATATTTTAGACTAGGAAGCCTATCATAATGTTGATCAATTCCTTATCACACATCTAGATTGTCCTTTCCCTTTCCCTTTCCCTTTTTGTCTATTAACCATAATCATCTAGGTTGGGTCTTAAAACATGTGTCTATTTTAAGGTTCACTTTTTCATATCATCATCATCCTTTTAGCTTTGTCCTCTTAGGGTCTTGATAGTCTTATTTTTTATCTTGAGATATCATAGCTTGCTTATCATCCTTCTCTTAAGTCCAAAGGTGCATATCTATAGTCTCATTTATCATCCTTTAGTCTTAGTCTCACATCATATCTCCCATTTGCATCCTTGCATATCTTAGCTTTGGTCACACCATTATATTATCATATTTGTACCATAAAATTTTGTCATAGTGACATTACCATATCTTGGTTACACCTATTGTCACTTTGCATCATAATCTTGGTCATAGTGGCATCATCATTTGGAATTCTTATATCTCAAAAATCCTAAAATATAACATAGATCCACACCCATCTTACATTCTCATCCCCTTAGATATAATACTCCTCACCAAGTTGCAAGTCTTATATGGTCCAAACTAGGTCACAAGGAAGAGAAAAGAGATGTACTACACAAGTGACCCCTATATTAATCCAACTAGCACTATGAACTTTGAATCTTCTTCAAAGGAACTACCCAAGTCACAATCTAACTTCAAATTCCCTTTGAGAATTACAGCTTAAAAGAGGTCCAAGGACACCTAAATGAAGATAAAATTGAAGAGGCTGCCTAGGACCCTAGAGTATCATACATTATAAATGAGATGGTAGAAGTAGATCCCTAATGATATCTCATGAAAATTATACAAAGTGGAACCAAACTACCTCTTGGTTTTAATGTCAACATGTTTCAAGAATCACAAACAAATAGTGTTACACAAGACCAAGGACACAACACATCTACTCTAAACCATTATACTTCACAAGTACATGCTACTTTACCATTAGGGGGCAAAATTCAAAACACTATGATGGTCAACATAACATCCACACCAATATTTCGAGTACAAGGTACCCAACCTATGTCTCAACCACCTAGCATCACATCTACTAATTCATTTGCCTCATCATCTCATACCATATGGGATTCATCTACCAACCCTTTTCCAACATCTTCATCCCAAATCATACCATTCACCAACACAATGGGTCAAAACATGTTGAGCACCAACCTACCCAAGATACAAAATATTTACATTAGTGCTCCTAAAACACAACGTCTAATGACAAGTGTTGCACCAAAAACCAATTTGAACTTGGGGTCAAACCAAAACACCAACACATCTCAACAAGGTCTCAATTTAGGTATTCCTCCACAAAACAACAATGAAGGGTCATCTCAACAATAGGGAAATCAAAACCCTCATGGTCAAGAATTTTCAAAACCCATTGCAATAGCAATCCAATTTCAATCTCCCATTCACATCAACACTCCACACATAAACTAAAACCTAATCTTCACTCTGAGGTTCCAAAACAAAAATCTGCCCTCATCATATTCATTTGGCACCAACCTCAATTCTTCCACCCCAAATATTGGATTGCAAAAGATTACCTCAAACATGGGTCATCCATATCACAATGAGCTTGCTAATGCTGCAAACATGTCATTATACTCCATAGAAATATCGACACATCAAATACATGCACTACAACAACAAATTGCTAATATGAAAATATCAAGAACAAGATTTGGTTTTGGACATAAGATTTGATAAGGATTTAATTTTTGCTTTATTTGACAAAAGATGAAATAAAACAAGATAAGATAATATAGAAAGATTTGATTTTTGTTTTAAAGGAAATAAATCCTTAAAAATATAAGAGGGATAATTTGAATTATCTAATTAAATAAATTAATTAGATACATATGAGTTCCAATTTTGGAAAGCAAGAAAGAAGATGTTTTTAGGATTTTATTAATTAAATAAATATTTGATTTATTTAATGAATGTTGGATTTATGATTTAATTAATTAAATAATATAAATTATTTAATTAACATCTGAAGATAGAAGGGATTATGAATATAAAGGAAATAAATGAAATTAGTCAAATAAATAATATTTTTTTAACTAATTAGATGATGACATGGGTACTAGGGAAAAACATGCTACAAGATGTCTAAATGATGCAATGTTGTGACAAGGTATTGTAAGAGGATATTTTTGGGTGTCTACACCAATGACCAAGACAATTACACCTATGTCACCTATGACTATACCATAAATAACATCTGAAACTTAGGTGATAATGTCGCTAGAGTTACAATCAAGAATCAATCATAGTGTGTAGTCACAACTCAAAGAACTAAGGTAGCCCTAGAAGGGGCTCCTCCTAAGCAACAATCAAAAACCCAATACAATATTTTAGATCATTTGGGGAAGACACCCACATAAATATCTATCCTTTATTTGCTTCACATATCTCCTAAACACAAATCTATCTTGGATAAGGCCTTGCAAGAAAATTCCATACCCACAAACCTTAATGTCAACCAGTTCTAGACTATGGTGGGACACTTTGCTAATATCCATCATGTTAAATTTTCTCATCATGACCTCTCATAAAAGCTTAACCATAATGATCCTCTACATCTTGAGGTCTTTGTCAAAAAACATAAAATCAAATGTATTGGTAGATGGTGGAGCACGAATCAATATTTCACCCTAAAATTTGTCACAACATTGGGATTCTTTGAGGCTTGTGTAGATACATAAAATAAGATTATCATAAAGGCTTATGGTGATGCAAAACACTCTTTTAAGGGTGTGATTTCATTACCTAACAAATTTGGATATGTTATCTTAGATACAATATTCCAAGTGTTAGACTTGGACCTTCCCTACAATCTCCTCAGTCAACCATGGATTCATGCCATGAAGGCTATCCCTTCCACCTACTATCAATGCTTGAAATTTCCCTATAATGGCATCAAAATCATAATAGTTGGTGATCCTAATCCCTTTTAATATTGTAGCAACCTAAGAGGAACATCCAAATAGAAAGTGCCCATCAATCAAGAGAGCTTGTCGTCCACTTCATCCCATTACATTGATCCTTCCACTTTGAACAAGGCATCCACTTCCACCATTTCATCTTCTGAATCCAATGTCCAAATTCAAGACAAAGGGTGTGAAGAGTACCACATGAATTTTTTTTATTTTATTGACAAGCTACCAGTATCTCAAAAATCTCATGGAAAACTTTCTCCTATCAAAAAAGAGCCCAAGGTTGTTATTGAAGCATCTCCCAACACCACCTTCACCAATTGGGGAGAGTTGAGCAAAGATACTATTGGTGACTTGAGGATATTTCCACATGGATATACAAAGAGGGAGAATACATTGAACCTTCATAGATCCCAATTGAAATATGGTAAAGCCTTTGAGATCATGAGATGCAAGGGTTATGATGGAAGCAGTGGACTTGGCCTACATAAGAATGGAATGATAGAGCCCTTATTGCCTCCTAAGCTTCCAAAGAATAGAGGGTTAGGGTATGACCCACCAAAAGTGATTTCTCCAAGTACTAAGATGCTATCGGGTGAGGATGTTAATGCTTCAAAGGACATTAAGACATATAAGGGCTACTATACCAAAACCAACTCCAATGAATGGGAATGGAGTTCCAACAAAACCCTTAATAACTTTTACCTAACCAAAACCTTTCGAGATCCCAATCAATCATCCAATTGGATCAAAACCTTTTGGGATCCTGAGAATACCTCTATGTTAACCCTTTCTGCCTTGTCCATGAGCTATGACAATTCTGATGATGACATGCCTTTATTATACCCACAAATGATAGATTGAGATCAGTAAGTGTTGGTGTAATTAAATGTGTTGTACCTTGTCCTAGGTCATAATTATACCTTAGTTAAGTTTACTTAGGTACCACATAGGAGTTGTTGGAGCTTTTCCACCTTTGGTGGACTTATCATGTTATTACTTTATCACTTCCACATTTCATGGACATATCATGTGATTACCTCTCCACCTTTTGTGGGTGATCCACTATTTGTGGTGGTTATCACATTATCACTTTCCACTTTAGGTGGAGTGATAACTTTTCATTGTTGTCTCATGTCATAAGATTATGACACTTGTCATAATCTTATGCCCTTATATGTTCTCACCTTGGCTATATAACCAAGGGGTCTCTCATTGTAATCAAATCAATCATCTCATATCATTGAATCATATATATGAGAATATAGTTTATTCTTGTCACATCATATTCTCTCTTCTTTGTGCTTTCTATTTGGTCCAAAGATCTTGGAATCATAGCTAATTCTAACATGGTATCAAAAGAAGTTTGTTCCATTGGAGAGTCTTTTTTTGAAGAGAGGTACCAGATTTGGGGAGGGTTCATTTTTGGCTCTTTATTGCAAGTTTATATCAGAGCTTGTTGGTGCAAATTTGAGCTCACCATTGCATCTAGAAGGTTTGAGAAAGTTGATTTTTTCTTTTGTTTCATCCAAATTGGACATACGAGGCCAAATCTATGAGGGTTTGAAGCTGAATTATGGTTGCCAGATCTAGAAGGTAGCTACATTTTTGGAGCATTTTGGGTCAAATCTGACCCTGACATCGCATCCAAAAGGGCCAAAAACTCTAAGATCGACTGTCAATTCATCCATTTTGGAGCAAGTTGTCCGGTGAGGCAAAAAAAAATTGCCCGAAGAGCCGTACGGCCCCAGATCGTCATAAATACTCGACAGTACGAAATTCTGAAAATAATATTATTTTATTCGACTTAATTTTTCTGGTAAAATTTCAAAAAATATATAGAGTGGGCTGATTTTTTTTTGAAAAATTTTGATTTAAAAAAATCAAAAGTTAAAAAAAAAAAGGGGCAGAATAATTTTCTATAGATAGGGTATGCATAGTACCCTGTACACACAGATCTTTGCAAGGTACAAGGTACTCGCGGGCCCCTCTGCGCAGGCCACGTGGCCATACGACAATGGGCCACACGG
>CM021103.1:95726051-95887495 GCA_007115665.2 Sequoiadendron giganteum
GGACATGAAGAACACTATTTTTATAAGAAGGATATTGATGAGTTGAAAAATATTCTCAAAAAGAATCACATTGATTTGCCTTCTAGAATTTCTGAATCACCTTCTTCTTCTTCAAAACTGTCTAAAAAGAACAAAGGTCAAGCATCTACATCAGGAAATAAAGGACAAGCTCTTTGTTCTTTTTCAAGTTTAGGATCAGGAAGATGGCTTCTAGATTTGGGAGCATCACATCATATGGCATCTTCACAGTCTATATTCTCTTCATTTCATCCTTGTACTATGTCTCCTATCTTGATGGGAAACAATACATACATGAGTATAATTGGGAAGGGATCTATTAGTTTTGGGGACAACACTTTCCAGGATGTTTTGTGTGTTCCTCATTTGATGAACAATCTTCTTTCCATATATCAGATCACACATGGTGGAGATGGGAGGACTGTGGAGTTCACACCTGATTCAGTCATCATTCGAGACTTGGAGAGTAGAGAGATCATTGCTACTGGGGTGGTTGATCATTCATCTCGGTTGTATACCTTTGCAGATTTTGCTTCTAATGGTGACATTGTTCCTTCGATTGTTGATCATATGAACCATGATTTAGAGGAGACATTTGGCTACTTGAACTTGGGAGTTCTCACATCAGATCTAGTACTTGAGCCATGCATTTCATCTCCTCCATCTACTGTTGCGGTTGATGATATTTGTGATTCTACAATTTTGGCTCCTTGCGATTTAGTGCAGTAGGATATACATTGTCTTCTAGATATGGCTACTTTGGATGACTTCTTGATAGGTATTTTAGACTTGTTTGTGGAGTCTCATCTTGTAGATTTGGGGGATATCATTGATGACATTCATCTTCCCTTTGATGAAGATGCTCCTTCTTCATTTGTTGTGAGGGAACACTCTGACCCTCTTGTTCATTCTCTACATGATCATTCTTTGCAGTTTGACATGAGTGTGGATATTTTTGGACAGCATTTGGAGGAGGATTCTTTGTAATCAGAGGGGATATCATTGTCTTTAGATTGTGCTCTAGATTCATCTCTACTAGATTTTGGATTGTACTCTTCAGTAGTGTGGCCTAGAATGCCTGTTTGGAGTGTGTCAAATTTTGACATCGACATGGAGACACTTGAGCATGCTTCAGAGACATCATCCATCATAAATATTATAGACATCCTACATACATTCATGGTTTTGTTTCTTCCTAAAGGGAGGAACATTGTTCGGCGAGATTGGATCATCTTCAACATTCAATGTCGAGCTTCTACCATCATTGCAGGAGACTCAACATTGAGGGGGGCTACCTTATCTCTCTTCTACTTCTCTCTTATGGGGGGTCTTTTTTCTCACATGGGTTTTTAACTTCTCATGCATCATTGAGATCATTTCTTTATTATATTTCATCTCTCTTTTGGGGAGGATTTTTGTCCCACTGGGTTTTCTCCTTTTCTCCATTTGTGAGAGATTGCATTGCATTTGTACATGGGTACCTAACATGGCCTAGTTTCCAGGACCCATCTTGCATTGTTTTCTTTTGTGTACATTCTCCCTAAGTTGTACTTAAGGGGGGTTTTGGTGTAATTAAATGTGTTGTACCTTGTCCTAGGTCATAATTACACCTTAGTTAAGTTTACTTAGGGACCACATAAGAGTTGTTGGAGCTTTTCCACCTTTGGTGGACTTATCATGTTATTACTTTATCACTTCCACCTTTTGTGGACATATCATGTGATTACCTCTCCACCTTTTGTGGGTGATCCACTATTTGTGGTGGTTATCACATTATCACTTTCCACTTTAGGTGGAGTGATAGATTTTCATTGTTGTCTCATGTCATAAGATTATGATACTTGTCATAATCTTATTCCCTTCTATGTTCTCACCTTGGCTATATAACCAAGGGGTCTCTCATTGTAATCAAATCAATCATCTCATATCATTGAATCATATAGATAAGAATACAGTTTATTCTTGTCACATCATATTCTCTCTTATTTGTGCTTTCCATTTGGTCCAAAGATCTTGGCATACATAGCCAATTCTAACAGTAAGGACCACCCAACTTGGACATATTTGAAAATGATGAAGTGATATATGAGTTCATGGGAGTTCACAAAGGTATACCCAATGGGGATAATAAGGTGGGTTTCACTATAGATCTTGATAATGCGGCCTACATTGGAGAGTTTGTCCCACCCTCTAGTCACAAAAGTGAAAATGATAAATAAAAAAAGGAAAGGTCTTTAGGTGAAAATAATAAGGCACCTCTAGACCAAGAAAAATTAAAAAGAAATGACATATCCTAGGGTGAAAACCTCTCTGAGGTGCCCAAGAATGGAGGGTTGGATGGGCTCCCCATAAGTCAACATAAATCACCATTGTTGGTAGATAAATCCATGGAAGTCAACATTGGTATTGATGAGAATCCTAAACATCCATTTAGTGACATCTTTGATAGAAACAAAGAAACCACAGTTGTTTACCTTCTTTTCAGAGAGACAAGTTAACTTTGTTTGGTCCTATGATGACATGCCTAGATTCAATCCCAAGTTAGTGATACATCATTTTCCATTTTTCCTTGATGCCAAACTAGTTAAATAGAAGCTAAGGAAAATGCATCCCTAGATTGCATTATTGGTAAAAGAAGAGTTGAAGAAGTTATTAGACATTGGTTGCATTCAACCCATCAACTATGTAGAATGGATTTCCAATCTAGTTCCCATGACAAAACCAATAGGAAGAATCATAATCTATACCGATTTTAGAGATTTAAATAAGGTGTGTCCTAAGGATGACTTCCCATTTCCCAACATTGAAATCATAGTGGATTTGATAGAATGATATGAGATGTTATCTCCTATGGATGGTTTCTCCAAATATAATAAAATTAGGATCAATTCTAAGGATCAACATAAGATAGCTTTTACCTATCCTTGGGGAACATACTATTAGAATGTTATACCATTTGGTTTGAAAATATTGGAGCCACATATCAATGAGCTATGACTACAATATTTCATGACTTCATGCACACGCTTATGGAGGATTATGTAGACAACTTGTTTGAAAAATCACTGTGGAGGGGTGACCATCTAAAGATATTAGATAATATTTTTAAAATATTGGAAGAATAGAAAGTTTGATTGAACCCGAAGGAGTGTCCTTTTAAGGTAACTTTTGTAAAACTCCTACGACATATTATCTCTCACAGAGGTATTGAATTCAATCATAAAAAAGTGAAAACTATCATGGATATGCCCCCACCAACAAGAATAAGTAAGTTATGTACTCTAGAAGGAAGGTTACAATCTATTCGAAGTTTCATTGCTTAATTAGCATATAAATTTCAACCCTATCAACATTTTCTATGTAAGGAAGTACCATTCATATGGAATGACTGGTGTCAAGAATCATTTCAATAAATAAAGGATTATTTGCTAACACCGCCTATTATCATGCCTCCCATTGATGGTAGACACCTCATACTATACATATTAGTAACCACATCAACAATAGGGGCACTATTAGCAACAAATGATCATGACAAAAAATAAAGAGCAATCTATTACATTAGTCATACAATAGTTGGATACAAGTTCAATTATAGTCCTATTTATTACACATGTTGATTGGATTAAATTTTGGTTGATGTTTTGGGTAAAACTATCCTTGCAATTCTATCTTAAATGGTTGAATGGATTGAGATTAATCTTCGGGAATTTCACAATAGTTTCCTTAGTTTATCCTTCGAGTTTCAATCCAGGGGCATAAGCTTGTGAACAGTGTTGTGGAAATCTACATAAGGGCTGAAACTAATGAACTAAGGGGGGATGGATGCATATAAGAATTTAAAACACATTATCCAATCTAAAATTCAAAAGCACACTTCTTCAAATCATGAATGAATTTTTTTCTTGAATTATTATCTATCTACCTCATCCAACCTATCTAGTTTTAATTAAACTCAAATAACACAAGCTTAATATATTATGGTATTGTAGACATGAAAAATATATAAATTTATCTTACACACTTGATCTTGATCTTACTAACATCATTTTTTCCTAAATCACCCCCTTTATTAATTAATTTAATTAAATTATCTTTATTTGATTAAAATTCATCTTATTTCCTCTCTTAATTAAATAAATCAAATTTATCTCATTAAGTCATCATCTTCTATTAATTAAATAAATCATTTAATTTAATTAATCATATTTTCCCTCTTTTAATTAGATAATTCACTTTATTTAATTAATCTCTAAAGTCATCTCCTTAAATTAAATAAATTAATCTTTATTTGATTTAATCTAACATCATTCTCTTTAGTTAAATAAATCAATCTTTATTTAATTAAATCTAAAATCATTATTCTTCTCAACTTTGATTTAAATTAATGTAAGTCAAAATTGTCAAATCATCTAATTTCTACTTAAATTGATCAAATCATGATTAATCCTAATCCTAATCCATCAAATCCTCTAGATTTTGCAACTTGCGCCAATAAATCAATTTAATTGATTTATTAATTCCTCTATTTTCCCTCAACTTGGCATCAAAAGGGAGTATTCCTCAAATTTGAAAAATCCCTCCAAAAGGGATGAGTACATCCAAAGATGCATTAAAGGCCTCTTACATGTCCTTTTCCTTGAGCCAAGTGGAATTTACTCCACTTCTTTTTCCCTCCAACTTGTCATCTCAAAATTTTCAAATTCCACCTAGCTTCATTTATGTGCACATTCATCCAAATGTGCTCATTCCTCCTCCAATCACATGTGGACAAGTGGTCTTCTTTCATTGGTTGGTCTTTTGTCCCACATTCATCAATTTTTCCTCTTCCTCCATCATTCACTTCTATAAATAGAAGGCTCTCATTTGGATTGAGGATCCACAACTTCATACAACATCATTATCTTCAAGCTTTGAGGAATTTTCCATTCATACTTATCCATTTGCATCCATTTTCATATCAATTTAGCTAGGTTATTGGTAAATTTCTTCAAGGAAGCACAATCATCACCAAAGATCATCACAACTACATCAAGGAATTAGGAAAGGGCCATTTTCCACATCAAAATGGCACCAATTCCCCCATGGGATTGAGAGTTTGCTCATTAGAATAGGATTTTATTGCTTTCATTGTTGTGTTCTTCATTTCATTTCCTATTTTCATGTTTCAATCTAATTTCATGGGGAATGTTGATCTAACTTGCATAATGATCTAATTATATGTTTGTTCTCTTGTGTTTGTGTAGGTATAGATTCACCATTCACATTTTGGCGCCAGAAGGAGGGCGAATCTAGAGAAATTCATCACGATTTTCTAAAAAAATCTATGGTTTTTTAAAAAAAAATTGTGCCTATAGGAAAATCCACTGCTATTAGTCCAGTGGCACTATATTGCACCACTAAAAACTCCAAACTACACCGCTCGAGTCTTCTTGCCTAAAAAATTTGAATTTTAAACTCAATCGTTGGGTTTCCAAATTTCAAATTGTGTCGCTTGTCAAACAATGCCACAATCACAGTCACTATTTTTCTATAGACCACCGTTCTCAGTCATCAGTGGCGCTATATTGTACCACGAACCTTCTCAAACTATGTCACACCCACAAATTAAACCATTGGAGTTGGATACGAGGCAAATTTCTAGTTTTTTTCGACATATGCTTTTTTTCATTTTGGTTATTTTAACTTCTAACTAGTTTTTAGTCTCTATTGTTACAGTATTGACCCATTTTTGTAGGTTGGCTTGATCAAAGTGAAGGAGGGAAACAAAGAACAAGAGTTCTTTATGACATTATTATCTCATTGTATCAAGTGTTTTTAAACACTTTAGCGAGAAATTATAATCCCGTTTTAAAGGATTTTTCATATTATTGCTCTTTAAGACTCACTAAATTTCGTTTGGGCTTAAAAGAACAAAAAAAAAGGGACTAAAAAGAACCATAGGAAAACTTACTAGATTTTGTCTTTTTGGGACTTAACAAATAAACAAACAAATCTCACACTTCAAATTTGGTGCTTAAAAAGAATTCATATCATTGATTTGTGGTTAAAATAGACATGTGTACTCTTTTCTTTGTAATCCCTTTTACAAGTTAATGTAATCAAAAATATGTATGCACTTCTCTCGCACTTTATAGCGATCTTGAGAATCAAAAGTCCTTTTTTTCATATTAAGTTGTATAAGTGATTACCTCCATATTTCAAATTGGGTTTGTAAAATTGAACAAATATTGTGAGTGTGAGTGGAGTACATTGTGAGTGTTCTCTCTTTGTTTCTCAACAAAGATTGATCAAACTATAGATGTACTTGCTCACTTTTGTTTATCCATAGAAGGCCTTCCTAGTGGGAAAAAGTAATCACCTCAGGGAATGACCCAACCAGGAACACACTAAATCCAAGAGATTTCCAACCGGTATATAAGTCTGGGTACTCAAGGAAAGTTTGAGTATCATGAGGATCATTTTGAAAAGAAGAGAAACAATGGTCTCTTGCCACATGGATGGTCCCCCACGAATGGAATGCCTGCATTAAAACCCCTTGTTTAGAAAGGCCAAAATCCTTAAATCTATTTGTTGGTGCAAGAGTAATCATTCTGAAGCTATCCAATAGTTTCTTACACCTCTTGGTAGAAATGAGAAGTATGCCATGGGATTTTCATGGGTACTAATGCTTGGATGACCTGAGAAGTGAGTGCATTGTAAGGGGGATCTTGTGTGGTCAAGAATCTAATCATCCACTAAGAGTAGTTGTAGCTAGATTTATCCAAGTGGGAACTCAAAAAATATTGCCTCTTTCATCCTAGGGTTGTGCATATTCTTGGAATCAAAAACACTTTGCTTGGGTCTCCAAAACACTTGAAATCAAACATTCACCAAATATTTAAAATTTCAAACCCTTTATGGGGAACAAATACCTGTGACAAATCCAAGTGCTCTTGCTTGCCCTAGGGATTTCATCCTTAGAGGCTTCTAAGTATTTTGATTTATATCATAATTTGTTCTCACTATAGTCAACATTAGGAAAAAATTTCCTTGATTTTCTTGATTTCCACATAATGAACCTTGTGGGATGAGAAGAAGTTAGGACATTAGACATCTAGTTTGAAAACATAATCAAGAATTTTTTGTGGTAAAAGGAATTCATTAAGCAAAGCTAAGAAACAATTGAACCCCACACATGTACCCTTTCAAATAATTTCCTGAAAGATCAAAATCTGAAAACCAAAGTCCAAAGGTCTTATTAAAATATCTCACAAGAAATGGTTGTCTATGCTCTATGAACTCAAAGAAATATTGAGCTTTAACTTTTACAAATGTGTGTCAAGGAACAATCCTAATTTGTATGAGTTTTATTGTCAACAAAATCCAGGTCTCTTTCAAAATTTTTATTTTCTCACATAGGAAGTACCAAGCATGTTCTTCAAAACCAAGCCCTAGTAGAAAGGATTTCTATCTAGGTCTAATCTAGGATCAAAGTCATCATTCTCATCCATCCCTCAAACATCAATCAAAGATCACCTCACCAACAACGTCTCTTGGAAATCTTGAAAAAATCATTCATGCTAGACTTTTGGAAAATCCAAAATCATCTTGTTTGGTTAGATATGTGTATATGAATCCTTCTCCACATATTTAATCAAATTATCAATCGTTGTGAACAAGTCTACCCTATGATAACATCCAACATCTTAGGGTTTATAAGTTCATTTTCCAAAATAAAAAAATCAAATCAAAATCATCTTGTTTGGCTAGGGGTGTATAGATGAATCCTTCTTTAGACACTTAGTCAAATTATAATCTTGTGTAGGAGTCTACTCTAGGACAACATCCAACCTCTTAGAGTTTATGATTTCACTGTCCAAACCAAAATACAATCAAGCCAAAGTCAAGATCAAATCAAACCAAATCAAATCAAAATCCAAAATAGTCCCAAAGTCTAGCATCTCCTTCAAGATTTCTCAAGAGTTCAATCATTTGTATCATCCACCTTCTGTTTATCTCATCATCACACTTTAATCCTTAATCATCCTAGTTTTTCTCTTTTGTACCTAAAGTTTGATCAATCCAAATAATTAGAGGTTCATCTCACACATTCCTAAAAATTCATCCCTATTTTATGGTGCAAACTAGATCACAACACAAGAAGAACATGGAAATTTTTGATGGTGTTTTTATGCACTTCACAACACATGTAATGCGTAGGTGCATTACCTCTCTTGAAAGAAAATCTTTCATAATCAAATTGCAGAACACTATCCCAAGGTCTCTCGGATGTCAGGTCATGACGATGCTTGAAACATATTAGTTGATTTAAGTGATTTTCTGGAATCACAAGGCGGCCTTACATGAGTTAAGCTGTAGGAGAATCGGGTCTATGAACAAAGTTCTTTGAATAGGGAATTACTGCACTTTGTTGCAGGTTCAAACAATAGTCTTGAACTCCATTGTTCTATTGGATTTGGCTTTACAATGTGCAATGAACCTTAGCATAGGTTATTTCTTAAAAAAGGAAAAAAGGGGGAGGGAAGAGGGAAGGTTCCTGGACCTGCAACTACCGATGAACAGTGATCATGGAGGTTCCTGCTATGGACAGTTTCCTTAAAATAGGATTTCACTTAATCTAAATTCTCACAATGTCATGAAATCTATGTGATCTTCTATGGACTGTAGATATTCATTATTCATTCGCCATGTAAATTTGAAGAAAGACAAATTTTAAAGAACAACTATGAAATTATAGTCCAGACTAACTTTACATAGTCACCTACCAGCAACAAATGACTAAAAGTATGGAAAAGGAAAGCATACACAGAGAAAAAAACTTCATAACCAAAGACAAAATGCTAAATCCACCAAAGTCAGCTAAAGGAAACTAGAACAACAACATAACTTAAACTAAAATTTTAACTAATGGGAGAATAATCATGAAACATGTGGAGAAATCCAAAATACACCAATAACTCACTGTATTTTCTATTGTAATTTTTTATAGCATGCCTTTACAATAACTCAAATCTATTAAAATGAGAGGAGGAGAGCCCTATTTATAGTTTTCAAAAATAAAAATGAGTGGCCAAGATTCACTTTACACTAGGGTTTCACCTACCCCCAAATATATTACATTTTAAAACATCATTTTGTCTTTTCCCTATTTTGTCTTCTAGTGGTAGCATTGTAGCAGTTTTGTCTTTTTGTTGTTTGCCCTTTGCTGCAGCTACTCTTTTAGAAATTCCTCATCAACGATAGGTTTACCCTCATGCTTCTTCAAAGTTGCATACTCCACAAAGCTTATGATCATCGGTTGAAGCTTATCCACTTCCATGATGTTAGATCGTAGCACCTGGTAACTCCTTTCTTGGGAGTTGTTAACAAGCTTCTTCTAGTCATTGTCAGACTTGGAAGAATTACTTCTAAAAAGCTCAGACTGGGTGAAGGCTCGAGCAAAAAAGCTCATGAAATTCATGGTAACCTTAGTTGACATCCCATTTTCCATGTTCTTTAAGAAATGAGGCCTTATGCTTTCTGGATTAATTTCAATAGCAAGCAACTCGTACCCCGTTATCAACCTAAGGTACCGAGCACAATCTCCCCTGGCCTCCTTGGCCCATTCAATATTCGAAACCACTCGCTCCAGTATCTGCTCTAGCCTTCCCTTTCGATGATCAAAATATTGTTTCCACACATCCACTAACTAGTGGTCATCATCCTTAAGGGAAAGGTCCTTCTCCCAAACCTCACTCGGCAGTGCGAGGATAGCCTCGATCTTTGGGTAGGCGGCTTTGTACTTTTTTGGGAACTCCTCGCAGATTCGCCTCATGCCCTCAGGAGTCCTTTGCACCTCCAAGAACTTATTTTTGTTTGGACAACCAAGTTGATGCCCGTGTTCCCCATGTCTAAGACCTGCCAAAACCAATTTTTCATGGTCTTATCCAAGTTCTTGGTTCTTTCTAGCTTATTGATTTTCTCTTGGGACAACAACTATGGCGGGGCCAACGACATGGTGGGTAGTTCATCCAGGGGTGACCCTTGTTGAATGTAGGCCGTCAGACCCACCACCTGTGCTTTAAGTTCTTCCTTTGAAACCTTATCTTGCTAGATAAGGTGCACCACCATGGCTACCGATTCACGGAGGTGGTCAACCTTCTGCTCCCTAGTGGCCACTCCCAAGTCGATGGTGGAAACATTACCAGTCACTCCTTGTTCTCCAACCACTGGCATGGCTATTTGTACTGCCCTAGATCGGGAGGCATCCATGGTTACTTTTGATCTGATTCTTGGCCTTTTCTCCTTCTTAGTGCTTATCAATGCTCTGGCCAGTATTGCCTCTAGCCTCGCCTTAGGGTCTTTTAGGGCGAGAGTCTTTTGCCTAAGCTGATCCCCTAGCCAATTGGGAATTTGGGGCCCCTCTTTGTGTGATTCACATTGATCCTTATTGCCCTCCACCCCACGTTCAATGGTTTTTACAACAAGAGCCTCCTTCTCAACCCCTGCATCCCCATTCTCCTTGTCAGAGTCTTGTACGAGCATTATACATTTGGTCAGAGACTTCGTGAGCAATTTCTTTTCTAAGGGATCTTCCCTTTCAACATCTTTTTCTTCTTCATCTTGATCATACTCATGTTCCTCGGGCTTATCTTCATGGAGGGATTCTTCCTCGTCATGCTCTAGGGTTTGATCATGTCTTTCAGCTGGAGACGTGCCGATCTCAGTCTCCAGAGCAGAAAACCCTTCAATCGTAGGCTAACCTATAGCCTCTTGGTCCTCAATCTCCTTGAGTTGCTTGTTCAATTCTTATTCAAGCTATGGGTCAGCTATTTCTTGGATTAATTTTGTGTCCAGCTCCTCACTGCCTTCACTGGAGGATTCATAGGACACCTCATCGATCTCCTGGTGCTTGAACATTGGGTGCTCATGGTATTCAAACTCTTCATCTTCGGGCCTCTCAGCAGCCTCCAGCTGCTATCTCTTGTGCTCATACAAGATCTATATTTTTGCCTCCATTCTAGGTGGTTTGGTAGGGGGAGGGAGAGTTGGAGCATTGGCCATAGCCTAGGCTATTGCGGCCTGCACTACTGGATTTGTAAGCATCCCTGAAAGCTCGAATGGCACGTTCTGCATGTATTTTATGAAGGACTTTGGGAGACTGAGGACAGGCATTGCAGTAGTGGAAGCGGACTAGAGGGAAGGAGACATAGAATATGACGAGATCGGGGAGGTCATGGCAGAGGACGAATCCACCAATGTGACCTGCACAATCAAAGAAGTGGAGGCAAGGTGGACAGAGATTTCCACCGCAGGTGGAGAGGAAGCAGATACCACAAGTGAAGTAGGTGGGACAGTGGTAATAGTAGCAGATGCAGACCTTGGCAGATCAGCCTCTTCCTCTCTACCCTCGAGGAGCGGATCTTTAGGTATCACCGGCATCTCCAGAACCCTGGCTGCTTTTCTTTGATTTTTGGAAGGCTCGCCCTCTGAAGCCTTTTGAGCATAAACCTTTGGGTTAGGCAACTACTCACTAGATTCTTTTCTCTCCTTAGTTCTGACAGATGGTGGGGATTTGGAGGTTTTCCCAGTTGTAGTAGTAGCCACCCCACCATCAGAGCCACTTGGCTCACTTTTGATTCTCTTGAATGTTAAGGTGACTCCATGTTGCTTCATTCGGGCCACTTTTTGGTTGATCCACTCATTCGTTTGAACCTCCACGGGCTTGGTGAGTATGTCAAGGTCATCAACCTCTTGCTCATCCCAATCAATCAAGGGAAATGGCATATTAGTGATGACACTATATCCTAAATCGACCATTGTGCTCTCATCCTTTTCAAGCTGATCCAAAATTGGACACAAGTTGACTTTTTGCACGTAGAGGGCAGTCATGTGCATATAGTGTCACAACTGCCAAGTGAGCTCCAATAGTATGATCTGGTCATTGGGGTACCAGGGCAGCTTGTTTGGCCTTTCCGTGAATCCTTGGGCATGAATGTAAGTGAATTTAGGGAATTGTATATACAAGAAGGCGTAATGCCTGAGGAGGGCTCTGGCACTGTGGGAAACTCTTCTCTCGAAATCACCTCCAAGCAACCAAATGACATAGGCAATGAAGGCATCATTAACCCTACAGTAGTGCCTCTTGAAGTTTTTGTATTGAAATTGCGGATATTTGTTGTAAGGCTTAAGCTCCCTTCCTATCACCTGATTAGGCATTGCAGTCAATCCATGGTAATTCCACTGATCGACAAGAGAATAGACCAGGTATGCTGTCATATAGAATTTTGATGTCTTCTTCACACTGATAAATTGCTCGTGAAAGAAATTGCTAATTATTTCCCCCCAATAAAATGTAGCATCACTCGCGTGGAGGATTTGTTCCACAAAGTACAACATCCATTCTTGGAAGAAGGATGTAGCAAGAAGGCCCATTACTCTACTCAGTAGGGTAATGAGGTCATGGTAATCCTCGAAGAAATCACTGGGAAAGAGCTCCTAAGGGACTTTTCCAGCACTGGCCCGCTTATCTTTCAACTAGTACTGATTAATTAGTTTCTTGCATTTCATAGGATCTTGATCCCATAATGCCTTGCGTTCTTCTACAGTCAGGGTCTCCATGCTTTCAAAAGCGGGGATGTGGAAAGTTGTAGTTATCCCCAGAGGGGATATATCTGTAAGGATGTTTCCATCTCTATCCACTATGGTTCTTATTTTAGGTTGATATGCTTCTCGACATGCCATTACCAACTCGGGGCCACCAGAGCTGGCGGGAAGCCTGTAGCCTTGGTAAATCCACTACTTTTGATTAACTTTGCATTTTCTATTTTTGGGTCCATCTTGACCCTCTGTGTAAACTTGTCAATATCGAAATGCCCGATATTGGTATCTATGACGTCCATCCAAAGAGTGGTGATTCTAGAGTGTAATGGCACCCCTTGGAATTTGTACCTCATCTAATCCTTGTCCTCCTTGCCTCAAGGTGTTTTTGCAGTTCCTTCTCCCTTTTCCTTGGTGGCACCAGAGGCTTATGCACCGAATTCCATAAATCCTAGACAAAGAGACGTGAATTAGTAACATTAAACAGGTGGAGAAGCGGCCTTAGAAAATTCCCTACACATCAAGGTTAGATCCACAATCATCATTTTAGAAAAGTCCAACACTTGATCACAACAGTTCTGGGAGGCAAACGGATGACCTGGGCCCAAAGGGCCAGAATTCCCTTGGCAGAAAGTTGCTTGGAGGGGCAAACAAGGCAAGACACTCCCAATGATCTTTTTGGTCTTGGATTTGATCAAACCAATGTTGAGCATGAAAAAGGCTCACTTTTATCAAGTGGGTCAAAGTCCGTTTTGGATTTGGAGGTCATTTGAGCCCTCATTTAGGTGTTCAGGTTTGAGCTGCAGGAAGGCCATTTGGAATGGCACAGGGAAGACGACACTCCGGGTGCTGAGCTTTGGAGTTTGGGAAGTTGTCATGGGATAGCTGTGCAAAATGACGAAATGTAGGCGGCAATCCGGGGGTGGAAGTCCAAAGGGTAATCCCTGGAGATGAATCCATCAGTTAAGAAAAGCACGGCGAAAAACCAAAGGTCAGGGCCTGGAGGTTAGAAAGATGGTCAGGTTCGGCCATTTGGAATGAAAAAACCAAAACAAAATCCCAGAGACGAAATTCCAGAGTCCGAAGAGCATTTGGACGTTATGTCTTTTGTTTAGATTTTATGTGGCGGAGGGGCAACCAAGTTCTGAGAGTCGGAAAGACGTCTTGGGAAAGCCATCCAAAATGATGAAGGTGACATGGAATTCCGGGGGTCGGGGTCCAACGACAACTTGGATGTCTGGTTTTCCTGCAAGTTTTTAAGATGAACTTCATGTGCCCGAGGTCCAAGGGTCGGGAAGACGCTTGAGGAAGGCCATTTGGAATGGTGGGGGCACAACGGAAATCCATGAAGGGAATTCTGGTGGTTGGGACCCAGGGCAAGTTTAGTTTTTCTTACAAATTTATGATGGACTTTGCAGGGTTGGGGTCTGAGGTCCAGAAGGTCGTTTGGAGTCCACTGTTGGGAATGGTGAAACAGTCATGGAATTTCGGGAATAGAAATCTGAACACTGGAGTTTGAGGTGAGGTTTTCCATCGGACAAGAATTTTGGTTAAGTTCGCAGCGACCGCGGAGAGGTCCGGGCCTGAATGATGCAACCACCTACTCTGAAGAACAATGGTAGGGAAGTCAAGTTCCGACCCTGAATTTCATGGTTTCAATTGTTGATTTCCCCACTTCCAACTTGTGGGTTTCTAGGTTGGGGTACTACCTTACAAAATTTTAGTTCATTTCATCACTTTACTTGATTTAAACCATGATTTCAAGGAAAAAGAGACAAGGCACGTGGATGGTGAACATACCTAGAAATCCTAAAGAAAACTTTTGCTGAATTCGTGAGGAACGACGAAGCAGAGCTTCGGGCACGGAGGTGGAAATTTTTGGGGTGATGCTATCTTTTTCAATTGCTTTTATCAAGTGAATATGACAATTGAAAACTCATTTATATAACCCCTAGCGCCATTAATATCCAATTAAATTCCCAGTACGATGGCAGGTGAGGTAGTTGAATACAAAATTCCTTGGCAGCCTCGGGTAATCTGGGGTCCGATGGCCAAGAAGACATCGAGCCATGGTCATTTCGAAAATCTATCAAGTGAAGTGAAAATGACGATGGGAGCTCTGGGGTCCGGGGTCTAGGAAGATGGAAGCTAGCGGCCATTTGGAATGGAAAAGTCCAAAGAGAAACCCGAGAAGGGAATCCCAGCAGGTCGGGCCCGAAGGACCGGAAAGACTTCGCGCAGCTGCCGTTTGGAACGGCGGAACCGAAATGGAAACCCGAGAGGGGAAACCCAAGGGTCCGAGCTTGAAAGGTGCCACAAACATCAGAAAGGCTAACAAACAAGGGAAACCCGAAATGGCCAAGATTTAGCATTTTTCAAGGGGCCAATTTGGTCAAACTTAAAATGTGACTTTTGAGAATATGTTGACCTTTTAGGGCACAAAACTGGGCATGCAAAACAAGGCAAAGCAAAAAGGACCCAACGAGCAAAAGAGGAAAGAGAGGGTCCCCATTTCGAATAGGGCATGTGTGCAACATGCACAACAAATGGTGACTCCATTGGGAGAATGCTCTTGACACTGTAAAGATAAATATTCATTCTAACCCATGATCTCTGGTTTTGCACGCCAAAGCTAATTTTCAAAGTTGAACTAAGAGTAGGTTAAGGTAGGCAAGATTGAATCAGGCCATGACATCATCATGGAGGTGTGTGCATGGTGACTTCATTTACTTTCCTTGGAGATAGGACGAGCAACCACTGATCAAGAGAGATAAGCTATGTAGCTCACCTGACCCCAAAAGTAACCTGGACATTGCTCTGCTGCCAGTTAGGCATCCATAGCCTCGACGGAGTTGTCATTGTGACCCCACGAACATAGCTCTACTGCTAGCTAGGCATCCATAGGCCCGGTAGAGATATTTGCACACCCATATAATTGTTATTTTCACTTTGTCTATTCTTTTCAGCATTTTTTTCTTTTTCTTTTTGTTCAACCATGTAAGCAATGAAGCTCACTATGGGCTTGGAAATCACAGTGGTCACTAGAGTAGACTTTTGATTTTTCACTTACCTAGCCTTCTCAATAATCACCATACCATTCTTGGGAAATTTTAAAATGTGTTTTTGTGTGTTCCATGATCAACACAAGGGATTCAAGTGGATAGCCCTCCTAAGTTAGTTCAGAGTTTGAAAGTTGAAAAACAATGCTTAGGGGCCGTCAGAGGTTAGCAATAGGGAATGAAGGTTTATCTAGAGAAGAATGCAAGAGGGGGCAACAAGGCAAACCCTTTATCAAGCTAAGCATGACCACCATAGTAGAATGGGAAGACTCTTCCAAGGTCCAAAAAAAACAGTTGGGAAAACGAGCAAAATCGAAGGACAAAGTAGGAAACCTATTCTAACCTATGTATAGGTATTTACACAAACAACTCTAGAAGAGCTCAGGCCTAGAATTAATGCTTAAGGTACTACCTATTGACAGGAAATGAGACATCTTCACTAGTCAAAGTCTTTAAGAGAAAAGCGTTATCTCCAAGGATTTCAACAATTTGAAAGGGGCCAAGCCAAAGCTTGTCGAATTTGTTTTGTCCCCCTTTCTTTTCGTGGGCCTTGTCCCAGTAAAGGACTAGATTAGAAATGCAGAAGGCCTTAATTTTGGCTTGATGGTCAAACCATCTTTTGACTACACCCTGATATTTGGAAATTTTTTTTCTATTGCACGGTCTCATACTTCTTCAAGGTGCAACAACTCAGCAAGGAGAGCTTCTCTGCGGTCTCCTCCTTCATAAAAATCATTGATGAACTGGAGGGTGGGGATTTTCAAGTGTATGGGGAAGACGGGCTCCAAGCCATAAATGAGATAATATAGGGAATCTCCGAGGGTAGTCTTATGATGGGTGCGATTTGCCCAGAGGGCAAAATGAAGTTGGGTATGCCAATCCTTGGGATTCCTATCTAGCAATTTCTTGATCATAGTGATCAAGTTCTTGTTGGTTGATTTAGCAAGGCCATTTCCTTGAGCATAATAATTGGATGAAAATTTAAGGGTGATACCATAATCGAAGGCCCGACCCGTGAATTTTAATGAAGAAAAAGAAGGACCGTTATCACATACTAGAGGATAAAGACAACCAAAGTGATTTAAAATAAAACTTTCCAGAAAATTAGTTACTACTTCAGTCGTGCATTGCCTACAAGCGATTACTTCTGTCCACCTAGTACAATAATCAGAAGCGGTCAGAATGTACCTATGTCTAGCAAATGATGGAGGGCTTACCAGACCAATGAAGTCGAGACCCCATTGCGTGAACCACCTTACCTCCAAAATAGGTTGCAAGGGGACAACAACATTCCTTTCTCAGGTGGTAGCGGTCTAGCACACATGGCAGGTATGAACATGACCATGGGAATCCTTGAAAACTATGGGCCAATAGTACCCAACTGTTAATATCTGATGCGTAGTTGACAAACCAAAACTGTGGCCAGTCTCGAACTTATCATGGAATTATTTGAGAGCACAATCAACCTCTTCTTTACCAAGGCATCTTAAGTAGATACCTTCATGATTCCTCTTTCATAATATGGTGCCTTGTAACATGTAGCTGCTACTTTTCAATATAAGGGCCCACCTTTGGACTCCCTGTAGATGAGGTAGAAATTTATGATTCAACAGGTAATACGCTATATCGTCATACCACTCCCCTGGAGACACATCCTCCAGCTGGTACTGCTGCATTGTGAGCTTAGGCCCAGCCTCAACAACCAGCTCCGCCATTGTTTTGGCAAGCGCCTATCCTCTCACCAACTTCATCAGCTAGATTTCCATATCATACTCCTGTAGCAATGCAATACACTTTTCCCTTCGCTCTCCTAACTCGTTCTGCATGAGCAATATCTTCACCGTAGGTCAGGAACTATAACGAAAACTTTGCTGCGCAAGATATAATGCCTGGACTTCTTGACTCCCTTAACAAGGGCATAGGCTTGTTTTTTGATGTTGTGATAGCGTAGTTCAAAATCCTTCAGAGGGTTGCTCATGAAAGTGATCAGATGTTCGCTCCCCTTGTCATCCTTTTGTGTCAAGATACTAGCACATGAATGATCTGAAGCGAAAGAGTAGATGTAGAAGGGCTTTAGGTAGTCGGGGTTGACCAGTAGAGGTGCTTCAACAATTACCTTCTTGATTTCCCTAAAATCCTGCTTTGCTTCTGGGGTCCACTCGAACTTAATGCCCTTTTTTAGCATAGCATTGAGTGGTTTGACGATTTCCACGAAGCCTGTGACGAACTTGCAGACAAAGTTGATCTTTCTGAAAAAAAAATTCAATTCCTTCTTGCTTCCTGGTAGCTAGATCTTCATGATTGATTGGATACATTTGGGGTCGATGGAAATTCCCCTTTCTGATAGGACATGTCCAAGGAGCTTCCCTTCAGTGACACTGAAGATGCACTTCTTCAAATTAAGGGAAACCCCAAATTCACGACACCTTTTAAAGACCCTGCATAGGTTAGTGACGTGATTACCCCATTGTTTTGAGAACATGGTCAAATCATCCATGTAGATGATTATGCATTTTCCGATTAGGTCCTTGAATGCAATATCCATGGTGCGTTGGAAAGTAGCACCGGCATTGATTAGTCTGAATGACATTCATCTATAAGCGAAAGTTCCCCATTTGGTGGTGAATGTCATCTTGTGTTGATCTTCATACTATACCATAACCTGATTGTATCCCGAATATTGGTCCAGGAAGGACATCATCTGGGAGCCGTTTACTATCTGTAACACCTCATCCAATGAGGGTACATGATAGTTATCTTTTTCTGAAACTCGATTCAAATTGCGGAAGTCGACGCACAATCTGATTTCCCCACTTCTCTTTCTAATAGGAACCAAATTTTGTACCCATGTGGAGTGTCTAATAGGGAAAATGATCCTGGCTGACAAAAACTATTGTACTTCCTTATATATTATTGGTTCCAGCAAAGTGTTGACAGGGCGTTGCCATTACTGAAATGGCTTCGCATCTGGTCTGAACAGGATGGTGTGGGTAATGATTGACATATTGTACGTCTTCAGATCCTTGTAGCTCTAGGTGATGACGTCATGATAATTTTGTAGAGCCTCAATTATCCCCTCTTTCTTTAGGAGCACACACCTTACTAATGAACACATTCTTGGCATTCCCAGCCGTTCCTAGATTGTAAGTGTCACATTGGCCACTAATGGCATCCTTCTTACCCTGCTGATCCTGATCTCTGATTTGATCAAGATCAAAGATTCATTCTAATTGGACCATTCCCCTAGGGATGGTATTGGTCTTTAGGTTAATGATCCCTTCTATATCTAGGTCCACCTCTTGAGATTTGACCTCATCAATTATCTGCGTAGCAAACACATTTGAAGTGGTGATAAAATCTAGGATGTGTTTGTCATCATTGAATACCTAAAAATTGGCTACATTATCTAGCATGATGGGATGAAGGTGAGCTCCACCGTGAATCTTTTGAGGCTAGATAGGGATAGTGGCTGTAGCGTGCTTGTTGTCTAGACCAATGTATTCGTGGTATGATTCTGAACATGTAGGATCAATTGAATATTGAATGCATCCAATCCTTCCAGTAGGTCCCATACGCGGTGCCTATAGTTGGTGAGTCTTCGATCATAATAGGAATAAAGCTTCCTGACATGCTTTACGACCAACTCTGAATCTCCGTACACTTGGAGCATTTTGACACCCTTTCTTAATGCCATTAAGAGGCCCAAGACTAAAGCCTCATACTTTGCTACGTTATTGGTATAATAAAACTGAAGTCTATGAGAAAGAAAGTATGACTTACCTTTGGGACAAATCAATTTGAAACCTACCCAGCTCTGTACTTGGATTTAGACCCGTCAAAGTGCAACGTACAACATCCAAGAGAATCCCTGAACTCAGAACCAATAGATCCGATTTTCACCTACAGAGGGGCCTTCATTTCGGTAACTGTCTGGGAAGATGCAGGGACGAAATGTGCGTGTTCAGGCAGTACTGACCCAACTTTCTCCTTTGGAGTGGCTTATCTTTTAACGTGTTCAATCATTGTTTGACACAAACAGTAGTCAAAGTCTGAGTGGGCAACATTATGTACTCTGAACCAATTAGGGAGCAAGAGTTCCTGAAAGTTCATTCGAGCTCCCAAACTATCTGGTCTTGAACACATTTTCCCATGGAATCTTGGAAACCATCCAACAATCTGAAATTGCCATCCTCTCTTGGCTCTTCATCATCGGATTCTATCAACTCTTGAGTGCTCTGAGAGGCATTAGCTAAATTAGCAGGCGGGTTGCATAGTACGAGAGAAAACCTCGCTTGTTCCCTCATCTTCAAGGAATTCCTGCTTGCTTCGAATATTATACTAGGAAATAATTCCCCAAATCTGTTTCAGTATACAACACCTTGTTCATGTTGTTGTACTCAGTGATCATGAATCTCATCCGTGGTTCCTGATCAATCCGAATCTGATTTGGCATTCCTTTCCATGGCAACCACATGTGTGAGTAATCAATCACGGCGTATCTATTCAATACCCTTGTCAAATCCCTTCCTAGGATTATACCATACATATCTAAGATATTAGCCACCTGAATGTCTAGTCTGTTGGATCCAGGGATCAACAATAATCTACATAGGTATTTTGTTAATTTCCCTCACTATTCTGATCTCAATTTTTTTGAGTTGCATCACCTTTCACCAGGAGGGAGTTGGCATTATTCGAAGTGCCTTGCACACACTCAAGGGCATGACATTGGCTGATGTGCTCGAATCTAGCAGGTAGTTGTGGAGGTTCTTCCCGAACATGTGGATGGTGGTCAGAAAGGGAGGGGTTTCGAATTTCCCCTGAAACAATCCCCCGAAAACATCCACTTAGGTGACTTGTCCTTTATCCTTCTTGTTTCCCTTGATTTGGGTTGGTACTTGATTAGTTATTTTATCAGACTGCTTGTTTGCTTGCTGAACTGCTAGCAGGTCAGCCTTACTATTGAAGATCTACTTAACGACTGGCTCACTTCACTGATTGTCAAAGGAGACCCTCTTTGCTGGAGTTTCTTGAGTTGACCCCTATTATAGAGTCCCATTTATCATTCTGAAAAAGGCATTCCTGACGACAGGTACCTTTAGATGTTTGAATGCGAACATGCTTAGCTTTACCCTTTTGAATTCCTTAGCAATATACTCCCCATCTGCTCAACTTCTTGATCACAGGAAACATTTTGGGAGGAGCTGATGGCTTGGCTTTGGTTGTTTCTCTACTATTTATTCTTGCTGAGATATCTTGTGGGTGTATGGGGAAAACCCAGATTATTACTTGCATTTGGATCGGGAGGGGTGCTGAAATTATTCGGTGGAGTGGAGGTCGTAAAAGGGCCTCCAGCATGACCACCGACCTATCTATTTCTGAGGTTGTATGGGGTAGTCCATTGGTGAAACATTTAGACTTCATCTTCCCTAGGCTCTGCTTCATCATCTTTAGGACCATTATCTATTGAATTGAAAAGCTGAGCAAAAGGACTTTCAGAACTTACCTCTTTCTCTTTACCATTGTTGTTTGAGTTGGCACCCTCCTTCTCTGGTGTGTTGCACTCCGCCTTTGGGAAAGGAGCATGGTTCACCACCAACACTGAGGAGTTGTACGGGTCACACGGGACAATGTCTCTGCACCTTGAATTGTCCACTACATTTTGAACTTCAACTTGGAAAATTTCAGCAGTAGTTTGGAATTCTGGACAATCTAGCTCAGAGTGGTGACTCATTTTGTGTATGCGACACCAACCAGATAGAGTAGCCTCAGCCAAGTAAAATTTTCTTGCAAGTTTCTCACTACTACTGGGTTGATCAAGGGGCATGGGAATGCCGCTATTGTTGGGTCTTGTGTTCCATGTCCGGTTTTGCCTTTGGAAGGGTTTAGCCTGAATTCTTATTTCAGTCATAATTTTGTTTGGATGACGTGCTAGCATCCCGATTGTCTCAATTTTCATGATGGTCTTAGTTATCACAATTAAGGTTAGCCTAGATGTTCTTTTGTGATGCTTGCAACTAGTTATTCTGATTTCATAAGTGCATCATTTATGTGGACATCTTCTTGATAATTTCTATAATCTCATCAATCCTGTCCTTTTCGGCATTGTTCAGTTATGGTGCGGCGTTCTGGAGGAACATGGGTTGTGCAACCGACTGATTCTGATGAGTGGGTGGGAATTCAGCTTCTTGGAGGTACACCGACACCTAGGGTGACTAAGGATGGGAATGTTGCTGCTGGCGCAGCAAGTAGTGAGGTACCAGATATGCCTGATTCATTGGTTGCCTAGGGTGAGGAACCATAGGTAGTTGTGGTATTGGATTCGGCAGAGGTGTCTAATGCTAGAAGGCTTGAGTAAGTCCTTGAATCTATGTCGGATGAGTGGTTTCCCCAAGAGAAGGCAACAAACCAATTTTTTTTTCCCCAAATCTATTCTGGCAATAATGGCCTCAACGTATGCATCAACCAACCTCGCAGGTGGTGGTTGCATTCTCTATACCAGAGCTGAAGTGAGGTTATCCAATGTTGCATAGTAAACAGGTAAGACAACATCATCATTGAAAACCTACGGGGCTTGCAGCCGAGTGTACGCTCTATGGAAGCAATCATTGAATGAAATGATTGGCTCATTAATCTCCCTTTGAACTGACATGAAGTGTCGGTACGAGTCTGCAGGGCTGACTGGAGTCTTGAACTTCTACAGAAAAGCATTCTTCAAAAGTTCCCATGTGTTGATAGTTCTAGCTGGAAAATTGACGTACTAGTAGAAGGCCTCCTCCCATAAGGAGTAGGAAAAGAGCCTACAAGCCACATCTTCATATAGGACTTGCATAGTCTTTAGGGAAATCTAAAAATTTTTGACATGCTCCTCGGTTGTCCTCTGTGGATCCCGAGAGTTGAACTTCATGCAAAAATTCTTGAGATTCTTTGGCATACCATGGTAGAGGTTGAAGGCCAAAAGAGATGGCTTATTTCCTAGCCATGCCATTGGAGGGGGCGGTGGAGGTGGCTACACCAGATTGGCTTGTAACTGCAAAGGGGCAGCAACAACTGACAGAACAACAACAAAGCTGGAGACTATGTTCGGTTGAAAGGCAGTATTCAACCCAGATAGAGTGGCAGCCTGGAAGGCTATTTGGATAAGGTGAGTGGAAGGTGGTACTGTCGATGGTGATGGAGAAGACAAAGGTGAAAGAGTAGTGAGCTGGTCGGGTGAATCGGTGATGGATGGTTCCCTTTATTTAGCTCTTTTAGCTCAGATAGGGGATTGTAATTCCTAGAATTCTCCCTTGTTCGGTGTAGATCTCAAGACTCGATGAAATCTCTCAAGGGAGAATGACCCAATTCAATCCAGCTTTATCTCCAAAAATCCCTCTCTCTAGCACCAGTTCTATTGATGGTGTTTTTATGCACTTCACAACACAGGTAATGCATAGGTGGATTACCTCTCTTGAAAGACAATCTTCCACAATCAAATTGCAGAACACTATCCCAAGGTCTCTCGGATGTCAGTTCATGACGATGCTTGGAATATATTAGTTGATTTATATGATTTTCTGGAATCACAAGACAACCTTATGTGAGTTAAAGCTGTAGGAGAATCAGGTCTATGAACGAAGTTCTTTGAATAGGGAATTACTGCACTTTGCTGTAGGTTCAAACAACAGTCTTGAAATCCATTGTTCTATTGGATTTGGCTTTACAATGTGCAATGAACCTTAGCATAGGTTATTTCTTAAAAAAATAAAAAAAGGGGAGGGAAGAGGGAATGTTCCTGGACCTGCAACTACTAATGAACAATGATCATGAAGGTTCCTGCTGTGGACAGTTTCCTTAAAATAGGATTTCACTTAATTTGAATTCTCACAATGTCATGAAATCTATGCTATCTTCTAAGGACTACTGATATTAATCATTCATTCACCATGTAAATTTGAACAAAGAAAAAGTTTAAAGAGAAGCTATGAAATTATAGTCCAGACTAACTTTACATATTCACCTACCAGCAGCAAATGACTAAAAGTATGGACAAGGAAAACATACACATAGTAGAAAACTTCATAACCAAAGACAACATGCTAAATCCACCAAAATCAGCTAAAGGAAACTTGAACAACAACATAACTTAAAATAAAATTTTAACTAATGGGAGAAGAATCATGAAACATGTGGATAAATCCAAAATACACCAATAAGTCACTGTATTTTCTATTGCAATTTCTACAGCATGCCTTTACAACAACTCAACACTCTTAAAATGAGAGGAGGAGAGCCTTATTTATAGTTTTCAAAAAGAAAAATGAGTGGCCAAGATTCACTTTAAACTAGGGTTTCACCTACCCCCAAATATATTACATTTTAAAACATCCTTTTGTCTTTTCCCTATTTTGTCTTCTAGTTGCAGCACTATAACTGTTTTGTCTTTTTGTTGTTTTCCCTTTGCTGTAGCTACTCTTTTAGAAATTCCTCATCAATGATAGGGTTTCCCTCCTATTTCTTCAAAGCTACATACTCCATGAAGCTCAGGATCATTGGCTAAAGCTTGTCCACTTCCATGATGTCAGATCGTAGCACCTGTAACTCCATTCTTGGGAGTTGTTAACGAGCTTCTTCCAGTAGTCGTCATACTTGGAAGCATTACTTCTGCAAAGCTTAGACTGGGTGAAGACTCGAGTAGCAAAGCTCATGAAATCCGTGGTAACCTAAGCTGACATCCCATTTTCCATTTTCTTTAAGAAATGAGGCCTTATGCTATCTAGATTAATTTCAATAGCAGGCAACTCATACCCTATTATCAGCCTGAGGTACCGAGCACAATCTCCCCTGACCTCCTTGGCCGATTAGATATTCGAAACCACTCATTCCAGGATCTGCTCTAGCCTTCCCTTTCGATGATCAAAATCTTGTTTCCAAAAATCCACTAACCAGAGGTCATCATCCTTAAGGGAAAGGTCCTTCTCCCAAACCTCACTCGATAGCACAAGGATAGCCTCGATATTTGGGTAGGTAGCTCTATAATTTTTTGGGAACTCCTCGTAGATTCACCTCGTGCCCTCAAGAGTCCTCTACACCTCCAAGAACTTATTTTTTGTTCGGAAAGCCAAGTTGATGCCCGTGTTCCCCATGTCTAAGACGTACCAGAACCAATTTTTCATGGTCTTATCCAAGTTCCTAGTTCTTTCTAGCTTATTGATTTTTTCTTGGGACAACAACTGCGGCAGGGCCGACGACATGGTGGGTAGTTCATCTAGGGATGACCATTCTTGAATGTAGGCCATTAGATCAGCCACCTATGCTTTAAGTTCTTCCTTTGAAACCTTATCTTGCTAGATAAGGTGCACCACCATGGCTACCGATTCTCAGAGGTGGTCAACCTTTTTCTCCCTAGTGGCCACTCCCAAGTCGATGGTGGAGACATTATAAGTCACTCCTTGTTCTCCAACCACCGACGTGGCTATTTGTACTTCCCTAGATCGAGAGGCATCCATGGTTACTTTCGATTTGATTCTTGGCCTTTTCTCCTTCTTAGTGCTTATCTGTGCTCTGGCCAATATTGCCTCTAGCCTTGCCTTAGGGTCTTTTAAGGCAGGAGTCTTTTTCCTAAGCTGATCCCCTAGCCAATCGGGAATTTGGGGCCCCTCCTTGGGTGATTCACATTGATCCTTGCTTCCCTCCACCCCAAGTTCAATGGTTTTGAAAACAAGGGCCTCCTTCTCAACCCCTGCATCCTCATTCTCCTCGTCAGAGTCTTGTACGAGCATTAAACGTTTGGTCGGAGACTTAGTGAGAAATTTCTTTTCGAAGGGATCTTCCCTTTCAATATATTTTTCTTCTTCATCTTGATCATACTCATGTTCCCCGGGCTTATCTTCTTGTTCATATTCACGGAGGGATCCTTCCTCCTCATGCTCCGAGGTTTGATCATGTCTTTGAACTGGATACCTATCGGTCTCAGTCTCCAGAGTAGCAGACCCTTCAATGAAAAGCTGACCTGCAACCTCTTGGTCCTTGATCTCCTTGAGCTGCTTGTTCCATTCTTCTTCAAGCTCTGGGTCAACCATTTCTCAGATTAATTCCATGTCCAGTTCCTTGCTGCCTTCACTGGAGGATTCATAGGCCACCTCATCAATCTCCCGGTGATCGAACATCGGGTGCTCAGGGTATTCAAACTCTTCATCTTTGAGCCTCTCGGAAACCTCTAGTTGTTGTCACTCGAGGTCATCTGAGATCTGCATTGTCACCTCCATTCTAGGTGGTTCGGTAGGGGGAGGGAGAGCTAGAGAATTGGCCATAGCCTAGGCTATTGCAGCCTACACTACTAGATTTGTAAGCATCCCTGAAAGCTCAGATGGCACATTTTGCATGTTATTTATGGACTCTGGTAGACTAAAGACAAACACTACAGTAGTGGAAGCGAGCGAAAGGGAAAGAGACATAGAAGATGATGAGACCGGCGAGGTTGTGGCAGAGGATGAATCCACTAATGTGACCTGCACGATTGGAGAAGTGGAGGCAAGGTGGACAAAGATGTCCATCATAGACAAAGAGGAAGCAGATACCACAAGTGAAGTAGTTGGGATAGTGGTAATAGCAGTAGATGGAGACCTTGGTGGATTAGCCTCTTCCTCTCTATCCTCGAGGAGCGGATCTTCAGGTATCACCGACATCTCCACAACCTCGGCTGATTTTCTTTGCTTTGTGGAAGGCTCACCCTCCGAAGCCTTTCATGCATAAACCTTTGGGTTAGGCAACTACTCACTAGCTTCTTTTTTCTTCTTAGTTCTAATAGATTGTGGGGATTTGGAGGTTTCCCCAGTTGTAGCAATAGCCACCCCACCATCAGAGCTACTTGACTCACTTTTGAGTCCCTTGAATGTTAAGGCGACTCCTTGTTGCTTCAGTCAGGCCACTTGTTGGTTGATCCACGCCTTTGTTTGAACCTCTACGATCTTGGTGAGTATATCAAGGTCATCAACCTCTTGCTCATCCCAATCAATCAAGGGAAATGGCATATTGGAGATGACACTATATCCCGACTCGATCACCATGCTCTCATCCTCTTGAAGCTGATCTAGAACTGGACACAAGTTGACTCTTTGCACATAGAGGGAAGTCATGCGCATATAGTGTTGTAACCGTACTTCAACATTGTGGAGGTGGGCATACTCAGATCCCAGTGCCTTTATGATATGACCATATGGGTCCATTCACAACCGCGTTGTATATTGCCTGAAGTGGTACTTGACCAACTCCTTTTCTAAATTACCCACACATTGGGAGGTATGAATTTTGTACATTCCTTGGCCAAGGCCAATAGGGTAAGGTGTACCTACTAGATTTTTTCTTCTTAGAACATTGTGAATGTGTCGTAGCTGCCAAGTCAACTCTAATAGTATGATTCGGTCATTGGGGTACCAGGGCAGCTTGTTCGGCCTTTCCGTGAATCCTTGGGTTCGAATGTAAGTGAACTTAAGGAATTGTATATACAAGAAGGCATAATGCCAGAGGAGGGATCTGGCACTGTGGGAAAATCTTCTCTCGAAATCACCTTGAAGCAGCCAGATGACATACGCAATGAAGGCATCATTTACCCTGCAGTAGTGCCTCTTGAATTTTTTGTATTGCAATTGCAGATATTTGTCGTAAGGCTTAAGCTCCCTTCCTAGCGCATCATTGGGAATTGCAGTCAATCCATGGTAATTTCATCGATTGACAAGCGAATAGACCAGGTATGATGTCATATAGAATTTTGATGTCTTCTTCACATTGATAAATTGCTTGTGAAAGCAATTGCTAATTATTTCCCCCCAATAAAAGGTAGTGTCACTCCCCCCGAGGATTTGTTCCAGAAAGTACAACATCCATTCTTGGAAGAAGGCTGCAATAGGAAGGCCCATTACTCTACTTAGTAGGGTAACAAGGTCATGGTAATCCTTGAAGAAATCACTGCGAAAGAGCTCTTGAGGGACTTTTCCATCATTGGCTCGCTTATCCTTCAACCTGTACTGATTAATCAGTTTCTTGCATTTCATAGGATCTTGATCCCATAATGCCTTGCATTCTTGTACAGTCAGGGTCTCCATGCTATCAAACGCACGGAAGTGGAAAGTTATAATTATCCCCAGAGGGGACATATCTGTAAGGATGTTTCCATCACTGTCCACTATGGTTATGGTGCTTTGGCAATTCCTTTGCCCTTTTCCTTGATGACACCAGAGGCTTCTGCACCGGATTCCATAAATCCTGCACAAAGAGACGTGAATTAGTAACATTAAACAGGTGGAGAAGTGGCCTCAAACAAATCCCTGAACATCAAGGTTAGATCCATAATCATCATTTTAGAAAATTCCAACACTTGATCACAACAATTCTGGGAGGCAAACGGATGACCCGGGCCCAAAGGGCCAGAATTCCCTTGGCAGAATGTCACTTGGAGGGGAAAACAAGGCAAGGCACTCCCAATGATCTTTCTGGTCTTGGATTTGCTCAAGCCAAGGTTGGGCATGAAAGAAGGCTCATTTTTAGTAAGTGGGTCGAAGTCCGCTTTGGATTTGGAGGTCATTTGAGCCCTCATTTAGGCATTTGAGTTTCAACTGAAGGAAGGTCATTTGGAATGGCACAAGGAAGACGCCACTCTGGGTGCCGGGCTCTAGAGTTCAAGAAGCTATCATGGGATAGCCGTGCAAAATGGTGAAATGCAGGTGACAATACGGGGGTGGAAGTACAAAGGGTAATCCCTAGAGATGAATTCATCAGTTAAGAAAAGCACGGTAGCAAACCAAAGGTCAAGGCCCGAAGGCTAGAAAGATGGTCAGGTTCGGTCGTTTGGAATGACAAAACGGGAATGGAAACCTAAAGACAAAATTCTGGAGTTCATAATCCGAACAATGTTTGGATGTAATGTCTTTTGTTTAGATTTTATCTGGTGGAGGGGCGACCGGGGTCCGAGAGTTAGAAAGAAGTCCTGGGACAAGCATGCAAAACGGTGAAGGTGACACGAAATTCTGTGGGTCGGGGTCCGGTGACAACTTGGACATCTGGTTTTCCTACAAGTTTTTAAGATGGAATTTATGTGCCCAAGGTCTGAGGGTCGAGAAGATGCTCAAGGAAGGCCGTTCAGAATTGCGGGGGCACAACGAAAACTCGGGAAGGGAATTTCAGTGGCTGGGACTTGGGGCAAGTTTGGTTTTGTTTACAAATTTATGATGGACTTTGTAGGGTTAGGGTCTGAGGTCTGGAAGGTCATTTGGAGTTCAATGTTGGGAACGGCGAAACGGTCACGGAATTCTAGGAACATAAATTCGGACACCAGAGTCTGAGGTGAGGTTTGCCATTGGACTAGAATTTTGGTTAAGTTGGCAATGGCTGCGTAGAGGTCCAGGCCTGAATGATGCGGCCGCTTGCTCTGAAGAACAATGGTGGGGAAGTCAGGTTCAGGTGCCAAATTTGA
This sequence comes from Sequoiadendron giganteum, assembly GCA_007115665.2. Classification (NCBI taxonomy): domain Eukaryota; kingdom Viridiplantae; phylum Streptophyta; class Pinopsida; order Cupressales; family Cupressaceae; genus Sequoiadendron; species Sequoiadendron giganteum. The sequence goes on from CM021103.1 coordinate 95,755,161, forward strand.
TGGTTTCAATTGTTGATTTTCCCACTTCCAACTTGTGGGTTTCTAGGTTGGGGTACTACCTTACAAAATTTTAGTTCATTTCATCGGTTTACTTGATTTAAACCATGATTTTGAGGAAAAAGAGACAAGGCACGTGGATGGTGAACATACCCAAAAATCTTGATGAAAACTTCTGTTGAATTCATGAGGAACGACGAAGCAGAGGTTTGGGCATGGAGGCAGAAATTGATGGGGTAGTGCTGTCTTTTTCATTCGCTTCTGTCATGTGAAAATGACAGTTTACAACTCATTTATATAACCCCCAGCTCCATTAATATCCAATTAAATGCCTAGTATGGTAGTAGGTGAGGTAGCTAAATTGAAAATTCCCAAGCGACGATGGGTAATTTGGGGTTCGGTGGCTGGGAAGACGTCGAGCCACAACCATTTCAAAAATCTGTCAAGTGAAGTGCAAACGACGATGGGAGCTCTAGGGTCTGAGGTCCGGGAAGATGGAAGTTGGCGGCTGTTTGGAATGGTAAAGTCCAAAGAGAAAGTCGGGAAGGGAATCTCGACAGGTTGGGCCCGAAGGACCGGCAAGACTTTGCACAACTACCATTTGGAATGGCGAAACCGAAATGGAAACCCGAGGGTCTAGGCCCAAAAGGCGCCACAGACATAAGAAAGGCTGAAAAACAAGGGAAACCCGAAATGACCAAGATTTAGCATTTTTCAAGGGGGCCAATTTGGTCAAACTTAAAATGTGACTTTTGAGAATATGCTGACCTTTTAGGGTGCAAAAATGGTCATGCAAAACAAGGCGAAGCAAAAAGGACCCGGTGAGCAAAAGAGGAAAGAGAGGGTCCCCATTCTGAATGCGGTGTGTGTGCAACAGGTACAACATAAATCATAAAGGAAACATCAAATTCAAGTGACCTAAGCCAAACCACTCCTAAAGAGAGTCCCATTGGATCAAGCAATCTCCTAACTACTCTTCCACTACCATCAAAAAATCCTCAAGAGGAAGGTCAGGTGGAAGACATAACCAACAATGTCTTAGGGATGACACATGATGAAATCATTGAAATGGTTCAAAATCTTGAGACTCATAGAATTTTCAATGCCATGATGAGGCTCAATCCCTCCCAATACATGCTTGAGTTGGAAAAAGAAGGGGCCAAACTCCCTCCCGATTATGACATAAGCACTATTGTGGAAAGGAATTTTGGGATCATACCTCCAATCCCACCCACATCTCCATTTCAAAGTGTCACTCAAAGCATCCCACAAATCACATCATCCATTGCTCCAACTCAACTGATTGTTAACAAGGGAAGCTCATTGCTTCATGCGCTTCAAACACATCCCCTTGTGAGCAATCAAGGTTTGGATGCAAACACCATACTGGATCAATTTGTCCCATTGAATCCATTACACCCATATGTTTCACTCACATTTCATGATCCCACCAATCCAACCTCTTTTCACGCAACACTGGTGTATCCTCTCAACACACAAACCTCTCTCCCCATGACCTCATAAGGAGAAGGTGGATTATTTGGAATAGGGGTAATCTTCGATCCCTCCTCATCATCACGTTTCTAAGGGAATACACCATTGCTTCCACCATTTCCATTAACATCCACATTGCTCCTTGGGTTGGGACTTCCCCCTTTACCGACCATCAATCAAAAAAATCCAAGCAACCCCCCAAACATAAATTAAAACATCATATCAAATCCTTCCATCTTTCCATCAATATCACAACAATAGGTAGCAACCATTCAAGCAACCCCAACAATCAACACATCATCTACCATCCCCCAAGTATCTCAAAACATGGTCTCCCAAGGACTGAGCATATGAATCACACCATCTACCTTGTAAATCCCAATCATCAATACAATGGTTCCTCTCATCACAATAGTCAACACTGTTCCTGATTCACCACCACCACCAAAACCCAATATGATGAACTCATTTAGCATCATGTTGCAAGCAACTCAACAAGCCACCTATCAAAAGGCACTTTAGTAAATTCAAAATCAACAAGCTACACAACTAGTCGCCCAACAAGAGCAAGTGTAATTAGAAACACAACAAGCACAATAGGATGCCCAAGCCCAAGCTTTACCACAACAACAACAAGAAACCCAAGCTCTGCAAGAAACTCAAGCCACACAAGCTGCATAGGCTACCCAGGCTACACAGGCTCAAGCTTAAGACTAATATCAAGGTCAGCAAGTACAAGTGCAAGCCCAATACCAGGCACAACTGTAAGTATCTTAACAACAAGAATATCAACAAGCCCTACAATAGTATCAAGCACAACAAGAAGCATCTCAATTACTAGCCCAACAACAAGCTTTGTTGGCACAATAGCAACAAGACCAACAACAAGCGTTGTTGGCATAATAACAACAAGACCAATAACAAGTGTTGTTGGTGCAACAACAAATACAGGCATATCAACAAGCCTTAATTGCACAACACAACTTGCAAAAAACTCCCACCAACACTACATCTATCACTCCAAAGCCTCAACCACTTCAGAACATATTCACTCCACCTCCTGATCTGCAAGATGACGTGAAAATACAAATCAAGTTTCTCTCGCAGCAAGTGCTCGATCTCCAATTAGGGAAAACAGCAAGTACACCAAGCAATTTGTTCCCTTATCCTTTCAATAGGAGCTTAGCAATGGTACCATTCCCTAGGTTCAAAATCCCTAAATTTGACAAATATCATGGGCTAGGAAACGCTGAGGATCACATAAGGGAATTCCAAGTACATTGCATGAAAGTCACATATAACAATACATATCTGATGTGGTTGTTTCCTCAAAGCTTGGCTAGACCCGCCATGGAGTGATTCTCTCACTTTCCTATGAGCATCAAAATATTCCAAGAGATTGTAGACGCATTCATAAATAACTACACATTCAACATTTGCATGGAAGTTAGTCTAGAGAAACTATTTGTGCTCAAACAAGGTAAGGGGGAATCATTTGCTTCCTTCCTACAATGTTGGTGATCCAAGGCCAATAGGAGAAAGTCGGCCACGTCGGAGGAGCAACAAATTTGCACCATCATTTCCAATCTTGAGAAGACATTGGCATTCCACTTAAAAATGCAATGCACCACCACTTACGACCAATTGATCCCCAAGGCACTTAACATTGAATGAGCCCTTATTACACAAGGGGAGACACCCACATATCTAGAAAATCAAGTCAACCACCCTTCCACTAGCTATAATGAAAAACCTTGCACGTGGGTGAAAAATAGGAACGTCGCCAATGATGGTGTGGTTGATGAGAAAGTCATAATCAGTGCTCCAAAGAAGAACACCCCAACATATCAACAACCACATAACAACAATTGCAACAACACACAAACTAATGTGATATCACAACCACCACCAAATAATCAAATCAACAATATGAATAATCAAGGGGGACCACCTTTGTGAAACAAATATCCCCGCAATAGAAATTTTACCACTCTTGGGGAATCAGTTGAATCCATCATGAAGAAATTGGTAGACAAGAATCTCATTAAAATACCCACTTTCAAGAATTATCAAGAGCCCCTACTGAACCTTCCATGGTATAATTAAAGCTACCTTTGTGATTATCAAAAAATCAAGGGGCACACAATTGCCAATTGCATGAAGCTAAAAAATATAATCCAAGACCTGATCGATGACAAGATCATAAATGTGGAACAACCAACTAGAAATCAAGACCTAAAGATCTAGATGAATCCAATGTCGGACTATAACAAAGGAAATAAATAAGGGAAGAAAAAGAATGGTAGTGTGAACCATGTGTATGAACAAGTTCTTGCATCCCTAGATGAATTAGTCACCATTGTTAGCATCAAGGGAGCCAAAGTTGATTGTGGAATTGCCACACGAAGTGACAAAGTCACCATTGTTGGGTCATCACAACCACCTAGGGCATCCACCTCAAATCCAAAATCTACTCCTAATGGCTACAATGTCTTGGACCAGTTGAAAAGAACGCTTGCTCAGATCTCCATCATGGAGTTACTAAAGATCTCATCTGCCCATAGAGAAATCCTTGAAGAAGCATTGGCCTCATCTATCATCTCTGCCAATCTTGATATTGAGCAATTCCAAGCTATGGTCAGAAACATTACCACCTAAAATCTCCTCACATTCTTTGATCAGGACTTCCCCACCCAACCATCTCACAATCATGCTCTCCACCTTGAAGTCTTAGTTCTTAAAAAAAAAGTCAAGAGGGTCTTGGTGGATGGGGGTGTCGGTTTAAACATATTTTCTCTCAAGCTCATAAAGAAACTGGGATTCTCTAAGAATTCCATTGAAAAAGAAAAGGGCATCACAATCAGAGCATATGATGACCAAGAAAGAGTGTCTCAGGGCACTATACAACTCCCTATTTAAGTAGGGCCAACCACTATGGAAACCACTTTCCAGGTCCTTGACCTTGATTTTCCTTATAAAATCCTCTTGGGGCATCCATGGATCCATTGGATGCAAGATGTTTCATCAACCTTCCATCAGTGCATCAAGTTCACGTATCAAAATCAAGACATCATGATCTATGGTGATCCTGAGCCCTTTGCCTACTGCAAGAACCTAAAAGAAAAATACTATAAAATCTCCCAAGTCCCAAAGAATTATGAAGGCTCTTCAACTCTGTATGTAGAACTAGATATCTTGGCCTCCACTTCTGAGACAAAGACACCTGCCATTCACAATATATCTAAAATCAAGCTCATTATCCAAGACAAAGGGTGTGGGGATTATAAAATGAAGAAAAGTGCTTTCATCATAGGAGAGTTACCTCAATCTTCCAAGTCACATGGACGAACCCAACCAGCTGAAGCACCATCCCAAACTTTTAGGGAAAATTCTTCTAGATTTATAATTTGGGGGGATCTAGGACAAGAAGTGGTGGACGAGAGAGACATATCTAGTCTCCTCTATCAAGATGAAAGACCTGTACCTACCCTTCCTATGGATGATGCCAATAGAGGATTTCAATTAATGTTGGGCATGGGCTATAATAGGAATGGAAGTCTTGGAAAGAACATCAATGATGGAATGGAGCCTATCATTATTGAAAAGTGCATAAAAATTCTTGGCCTTGGGTGTACCCCTTCGAGTGTAACCATATGTGGCAGAATTCCCTGGTTAAAACAATCAAGACTCCCCTCAACTATCAACTTCTCTTAGGTTACTTGTGTCCACAAGTCGAATCATACACAACTTTACCTTTGACATAACTGATGTGTGTAGTAGTAGTGATGATGAGGATACCATAACTGACTTGCCTATGATTTTTGAAGATTCCTCCCTACTCATGATCAACACCCTATCTTTTGATTCAGATCATCAAACCCATGAAATAAACCTAGTTTATCCCCAACTCATCGATTACAACCAACAAGGACCACCAATTCTGGACACATTTGAAAATGATGAGGTGCTCTCAAAATTCATGGGACTGTGAGAAATGGTACCATATGGGGATCAAAAAGTTGGGTTTGACATCATAATAGATACACAAGCCTACTATGGGGAAACGATTGAATCCTTTAGTCACAAAAGTGAAAACTTGAGAATAATCTCTAGGTCTTTGAGTGAAAACCACACTGTGGCACTCTCTAACTCAAAAATAGTAAAAATAAAAGATGTATCCAATGGTGCAAAACTCTCTGAGGCACTGGAGGATGAAGGATTCAATCTTCCTCTCAGTGCCATCCATCAAGAATAGTTAGCAGTCATGATGGATTAGTGCAATCCAGTTAATTTGGGAATAGAAGCAACACCACACATAATATTCTATGCTGAGTCACTTCTCATAGAAGAAAAAGAGCTCTTAGATGTGTTCCTAAAAGAAAGAAAGGTGAAATTTGCATGGGCCTATGCCAAAATGCCTTGGCTTGATCCATAATTTGTGGTTCATCATCTAGGTGTGTATCCCAAAGCAAAGCCAATTAGACAAAAGCTGAGAAAAATGCATCCCCAAATAACATTGTTGCTCAAAGTGGAATTACAGAATCTCCTAGATGAAAGGTTCATACGGTTGATTGATAATCTAGATTGGATCTCAAAACTTGTACCTATTTCAAAGCCCACTGGGGGCATCCGCATCTGCATGGATTTTAGAGATTTGAATAAAGCATGTCCCAAGGATGACTTTCCACTTCCAAACATTGACATGATCATGGATATGATGGCCAGACACAAGATTCTATCACTAATGGATGGATTCTCAGGATATAATCAAATCATGATAGCTAAGGAAGAGCAACACAAGACAACATTCACTTGTTCGTGGGGAACCTATTGTTGGAATATGATGCCATTTGGGCTGAAGAATGCAAGAGCAACCTATCAGAGGACCATGACACTAATATTTCATGATATGATCCATAAAAATATGGAAGATTATGTGGATGGAATACTGGCTAAATCAAAGAAGTGAAAAGATCATATATCATCCTTAAGCTCCATCTTTGATAGACTAGAAAAGTACAAGGTCTGACTTAATCCAAAGAAGTGTTCTTTTAGGGTACAATCAGGCAAGCTCCTAGGATACATTGTATCCATGAGGGGAATCACAATAGACCTCACCAAGGTCAAATCAATCCTTGAGATGGAGGCACCCAAGACATTGAAGCAGCTAAGAGGCCTACAAGGGAGACTTCAGTCCATCCACCGATTCATAGGACAACTAGTAGACAAGGCAATCTCATATTCTCATCTACTCCACAAGGGTATAGCATACAAATGGGACAAGAAATGTGACCAAGTTTTCAACAAGATCAAGGAGTACTTGCTCATACCACCATTCCTTTTGCCACCAATCCCAGGACAACCCTTGATCTTATACATATTCGCAATAGCAGTAGCCCTTGGCGCTCTCTTAGTACAACACGATGAAAATTGAAAAGAGAGAGTTATTTATTACATCAGTAGGACTATGGTGGGACATGAGCTGAACTACACACCCATTGAGAAAGCCTTCCTAGTAGTTGTGTTTGCAGCACATAAATTTAGACATTACATGCTAGCACATCAGATAAAGCTCATTGCAAAAATAGATCCACTCAAGTACCTACTTTCCAAAGAAACTCTCATAGGACAGACGAAAAAGTGGGTGATGATCTTGATATAACATGACATCGAGTATGTAGAATGCAAGGTTATCAAAGGACAAGCAATCATAGAAAAACTAATAGAAGTGCCCATATATGCAGAGAATCCACTTGTTTCAGAGTTCCCCAATAAATCAATCTTCAACCTTAGTGTAGCAAATTACTGGAAAATGTACTTTGATGGATCCTACACACAACATGGGTTAGGAGCGAGAATCTTCTTTATCACTCCGCAAGGGGACTGCATACCTAAATCATACAAGTTGGCATTCCCATGCACAAACAACATCGTAGAATATGAGGCTCTTGTCATAGGGTTGAGAATTATAGTATAGTGGTAGATCATGGAACTTAAGGTCTATGAAGACTCACAACTCATAATCAACCAAGTAAATAATGAATATCAAACAAAGGATGACAAGTTGAATCCATACAAGAAATTGGTGGAAATCCTTAAGGAATTCTTTATTGATATCACATTTGAACAACTACCAAGAGAAAATAATAGAGTAGTAGATGCAATGGCTATGATTGGATCACTCCTAGAGATCCCGCACAACGTACCAAAATAAGAGTTCCTCGTAGAGAAAATTCTTGTACCATTATTCGAGCTACCAGAGTATGAAATTTTTTGTGAAATCGTTGGTCCCTGTGATCCTTGATACCATGATATATACACTTACTTGAGAATAGGAGTTCTCCCTATTGACATAACCCTGAACCTCAAAAGAGCCTTTGTTAAAAATTCATCCCGTTTTGTCATCTTGGGAGATACCCTATACTGTAGAAGAATTGAAGGGACCCTTTTACATTTCCTAAACACTGAGGAAGTCTTGAATGCTTTAACCGAGGTACATAACCACATTTGCGGTTCACATTCGAGTGGTATGACCTTGGCCAAGAAATAGCTAAGGATAGGGTATTATTGGCCTACAATGGAAAGAGAAGCACATGACGATGTCAAAAGGTGTTTGTAGTGTTAGCAGCATGGGGACCTCATCCATGCACCAACTCAAGAGCTCAATCCAATTGTCACACCTTGGTCGTTTTCACAATGGCGTTTCAATCTCATTGGAAAAACAACTCCCACCTCATCCAATGGGAATAAGTTTATCATCACCGCCATGAAGTAATTCACGAAGTGGGTGGAAGCCATTTCCATGACCTACATTATAGGAAAGCAGATATCCAAGTTCATCCTGAATTATCTTATTTGTCGATATTGTGTCCCTCAAGACATTATCTTAGATAATGGGACACCTTTCAAAAATTAGGAGTTTCGCGACCTATGCCATAAATTCAAAATCCATCATCGTTTTTCCACTCCATATTATCCCCAAGGCAATGGCCAAGTGGAAGCTACCAATAAGATCATCCTTAAAATCCTTAATAAAATAGTCAATGATGCTGGTCGTGACTGAAATTTGTACCTAAATCCTACCTTATGGTCCTAATACACAATTATATGCAAACCAACAGGTACCACTCCCTTCTCCCTGGTCTATGGATCAAAAGCCATACTCCCCATTGAGATCAAGCTCCCATCCTTGAGGATATCACTACAAAATCTCATAACAGATGAAGAATACCGGGTCTCATGATTGAATGAGTTGGAGCTACTAGATGAGCGGCGTATGGATGCCTTAAACCACTTGCAAGTTTATCAGAACCATCTTAGGTGAGGCTACAACAAGAAAATCATGAGTCGGACCTTCCAAGTTGGCGAGTTGGTACTAAAGGAAAATCAGAAGAACGTGCCTAATCCAAATAGCAAGGGTAATTTTGAACCCAATTGGTTGGGACTATTCATCATCACAATGAGCTACAAGTCAGAGGCATATTAGTTATGAACAACCAAAGGGTAACTTTTACAGGAACCCATGAACAACTCCCATCTTAAAAAGTTTTATGCCTGATCTTTTAAGGGTAAAACCAAAAAATATATATATAAATCCAAAAATAAAATAAAAAAAAGGATTGAAAATAGTAAAGAAAAAAATCATCCTCTAGTGAAAACCACTTTGATGGCACTTTGGGCAAGTACCTTGGTGAAAACCTAGAAAATAGGTGCCAAGTGTAAATAAAGCACTCTCCATCCACCAAGATCTTTACGATCAGTTTCGCATCACCAATCACATTCCATTCCATTTCATCCTTCTATTCACCCATTCGTGTCCACGTCATAGCTTGATCCTTTGTTCATACCATGTTTCTTGCTAATACTACTTGGCACATTCCTAAGGTTAGTTTGTCTTTTCTTTATCGAAGTAGTCTATCACATCACACTGGGGGCCTACTCTTTTATCTACATAGGATCAGATTCATGTACATACTTGAAGTCATCCTTAAAATCTCAAAAATCCAAAAACATCAGAAAATCTAAAAAAAACCAATAAAATTCCTAAAATTAAAAAATCCAAAAACATCCAAAACATATCAAAATCCAAAACATGTCAAAAATCTAAAAAAAATCAAAAGCGGAGTCATCTTGTTGAACTACATCATCTCTGAACTTGAATGCATGCAAGGTTGATCTTTGATCATCCCCCAAGACACCTTAGGTCAGTCCTTTAGGCATTCATTGCAATAATCTGGCAATCCATCTTGATCTTATCTCATCAATAATCAAGTCTATTTTTCAGTCGAAATACATGGTGTTCGCATGTATAACGTAGGGAAGGCTAATCTTTGATCAGCCTCTGAGGCCTCTAGGATAGGTCTTTAGGTTAGTCTCTTGGTCAAAATCTCAAAAAAACCAAAAAAATTTGAAAATTTAAAAATCAAAACAACCTCAAAATATTTCAAAAATTCCAAAAACATCCAAATATTTGAAAAAATTAATCCATATCATCTCGCTTTTACCCAAAATAATCAATCACTCATAATAAATCATCGTCACTTTCACCCTTTGGTAAGCCAATCAAAAGCAAGTCTAGCGGGTGCAAAAGAGTATTCTCAATCTTCAAAGTCACAAGTCTAGGTTAGTAAGTCAGCAAGTTAATCAACTCAGAGTATCAATAACTTATCATCTAGTCAATGGAATCATCATGCTGATAACATGTCCTAGTATGCATCCTTCCTACAATGTACATCAACATCAAGCATCATCGTAGTTTAGTCTTGGCTAGCGGTATGAAGAACATTAGCTTGTTTGTTTACTTTATCTTTGTCTTTTGATTTATTTTATTGTGCTCATCCCAATGACCTCTCAATGATGTCCAAATGAAAGGATTTAGAGAGAAAGGAATGGGGCAATTATCATTATCTTTTTTATCTATTGTGCTTGTTGGATATTTCTATAAAATAACTTTGTCATACGTTATTTTTTTGGCTTGTAGGGAGGGTATTTTAGGTGTCTTGTTGACCACATAGGAGGGCTTTCTTTTCTATGTTTTGGTCTAAGATGTTTAGAATATTTTAAGTGCATTTTGAATAAGGTTCCATATGTTAGGTGTGAATATGATTACTCCTATTTGATTGTCGAGTCAAATTCCATCACACTAGGTACAACACCATCTTGGTTCTTTATACCTTGATGCATCGTACCTAAGTGTATTATCAAACATAAGGTAAATGGCCCTTTTAAAATCATAATTCATGATTATCATCATCATCATCATCATCGCTCATAGTGTAGGTGTTGGATCCTATTTTCACTTTCTTCTATCTTCTCTCCATATTAACATGGTACCATGATAGTTAATCAAAAACATCACAAAATTTGTCCACCTTGCATCCACAAAACATCAACATAATGCATATCATATCATATAGGAAACATAAATGCACTGCATTTCATCATTCATATAGATTCATCTCATAAACATCATAAAGTTGCATTCATAAAATGTGTTATCACATAAAACATTATTAAATTATCCATTGCATTGTCACACATCATATTCATCATCGTTATACATCATAAATCATTACACATTCATTTCACGTTACCATATCATTACAAATCATTGCATATCATCATAAAAAATTAATCATATCACATCATTTCATTTCATCATTATGAAGAATAATAGAGATTTTTTATTCTAAAATCATTACATTAATGTCATTTCATATCATATATCATAAATCACAACATCATCATAATCATTTCACATCAAAAACACTGCATATCTCATAGAATAACATATAGGAAATTAAATACATCCATCCATCATGCATAAGTAAAGTAGAACACATCCCATAAATGAATGGAACCATCTCATATATATATCATCAAAAATAGCTATCATGGTACAAAGATCATGATCAAAACATGTGTGAAACAAGTATATATTGCAACCAGGACAATAAAAATCAGAGCCCATAGATCAAAAAGAATATTTTCTCAGATCAAAATGTGAGGCTAGCCCTACTAGATAAACCCCTCACCCTCCTATCTCTCATCATGATCCTCAGGTTGTCTCATCCCTATCTGTTGAGAGAACTCTGGTACTTAGGCCCCTGCTGGTATGACCTTTCTATAGTGTAACCTATAATACTCCACCTCTCTAACTACCTCGTGGTATACCCACGTCGAAACTATCCTACCTTGAGAAGTAGATGCCATACTCTGAAGTTGTCTTCTCCAGCCTATCTCCTAGTCCCACTCTAATGGGGCCTGATCTCTCTCTGTAGTAAGGGTTTGGACCTGTTGTCTAGCCTAGTCCCTCTCAGGCATGAGAACCTGTACCTGTGCCTGTAGCTACTATATGAGGGTATCCCTATGATCTGGATATAGTGGTGGTGGTGGCGGAGGCTACTGATGGTGGTCCCTTGGGGGCTGCTGCTAGTGGTCCCTTGGGATCTCTCTCTCCATCCCCATCTCGCAGCCTCTCCCAATCACCAGGTACTTGATCTACTTGTACTCTCTACTCTGGTTGATGTCGAGGTGGCCCACCTCCTCCCCTATCCCCATCTCGACCTCCATCCCCTCTACCTCCATGCCCCCACCCTCGACCTGTTGATTTGCCTCTGGGCCTCTACCGTAGAGGTTCCGCACCTGGATCTGTCAATCAAAGGAGTGGTCTAAACCAATATGTGTAGGCTTGTGTGACCCCTGCATCCCCTTGTCCCTAATCATATGGCCAAGTTCTGGCCACCAACTATCTAAAATATTTCTCTACCTCATTGACTGGGATCAGCTTGCCCCATGCTATCTCCCTTGTAGTACGCATGAAGATGGTCACGTACTGGTCATCGAGATGGTCTTGTATGTCCCCATATTGTCTGGTCACTCTATATGGAAAGTATCTCTCCATTATCATGTGCTCTAAGCCTTGCACAAGTCTATCCTACCGATCAAAAAATAGTTGTTGTACATCATCGAACCATGGACCCATACCAAGCCAGGGTTGTCAGGTGAAAACAATCATTTCATCTATGACCCTCCTTCAATGAGAAATACCACTTGCCCCTATAGTGTAAATATAATCTGGGCCCCTCTGTACCACCAAACAATGGGATCATCCAGCTCCAAGGCAACCACTGTAACCTGTGGGAGAAGCACGACAATGTGTTCCCAGGCCTAGACATGCAAAAGTGTGATTCTGGCCCCAATGGCCTTGCTATCCAAATAAGCAAAATCATGTAAATTGTGGTAAAGGGAAGCCAATAGCACTAGCCCCCATGCAAAAATCTCTCTCCTATGGAGCATTCGCTCCCATGCAATCCCCCATCCTAGGTTGAAGTATCGGTTGTGCCGATTTGGTGCCACAAGTCCTGAAATGATAGCGGCTACAATCAATTGAAAAGTGGGCATTGTGCCCCTATACCACTCAATCTCTATCTACCCCTCAGTGAAGATGATCTCATTGAGCTCCATCACCACATAATAGGCATCCCTCCTAGCATCCACATCATAGATGAATCTCTCTTCATGGATGGGAAGTCGAAGGATGTACCAAACATCCTCCAATGTGGTAGTAGCCTCTCACGTGGGAAAGTGAAATGAGTATGTCTCACTATGCTATCTCTCTAAAAAGGCTTTCATCATCCCCAAGTGTTTTTGAATGAGACAGGCATAAGCGATATACCATAGGCCAATTTCCCTAAGGTGCTCTTGAAGCAGCTCATGTAACCTGACTAATATGTGAGATCTCACCCTAAGTTTTTGAAATTGAAATAGAAAATGCGACACTGTTTGCAATTGTGACGTTGTTTGCAAATTCCAAACTGCACCATCGTGGCATAGTTTGACCACACCCCTAAATGCTGTTTCCTAAATTGCACCGTTGCGGTGCACTTCTCATATGCGACAAACTTTAGCCTAAACCCTAATTTTCCAAATTGAGTCACAGCAGTGCCCTTTGCATATGTGGCACAATTTGAGGCCACACGACGTTGATTTTGCACCCTTAGAGGCACTATATAGCATTGCTTGACCTTGTTTGACCTTTTGACCCTAATAAATGCATGAAAAAATTGAAATGAAAAGTTGGGCAAGGGTCACATACCACTGGTCCTATGTCGATTAGCTGTTGGTACACTCACACTCGATCAGACACGTGTCATGGAAACAATCTTTGTGCCATCTCGAATAGTGCTCAAAGCTTAAAATGCAAGAATTTCTAAAGGCTAAGTGTCCAAATGAATTGAAAGTGACCCCTTGGGGCCTATTTAAGCTTGATAGATAGGGTTTTCTGACCCTGTTTAACTGTTTAATTAGGTTTTTGGACCTCTGACCCTATTTTCGCCTGATCGAGGGTCATTTTGCATTGTTTTTTCATGTTTGGGCATGTTTTTGGCATCTTGGACCCATCAGGCAGCTTGTCCTCGTTGTCGTGAGATTGACCCTCAAATTGAACTTTTCACTCAATCTCTGGAGGGGGCAATATACCAGCGTAATCCTTCTCACTGGGGCAGTAGTGAGACATCTAAAAAATCAATTTTTTTTTGAATTTTGATCTTGGTAGCTTATTCTTTGAACCAACACAATAGGTACATTGCTTTAAAGAGTAGGAAAATGTAGACACGAAAAATATACAGATTGATCTTACACACTTGATCCTGATCTTACTAACATCGTTTCTTGCTAAATCATCCCCTTTACTAATTAATTTAATTAAATAGTCTTTATTTGATTAAATTCATCCTATTTCCTCTCTTAATTAAATAAATCAAATTTATCTGATTAAGTCATCATCTTCTATTAATTAAATAAATTATTTTATTTAATTAATCCTATATTTCCTGTTTTAATTAAATAGTTCACTTTATTTAATTAATCTCTAAAGTCACCTCCTTAAATTGAATAAATTAATCTTTATTTGATTTAATCTAACATCATTCTCCTTATTTAAATAAATCACTCTTTATTTAATTAAATCTAAAATCATTATTCTTGTCAACTTTGACTTAAATTAATCTAAGTCAAAATTGTCAAATCATCTAGTTTCTACTTAAATTGATCAAACCATGATTAATCCTAATCCTAATCCATCAAATCCTCTAGATTTTGCAACTTGCACCAATAAATCAATTTAATTGATTTATTAATTCCTCTATTTTCCCTCAACTTGGCATCAAAAGGGAATATTCTTCAAAATTTGAAAAATCCCTCCAAAAGGGATGAGTATTTCCAACAAGGCATTAATGGCCTCTTACATGTCCTTTTCCTTTATCCAAGTGGCATTTACTCCACTTCTTCCCTCCAATTTGTCATCTCAACATTTTCAAATTCCACCTAACTTCATTTATGTGCAAATTCATCCAAATGTGCTCATTCCTCCTCCAGTAACATGTGGACAAGTGGCCTTCTCTCATTGGTTGGTATTTTGTCCCACATTCATCCATTTTTTCTCTTCCTCCATCATTCACTTCTATAAATATAAGGGTCTCATTTGGATTGAGGATCCACAATTTCATACAACATCATTAGCTTCAAGCTTTGAGGAATTTTCCATTCAAAATTATCCATTTGCATCCATTTTCATATCAATTTAGCTAGGTTATTAGCAAAGTTCTTCAATGAAGCACAATCATCACCAAAGATCATCACAACTACATCAAGGAATTGGGAAAGGGCCATTTTACACATCAAAATGGCACCAATTCCCCCATGGGATTGAGAGTTTTCTCATTAGAATAGGATTTGATTGCTTTCATTGTTGTGTTCTTCATTTAATTTCCCATTTTCATGTTTCAATCTAATTTCATGGGGAATGTTGATCTAACTTGCATAATGATCTAATTATATGTTTTTTCTCTTGTGTTTGTGCAATTATAGATTCACCATTCATAAGTATACACTCTTTAGTATAAATATTCACAACAACCATTACAATAGTAAAAGAAAGAGTTCAGTTGCCAAAGATGTATTGATAGAGTACAGGTGGCAGGAAGTTCAATTGCGACAGGAGGTTGGAGTGCGACAGGAAGATTAAATGCGATAGGATGATGGAATACAATAATAGAGATATGAGAAGTGAATGGAATGTGATAGGAATCTTTACAAAATGAAACAAAGCATAATCCAAATGGGAAATACGATGATTAACCTGCAATAGAAACACACTCCTTGCTCCTCAAATCACAATTACATTCCATAGAGAATTCATTGTAATTATTTTAGTACCAAATTAATCACATAGGTTGTATTATCAATAATATTTAAAATTGAAAAGAGATTAAACAAAATCACAACACGCCTGACAAACATACATTTGACAGAAATTAAATTGCATGAAATACAAAAGATCTAAGCTAATAAAACATAAAAAAATCTCACCAAGCTTCCTGAGAGGGTGCCCTTCCTTTGGTCCATAGGGTCAGCACAAAAGAATGTCTACACTAGCTCAATCCACGATCAATGCATCCAATAACACAATAATATCATTGACTGAAAGTTTTATGTATATTCTATATATTTAGTTTAGCTCGAAACTCACACATATATAGGCATGTATGTTCATCAATCACCACTGAATAAAACCATAAAAGAGACATAGTTTGTTATGGCCAATGGCCAACAAACTAGACGATTATAGTCTTTTGGGTTGGTCACAAGACACAAACCCAAAATAGTTACAAAACAACTAGTTTGAAATAAAATATAAAAACAAAAGCAAGTAGACTTCCATCACACACAACCCATGTTTCCCATCTTATGCCTTTCAATATTTGTCATTCACAAAGTCGGTTAATTCTTCACATTTAGTTCTTGTAGCAAACCATCCAAAATACATTATTACCTCAACAATTTCAACATTTTGAAAGCATTCTTTTCTCTTTGAAAACATATCAAATATTCTTTATTTCCCTAACAATTAATGGAAAGAAGGATTTAGGGGAAAGGAAAAATGGGAATGAAATAAGGGAAAAAGGACATGAACATTGAACACATTTGGCAATCATCATTTCCCCCCAGCTTTAGGAATTTTTATGTCCTCATGCAACCGGTGAATACAAACCAGTTGAATGAATTATGCTAGTAGTAGCTGCATCCAAGCTACATTGTAGCCCATTGGAAGACTTAGGTCCCTGGAATAACCCTATGCTTCCTTCATCAATTGCTTCCCTCTGTTGTTTACTCTGTGCAACAAATCCCTGTAGTTGTGCTTTTAGCTACTCATTTTCCTTTTGCAACTGCATAAGGACTTGGAAGAATTGATTAAATGGGATGAATAGCTGATTGTAATCTTCCTTTGGTGTCTCATTGGAAATGACAATAAGGGCCTTTGAAACATTTTCAATAGTAGTGGCCTCACTTTCTAGCTGGGGTGGAGGAAATTTTGTATTGCTAACATCTCCTAAAACATCCTCATTCCCATGAGGATTTGAATCTTCTCCATTGTACTTCTCCTCCCCTAAAATGTGTTCAACATGACCCAAAGTTTCAACATTAGCATTCAAAGTTTCCTCATTATGTTGGACTTCTCATTCAGGATGAATGCCTCCACCTTCTTCCACTAGTACACAACCAACAATATATGACTAAATAAACTACTAAAATTTGTATATAAATGACTAACTTTAGTCACATGACTATTAGTGGTTTATTTGTAGTCATTTATAACACCACTAAATTTATGACTAAACAATTTTAGTCATTTATTTAGTCATTAATTTGGTCATTGATTTGGTCATTGATTTAGTCATTGATTTATTCATTTATTTAGTCATGGTAGTAATTTATTTAGACATTAATTTAGTCATTGATTGTTGTTAACTGGTCATTTATTTAGTCATGGTATTCATTACTTTAGTCATATATTTATTCATTAATTTAGTCATTACTTTATTCATATATTTAGTCATTAATTTAGTCATATATTTAGTCATATATTTAGTCATGTATTTAGTCATGTATTTAGTCATTACTTTAGTCATATATTTAATCATTACTTTACTCATGTATTTAGTCATTACACATCAAGTCTAAATTAATTAATCCTCACAAATTTATGCATATAAACTTCAAGTATCATAGATATTCAAATGTTGAAGACACATTATGAAATCAAGACTAAAATGATTGAAGAAATATGATTGATCAGACACAAACACAAATGGATTACAAATCAAGAGGAGCCTCAACACAATATTTATGAGTGGAGAAAAAACCACTCTGAAAATTTACTTCATTAAGCCTCATTGGCATTTGATCAAAATCTCATTGGTTACATTCAATGTCTCACTAACACTGTACAACTTACAAACACTATATAAATAGAATACTCCTATTTTCATTTACTTATACTATTTTCCCCTTCCTTAACTAAAATCCTTTTGGAAGGGTAATGACCTCCTATAGGGTCTCGAACCATTTAATCCCCTTGAAAATCTATAGCTTTCCTACCACTATTGGTTTTGGCTCCTCCAAACTCTTCCTCACTAGTATTCACCTTTCACTTCTACAATTTGGAGTTGCAGCCTGATAATGAGGTTTCAAACTTTGCACATCAAAAACTCAGAAAAGTCAAATAATACAAAGGATAAAATTCAAACATTTTCTTTTCCTTTTCCAATTATGGCACCCTAAACTTAGGCACTAGATATAATGTTTCCTAGTTATCTCTTACAATTTAAAAAAAGAGATGAATTCATGCAAGACAACAAACAAATAGACAATATTCAATTAGTGATATACAACTGCCTTATTCCTGAACAATTGATCAATAGCTTGATTATTGATTGTAAATTTGTAATTGATATGCTTGAAAGTGTCCTTTCCTGTGCGTGAATTGGAGCTTTGGATTAGGATATGAACATCCATCAAAATCATATTTGGAAGTAGATTTTTATCAGATATTGTAGTTGCAAGTTCCACTAATTATAATAAAGATAAATAGTTTTACCTTTCGGCATCAACTAATGCAATTCTGATAAATTTTAGAGGATCGACAATGCTAGCCTTTATCATATCAACATACTCACCTAAAAGTTGCAACACGACATTAAAACTTATTAATTAGACTCAACATCTAAGAAATAAAAATAAACTTCAAACATTATCAATTTAGTAAAAAAAACATCTAAGAGAGAAAAAGAAACTTCAAAATTTGCACCTTATTGCTCCCCCTTTGACATCAAATGGAAAAGGACAATGGAATCCCCCTAACTGAAAGCATAATTAACAAACTATAGCACTATTAAGGATGTCAAGACCCCTACCATTATTGCGCAACCAATGTCATGTTAGGATCAACATACCCACTATCATTATGAAAATTCTTTGTCCTATTTGACAAGTACATACCAATAATAAAAATTCACTTTGAATGAAAATAAACAACCTCCAATTACCTTGCATTCACCCTCAGGATGGAATTATGATCAAACTTTCATTAGAACTGAGAACAATATATAGAGATCATTGAGAAGCACGATTAAATTATGATTGAAAACAACTACAAATGATGAGTATGATATATAATGAAAAGCACTGTAAACTTGACTAAGATGACATAAATACCACTGTATTTGGAAAGAGTAAATGGAAAGAAACACTTCACAAAGGCATTTCCCATAGAAAAATATAGAAACATTGTTCAACACTACTATGAATCACCACCATGTATTACATACCTTCCATTCACTGTCAAGAACAAATAAGACAAAAATAATGAATAGCACTGACTTAGATGACCATCTACACAACATAGTAGTATCCAAAATCTATTGTCCAAAAACCATATCAAAATTACATGTACACCAAGAATATTGTTAGTAACTACAATTGTACACCTGCATTCCCTCAAGGCTCACATTGTTGTGAGAGAACATACAAATCAGTGAGAGACTGAGATACTAGTGCTCGTTGGTCTTGTTTGAAAGGTTTGAATATCATAGACAATATCATACAAATCAATGTCACCAAAACCAAGTGAAAGCTAGAACCTGGAAAACTCTTACTAAAATATGCAAACCATGAATTGAGGTAATCAATGAAGATATGTCCAACATTGACTAAAAACACTTGCAAATTTTGACTCCCCCTACAACATAGACTCAAATAAAATACCATTAAAATTACTATACAACCATAATATCACTACACCATGATGTCAAAAAATTTCTTTTTTTTGCTTCCTTTTTCTCTAATCAACAAGGAAAAAAACAAAGGGATTGAGAGCACTGAGCATTAAAAACTCATCAAACAAAAAAATTTGTAAAGACAAAATAACTGATCACTATTGTATACAAGAGTAGAAAGAACACTCTCCTCTTCAACTATCATAAGACATTGTCTCAAATCAATATTAGCAAGCAATTGTCAAAGCATTATCTTAAGTAAGTTGGAAAATACTATCTTAATATCTTGTTAAAGCATTGTAAAGGCACTAGTCAATGTGAGAGACTAAACCATTTTCATCAAGAAACTGTCACTGACTTCAAGCCATCAACAAACAACTATCATTATCAAGACATTGAACTAACATCAAGATCAAGGTTACACCGTCATCACAGTCAAAAGAAAAATGACCACATTGTCAAGCAAATGTTGTCATGCACACTATTTAGTAAAGAGAATAGTTAATATTAGCAAAGTCACTGTCACTAAACAAAAACACTTCCACTCATTATCAACCAACAAAGTTTCAAAGAAAATTGTCAACATAGGCAAGAAGTTTTCCTCAAAGCACTATAACCATATGCACTACATTGTTTCTAAACTCATGTAATAATAATTCTTAAGTGATTGAATGGAATTAGGGAGGTTATTTAAACTTTTACACCCTGCTATGTTCAAGTGTTGTAGCTGTGATAGGTTGCCAATTAATTAGGGAGGCTATTTAAATATATACACCCTACCATGTTCAAGTGTTACATATATGAAAGGTTGCCAATAGAATCAAGGAGCTTATTTAAATGTCCACACCCTTATATGTTCAAGTGTTGCAGCTGTGATAGGTTGCCAAACGAATCAGGGAGCTTATTTAAAAATCCACATGCTTCTATGTTCAAGTGTTGTAGCTATGACAGGTTGCTAATAGAATCAAGGACATTATTTAATAAAGGAGCTTATTTAAATTTCTACACCCTTATATGTTCAAGTGTTGTGTTGCAGCTATGATAGGTTGTTAATGAAATCAAGGAGGTTATTTAAATTGTGACAATATTTTATTTTTAAGTGTTGCAGTTGTGATAGATTGTCAATAGAGTCAAGGAGGTTATTTAAACCTTTAAAATTTCCTATTATATTCAAGTGTTGTAGCTGTGAGAGGTTGAAAATGGAATTGGGGAGGTTATTTAAACCTTTACAACTTTCTATTTTCAAGTGTTGTAGATGTGACAGGTTGCCAATGGAATCATCAAGGTTATTTAAACCTCTACAGTCTTCTATGTTCAAGTGCTATAGTTGTGACAGGTTTCCAATAGAATTAGGGGAGTTATTTAAAATTTTACATATTTCTATGTTCAAGTGCTACAGCTATGATAGGTTGCCAATGGAATGAGGGAGGTTATTTAAATCTATACACCCTACCATGTTCAAGTGTTGCAGTTGTGACAGGTTGCCAATAGAATCAGGATGGTTATTTAAGAATTCACACCCTTCTATGTTCAAGGTTGCAGTTGTGATAGGTTGCCAATGGAATCAAGGAGGTTGAATTGTTTGATAGAATTCCTCAAAGAGATGTCATCTCATGGAATGAAATGTTTGATTACAGAATTCACACAAAATGGATTTTGCAAGGAACCTCTCAAAATCTTTGAATTAATGAAGCACTCTAGAACACATCCCAGCATTGCAATCTTTGCTTGGGTTCTAGGTGCATGCAGTCATGTAGGTTTAATGGATAAGGGAGGACACAACCATTCACATCCTACATTCATCATAATAATAATATATAATTTCTTCTTAAATATAAAAATTTAAAAAGACTTTTTCTCTAGTATACCTAAAAGAATGGAGTCCATGTTCTTCAAATGATGCTTCTAGTTTCCTAGGATGTAGAGGTAAAAAGTCCTTTGTTTTAGATCTCCCAGCTTTTAGAAAGCATCAAAGTCTCAACCATAGTAAAAAATCTCAGCCAAATCTCAAGGATCTTCACTAAATCATGAACTTTATTAGAGGGTCCAATCCAATTGATGGAACCTATGAATGTCTGGTCATGGTCAACACATCCAATGCCACTATATATCAAGGGTTATTTTTCAAGTTTCCAAAGAAAAAAAAGCTAATGCACAATTAATGTGGGCAGTTTTGAGATATAAAAATTTGATATGTTTTGATATGAAATGTTTGCATCTCAAAAATGCTAACAAGAAGTTAACAATTTGTATTTTCAAAATCTTGAGTTGTAACTCTGATTTTTTCTTTTTTTGCTAATAGTATATATTTGTCTTACCTTGTTGGAAATTTCAATAGATAAATCTTTTTTGGCCAAAGATGTATGCACAAACATATATGCACATGAATACATATGTATACATATAAAAAAAATTGTGTTGAGAAAAATAATCCATAACTCTCTAATATTTATTACTATTGGCTATTCGTGAAGGTTTAATTTTTTTCTCAATGATGCAATACTAGACCATACCTTATAAGAACAATACAAGCCAAGATTCTCTAGATAGTATTCAATGTTTCTGTGTATGCTCTAAATTTCCTTTCTCAAGTTAACTATAAATTCTTCATAGTCCTTGAACTTAGAGAGAAAAATTTTGTCTTCACATTCTTGGAAAGCTTCAAACTATTGGCATTAAAACCACCTCCTCATTAATAATTCACTGTTATATTTTATATACACCTAGTTAACTAATGCAACTTGAAAAATAAAACCAGATTCAAAATCAATGTCCTATAAGTAAAAGAAAATTCTACCTTCTCACAAAGCTTCATTAGCTTCACTTTAACAACTTCATGGTTGAAAACAAATGGACTATAGTATATTGTTTTGTGATTTGGAGTAGGAAAAAATCTTTATAGCTCCCTCCTATCCTCTAAGGCATACACTTGCTTTGACATATGAATGATGTTAAAAATAATCAACAATTATTCATTACCTTGAACAACAAGAGTAATCCCAAAATACCTGTGAATCCAAAATACCTATGAATCCAAAATTACTTCTATTTGAGATATTTGATCCATGCAATCATGGCTTGAAGAGACACATGATGTGATTTTCATAATGATGCAAACTACACTTTAGTCTCATATGGTTGTAGGGAAGCTACAAATATATGATGCAAATTTGCAATAAAGTAAAAAAAATAAAAAAACCATAGAATAAAATGGAGAAAAACACTATCAAATCAGTTTTTGCTTCCTTCAAATTTTGGAATCAATCTTGAGTAACAAGAAACATACAAAAACAAAACTGAAACATAACTTTTAAATTGTTCAAGTAAGAAAAATCTCAGTCCTGATTAGAAATGGAAGAGACAATTCATGTAGCTCTGCAAAGTAGCCATAGACACTTGATAAAGTATTTGCATGCCAATAGTTGTTATACTATTTACAAAGGCACAACAAACCAAATAAGCACTTTATTTTTCATGCAATGGGTATCTCAACTTTAGGTTATTTATTAAACACCCAAGGTATAGGAAAAATATTCAAAAGAAAATAATGTTTATACCACATCTGCAAACCATTCTAACCTTTTCTTATAATTGGTGATGTCGGCATTCCAAATATTTTTGGTTTAGGTTGTGATGTTTGATAATACTCCTACATCACAACAATAAAATGTAATTAGTACTGTGATAAGTAAAGTACAAATGAATCTTAGATCAAAAGGGGAAAAAATAATTATAGATCACTCCATGATCCATCATCAAGCAAATTTTTTTTTTTGGTTAGGTTCCAAAACTTACTTCTGAAAAAGAGAAGAGGAAATAATGATGAAACACTAAACAAAAAAAATCAAAATTTAACATGATATAAAGATTGATACTTAAAAAAATACATGTATGCAAAATTTGAAAGCATACACAAGGCACGTGAAGTGTTTGATAGAATTCCTAAAAGAGATGTCATCTCGTGGAATACAATGATTGCAGGATATGCACAAAATGGAATTTTTGAAAAGGCTTTAAAATATTTCAACCAAATACAGTTTGTAGGGAGGATTACTAGTGTGTTTTCCATCAGTATTCCTCTTTTCCATTTTATTTCAATTCTTCATTTTGATAACTTAAAATTCTAATTGCACAACTCTATAAATGTATATGTAAAGTTTACTTAAGTATTTAAAACCTCCACTTACGATTGAATAATGAACTTGACATTACATATTAATAAGACTCTTCAGCTTTGGTAACTTCAAGCACATTTGGCTCTCCATAGAGTTCAATGTATTTCTGATGTGCATTATGTGATGCAATATGAAGTAACTAATTTATAAAAGAAAATAATAACAATAATAATGCTTAACAAACTATCACTATTTCCTTGATAAAATTTTATAGAAGAAGTTGTTCTAATAGTATCTAAAATAAAATAGAAAGAAAACAATGGAAAACTTAAAGATGACACATATTTACCTCAGGAAACCCTTTGAGGGAAAACCCAACAAAACAACAACACACACTATATTAAAAAATAATGATTACAATACAATTAAATTTATCCTATGCTAGTCCTCCATCACTAGCATGTGCTCATTGGCTAACCTATTATTCTAGGACTTCTTTAATATCACTACTTGATATCTCTTCTTGTGTAAACCTTGCTTGTGTTTACACAACACCTATTGTTATGTTTTTTATAATTCCCCGAGCTTTTATTTATGGGTACTAAGTTCATAAAAAACCACCAAGTGGTTTGAAATTCAAAATACAACGGCTACAAAATATTGGGCCATAACCCTTCATATTCCATACCTCACCTCATGCTACACGTGATCCTTCATGCCCCACACAACTCTTTATATTCCACATTTAACTCCTCAGACCCCACTCATAA
This sequence comes from Sequoiadendron giganteum, assembly GCA_007115665.2. Classification (NCBI taxonomy): domain Eukaryota; kingdom Viridiplantae; phylum Streptophyta; class Pinopsida; order Cupressales; family Cupressaceae; genus Sequoiadendron; species Sequoiadendron giganteum. The sequence continues at coordinate 95,779,653 of CM021103.1, forward strand.
CTCTTCATGTTTCACACATGGGATTAATACACACCTAACATAAAGTACATGCAAAGTATACAATACAAATCTAATAATTTAGACTCAAATGAAAAATCTTGGGATTATTACTAGAAGAAATGCATAGTGTTTTCTTTTGTATTGAAATAAATTGAGCATAGTAGCTAGTTTCCAAATTGTCTTCCACAATGTGCATTAAATGAGAAATTTTAGATTAGTATTTACCTCACTTCAAACCAGAAAATGCTACCAACCATTCTATTATACTGAAAGATATAGAGGAAAATTGAAGTATCTAGTGTGCAAATAGTTGTGTCAATATTCCTTATGGGGACTTGTTCTTTCTTTCTATTATTCATACCTTTTTGATAATTGTACAGTGGTCTTTATATGACATCTTGGACAATAGACTACATTGAGTACCGAATTGTGAAATAAAATTGAAGATAAATTCAATTAAATAAAAGTTTCTACCTACAATCACCAACCATTAAATATAGAGCTTGCATCCATATTCTACCATATCTATATTCAAATGGATTTCAAACTACACCTTTTCCAGCATCCTCCCTATTTATGCCAAAATGGGAGATTTGGATCAGGGTATGGACATCCATCAAAGTATAAAGGATAGAGAAATTTTGTCAGATGTTATAGTGGCAAAAACCCTTGTAGACATGTATGAAAAATGTGGAAACATAGACAAGGCATGTGACCTGTTTGAAAAAATTCCTCAAAGAAATGTGGTCCCATGGACTGCAATGATTTTAGGATATGAACAAATTGAACTTTTTGAAAAGGCTTTAGAAACTTTCAGTCAAATGCAATTGGCAAGTGTAAATCCAAACTCCACAACCTTTGCCAGTATCATCCCCACCTATGCCAAATTGGGAGCCTTGGAAGAGGGTATGGACATCCATCAAAGCATAAAGGATAGAGGAATTTTGTTAGATATTGTAGTTGCAACTGCTCTTGTAGATGTATGTATGCTAAATGTGGGATCATAAACAAGGCACTTGAAGTGTTTGAAAAAATTCCTCAAAGAAATGTGGTCTCATGGACCACAATAATTGTAGGATATACACAAATTAGATTTGTTGAAAAGGCTTTAGAAAATTTCAAGAAAATGCAATTTGCAGGTTTAAAGCCAGACTCTGCAACCTTTACCAACATCCTCTCTAGCCGTTCCAAAATGGAAGCTTTGGAACAGGGTATGGACATCCATCAAATCATAATAGAAGGGGAATTTTCGTCTGATATTATAGTTGGAAATGCTTTGGTTGACATGTATGCAAAATGTGAAAGCATAGAGAAAGCACATGAATTTTTTAATGGAATGCCTCAAGAGATGTCATCTCTTGGACTACAATTATTGTTGGATATGCACAAAATGGATTTATTCAAAACGCTTTAGAAAATTTTAAGCAAAAATGCAACTGGAAGGTATAAAGCCAAATTCCACAACCTTTTCCAACATCTTTCATACGTGTTTGAAAATGGGGGCTTTGGAACAGGGTATGAACATCCATCAAAGCATAAATAATAGAGGAATTTTTTTAGATGTTGTAGTTGCAACTGCCCTAGTATACATGTATGCAAAATGTGGAAGCATAGACAAGGCATGTGAACTATTTGATAGAATTCTTGAAAGAGATGCCATCTCATGGAATACGATGATTGTGGGATATGCACAAAATGGATTTGTTGAAAAGGCTTTAGAAAATTTCAAGCAAATGCAATAAGCAAGTGTGAAGCCAAATTCCACAACCTATGCTAGCATCCTCCCTTCTTGTGCCAAAATCGGAGCTTTGGAGAATGATATGAACATCCATTAGAGCATAATGGATGGGGGATTTTTGTCAGATATTATGGTTGGAAATTCTCTATTAGACATGTATGCAAAATGTGGAAATGTACACAAGACACATGAACTCTTTGATGGAATGCCTCAAAGAGATGTCATCTCATGGAATGCACTAATTGTAGGATATGCACAAAATGGATTTTGCGAGGATGCTCTCAAAAAATTTGAATTAATGAAGCACTCTAAAACATATCCTAACATTTTAAGCTTTGTGGTGCAGGAGCACCTAGTTTCACTAGTTGCCTCTCATAGGCATTTTTTTCAAAATTGAGTGTTTATTTGTAAATTCATGTAAAATGTCATATGAAGACCTATTTCATTGTATTTAAGGTCCCAAAGTAGATCACTAGGGGGTTTGTGAAGTTAAATTTGTAAAAAAAAAATGTTGTTGAGTTGTCAAAAATGCAAAATATGCAAGTGTAAAAGTGTGCAAAAAGACAAAATACAAAGGAATGTGAAGAGTCACCTCATTGGGAAGGTATTTAGATAGTTGAAGTTTAAGGGTAATTCATTCCTTAAGATGTAAAAATATTTATAAAGCCTTTGTAAGGTGAGCAAAGGAGGATTGTATGTATTCTTGAAGAGTCATTGAATAAAGTTCCCTGTTTTCTCTAATTTCTATGTTTTCCTTATTATTTTTCACCATTTTATAGGCTTGTACATAAGTTTTGTCTTAGAACCTCTATTATTTTTAATAACCTAGGGAACCAACATCCATTTGAATTCAATTGTGAGTGATTTGATAGTTTAAATTTTCTATTTGACTGCATTTTTGTAGTTTAGTTTGTAAACCCGATTGAGGGTTTTGAGAGTCTTTTAGGGTAGAAATCACCATCCCACCAAATTTAGGGCTAGATATTGCTGGGATGGATTGTTTAGGATGTTGTTAGATTTTTTGGAATGTTTTGTGTGTGCAGGGAAGGCAAGGATATGAAGTAAAGTTTTTGCTCCAAGGAAATTTTTGAGTTTTCTATGTACAGGAGGTGCCTACAGGTCTGAGTTTGAAGAAATACCTTTGTTAGAATCTTAGTGATGAATCTCAGAGAATGGGAAGACTTATTCAAAAAAATTTCAAGTGGTGGCAAGGTGGTATAATGTTTGGAAGCTGGATTTCTTTAAAACCATTGTTTTGCTTGTGTTAAGATGGCTTGAAGAGAGGGTTTTGATGTTTGATGCTTTATTGTGCTTTACAAACTCTAAAAGTCAATGAAATGAAAGTTTTGTGGCCAATTTTAATGTTTTCCAAAGCCATATAGTATTTTGGAGATGATTCAATGGAAGGTGTTCTGCAATTTAGGGCTAATTGGGGCTCTTTGACAATGTATAGACTAATTTTCTGGTAATTCTTTCAAAGCAAGTGTATTTGATTTTGTGATATGAATTGGGTTGTTTCAGTCAAAACATGATGATTATGAGGTTCTTGAAAGGCTGGTAATATTTTGGAAGTAAGAATGCATGGATGGTTGTTATTTTTCCTTGGGAATCAAGTTGATAAGAATGGTAGTTTGGGTGAATGGTGTAAATATGGATTGATTCACAGTTACTAATAGAGTTATTGATTTGGTTCAGTAATTTTCAATGAAGGATATGATGTATTAGAATATTTTAATGGTGTAGAATACTAATTTGGTGATTGTGATGGTTGGTAGCCTTAAGGATGGTAAGTAAATAGATGGATTTAGGTTGAATGAAGTGATTTTTTGATGAAAGTTAAAGGAATTTTGTTTCTTGTTTAATTTGATCTTCTCCAAATTGGTTTGGCTCATGAGTACCCCTAAATTGTGTAGATTCTCTACATCACTTTGTTTGTATTCTTTGTGCATGCAACCATCGAGGTTTATTGGATGAGGTTTGTACATACTTCAATCATATGAGGAAGCAACATTGCATTACACCTATAGTTGATCATTATGTGTGCATGGTTGACCTTCTTTCCCATGTTGGCTATCTCGAGGACACTCTAAACTATATCATTAAGATGCCAGTTAAACCTATGGTGGTTGTGTGGATGTGTTTTGTTGTAATGCTTTCATTCTTCCCTAATGTTAAGCATGGGTGGTTTTTTCTATAAAACAATATATATCAAATCAAATACTAGATAAAGAGAATTCAAGTTTAATGCAAAACATCCCATGGAGTTATTTTGTTAGATCTTATCCAAGCGATGAGAATTGATGAAACCACCCAGGAGAAAGAGGAACTGACTTCAGAAATAGTACAAGGGTTAATATAGGGAGAGAAGTCCTAAATTAGAGGGCAGAAGAATTCATGAAGACTTTCTTAGTTGAATGGGTTGTTGGAAGAGTTAGACTCCCTATAAACTAAAAGAATGGGAATACTTAAATATTACTTTATTAACATTAAAAAATGAGACTTACTAAAAAAATTTACCATCAAATGAGTTATCTCAACAACAATAAGGGTGGGTATTGAGCATGCCAACTCAACTCCTTTTGAGTTTGAGTCAGCAGACCTCACCACCTAATTGAACAAAATTAGGAAGACATAAATTTTACTATTAATCTCAAAGCCTTTGGTAAGATCTCAATATATAGAATCACATGGAAATAAAAATGAATATAAATAAATTCCTCATTGAAAGTGATTCTATGTTAATAATTAACTATTTTCTAAAACTACAACAACATAGCCCTCCCTATACAAATTAGTGGATGCAACTAATGTTATCAAAATTCAACATATTCATAGAAAGGCCAATAAGTTAGTGGACCACTTATCAAATGAAGCTATTCACTCAAAAGACCAATAAGGTTGGGGCAGTTAGTTCCATTTTTTGTAATGTGGTAAGAGTCATACATGTAACGTTATGTCAACCTGGGGAACTCTTCTTGGAGGTTCTAAATGATTAGCCTCTTTTTTATAAGATTGTGTTGGCAGTGCTACCTAGATCATAGTTTTTTGGTGAGATTCCAAACCTAGACAATGAGTGCAGTTGTGGAAATATCATAGAGAGAAGCTACAAGCTACCATGATGAATTTTTTGAGTGAATTTATATCAGTGTCTTTCTTAGTGTGGCTTAAGACATGTGCAGATGATATTCTCTTTGCAGATAGGATTGGGGGAAAGTATTTTCTTGATCTTGTGAAAAGTTGCAATGAACTTGTAGAGAATGAGACATTGATTAGAGAAACATTGGACAATCTGGATGCATTTGAAGGGAGCTTGGAGTGGCTAAAAATGGTTTTTGGTTCAAATATTGATTTTCCATGGCAATGCACGTGTGAGATTATTTTAAATCACTCAAAGAGTTTGTGGGATGAACTTTTTGAAATCTTGTTTGTTAGTAGGATGAAATAAATAATAGATGATGGATTTTTAGATATGCGTGAGAGAGTTAAAGTTGGTAAATTCCTTGAAGCCATAGTTACATCTCTAGCAAGTTACAAAGATGTTGAAACCCATTTGCACAAATTAACTACTAGTGAGGGTTGGCTTGTCAAGAGAGTGGACCTAAAAAGTGTCAATTTACCATAGATGAGGGGTCCAAGAATATTCTGGAAGACCTCCTAAGATTTCTTCATGCACATAATTCTCCTTCAAGGATAAATGATTTAGCACCTCATTTTCAAGAGAAATGCTTCCATTTTACCTCAACATTGATTGTTGAGATTGAAGAACATCTTGCACATCTTTTAGAAGCTCTATATCAAGAAATTAAAAATGAGGAGATGCTAGAAAAAATGAACAAGACACTAGAACCAATAGTTATAGTGGAAAGGGAACTTTTCTTAGGAAGGATTTTAGTTGCTCTTAGTTTTCATTCAACTTCCCCTCCACTAGTTCTTGGCTCATCTCAACTCTGGTTTGTCGATAACAAAGAATCAATTTCAAGGAAAGGATCTTTGACTTTCAGATATTCCAATACGGATTTTGATTACCCTCTTTTAGACAGTTCTGGAAGACAAATACTAATGAGAGGGGTTGGTTTGAAGCCTAAATCATAGGATAAAAATAATAGCACCAAATCAAATAAACTAAGAAGAACTATGCACAATATTTGTATTAGAGCTCATAGCATGTGGATATTATGGATATCTGAAGAAATTTAAGGAATTCTCACAAGAGATCTAAGGGGGGATGATTCTTTATCCATGACAACTCCTTTGAAGGTTTGTATAGACGTGAACAACTTCATCCAGCAAGGAGTGAAATACACACTCAAAATACCATATTTATAGCCTACCATGGAATAAAGTAGTTGATTATTTGAGACCACGTGTGTCTTGCTTCTTGGTAAGAAGATTCAATCAATTGAAAAGAATATACAAAGATACTATCAAGTAGTCAATGAATGATAAATGCAACATAACGAAAGAGGCTTCACAAAGAGCATGAAGAAGACAAACTGACAACAATAAATACTTTGAGTTCCAGCTTAATGTGAGAAAACAATATCTAATAAAGAAGGGCAAGATAAAATACAAAAGGAAAATGGAGAAACTGAAAAGAACCAAAGGACAAGGAAATTTACAACATTGTAGAGTTTCTATGAGAGTTAGCTTGGATCTATATGCAAAAAGAAGAATCCTATTGTGAGTAACTGAACCAAGGGATTTTGGGAAACAGTTGATTCATCTGCATGAAAACATAAAAAATTTATGATTCCATTTGAATGGTACACCATAAAACTAAAAGCATCATACAATGAGAGTGACTAGGCCAATGGATTTAATGAAGATATTTTAGCCTGAACAGATTCCCCACTCTTGTACAAGAGTAAGAGGATTACAATTTGCAAATAGAATTAACCAAAGACAAATACAAGGTTAAGTGGTGGATTGATAGTGAACTTGAATGAAAATGTAGTGGTGGGGACCATTGTGTGTCCTCTAATTGAAGGTAGAGGTACAAAGGATATTAAATCTGATGGTGCAATGGTACCAAGGTCTAATAAAGCCAAATGACTAATGATAATGGAAAAGAAACATAATGGAAAAAGACTTGATGACAGTCATAAGTGTGAAGATAGAATGAGGGTGAAGGCAGTTCCATGGAATGCTAACAACTATTTGTTTGTAGGTGTAGGTGGAGGAAACTATTTAGGAGCAAGTAAGAGACCATTGACAGGTCTGAATATAGAAGGGAAGCCATATCCATATGCAACCACAGTTAAAGATGTAAGGACACAATATATGAACCAATGATAGGATTTTGTAGATCAGAGGAGGATGTGTGAAGCATGGAGAGATTGGTATAAGGCCCAATTAATGTGGCATGAATTATTTTTAGTGGGGTTGTATGGTGCAGGAGCACCCCAGCCCTTAGTGACAAACTTAAATTTGTGAAAGTGCATTGTAATGCAAGGTTTAGTCTTCATGGAGTTTTGAGTCTAATTTTGGTTTCCTAATGTGATTTTGTTCAAAATAAGGTCTAAGAGACCATTATGTGTGTGTTTAGGTCTTTAGGAGGGGTGAAATATAAAGAGATGGCAAATTATGTAAAAAGTTGCTTTCAAAATTGCAATGTTGTCATTTAGTGCAAAATTGCTTGTAATGGAGAAGACCAATGGTCACAAGGGTTTAAAAGGTATTTTGGTAGGTATAGGAAGTTGGAGGTAGTTGAAGAGCCTTAAAATACATGATATCCATCGTTGTACTACTCCTCTTGAATAATTCAATGTAGTTTCATTACTTTCAACACTGTATTTCTCAGAATTTTTTTTTTCTTCATTTAATGTTGTAGCACGGTCCATAAAAGAAGGGTTTACTAGTAAATATTTCTAAATATTATTGGGGAATGTATTAACAGTATTCTCCAAGTGATTTGATGCCCTAACTCTCATTTAAGTGCAAGTTTGATTGAATTTAGTGTCCACAAGTCTGCATACCCTATCATAGGGTTTTGATAGTCTAAATAATGAATTAAGCCCCTTCCACCCATTGTTCAACTTGTATCTTGGTGGAATGGGGATTGTTTAATTTTTTTCAATGCTATGGTGATCATTTAGGGTAGAGAGGACTCCTGATGGGTTTGTGGGTTTGATGCCCTAATGCATTTTGTTTGTAAATTTATGTAAATTGAAGGCTAGAATGGGGAATTTGATGATAGATTATTAGGGAAGGGTGGTTTATGAAATTTTAAGCATAAGAGGGTGTAAAATAATGTGTTTGACTATTTGGTACAACCTGAATAAGCCCAGAGATATGATTTTCATTAAAACCCTAGATTTTTGCCTAAAAAGGAGGGTTTGAGGGATAAGGTACCTAGAGGACATACTAGAGTGATCTAATTATGGCATTTGATGTTGTGTCAGGTGGTAAATTCTTCCCCATTGAAAAATTTGGCGTGGGAAGCCTTTCTAGTACTTCCTTTGTAAAGGAGGGTTAATTTAGTAGCCTAAAATAGGGGTAGTTTGTTGTTTCTCATAGTTGTGACAAAGAAAGCTCATGGTAACTATTGTAATATTGTGTTGGGATGTGTTGTGAGCCTTAGAGAGTGTTTAGAAGGTTCTTGGATGGCCTTCTCTAAAATATATTGTGCAAGTTCAAGATTTGATGGCTACAAGGATTCCAAGCCTAAATTGAGAAATCTGATGCAATTGCCAAAGGGGACTTTGAAGGTCCTTGAATATTGATCAAATTGTGTTGTTGAGGAGATTTACACCTTGATATTACATCAAACCTTAGTAATAGTCTCAGTGTAGATGTCAAAGAATGGCTTCATGGTCATAAGTAACCCCAATCTTGCCAAAGAACCAAGGTCCATTTAGCCATACAAAATTTTAATCCTCAGACTAAAATTAGATTTGAAATAAACCTTTGGGCATCAATGAGAAGAAGGGCACTCAATCTTGCTCCAACCAAACCATTGTCAAATAATTGCAAAATAATTTTTAGTACTACATAGACACATGGTTAACAAGGAATGTATTCATATTCCTTGAAGCCTTTCACTAGCTACAAGAATAAGCTCGTATATGCTATGAATTTAAATTTCTCTAAGCATATTATATGTTTAATTCAATCTAGATCAAGTTTTCTACGAAATATTTTAGGTGGGTTTCATTCATCTCAATGATGTGGAATGTTGGTTGAGCTCACCTACAAATTTTGCAACTTATATTCTTCTCTAAAAAATCCATATGAGGTTCAAATACTAAAGAGATTGATGAAAGATAGAGGAATTAAAAAGATACCTAGATTAGTTGGATTGAAGGCCATAAACTATTACATTTTTTGTGTGTAGGAAACAAATCACATCCACAAACATGGTAGAGCTATGCAAAGTAGGAGGAATTGGCTTGGCAAATGAAGGCGACAAGGTATAAAGAATCATTTATCTACCACCATAGTGAAAAGTTAGCAATTGCATTTGGTTTGTTAAATATGGCCCCTAGTACAACTATGAGAGTTGTTAAGAACCTTCAAGTATGTTCTAATTGCCACACTGCATCTAAATTCTGTTAGAAACCCTAGATCAGACATGCAAACCTAAACACCTTCCACAAAAGAGAAAACATAAAAAAGTAGAGCTTTGCATGTAATGTGCAAAATGATATATTCAGGAATTCAATATTACAATGAGATGATTTGCTTTATAAAAGCAAAGTATGCAACCCTAATGTTGACCTAAAATTAGCTCAACCTAAGTAAATTTATGCAAGTGTAATTAAATATTAATTACACTAACAAATTCATCTCCAAGATTGTTGCAAGAGAAATTGTTTTGATAGATGTGATCCATTTCCATCATTTTAAACAAGGACAACATTGAAAGAACTGTTGTCTCATGGAATACAATGGCCGCAGGATATGCATACAATGGATTTGTTGAAAAGGTTTTAAATTTTTTCAAGGAAATGCAAATGGCAAGTGTCAAACCAAACTCTACAACCTTTGCCAGCATCCTCCTTGCCTGTGCCAAAATGGGAACTTTGGAACACGATATGGAGATGCATCAAAGCATAATGGAAGGGGGATTTTTGCCTGATATTGTAGTAGGAAATGCTTTGGTGGACATGTATGTAAAATGTGAAAGTATACACAAGGCATGTGAAGTGTTTGATAGAATGACTAAAAGAGATGTCATCTCATGGAATACAATGATTGTAGGATATGCACAAAATAGATTTTTTGAAAAGGCTTTAAAATCTTTCAAGAAAATGCAGTTGATCAAATCCTTTACCTATAGATTTTGCTAATTTCCCCACCGCTATTGGTTTGGGCTCCTCCAAACTCTTCCTCGTGTGTTTTGACCTTTCACTTCTTTGATTTGGTGAGCTACAGCCTGAAAATAAGGTTTTGACCATGGGTTTAGAGTTTGTTTATTAAAATGAAAATTTTAGGCGGTAATTATGGCACCCATTATGCAAAATAATTTCGTTATATAATATTTAATATAATATAATATTATATTATAATATAAATATTATTAATATAATATAATATAAATATTATTATTATATAATATAAATATATTATATTAATAATATTTACTATAATATTTATATTATAGTATTATATAATATTATAATATTATATAATATAAATATTAATATATTATAATATTATAATATATTATATTATAATATAAATATTATTAGCATAATATAATATAATAATATTATATACATGACTTAATAGAATCTATAAATAGAGGACTTAATATTATATAGATGATAGATAATTCGTGAATCAACTTTGTCCACAAAGAAGGGAGCTATAAGTAATAAGTAATGAAACTCTAAATTTCATTGAGACTTTGATTATGGCTCAAGATGAACGTTGGAAACATGCTTAACACATGCAAGTCAAATAGGAAGTGGTGTTTCCAGTGGTGAATGGGTGAGTAATGTGTAAGAACCTGCCCTTCGGAGGGGAACAAGCTTAGGTAGGGGTCCCATTAGGGGGGCTTAAACTCTATGGATTATGATCAAATTCGAAAGAAAAAAGAATAGAGGAGCAATAATCCTTTATTTAGTCATTTTTATTTGTCTAATATTAGTCATTTATTTAGTCATTTTTATTTTTCTGATATTAGTCATTTATTTAGTCATTTAGTTGTGATTTTACCCAATTAAGAAATTAGTCACTTATAATGACCAAATTAGTCATTTATTTTCAAAATACTACTAGTGTTAGTCACATAGTCATTTATCTGCCAAATTCTACTAGTGTTGTATCATAGATACAATACTTGGACATAAAATAGTCTTGGCAGGCTGATTTTTGACTTAAGACTTGGAGGACTCGGCATAGACTTGGTAGGCTGACTTTTTGACTTGGATGTTGAAGGTAGGTTTTCAAATCAAATAAACCCTACCCCATAGAGTGATGTGTTTTTTCCATTATATTTTCATTGAATTCTCTTGGAAAAGAAATAAAATTATCTATGATGGTTTTTTGTTCACTGTTGCCAATTGATTCTAAGTTTTCTTTAAGGGGCTTGGGGTTATAAGATCAAAGGGGTATCTAGTAGTCAATAGAGAAAGAATGTAAATCCTTGAAGATATTGTAACAAATATGTGATAATCACAAAGTAAAAGGTTCAAAATAATGAGATCATAATGTAAAAACAAAAGAGAAAAATTATGTTTTTATAAGAACAATGATTTTAAGGATTGACTATGAAGAACAATCATCATAAGATAACAGTGAATACAAAAAATGATAGTGCCAATGAGTTATCAATATAGTGAATAAAGATTTCCAATTTTCAATGCATGATAATATTAGTCCAAGGCATGCAAGGGATAGGAATGAAAGACAATATATAGAGGGAAAATAGTTGCAAATGATCACTATTATATCAAAGCATATGAGTGTTAGAGGATCATAGAAAAATGAAGGAGATAATAGCAGTTAGTATGAATGCCATGTGAACTGATATCATGCACAAAGAAGATGTAAAAGACCATGGAACAAAGTGAAAAGGGGTCAAAGTCAATGAGATTCATTCAATGTCAAAGATAATTATCATTATATTAGTGAAAGCACAAGATTGTAACAACAATGAAGCAATGGAAAGCAAGAACAATATATGCAACATCAGGATCACTATCATAAAGGATGAAGATCAACATGAGGTTTGCATGAAAAGAAGCAGACTTATCACCCACATCCCCTTAATGATAGTCATGGAAATAAGTGACATAATGGCCATAACATACAAAATGACAGTCATAAAGGGGCAGTTTGTAGTGCAAAGAAAAGAGTATAGAGCATTGAAAGCCAAGAACCAAACAACAAGAAAAGGGTAGTCACAAAAGAACACTGTCATACATGACAATCATTCCATAACAAAGATCAAGGGAAGTGAAATCTAGAAATGAGGTTAGTGGTGCCTTTTCACTTGAAGGTGAAGCTCCTTTAACATTCCTAGATGGAGGTAACATTTTCAAGAAAATATTGTAAGCACAATGAATTTGGAGAGGCTTTATAGAATTGATTCCTACTTTTCTCATTAACTTTTCTAGAGCTTTACCCTAATGCACAAAATGGACAGTCCTATGAAGAGTTGACATATAGTACAAATAAGTCTATATGAATGATGTAGTAGAGTTTAAATGCAGCCTAAAGAGTAGAAAAAAGTAACATTAAGGTTCTATAGCTAATAGTTCATTCAACAAGTATAAAACCTTATGTTAGGAACTATAATACACTCATCAATGCTTGATGTGTAAAGGATAGATAAGAGAAACATACAGATGATTGAAGTGTAGGATTGAATATATGTTATCCAAGATAAGGTCCTTGGCATGGATATAGCCTCATTTCATAGGACAACCTACATAAAGAAGATCAATCCATTAAAGGGGCACTTTGTGGCCTTGTTTCTAGAGGATAGTAATAAAGAGAAAGTGCAATAACTCAAAATGATAAACCATGTCTTGATGCTTATGTAATTTCCCATCCCCTCAAATGGAAAAATTATCTCATTTTCCTTAGATCTTGTATTGTCCAATTTATTTAATTCAAATACTAACATCTATGCATCATCAAGAAGTACAATAGTGAAGGTGTGATTTCCCTAAGGATAGTCTACAAGGTCAAAGAAAGGTTCCAAGTCATGAATAGTTAAATACTCTTTTTGGGGCAGTTGACAATGGATAGAGAGATAAAGGTTTTAAGGATAGCCTAGGCATGCAATGATAGCTAGAAGCTCATGTGAATGGGCCAAGGTTGTATGTGATAGTGTACTGATTTACCAATGATTATTTCAGTGGGGACATTGATTGATATAAAGAGAATTAGGCAATTGATCATGTAAAGGGTCAGATTCTCTTGTATGATTTAGTCATTGGGTCATTGTTTACATCTAATGTGCATGCTGGGGAAATTGTTGGATATATTTTAGGATGGAAAGGCACCCTTGCATAGTATTTCTGAATACAAACACATCAACTATCCTACTACTTTCAAATTTCAAAAATCTCTAAAGTTGATGAATACAGGTAGAGAATTATCAAGCAATAAAGGTAACTCAGTTTCTTGAAAGATCAAATGGATTTAAAAGGAGATAACATCATGTGTATGCTATAGGTAATGATCACAATGTAATCAATGAGGACCCAAAGAGTAGTTCATAGTGGAAGATAATAGAACTTGAAAAAGAAACATTCTCATTGACTTAAAAAAAGGACAATGTTATCATTATCTCTTTGATGTTGCCTTCAAGTTATATCAGGTATGATGGTACCTATCCACTCCAAAACATGGTTCAATGTATAATGAATATAGTCAGTAATACCTTGGTGACTCAAGAAAATTTGTGTGGTTCTCATGAACGGAGGGAAATCTTCAAAATATTACATATATGCATCTACTGCTGGTGACAAGACTTTATTATCTATTGACAGTGGAATATCAATGTTAGAAGCACCTTAAGAGATGGAGTCCATTAAGGGATTTTAGAAGCTGCAAACATAGTTTCCCCTCAAAATATAAATCTTTCTCTGCAGAGCTCATGCTATCTCCAGTCTATTTTTCCAAAATAAGTGAAAACTCCTTGCATTCATGAAACCTGCGCAAGTTTCCCTCCTTTCTTCCAATTTTTTTTTTTTAACTTATCTCTTGCTCATTTTCACGTGGATTTTGATGAAAATGCCATTTAAAAGGATAAAAATACCTTTTATAATGTTTTTCTATAAGAATATCACCCCTTTTTAATTTTGCAAAGAAACCAAAGACTTAAAAACCCTATACAACATAAAATGGACTCAATGAAATAAAATTTAATGTAAACCCATTCCCTATGCAAACCTAGGGGTTTAAGATCAAATGATTTCAAGTTGCTAAATACTGATTTTTTTTGCAAAAAAGAATACTTTATGACACCTTAAGATAATAATCAAGATTTAAAAAATAACAAATTAGGTGAGACTTGATTTGAATTATAGTAACAATTAGGACAAATGAAATTGGAATGAATTACCTCCTTTTTACATGAGTTTTAATTTGGACAAAAGAAATATTATCCACACATAATTGATTTCATAGATTAAAAAGAATTCTATTTTTAAAAAATAATTAACAATATAAATCCTAAAAGAGAAATAGTTTAGGTTGAGTAAGTTATTTTTCAAGTTCTTTTGAGAAAATTTGAGAAATAATGAAAGTAGTGTTAAAGTATGTTATGAGTGTGCTCTGATATTGTGCTTCACATTTCTCCTATGTTGATCTTATACCTTTTTAGATCTTTAGGTGTGTTCATAAGATTCATTGGATCGTATATATTGAGTTTTAGCTTTTGGGATATGAAGAGTAAAAGATATGTTCACCGATGTGTGAACTGGTTTTCTTGAACTATTTGTTTGTGGACTGGGAGAAATATTTTGGCTCCACGGTCTTCTGATATTTGATTTTAGATCTTGTAGATCTAGGAGATGACTCTTTTTGATGGTTTCTATGTTCTAACAATTTTTCTTGTGGTTTGGCACTCTAGAAGACCTGCTCCAAAGCTCTTATGTTTTTTTGGTTGGTCCGGTTGGACTGGTGAAGAGTTCTTTGTGAATCAAGTTTCTTGTAATTTTTGTGGATGTACCTGAGGTGTTCTCAGAGATGGTGAAATGTGTCAGGTAATCCATGTGTGATTTTCTTGTTGGAGATGCATGTACTTCGAAGATCATTGGTGTTTTCATTAGGTTTGGCTGACCTGGTGTTTACACGTTACATTAAGATTTTGCATTGATCTGAGAAAGCATGTATGTGATCCAAGATGTTTTTTGGGTCCTAAATTAAATATGTAGTTGGTCCTCTCTCATTATTATCCACCATGGGAATGTTGAGTAGCTGACCTAGTTTGAATTTGTAATTTGAAATTGTATAGTGAACCTTGGTGAATGTTTCTAAGGTTGAAGATGGTATAAAATAAAATCATGTTGTAGTGAATTGATCTTCCATCCATCATTCGATTTGAGCAAGGGAAATGTGAAAACAAGTGTGAAAAGCAGAGTGTATAAGAGTGAATTGTGGCAACAACACTTCATTGTGTTAGATTCTTGAAAGTAGTGAGCTGATGGTGTCTACAATCTTCCGATCAAGTTGTGAAGTGTGTGAAACTCTTGGTGGTGGATCTACAATTGTCTCTTTTCTTTTTCGTAGGTAGTGAGAATCTTTCTAGAAAGTGAGTCCTAAGGTAGTGAGCCCTTAATTTGGGTAGCAATCCTTTGTATCTGGGCAGTGAGCCCTCTGGCAGCGAGCCTTTGTATCCAATATTGCATTACTACTATATTGTGAGTTAATCCTCATCATTTTTTTTCCCTCATTAGGTTTTCTAAGTAAAGTTGGTGTCTCTAGTCTTTGTTTTATGTTATTTTCATTTCATGTTCACACTTAATAACAAATTGAGGATAAAGTGGAATTGATTAAGTTTAGAAGTAAAGAATTTGATACAACTAATTCACCCCACCCTCTCAGTTATCTTGTGCATTTTAACAATTGGTATCAGAGCTCTGGTTCCTCAGTGAAAATCTTAACCGCTTGAGATAGATCAATTGACGCACAAGTTGTAGATTCCTATTTTTGATGGAGCTGATTACAGTGACTAGAAATAATAGATGAGAAGTTATATGATTTCACTTAGTTTCAATATCTAGAAAGATGTGGAGACAAAGTATGTGATACCAGTAGCTAGTCCTTCCTTTATTGATGGGGTTATAGCTTTTGAAGAGAATGAAAGAGCAATTCATGCTATCTTCAGTTACTTATCTAAATCTGAAAAAACAAAAGTTGTTTCTCTAGCCACTAATCATGAAGTATGGAAAAAATTGAAAGATATTTATGAAGGGAATGATAGAGTAAAGTTGTCAAAGAAAATAATTGCTAAACAAAAATTTGAGAACCTAAGAATGGAACACGGAGAAGGCATTTCAAGCTATTATCAGAGAGTTCAAATTATAGCAACAAAAATAAAGAATCAAGGTGGTACCATGATAGATGAAGATATAATTGAGAAGATATTGATGACCTTACTAGACAATTACAGTGATAAATTATCTGCTCTTGAAGAACAATATGATCCAAATACATTTACTAAGGAGCATCTATTTGGTGTCTTGACTGCATTCAAGATGAGAAAAATTGCAAAAGATAATGAGAAGACTGAAACAACCTTTAAAGAAATGAAGATAGGAGATGATTTGGATGATGACAATACAAAATATTTGGAAGAAAATTTCACAAGGATATTGAAGAAAGGTGCTGGTAAATACAAAGGTAAGTTTCCTTTTAAGTGTTTCAATTGTGGAAATATTGGTCATTATGCATCAAGATGTCCTAATAGAGCTACACAAATAAAGAACAAGGATAAAGAAAATAATTACAAGGATAAGAAGGATAGGAAGTTCAAGAAGTTTTATTATGTCAAGGAAGATGCAGGGATTTTTGATGATGAATCTAACTTCGAGGAAGATAAAGATGAATGTTTGTTTCTAGCCCTAGAAAAGTGATGTGCAAAGGAATATGGCCCAGAGAGCAAGAAGGATGAAACATAAGGTACTCTGGTAAATGCTTTTCATGCCAGAGAGGATGAAGACTTTTGGGTAATTTTTAGCGGATGTTCAAATCATATGACTGGAGATAAGAGTAAGTTTACTAAACTTGAGAAGTATGCTGGAGGTATAGTCATGTTTGGAGATGAATCTGGTGCTAAGATTGTTGGTAAAGAAACAATTAGCTTTGATGGAAAGCACAATATTGATGATGCTTATTATATAAAAGGTTTAAGGAATAATCTCTTAAGTGTTGGACAAATGAGCAACAAATTTTTTAAGCTTGTGTTTCAGGATAACACTTGTGAGATCAGAAAAGGATCCAAAACTATGGTTGTAGCTGGAAGCACTCATAGAAATGTCTATCAACTTAAGGGTGTTGATGGTTAGTGTTTTGTTTCTTAGATCAATGAGAGTTGGTTATGGAACTAGAGGATGGTACATGCTAATTTTGATAATCTGGTTACAATCATTTCTATGAAAGTTGTCAAAGATTTTCCTAGAATCACAAAGCCTTCAAATTTAATTTGTAGAAGTTGCCAGATGAGAAAACAAACAAGAAATAGTTTTAAAGGAAAGGATCAATCATCTACTAGAATGCTAGAAGTAATCCATGAAAACCTTTTTTTTCCTACAAGAACATGAAGCTTGAATGGTGATAGATACTTTATTCTCTTGATTGATGATTACTCTAGGATGCCATGGGTTACATTTCTTAGAGAAAAGGCTCACGCTCTTGATAGATTCAAAGTGTTTAAGGAAAGAGTAGAAAATGATGCAAACCTAAATGCTAGAATTAATAGATTCAAAGTGTTTAAGGAAAGAGTAGAAAAAAAACAAGAAACAGTTTTAAAGGAAAGGATCAATCATCTACTGGAATGCTAGAATTAATCCATGCAGACCTTTTTTTCCTACAAGAACATGAAGCTTGAATGGTGATAGATACTTTATTCTCTTGATTGATGATTACTCTAGGATGACATGGGTCACATTTCTTAGAGAAAAGGCTCACCCTCTTGATAGATTCAAAGTGTTTAAGGAAAGATTAGAAAATAAGGCAAACCTGAGAATTAAATTCTTAAGGTCAGATAGAGGTGGAGCAATTAAATCCAGTGAGTTCAATGCATTCTATGAAGAGAATGGTATAAAAAGACATTATTCTCCTCCTAGAACCCTACAACAGAATGGAGTTGTGGAAAGAAAGAACCGAACTATACAAGAGGCTACTAGAACCATGTTGAAAGAAGAAAATTTTCCTGGACTTTATTAGAGAGAAGCCATTCATACTATTGTTTACATTCTTAATAGAGTTTAGATTAGAGGTAACAACACGAAGACCGCTTATGAGTTGTGGATAGGTAAGATTCCTACTGTGAAATACTTTAAGGTATTTGGAAGTAGATGTTACATTAGAAGAGATGAAGAAAATCTTGGAAATTTTGATGCTAGATGTGATGAAGGAATTTTCCTTGATATTCAAATAACAAGAAGGCAAACAAATTCTTTAATAAGAGACTGAGAAAAATCATTGAAAGTGCTAATGTAAAGGTTGATGAAGCTGTGTATAGACCAATGGAGATAGATGAAGCTCAACTTGATGATCCTATCTGTGAGAAAGTACAAGAAGAAGAAAAGGAAGAGAAATAACAAAGTGAAGAAGAAGAAATTATAGAACCTACATCCAAGACTCCTAAATATGTATAGAGAAATCATTCAGAGGAACAAATAATTGGAGACAAAAGTGAAGGAGTGAATACAAGAAGAAAAGTAGTTGAGGTAAACTTGTGTCTACTTTCTAAGATAGAACCTAAGACTGTGAATGAAGCATGTAATGATGAAAGCTAGGTTAGAGAAATGAAAGAGGAACTACAATAGATAGAGAAGACTGAGACATGTGAACTTCTCCCTAGACTTGTAAACAAGAATGAAATTGGTTCAAAATGGGTATTCAGAAACAAGCTTAATGAAGATGGTGAAGTGGCAAGTAATAAAGCAAGACTAGTATGCAAAGGATATTCATAGGTTGAAGGAATAGATTTTGAAGAAAAAATTTCACCTGTAGCAAGAATGGAGGCCATTTAGATGTTCTTGGAATTTTTTTCTCATAAATACTTCAAAGTATATCAGATGGATGTCAAGTCTACATTTTTGAATGGAGAACTGGAAGAAGAAGTGTATATGGAGAAATGGAAGTTATTTCACTGTCAGAAAAACTAGATATGGTTTGTAAGTTAAAGAAGGCATTATATGGACTGAAGCAAGCTCCTAGAGCTTGGTATGCTAGATTGGATAGATACTTGAAAAAGTAGGGATTCAACAAAGGGTCCGCAGATAGAAATCTTTACTTCAAGGTTGAGAAAGACAAGACTTTAATAATTGTGGTATATTTTGATGACATCATCTTGTATGGAAATGAAGGTGTGTGTAAGAAGTTTGCTAAAGAGATGCAAAAATAATTTGAAATTTCTATGATTGGTGAAATCAATTTCTTCCTCGAAGTTCAAGTAAATCAAGCTGACAAAGGGGTATTCATTTCACAATCTAAGTATGTTAAGGAATTGTTAAAGAAGTTTGGAATTGATGATTCCAAACCAGTCAGTACTTTTATGGTAATTGGATGTAAGCTGAGTAAGGAAGATTAATCTGGTAAAGTTGATCAGAGCATGTACAGATCCACGATTGGTGGACTATTGTATCTTATTACTAGTACTATACTAGATATTATGCATGCATTATGTTTATTTGCAAGATTTTAAGCAGAATGAAAGCAAGCACATATTACAACTATGAAGAGGATATTAAGATATCTTAAAGGAACTCTAGATTATGGGTTATGGTATCCAAAGGACAATGATTTCATATTGAATTCCTACACTGATGCAGATTGGGCTGGTTGTGTAGATGACCAGAAGAGTACAAGTTGCAGTGCATTCTTCCTTGCAAGAAGATTAGTTTCATGGTTGAGCAAGAAACATGATTTAGTTTCTTTATCTAGTCCAGAAGAAAATTATATTGCAGTAAAATCCTACTATACATAGGTACTTTGGATGAAGAAAACTTTGATGGATATAGGTGTGATGAGTGATGAACCTATCTCTATATTTTTTGACAATACAAGTGCTATAAATTTTTTAAAGAATCCAGTGATGCATTCTAGAACAATAAATATATCTATCAAGTATCACTTCTTAAGGAAGAAGGTATTAAGGAATGGAGTTATACTTGAATATGTACCTACCAAGGAACAAGTTGCAGACATATTCACTAAGGCCCTTTTGAAGGATAATTTTGAGTATCTCGGAGGGAAGTTAGGGGTTATTGCCTCTCCTTCTTTGAACTAAGTGCACATGGAGGTGCATCAGTCCAGTGGATTCACAAACTCTTTTTTTCTAGACTGATGATTGGGGTCTACTCATCAAGGGGAGTAGAGAAGCACATTTTTATAATAAGTGATGTGGGTGTACTCCTTAGGGGGATTGAACAAATATTTATATAGCAAGAATTTCCTTTACTATTGATGTCAATGGGGGGGAGAGAATCATGTGAAATTTTTATGGTTGGCATGTTGTCGCTTCCAAAAAGCATGTATGCTATCTTTGATGGTTTTTCACATCATGTGTTTCCATCAATGATAAAGGGGGAGATTGATGCAATTATGGATGTTTTTGGTGGTGTTTTCATTAATGTTGTCATTGATGTCAACATAGTTCAAGTTGAGTAAGTTATTGTCCAAGTTCTTTTGAGAGAATTTGAGAAATAATGAAAGCGGTGTTAAAGTATTTTCTGAGTGTGCTCTGGTATTGTGCTCCACATTTATCTTGTGTTTATATTATACCTATGTGGATCTATATTTGTGTTCATAACCTTATTGGATAGTATATCTTGAGTTTTAGCTTTTAGGATGATGGAGAGTAAAAGATATGTTCACTAGTGTGTGAACTAGTTTGCCAGAACTACTTGTTTGTGGACTAGGAGAAATATTTTGGATTTGCAGTTTTATGATATTTGGTTTCAGATCTTGTAGATCTAGGAGATGACTCTTTCTGATGGTTTCTATGTTTTGAAATTTTTTCTTGTGGTTTGGCACTTTGGAAGACTTGCTCTAGAGCTCCTATGTTTTGTTGGTTCGTCTAGCTAGACTGGTGAAAATTTCTTTGCAAATCAAGTTTTTTGTAATTTTTGTGGATGTACCTAATGTGTTCTCAGAGATGGTAAATTTTTTGGTAAATCATGTTAAGTAATCCATGTGTTATTGTCTTGCTGGATATGTGTGTACTTCAAAGATCATTGGTGTTTTTATTAGGTTTGGTCGACCTAGTGTTTACATGTTACATTAAGATTTTTCATCGATTTGAGAAAGAATGTGCGTGATCCAAGATGTTTTTTGGGTCCTAAATTAAATATGTAATTGGTCCTCTACCATTCTTATCCACCATGGGAATGTTGAGTAGCCAACCTAGTTTGAATTTGTAATTTGAAATTGTATAGCCGACCTTGGGGAATGTTTCTAAGGTTGAAGATGGTATAAATGAAAATCATGTTAGTGAATTGATCATCCATCCATCATTGGATTTGAGTAAGAGAAGTGTGTGAACAACTATGAAAAGAAGAGTGTGTAAGAGAAAATTGTGGCAACAATAGTTCATTGTGTTAGATTCCTAAAAGAAGTGAGTTGATGGTGTCTACGATCTTGTGATCAAGTTGTGAAGTGTGCGAAACTCTTTATGGTGGATTTTCATTTATCTTTTTTATTTTCTGTAGGTAGTGAGCCTCTTTCTAGAAAGTGAGTCCTAAGGTAGTGAGCCCTTAATCTAGGTAGTGATGCTTTGTATCTAGGCAGTGAGCCTCAATATTCAATATTGCATACCACTATATTGTGAGTTAATCCTCATCATGGTTTTTCCCTCATTGGGTTTTACACATAAAGTTGGTGTCTTTGGTGTTTTCTTTTTGTTATTTGGATTTCATGTTCACACTTAATAACAAATTGAAGATAAAGTGGAATTGATTAAGTTTAGAAGTAAATAATTTGATACAACTTATTCACCCTACCCTCTCAGTTGTCTTATGCATTTCAAAAATTGGTATCAGAGCTCTGGTTCCTCGGTGAAAAGATTAACCACTTGAGGTAGATCAAATGGTGTAAAAGTTGCAAATTCCTATTTTTGATGAAGCTGATTACAATGATTGGAAATAATAGATGAGAAGTTATATGATTTCACTTAGTTTCAATATTTAGAAAGTTGTGGAGATAATGCATGTGACACCAGTAGCCGGTCCTTCCTCTATTGATGAGGTTGCAACTTTTCAAGAGAATGAAAGAGCAAGGTATACTATCTTTAGTGCCTTATCTAAAATTGAAAGAACAAAAGTTATTTCTCTAGCTACTGCTCATGAAGTATGGACAAAATTGAAAGACATTAATGAAGGGAATGATAGAGTAAATTTGTCAAGGAAACTAACTACTAAGAAAAACTTTGAGAACCTGAGAATGGAAGATGGAGAATACATTGCAAGCTATTATCAGAGAGTTGAATTTATAGCAACAAAAATCAAGAATCAAGGTGGTATCGTGATAGATGAAGATATAATTGAGAAGATATTGATGACCTTACTAGACAATTATAGTGACAAAGTATCTACTCTTGAAGAAAAATATGATCCAAAGACATTTACTGAGCATCTATTTGGTGTCTTGACTGCATTCAAGTTGAGAAAATTTGCAAGAGATAAGGAGAAGACTGAAACAATCTTTAAAGCAATAAAGATAGGAGATGATTTGGATGATGATGGTACATAAGATTTAGAAGAAAATTTCACAAGGATATTGAAGAAAGGTACTGGTAAATACAAAGGTAAGTTGCCTTTTAAGTGTTTTAGTTGTGGAAATATTGGTCATTATTCATCAAGATGTCCTAATAGAGATAAACAAAAGAAGAAAAAGGAAAATAACAATAATTACAAGGATAAGAAGGATAGGAAAATCAAGAAGTTGTATTATTTCAAGGAAGATGAAAGGATTTCTGATAATGAATCCGAATTTGAGGAAGATAAAGATGAATGGTTGTTTCTAGCCTTGGAAAGAAAATGTATAAAGGAGTCTGGTCTACAGAGCAAGAAGGACAAAACAAAAGGTACTCTAGTAACTAATTTTCATGCCAGATAGGATGAAGACTTTTGGGTAATTGATAGTGGATGTTCAAATCATATGACTGGAGATAAGAGTAATTTTACTAAACTTGAGAAGTACGATGGAAGTATAGTCATGTTTGAAGATGAATCTAGTGCTGAGATTATTGGTAAAGGAAATATTAGCTTTGATGGAAAGCACAATCCTGATGATGTTTATTATGTAAAAGGTTTAAGGTATAATCTCTTAAGTGTTGGACAAATGTGAAGCAAAATTTTTAAGCTTGTGTTTTAGGATAACACTTGGGAGATCAAAAAAGGATCTGAAAATGTGGTTGTTGGTAGAAGAAGAAATCATGGAAACATCTATCAATTTAAGGGTGGTGATGGTTAGTGTTTTGTTTCTCAGATCAATGAGAGTTGGCTCTATCACTCGAAGATGGGACATGTGAGTTTTGATAATCTAGTTAGGATCAGTTCTATGGAAGTTGTCAGATATCTTCCTAGAATCGTAAAGCCTTCAAATTCAATCTGTAAAAGTTGCCAGATGGGAAAATAGACAAAAAATAGTTTGAAAGGAAACGATCAATCATCTACTAGAATGATAGAATTAATCCATACAAACCTCTGTGGTTCTACAAGAACAAGATGCTTGAATGGTGATAGCTAATTTATTTTGTTGATTGATGATTAATCTAGGATGACATGGGTTACATTTCTTAGAGAAAAGGATCACGCTCTTGATAGATTCAAAGTGTTTAAGGAAAGAGTAGAAAATGAGGCAAACCTGAGAATTAAATGCTTAAGGTCAGATAGAGGTGGAGAATTTACATCCGGCGAGTTCAGTGCAGTCTATGAAGAGCATCGTATAATAATATATTATTCTACTCCTAGAACTCCACAACAAAATGGAGTTGTGGAAAGAAAGAACATAATTGTACAAGAGGCTACTAGAACCATGATAAAAGAAGAAAATGTTCCTAATGTGTATTGGAGAGAATCCATTCATACTGTTGTTTACATTCTTAATAGATTTCAAATCAGAGGTAATAGCACTAAGACCCCTTGTGAGTTGTGGACTAGTAAGACTCCTACTATGAAATACTTTAATGTATTTGGAAGTAGATGTTACATTAGAATGCATGAAGAAAATCTTGGAAAGTTTGATGATAGATGTGATGAATGAATTTTCCTTGGATATTCAAATAACAACAAGGCATACAGATGCTTTAATAAGAGACTAAGAAAAAACATTGAAAGTGCTAATGTAAAGGTTGATGAAGCTGTGTATAGACCAGTGGAGATAGCTGAAATTGAACCTGATGATCCTATCTATGAGAAAGTACAAGAAGAAGAAAAGGAAGAGAAATAAAAAAGTGAAGAAGAAGAGTAAATTTTGGAACCTACACCCAAGACTCTTAAATATGTATAGAGAAATCATCTAGAGGAACATATAATTAGAGACAAAATTGAAGGAGTGAAGACAAGACGCAAAGTAGTCAAGGCAAACTAGTGCCTACTTTCTAAGACAAAACCTAAGACTGTGAATGTAGCATGTAATGATGAAAGCTAGGTTAGAGAAATGAAAGAGGAAATACAACAGATAGAGAAGAATGAGACATGGGAACTAGTCCTTAGACCTACAAACAAGAATGTAATCGGTTCAAAATAGGTATTCAAAAACAAGTTGAATGAAGATGGTGACGTGGTAAGGAATAAAGGAAGACTAGTATGCAAAGGATATTCATAGGTTGAAGGAATAGATTTTGAAGAAATTTTTTCACTTATAGCAAGGATGGAGGCCATTCAAATGTTATTGGAATTTTCATCCCATAAAGACTTCAAAGTATATCAGATGGATCTCAAGTCTGCATTTCTGAATGGAGAACTGGAAGAAGAAGTGTATATGGAGAAACTAGAAGGTTTTTCATTGTCAGACAAACCAGATATGGTTTGTAAGTTAAATAAGGAATTATATGGATCGAAGCAAGCTCCCAGAGCTTGGTATGCTAGATTGGATAGATACTTGACAAAGAAGGGATTCAAAAAAGGGTCCACAGATATCAATCTTTACTTCAAGGTTGAGAAAGACAAGATGTTGATAATTGTGGTATATGTTGATGACATCATCTTTGGTGGAAATGAAGGTATGTGTAATAATTTAGCTGAAGAGATGCAAAAAGAATTTGAAATGTCTATGATTGGTGAACTGAATTTCTTCCTTGAAATTCAAGTAAATCAAACTAACAAAGGTACATTCATTTCACAATCTAAGTATATCAAGGAATTGTTAAAGAAGTTTGGAATGGAAGATTCCAAATTGGTTTGTACTCCTATGGTAATTGGATGTAAGCTAAGTAAGGAAGATGAATCTGGTAAAGTTGATCAAAGCATGTACAGATCCATGACTGGTGGACTATTTTATCTTATTCCTACTAGACTGGACATTATGCATGTAGTATGTTCAATTGCAATATTTCAAGCAGAATCGAAGGAAGCACATGTTACAACTATGAAGAGGATATTCAGATATCTTAAAGGAACTCCAGATTATAGGCTATGGTATTTGAAGGAAAATGATTTCACACTGAATGCCTACACTGATGCAAATTGGGCTTATTGTGTAGATGACCAGAAGAAAATAATTTGTAGTGCATTCTTACTTGGAGGAAGATTAGTTTCATGGTTGAGCAAGAAACATGATTTAGTTTCTTTATCCACTCCAAAAGTAGAGTATATTGCAGCAAAACCCTGTTGTACATAGGTAATTTGGATGAATACAACTTTGATGGACATAGGTGTGATGAGTGATGAACCTATCTCTATATTTTGTGAAAATACAAGTACTATAAAAATTTCAAAGAATCGAGTGATGCATTGTAGAACAAAGCATATATCTATCAAGCATCACTTCTTGAGGGAGAAGTTATTAAGGAATGAAGTTAGAATTGAATATGTAGCTACCAAGGAAAAATGTGCAGACATATTCACTAAGGCCCTTCCGAAGGATACTTTTGAGTCAGAGGGAAGTTAGGGGTTACTATTCATTCATTTTTGTACTAAGTGCACATGGAGGTGCATCAGTCTAGTGGATTCACACTCTTTTGTTCTAGACTGATGATTGGGGTCTACTCCTTAGGGGGAGTAAAGAGGTGAATTGTTGTAGTATGTGATGTGGGTGTACTCCTTAGGGGGTGTGTATACAGATTTATATGGAAAGAATTCCCTATTCCATTGATGTGAAAGGGAGAGAGAGAATCATGTGAAAATTTTATGGTTGGTAGGTTGTCACTTCTAAAAAGAATGTATGTTGTCTTTGATGGTTTTTCACATCATGTGTTTCCATCAATCAAAAAGGGGGAGATTGTTGCAATTATGGATGTGTTTGGTGGTGTTTTCATTGGTGTCAACACAATTTAGGTTGACTAAGTTATTTTCCAAGTGATTTTGAGAAAATTTGAGAAATAATGAAAGGAGTGTTAAAGTATGTTCCGAGTGTGGTCTGGTATTGTGCTCTGTATTTTTCCTATGTTGATCTTATACTTGTGTGTATTTTTAGGTGTGTTCATAAACTTATTTCGATCATATATCCTGATTTTTATCTTTTGGGATGATGGAGAGTAAAAGATATGTTCACCGGTGTGTGAACTGGTTTGCAAGTACTATTTGTTTGTGGACTAGGATAAATATTTTGGATCTATAGTCTTTTGATATTTGGTTTCAGATCTTGTGGATTTGGGAGATGACTCTTTCTGATGGTTTTTGTGTTATGAAAAATTTGCTTGTGGTTTGGTGCTCTGGTAGACCTGCTCCAGAGCTCCTATGTTTTGTTGGTTGGTCCAGTTGGACTGGTGAAGAGTTCTATGCAAATCAAGTTTGTTGGAATTGTTGTGGATGTACCTAAGGTGTTCTCAGAGATGGTGATTTTTTTAGTGAAGCATGTTAAGTAATCCATGTGTGATTATCTTGCTGGAGATGCGTGTACTTCAAAGATCATTAGTGTTTTCATTAGGTTTGGTCAACCTAGTGTTTACACGTTACATTAAGCTTTTGCATCGATTTGAGAAAGTGCATGTGTGATCCAAGATGTTGTTTGGGTCCTAATTTAAATATGTAATTGTTCCTCTCTCATTCTTATCCACTGCGGGAATTTTGAGTAGCCGACCTAGTTTCAATTTGTAATTTGAAATTGTATAGCTGACCTTGGTGAATGTTTCTAGGGTTGAAGATTGTATACAAGAAAATCATGTTGTAGCGAATTGATCATCCATCCATCATTTGATTCGAGCAAGAGAAGTGTGTGAACAAGTGCAAAAAGAATAAAGTGTAAGAGAAATTTTTGGCAATAGTGCTTCATTGTGTTAGATTCCTAAAAGTAGTGAGTTGATGGTGTTTACAATCTTCTGATCAAGTTGTGAAGTGTGTGAAACTCTTTGTGGTGGATGTTCATTTATCTCTTTTCTTTTTTGTAGCTATTGAGCCTCTTACTGTACAATGAGTTCTAAGGAAATGAGCCCTTAATTTGGGTAGTGAGCCTTTGTATCTAGGTAGTGAACCCTCTGGCAGTGAGCCTCTGTATCCGGTATTGTATTACTACTATATTGTGAGTTAATCCTCATCGTGGTTTTTCCCTCATTGGGTTTTCCATGTAAAGTTGGTGTCTTTGGTGTTTTCTTTCTATTATTTGCATTTCATATTCACACTTAATAATAGATTGAAGATAAAGTGGAATTGATTAAGTTTAGAAGTAAAGAATTTGATACAACTGATTCACCCCCCTCTTAGTTGTCTTGTGCATTTAAACACCCTTTACCCTTATCTAAGGACTTGGTTGCGACTATCTCTACATCGGTCATGGAATGAACAGCTTTTGCAAGTTTGTCCAACAGACTGGAAGTCCTGCTTTTACTTTTCCTAGTGATGGGTGTCGTGTTTTTAGTTTGTGAACTGGAGGCAGCTACATGGTTAAAAGTTTTCTTTTTAGGGGTTTTACCAATAGGGGTTTTCTTAAATTCCTTCCTTTTAGAAGATTCCCCAACTAGGGTTTCTTCTGCAACTAGTTTCTTTAGTTTTTGTTTTAGAAGACTCCCCAACCAGGGTTTCTTCTGCAATTTTTTTCGTGGGGATTTCGGCAGGTTCTCTACTCTCTATTTCATGATTTAAAAAGACATCCCATTCCAAAGCGGGTTCAGCAGAGAAAAGACCATGCATGACTATTAATTTAATTAACCCATGATGGGAAAGGGAATTCACGTGACCCTTGCAAAATTGACTAGAGGAACATTTCAGTGAATAATGTAGATAGTAAGGAAGATTAACAAGCAGGGCACTTCATAAATATAGCATGAGATGAATATGATGGGCATGAATATACTCATATCTACCTTCACAAGTAATATACTAAATAAAAAATTTAGCTAGCTCACCCCATGGAGATGGAAAGGATTTTCGTTTGTGACCTTGGCCTTGCACATACTTGGCAGACTCTCCTCTTTGTAAAAACTAATTATGGTGAAGCTTAAGATCCATGACCCTTGTGTTGGAGTTAGGAAAGAACAAATATCTTGTCTGGGGAAGGCCATTGACCAAAGAAACCATCTAAACTATGAATGGAAACTAAAAACCCCTTAAAGTAACACTATTTTTATGAAACCCTATAGAAAACTCCATAGCAACCCTTTCATCAAAGCCACATAATTTCTCGAAGTATGTTGTCCATGTAGCCAGCTTAAAAATATTATACCCTTCTTCATTGGAAAGAAGATTTTTCATGGATAAAGGTTCATCCCTGGTATGATTACCTCCCATGGCATTGAGAATGTAGTAGGAGCTTTGAAAATGGTTACAGTGGCAATAAAAATAGTGGGTAAATGGAGACGGTTAATAGAAATTATCATTGGTCAGTTACGGGTAATAATAGGTAAAATATTATGATAACCATGTGAGGTGGCAAGTGACATGAAATTATAATCAAGTAAAGCTCAACCAACTTCAATAATGATGAATGGTTAACCCATACCTCCCTAGCTTAATGGTGAACCATCCTGGTCACGCCAAGTAATTATTATAGAAATAAAAAACATTAAATAAGTTTAAAAAGAGAAATAATACTCCCTAATACCAATAATCATGAGGTGAATGGCTGGTGATGTGATAGCTAGATGAATGGTGGTGTGTGACCCAAGTTGGAGATGATGTCACCAAAAATATGAAGAGATTTGAACCATGAAGGATGATAATGCAGTAGTACGAAAGAAGAGAGGTTGATCGAAAGTGGAGTGGACGGGAAAGAAAAGACATCGACAGGAAAATCCATGTAGAGGAGATGGCAAGTAGTGACAAGACTATGGGACCCACATAACCGAGCCATCACATGGAAGTACTCAGGGGCTAGGTGATAGGAGCTATGAAAACCACAAGCCCAAGTGCCAACCAATGTGTCCTGGGAAAATGTCAATCAAAAACAGTGACAAGAAGGAAAAAAGTTTCATTCGCACCAAGAACTATAAGAAGCTCCTATCACACTATAGAATAGGTAGCGATACGAGATATCATTGACCAATCATGTGATGTCCTCTTTTGTTTTTATTTATATATATATCGATGATAGATTGTTGGTGACCCAGTTTTTATCCTACCACTTCCTAGAGGCTTCAGTAACCCAATATTTACCTCTAAGTTATTTTAGCAGTTAGCGTTCGCTAGAGACCTATTTTCAAATGCCAACTAGCCAACAATGCCCAAAGGTTTTGACTATTGGATATTTTATTTCTTATTTTTTTCATCGCTTAATCTCTGAGGAGGCTGAAAGGAAAAATATTAAGTTCCTTCGCCATGTCACAAAAGAAGGTTTCCTTTGAAAGAGGCCATTTGTAGAGTTTCAAATGGTGTCCATTAATGAGAAGAATTCTTTGCTCTGTATCCATAGTGCACAATTTGATAGCACTGTTATCATAGACATTTTGGACTTCATAAGGTCTGAGCCAACAAGTGTGAGACTTACCCTTAAAATCGTGGAACCGAGAGTCATAAAGTAATGCCCAATCACCAGGTTGGAAAGTTTGGGGTTGGATGAAATGATCATATGACTGTGCTCTCTACTTTTGCACCACTTTTGCATGAAGAAGTGCATCCTGATGCATTTTGTCTAGAGAATGGAGTTGATCAAGTCGCTCTCTCTGTGATTCACTGAGACTCATCCCAAGCTGAAGGGTAGTGCGGAGGGTTTTGACTTCAAATTCAATTGGCAAGACAACCTTCTTGCCATAGATGAGCTCATATGGTGTCAACCTTGTAGTTGTCTTCCAAGTTGTGCGGTAGGCCCATACAACTTCTGGAAGTCATTTTGCCTAGTCTTTCCTATGCAATGCTACTATCTTCATGAGAATTTTCTCCAATTCTCTATTGGTTACTTCCACTTGCTCATTGTCCTGTGGATGGTATGGAGAGGATTTACAATGTTTTATTTCATACTCGCATACCAATGCAGTGATCAACTCAGAAGTGAACTATCGTCCTTGGTTTGTGGTAATCTCACAAGGCACATCATACCTAGTAAAGATATCAAAATAAAAGAAATTAGACTCCTTAGTATCTTGAGCATTCTTTAAGGCTACTACTTCTACCCATTTAGTCACATAATATATACAAACCTAGATATATTCTTTATTTTGAGGAGGATTAATGGGCCCTACAAAAGCTAACCCCCATTTTTCAAATGGTTCTATGGATAACTAAGGGTGTAGTTGCATTTCATCAAAGTGGGTAGGTTGACCCATCTGTTGAGATTTATCACAATGTTGCACAAAGCTTGTACAATCCTTGTAAATCATTGTCCAATAGTATCATGCAGTTAAAATTTTATTAGCAGTTTGTTGTGCTACGAAATGGCCTCTGCAAGGCTCGGAGTGACAAGAATGGAGGATGTCAAAAAAATCCTCTCCCACAACACAACAATGCATAATATTATCAATCCTAGTATGAAAAATTAGGTCATTGATCCAACTATATTTTCCACTAAGCCCTACGAGCTTTTATCATTCTCATGGGGAGAAGTGGGGTGGAAACCTGTAGGTAATGAGATAGTTAGTGATATCAGAAAACCAATGGCTCTTTACTAAAATAGAAAAAAGGTGATCATCTAGAAAAGTATCATCCATTGGAACTAGCTCATCCTCATGTCGTAGTCTAGATAGGAAATCATCCACTACATTCTCTAGTCCTGGCTTGTCAAGAATGGTAATATCAAATTCCTACAAAAGAAGCAAGCACCAAATCACTCATCTTGTAACAACAAGTTTGTTCATAAAAAATCTAATAGAAGATATAGTGGTAAAATTCTTGATCCGTGTGCACAAATTTTTTATATCCAGTGATATAGTGGCAAAATTTATTCATTGCATAAATTACAACCAAAAAGTCTTTTTTGGTAACAGTATAATTTACCTTTGCACTAGTAAAATTATTACTATTATAATAAATAGCATAAAAGAGGGTGTCTTCCTTTTTTCCAAGGATGACTCCCATAGAAGTATCTGATGTATCGATATGTATATGAAATGGCAGTTCCGAATTTGGTCCTCGTATCACAGGTGTTATGATGACCTTACCTTTGATTTCTTTGAAAGCTTGCTAACATTCCAATGTCCACGAGAAATCTGCATCCTTTCCTAGCAACAAAAATAAGGGTGAGGCAATCTTACTGAAATTTTGAATAAACCTGTGATAATAACTAGCATGTCCTAGGAAACTACATACATCCTTTGGACAAGTAGGCATAGGCAAGTTTTGAAAAATATTAATCTGTTTTGGATCTACCACAATTCCTTTTCCAGAAATGTAATGACCCAACACAATACCTTTAGTAATTAGGATATGACATTTTTCATGACTTAAGGAGAGATTATTATCAATACATTGTTTAAGTATTTTCTCACGATTAGCCTTAGCTTCATCATATGTGTTACCATAAACAATAAAGTCATCCATATACACTTCTACGCAATCATGGATTAAATCAGCAAAAATACTTAGAACAACTTGTTGGAAGGTAGTGAGTGTGTTACATAATATGAAAGGTAAGACATTATAGATAAATGTTTCCCAGGGGTAGGTAAAAGTAGTTTTGTCTTGGTCTTCCGAGGCAATGTGGATTTGGTTATACCTGCTGAACCCATCAAAAAAGGAAAAGAACTTTTTCCTAGCCAAGGTGTCTATGACTTGGTCAATGAAAGGAAGCGAGAAATGATCCTTCTTGATGGCTTTATTAAGGGCCCTATAATCAACACATATTCACCACTTTACATTCTTTTTACGTACTACTACAAGCGGGGAAACCTATTGGCTATTTGATATAGGGTAGATAAATCCTACATTGAGAAACTTCTAAAGTTCTTCCTTAACTATTTCTCATAAGGTTCGGTTTAACCCTCTTTGGGGTTGTCGCATAGGTCTACTCCCTTCCTCTATATAGATATGGTGTATACAAGTAGTAGGATGAATACCTCTCATATCTTGATAGTCCCAAGTAAAGGCTTCTTTGTGAAAACACAATATATAAATCAGTTCTTTTGATTGGTAGTCATTCAAATTGGGATTGATGTTAAGTGTTTTACCAAGTAAGATCTCAGTAACTTGGGATTATATAGGGGTATCTATTGCAAGTAGTTGTGATTGAGATGAATATGGGTGAATATATCCAAACATAAAAAATGGAATGTATATACAATCATGTGATAAACAGACTGTGAACTACCTACTAATGGAAAATTTCCAAATAGGAAATTATCACTTATGCCCGTAGGGAAAATCATTGTCTCAAGATCACTATCAACTAAAAAACAATTTTATGATAAATGATTAATAACATCTTCTGAAACATCTTCAAATTCCCTACTTTGATCTATTTTCAAAATAGGTAGAGACTCCTCTACATTGCTATCGATCTACAAAGGATCCTCTGTTTCTAGTACTGGTTGCGCTGGAGGCTACAATGTTAAATTATTTGTTTTCTCCCCATTCGATATCACCATGTTTCTAGACTTACAATCAATGAAGGCATTAGCAGTAGCTAACCAAGGTGTTCCTAAAATCAGGGGGTATCCCCCCAGCTTAATCTTTGGTTGCAAAATCATAAAATATATTGGGTACTTCCAAGACTCAATAGAAATAATGATATCTTCTATCATACCTTCTAGTTTCATGAGGGAATGATCAGCCATTTTAGGGATTGTTGGAGTAGGTCTTAGACATTGAAGGGCTAGCCTCTCCTTAGTTTGATTAGTCATTATATTTATAGTTGCTCCTAGATCTACAAGTGTATTTGGAATGACTATATCACTAATACATACCTTAATCATTGGGCTTCTGAGATTTGCATACTTAGGGATTGCTATCTTTCCCAGCATCAAGTCTGCAAGTTGTCCAATGACTTGGATTGTCTTGGGGTCTTGCTTCTTTTGGTGTTTCCTCCCATAAAGTTTTTTAACTAATTTGGTGTACATAGGAATATCTCAAATATCTTGCAACAAAGGAATCTTAATGTTAACATTGTGTAACTCATTCATAAAATCAAAATCAAATTGAAATTTTTTCTACTGCTTTGGTTTCTTGTAGCCTATCTCGAAATGGAAACTTTGGTTGCTCTTCTTTGGGCTCAACTAGATGGTCTTCAACTTCTATGATGGTTGGTCCTTGAAGGTTCTTCTCTGACCTTAGGTTTAAATCATCAATCTCCAATGCATTGACAGGATAAGTCAGTAACCCTATCACTTCATTATTATAAACTGGTTGAGTCAACTTATTGTTTGGATTAGGTTTCGGTTGTGTGGGAATTGGTTTGGCTTTTGGTGGTTGGGTCGAAGTGGAGGTTTTATTAGATGATGGGACAGGTGGTAAGATTTGTTGGGAGTGATGGTATGGGTTTACTATTGGAGATGGTTGATATGAAGAAAATGAATGATATTGTGGGTAGTGTGGTGGTGGTGACCACCATGCTTGCCATGATTGTGAAGCAGGTAGATATTGATATGACCACTGGGGGTAGTATGGAGGGTGTTGCCAATTTCCATACCATCCAGGTTGGTTTGGGAAGGAATTCTATTGAAAAGTATTTTGGGGTGCAACTTGGTAATCACGTGGGGGCATTTCTCTTGGTTTCCATGGCCATCTTTGGGCCATAAAGTAAATAGGTCCATCTATGTATTCTACCTTGGTCATCCCTACAAGAAGATTTCTTAGAGTAGTTTCCGTACTGACTTCCTCTAAAGAAGATATCTTTGTTCTATTATATGGACACTCCTTGCCACTATGCTTCTTTTGAAAAATAGGGCAAAAGATAGGTAAGGCTTTTTCAACCTCATATTTTCTTTATGTATATAAAGTGTTTATCTATTTACCCATATGACAACAAATCAGCCTTAAGGTCTTCAAGTAGATTACCTATCTCACGCTTGGTGATACTTGTTGAGGTTCCCACAAAATACAACTTTCTTCGATAGTTCCTTTCTGAGCGTTGAGACCTTGAATAGTTCCTACAAATATCATAGATATCATCAAAATACATTTTAGAAATATTCCCTTTACCTATTAAATTTAATGCTTCCCTAATAACATCTCTTATTCCTCTAAGAAACAACATTTTAACAACATCATCATTTAGCCTCGGTTGGTGAGATCGTTGAAGAGTGAACATGAAGCATTCAAGGTATCCCTCTACGGACTTGTCTTCCTTTTGTGTCATGCAAAATATTTCATCCCACACCTCCTTTGTTTTTCAATACTCTTGGTACTTGTTCAGGAATAACTCCTTCATGACTTCTTATGTCCTGATATTCCCAAGGTTCATAAACCATCGTAGGGAAACATATTTTAATGTAGCTGGGAATAGTTTGAGATTCTACACATCACTTTGATAATTATAGTTATGTCACAACACATAAAATTCAAACAAAAACATATCAGGATCCTCAATTGAAAGACCACGAAAAATAGGAAAATAAAAATGAGGAATGTTCTTCATAGGGCCATCTTGTTTGGGATGTGTGATTGGAAACTGAATGGTAATCAAATTATTATTGGCCAATGCCCTAGTATGATTGTCATGGTCATTGTTGTTGTTGTTTTTGTTGATATTGTTGTTGGGATCCATGACATCTAGTACCCAAGGGGTAAATTAGGTTTTAAATGGCTCTTAGGTTTTTGAGAATGGACCAGCTTCCTACTTGTAAGATTCCTAAAGAAACTTTTCAACCTTTCTTTGCAGTATTTCAAAATATCTTGGATGGGTACCTATAGGTGTCTCAATAGTAGTAGAATTTATGACACAATTCTCAATATCGGTTTCAGGTAACTCTAAGGATTGCAATATAGTTTTCAACTTTTTTTGTTGTGAGATGCTTCCCTTAACTAATGATTTTGAATTGTTTTCTAATTTTTCAAGTTGTGTATGATTCCATTTATTCTTCTTAACAAATCTACCTCTACTATCCCTATTACGATTCATGCACCTAAATTACTTACAAAAAAGAAAACTAAGGTTAGTTATCCAAATGAGGTCAACTGTTGCATAGACTTTCTCCTTAGTGCAATGCTCCTAACTTAGTTCACTAGCCTGATAGGACTTTAACACCATTCCCTAGAAATGGTGCCAAAATGATTTGATTAAATTGTGGTTGATGTTTATGGTAAAACTATCCTTGTAATTCTATATTAAATGGGTGAATGGATTGAGATCAATATTTGGGAATTTCATAATAGTTTCCTCAGTTTATCCTTCAAGTGCCAATCTGGGGGCGCAAGCTTGTGAATAATGTTCTGGAAATATACCTAAGGGTTGAAACTAATGAACTAAGGGGGGATGGATGCATCTAAGAATTTAAAACACACTTTCCAATCTGAAATTAAAAATCACACTTCTTCAAATCATGAATGAAATTCATTCTTGAATTATTACCTATCTACCTCATCCAACCTATCTACTTTTAATTAAACTTGAATAACACAAACTCAATATATTATGGTATACACTCTTTAGTATAAATATTCATAACAACCATTACAATAGTAAAAGAAAGAATTCAGTTACCAAAGATGTATTGAAAGTGTGTAGGTGACAAGAAGTTCAATTACAACAGGAGGTTGGAGTGCGACAGGAAGATGAAATGTGACAAAAGGATGGAATACAGTAGTAGAGAGATGAGAAGCAAATGGAACACGACAAGAATCTTTACAAAATGAAACACATCATAATCTGAAATGGGAAATACGATGATTAACCTACAATAGAAACACACTCCTTGCTCCTCAAATCATAATTACATTCCATAGAGACTTTTACCAAATTAATCACATGGGTTGTATTATGAATAATATTTAAACTTGAACAAAGATTAAACTGAATCACAACATGCTTGATAAACATATATTCAATAGAAATGAAATTTTATGAAATACAAAAGATCTAAGCTAATAAAACATAAAACGATCTCACCAAGCTTCCCGAGAGGGGGCCCTTCCTCTGGTCCATAGGTTAAGCACAAACGAATGTCTATGCTAGGTCAACCCATGATCATTACATCCAATAACATAATAATATCATCGATTGAAATTTTTATGTATATTCTATATATTTAATTTAGCTCAAAACACACATATATATAGGTATGTATGTTCATCGATCGCCACCGAATAAAATGAATAAAGAGACATAGTTTGTTATGGCTGATGGCTAACAAAATAGATGATTATAGTCTTTTGGGTTGTCCATAGGCCACAAACCCAAAACAATTACAAAACAACTAGTTTTATATAATATATAAAAACAAAAGTAGGTAGACTTCCATCAGACAGAGCCCATGTTTCCCATCTTATGTCTTTCAAGATTTTTCATTCACAGAGTCAGTTCCTTCTTCACATTTATTTCTTGTAGCAAACCATCCAAAATGCATTATTACCTCAACAATTTCAACATTTCAAAAGCATTCTTTTCTCTTTGAAAACATATCAAATATTATTTATTTCCCTAACAATTAATGGCAAGGACTTAGGAGAAAGGAAAAATGGGAATGAAATAAGGGAAAAAGGATATGAAAACTGAACACATTTGGCACCCATCACATGCCTTGCAGTGGTTTTTTCCACTCAAAAGCTTAGACACTACATGTTGAATCACTAAGTAAAGCTCATAGAAAAGATTGATCCCTTGAAGTAACTCCTCAAAAAAGTGGCTTTAATAGGCTGATTAGCCAAACGGGTCATGATATTAAGTGAGTTTGACATCAAGAGTATGTTGGTTGAAAGGAAATAAAATGACAAGTCATAACTGATCAACTTGCAAATTAACCCACATTAGTAGATCATCTATTAATATCTAGCTTTCTCGATGATTCCATATTCACATTAGTTGCTTCAGTCACATGTAAACTTTAATTTGATGGGTCCCACATGAGTCATGGTTCAGGAGCATGAATACTCTTCATCACATGCTAGGGAGACATGGTACCAAAGTCATTCAGAATAGTCTTTGCTTGAACAAATAATATAGAAGAATATGAGGCATTACTCACAAGACTTTGTATGGCCATCAAATAGAAAATTAATATTCTTCAAGTCTATGGTGATTCCCAGCTAGTTATTCAGTAGGTCAACAATGATTATGATATAAAGGATGAGAAACTCACTCCCTACAAATGAATGGTTGACAACTTTAAGAAATACTTTGATGATATTTATTTTTGGTAGGTCTTAAGAATTTAGAATAAGGCAGCTGATGCAATGGCTACAATAGGATCTCTCTTGGACATCCCAAACAATGTACCATAGTATTATTTCTTGGTGGACCATATGTTGATCCCCACCTTTGATATCCCTAAATTTAAGTTGGTGTGCAAAATTGTTGGTCCCAAAT
The DNA here is from genome assembly GCA_007115665.2 of Sequoiadendron giganteum. Classification (NCBI taxonomy): domain Eukaryota; kingdom Viridiplantae; phylum Streptophyta; class Pinopsida; order Cupressales; family Cupressaceae; genus Sequoiadendron; species Sequoiadendron giganteum. The sequence goes on from CM021103.1 coordinate 95,817,502, forward strand.
CCTCTTTGTACAAAGATATCTATTATTACCTCCATGACCAAATTATCCCTCATGAATTTTCTACTAATCAACACAAAACCTTTATCTGTAAGACCTCCATATACATCATCATCAGTGACACCATTTTTTTTCAAAGCCTAGATAACACCCTCCTTAGATGTCTTGATTCCAATGAAGCATAAGCAGCCTTACATGAGGTACACAAAGGTATATGTGGAACTCAATTGAGTGGTCCTACCTTAGCTAAGAAAATAATGCAAACTAGATACTATTGGCCCACTATGGAACACAACACCTACCACTTTATCAAGAAGTGTTGATAGTGTTAGATACATGGAGATATTATGCATGCACTTGCCCAAGAGCTTTAGTTGATCACATCACCATGACCTTTTTGTCAATGAGGACTCAACCTCATAGGAAAGATTCACCCTCCCTTATCCAACATCCATAAATTCATTATCATGGAAACCAATTATTTCAAAAAATGGATCAAGACTATCCCTATGACATACATTACTAGCAATAAAATATCCAAATTTACCCTCAATTATATCACATGTTGGTATGATGTCCCACAATCCATTGCTATAGATAATAGTTGTCCCTTCAAGAACTAGGATGTCTGTGAATTGTGTGAGAAATTCCACATTTAGCACCTCTTTTCCACTCCATATTATCCCCAAGGTAACAGCCAAGCTAAGGCATCTAATGAAACCATCATTAAAATCCTAAAGAATACTATCAATGACGCTAGTTGTGATTGGCACCTCCAACTCAATCCCGCTTAATGGGCCTACCAAAATAACATTCATACTCCCACATGAGCCACTTTGTATTCCCTCATCTTTGGCTATGAAGCCATCCTTCCTATTGAGGCTGAGTTACCTTCCTTGAGGGTATCCACGCAAGAGTTCATTGATGATGAGTATCATGTATCTAGGTTGTATGAGCTAGAGTTGTTAGATGAATGAAGATAGAATGAATTAGTCCACCTACAAACCTATTAGAATTACCTTCATTGCAACTATAATAAGAAAATATGAATTTGACACTTTAACATTGGAGACTTGGTCCTAAACAAAAATCTGATAAATCAATTGGATCATGAGAAGCCTAGAAAGTTTGAGCCTAATTGGTTGGTTCCTTACATAATCACTGCAACATATGGATTTGGTGGATATGAACTGGCTACCCTTGAAGGTGAACCATTACCAAATCCTATCAATAGCATGCACCTATTCAAATATTACACTTGATCCTCAGACAATCCCATCAAAAGTTAAAAATGCAAGATAAAATGCAAAAAAAAAAGTTGTCACCCTAATGAGAACCTAGCAAACAAGTGTCTTTTTTGACCACCAAAAAATTAATTTTTTTTTGAGAAAATAATAAAGAGAAACAATCTATCCAATAGTGAAAACCACTTCAATGGTGCTTTGGATAAGTACCATAGTGAAAACCTAGAAAACAAGTGCCATGTGTATTTAGTCTTTGCTCCATCCTCTACCTGTAAGGAAAGTAGAGGTGCCAAAATAATTTCCTAATGCTAATTCTAAGATGAGAATGCAGACATATGGTTCAATTTCAAATTATAGTTCATTAGAGATGCACATAAAGGAATATCTGATAAGAACCTAATTTAACAAACACAAAGTAGAGACCATTATTTATGAGGGAAAACCATTTCAAGAGAAAAACCCACCACACCAAGCAAAAACACTTTGTATTATAGTGAAAAAAATCCACATATAGAGTTATAGTTCATGCTTCTCAGATGTCAAATTACAATATTAATTCAGGAAGCATAACATTTCCCTGATCAACCTTGTTCTCTCTTCGAACACTTACTTGATCATTGTTACAATTGCCTAACCACATTATAGCACTTTCAGAGAGAATAATAATCATTCTACATCCTAGACCATCGCATAGACCAACTGTCACACAACAGTTTCAATATTGGGTCATCACTAAGACAAGATTCAAACTCTTGCCAATCTATTTGAGTTACACCAAAGAGTGAAACACCTGCCAAGGCTAACCATCATCGGATTATTAGTAAGACAAGATACCATGTCCCACTAGTCACTCACCGTCACACTGATACAAGCTCCTCATGGCACACCGTTGACCAATTCCATCATCACATTGGGGAGAAATCATATTGTTTCCCACCGATGGAAGAAAATCATGCGGATGTCGACTTTACCGCTTAATAAAACTCACCTTGTATCGGCATATCAGTGAGACAAAAATTTGACTCTCACTGATATGAGGATGTCATATCAATGAAGGTCACACTTGGACAAGTTAGCATGCCTTGAACCTCCTATCGCTATCCACTTGATAGGTCAGGTCCCACCACATATCATCGATGTGTTGATGAGACACTACCTAAGGTCCCAGCGATGAATCAAACTCTCACTGACGACACCACCAAAAGGGATTTTGGTCTGTCAGTGAGACAATGAAAGAACTCATGATGATAGAGGGATATCTCGCTGATAAGGGAAACTACCAACACCACAAACTATCAGATCATCACAAGAACACCCTTTGGGGTCCCATTGACCAAGAAATGTCTCGATAATGAAGAACTAAGTCAATACATGAAGACTCATTAGACCATCATTGGAACAAAAAACAAGGTCCCACTGATAGACCAAAGTTAGGCCGATCAAAGGGGTAAAGAACACAACACTATCAAGATCAAGCCAGTAAGGTGATACAACATTTCCAACATTCTCCCACTTGTTGAAGACTTACTAGCTTCTTCCAAAATCGAAGATTATTGAAAGTGATAGGCCCCAAGGCTGATCATACTGACACACCACCTCTACTTGTCTATGCTCACTGGTTTCGTTAATGTATCTACAAAATTTTCTAGAGTATCCACCTTCTCAAGAATGACCTTTCCATCCTCCACCATATCTCGTACAAAATGATATTGCACATCAATATGTTTCATCTTGGCATGGAAAGTTGGATTTTTTTTCCAAACAAATGGCACTCAGACTATCACAACAAATGATAATTTTCCCTGCATTGAACCCGATATCATAACACAAATTTCTAAGCCAAATGGATTCTTTACAGGCATGTGTTGCTGCCATATATTATTCTTTCATAGTAGATAAAGTGAATATAGTCTTCTCTTGCTCATCCAACTAACTACACCACCATTTAACGTGAAGATGTATCCATTGGTGGATCTTCTACTATAAATGTCCCCTACTAAATAAAAATCCACATAACCTTGAATGCTAATGGATCTTTGTGATCCAACTGAGTTACCATGATAGCACAAAGTGTACTGAGGGGTCCCTTTCATATATCTAAAGACTCTTTTCACAACATCCCAATGCGGTCTTCCAGGATTTTCCATAAACTAGCTAAGAACTCCCACTGCTTGGGTAATGTCTGGCCATGTACAAACTATTGCATACATTAAAATTCCAACCACACTTGCATAAGGCACTTTGGTCATGTCCTCTATCTCAGTAGGAGATTTTGGTCAATCTTTAACATATAGCTTCATTCCTTGCAACCCTAGAACAACTAGTTGCTTGCAATCAATCATTCCAAACCTCTCTAGGACAGTATTAATATACTTACTCTGGTTGATCCAAAGCTTTCTACTTCCTCTATAGATTTTTATTTCCATCCCTAGAATATACCTTGTTGTACCAAGATCTTTCATTTCAAATTTTACAGACAACTGAGATTTTAGATCATAAATCATAGTCTTAGTATTTCCTATGAAAAAGATGTCATCAACATATAGTGCAATAATAAGCACTTGATCATTTTCATATTTTTGGTACACACAATGATCAAATTTTGATCTTACAAATCCCAATGAAAAAATGAAAGTGCCAAACTTCTGGTAGTACATTCTAGGTGATTGTTTTAAACCATACAAAGATTTCTTTAACTTCCAAACCAAATTTTCTTTACCTTTTTCCACAAAGTTCTCCAATTGGCACATATAAATTTCTTCTTCAAGGTCTCCATGAAGAAATATTGTCTTTGTTGCAAAAAAGCCACACTGAGAGGGGGGTTGAATCAGTGCTGTGCAAAAATTAACTTTATTAAATTTTACCTTTCAAGTATTAGGAGCATTCAATCATGAAGCGTAAACAAGAAAATAAACACAAAACCAATATTTTTACGTGGAAACCCTCTTAGGGGAAAAACCATGGTGGATGGTCAATCCACAATTATGATTTTGAGTATACTCAAAATGAAGATTACAAAAGGGGAATGCACTTGCATTTAGGCACACTGCCTAGAGCTCACTACTCAAAGAAAAGAGGGCTTGCTACCTAAGAGTTCAAATTAAAACCATCTTAAGATTTGAACTGAGATGATAGCATCTTAAAATGCCTGATTATAGTTCTAGATTAAGTACAATAATAAATCTGCTTCCTTATAGACTGATTATGTAACTCTATTTTTCTCTTATCATACACACAATACAGATTTTCTATGCGCAAGTGAAACTATGCTTTATTGCACCTTTGCTCTACTCTAACTCATGATTCAGACATTAAATCAACATATATCTCATGGAAAATGATATGGACGATCATGTATACATATCCATAACATAGATTTATTTACACTTTGTCGGCTTCAATAGAACACAACAAAATTACAACTGTCGGCTCACATAATGAGAAATATGCAATGCGTACCCTTAATGGTCGGCCATAACTTGGCTAGGACCCAAATAGAGATATACAAACATGGAGATACTCAATTAATTAGTTCTCATACATCTGTGACTTAATACTTTCATGAGGTTGGCCTTAATACAAGAGAAACTAAGAATACGCCAATCGGATCTTCTAATTCCCATACGAATTGATACAAGCCACTGCGCTTGAATCTCAATAAAGATAATACACCAGTAATCATTGCCTAAGATGTGTAACACAAAATGATAACCTGAAATATTTACACAGGTCGATGAATGTTGGGTTATCGGATACTCTGTTCTACCTTGTCGATTTTCAATCTATCTATTGGTAAGCCTAAATGAGGATATTTTTACCTAATCAATGCATAGGGTTGCCATCAATGACAACACCAGATGATAGTTTCAGTGTCTCTTGCCAAAAATCTCCCCTTTTGGCATTGATGGCATCTCTTAGTGAAAAATGACTAAGTGCCAAATCAGTACCAAGATAAACTTCACTGCAATCCAAATTTCAAAAAATGCTACTCTCCCCCTGAGTTGATTATACCTTTTTCACTCCACTTCTCCCCCTTTGACATCAATGGAAAAGGCAGGGGTCACATACCAAAAATAATCAATCAAAATTGAGTATGTACAAGGGTGCTTCTTTACCTTACAAAAGCTAAAAGATGTCTACAAAATCCTTCTTTAGCTGCACCAGGTTTGAGTCCCAAACTCATTTGAAACTTTCCATTATGGTTTTGTGTCCACAAATTAGATAGGACAAAATTTCTATGGATTCGAGGCTGGTTGGATCCTTGAATACCATAGTTTCCTCTCCTTCCTTTAGGGCACTACCCATTACATCAATTTTGGGGCTAATGATGCTTCTAAGTTCACAGGTTCTAGAGACAATTTTATCATTTTAATGCTTCAGCCCTTTTATTTTATTTAGCAGAGACATTACTTCACCTTCAACCTTCCCAAAATCACCAGATAGGGGATCAAATGCCTCAAAGATATTTGCTAACTGACTTTCCAGATCTTTCACTTTCTTCTCATTTCCTTCTATAAACTTTGAAAAAGACAAACAGGATTTGTAAATCTTGCCTCCTTTATATAAGGCATCTTGTATGTGCTTGACACAAGTGGCCAAGGTGACTTTGTCTTGGGAAATCAATAATTTTATTCCACTGAACCTTTTAGCATCAAATTCCTTCTACACTTTTTCCAACACAAACTTTTCAAGAGACTCAAAATGAGTACTCACCGAGCTGATAAGCCTCTTCAGTTCACTAGATGAGGATTCAATTTGATCTTTCACAAAGGAGGGCATGATCTTCTCTAGTACCCTGAACGCAAGTGCCAACAATTCACTATCTTCAAAATGAGATTTTAGTAGCTCTTCTTGAGCTTTTACTTGAGAAAATGAGGCCACCTTCATTATCTAGATAAGGCTCAAGGTTGATAGGTCAATGGGACCTTTAATTAATTCCAACTCAATCTCTTCCTTATGTTCCACCAAGAATTTCTTAACTGTCTCGACAGTGTCTCTTGACTTCATCTTTACATCACTTTTCTTTTCTTCAACTAATGCTTCCTCAATTGAAGCTTTTGATTTCTCTTCAGTTTTCTCTGCCATCTCAACTGATACATTCACAATTGCTTCAACTTCCATAGGGATTTCTATGTTGTTATCTGGAAGTGGAATCTCGATGTTTTCATTGGTGTCAAAATTTCCTTCTTCTGCATCTTTGACCGAATCAGATGAGACATATTTTGTATGAGTCTCCCCAGTCACAACTTCAATTCTGTCATTTAGTAGTAGCTCTTTCAAAATTTGTTTCATTTCTTATGTAACTTCATTTGTTTGACCAAGCATCAGTTTATTGACCCTTGACTTGCTTCTGAACTTCCTTTTTGCTTTGTTCAAGAATGCTTGCATGTCTTCCACAAACATTTTTAGACACAGTTCTGCAAGAATTCTCTCTCTCATTCGTTCTTGTTTAGTTAAGGCACTTAATCTTCTTGATTCCAGAATATAATACAAACCTTTTGGGAGGCTAGACATGATTTCAACCAAATTTTTTTTAAAGATATTCAGGTGCTTTATTGTAGCTTCTTCTAGAATTATTCTATCAAACTCAGAGAAAGATTCATACCATTGATAAAGCGGTTTAAGATTTCCATCTAAGATTATTGATTTTTCAATTTTTTCAACAGTCATACCAGGTGTATCAACCTTCGTCTTCTTCTTTGCCTGAGCATCTACACTAGAGGGTTTTGGCACAGTTGTTTCTTTAGTGCCTTATTGTTTGATTTCCTTGACATCTTCATCGGATTTTGTTTCCTCATCATTAGAAATAGTCATGTACACTCTTTTTCTTTTTCTTTTCCTTCATTTGGCTTCCTTTCAAAATATATTTCTTTCACTTTTCACAGGAGTAGATTTCGCTGTAGGAGCTGAGTGATATGTCGAGCTTCTAGTTTTTCTAGTTCAGGTAGATGGTGTTGTCGAACTAGCTAATTGTGCTTTTGTTTCCTTTTAGCAGCTTGCCTTGCTGCTTCATCTTTTTCCCTTTTTTGTCTGGCTTCACTTAGTTGCTCTGTGGATATACCCAAGCATTCTGCAAGAACTTCAACTTCTTTTCTTACTCTTTTGGTTGATACCGGTTTCTTAAGCTCATTATGAATTTGAGTGTGCTTCTGTGCATAGGTACCAAACCTCTCTTCAGTTGGATCCAGAGGTTTGTTTAATAGATGTTAGCCATAAATTTCCAAAAAAAATTCCTCAACCCCATAGCCCATAGGCATGATCCAAACAGTTCTTGGATCTGTTGCTTCCATCATGCACTCATGTAAAATACCCACTCAATTTTTCCCTTGATTTCAATATTAATTAAAATGCAACAAGCACCTGTTAAGGTTAGCTCCAAAACCAAAACGATGCAAAATAGTAACTCTAACCAAGAATGCACCCTAATTCTAGATAAGGGAGGAGGGGTGGGCATATGGTTAGAGGATCCCTGGGATCTAAATAACTCAATAACTATATCTGATGACAACTGAAATAAACTCAATGCCAAGAATGACACTCAATCCCAAGGAAGGAGAGGTGTTGTCATATGGATGGGAAAAATAAACAATTACTGAAATGAAGTTACAATTGAATGGAGCTAGGCAGTGAACCAACTATGAAAGGATTCAACACTTCCACTAATTCAATGGGGGGAAGAAATTACAAAAAAACTAATTCATCTATTGCGGCAGGTATCCACTCGTAAGTAGGGATTCACCACTTATAAGTGGGTACAAAATGAGAGAAATAAACTGAGTTCTTTTTCCACACTGGCGGTAAACCATTTAGGGGTGATTAATGTGAGACATAAGAAATAATTGCAGCAATAAAGGACTAGAACATTACTACTATTTACAATCTTACAAAAAGAGACAGAGCTGTAAATTATATGAGAATTACAATAGCTTCAAAGCACACAAGAACTAGATGAACCCACACTAATTAAATACCCAACATATTCAAGAAAGCACTAGAAAACCAAACTATAATAAATCTAATATGAAATATGCAAAACTGAAATTTTGTATTAGCAAATTGTAAACTCACATAAATGCTCATAACTTCTCCAAAATACCTTTGAATTAGCTGAAATATATTGCAAAGGCATCTATGAGTATGGCATCCAAGATCACTTGATGAAACTACATAAAATCATCTTAATTTATTTGGCACGAAACCCAATGCAATTAATGAGAGGTACGACTTTCTTGAGGGGGAATTTCCTTCTTAAAAAATTAGAAACAACAAAATAAAATCTGAAAACTTGAGGGAAGAGTCACCATTAGTCTAGAAAACATTTGAGAAAATACCCATAAGCATAGAAAAATCACATTGAGAGCTGTGAGTGAAATCGACCTTCAACCATGGTGTGACCAGCAACTCAAAATCTGATAAAAACTCCAAACTTACAACTATGAAGCTCAATGTGCACTTCTGAATGAAGCACACTCTCAATCCACCATCTAGGAGACCATAGTTTCAGTTCCGAAGAATGGAGTAGAATTGCTAAGCTCCCCCTTAGTCAAAATTTGAAATTAATTCAACAACATAACTTTACAACATTTTCAAAGAGAAGAAATGAATGAGCAATGTCCTACTTTTATAGAATTGAAGGTGACTATTGTCTCTTCAACTTCCATCTTTTTTCCCTCCAAAAGGGATGCCCATTTCACTTTTAAAATATTTTAATTTTTAAAACATTATATTCACCTTTCTAGGCATCCAAAACTTGAGGAGAAATATTTACTTTAGAAATATTTAAATAGTCTCTCAATGAGGTGTCCACCCTCAAAGGTCACCTTTTAAAATAAATTTAAGTCATTAATACTAGGCCAAGGGGGCCAATAAGAAATTATAACATTAATGACTTAGAATAAATCATTTTACCCAAAATGAGCCTCAAAATGCTAAAACCCAACTATGCCCAAATTGCACTGGCCAAAATGGAAACTGAGTTGACTATTGATGCTACTGCCCAAGATGGCACTGCTAGAAATAGAATTTACTAAAAATAGTAAATTCAGAAAATTTGCCCGATGACTATGCATGTCATATAACTATGAAGCTCTCTGAAAATACAGAAAGAATCTACCATCCTCATTCATGCAAACATTCTTCAAAACCCCTATAAAATAGGAAACCCTAATTTTACCTCTGACGAGCCTACGGGCTTCCAAGAATAGGCTATCAGATACTGAAGAGCGTATGGCTAAAAATGGGGACATTATAGTCTACCCTTCCCAAAATTATTTGTCCTCAAGCAACTCAATTAGCATTCCAAAATCACAATGCCAGACCAAATTGGAACTGAATTTGATCCTAGGGTCCCAAATCAACCTAGGAGATCGATAGCCCCAACTGATGGAAGTATTGCTCTGCAAATTTTTAACACAAGAGACATCCCGATTAAGACTAAGTTGAAACACCTTGGGTGAAAACTCCAGAAATCCAACATGGGCTTTCCCATCTTCAGCTGCGAAATTGTAAACCCAAGTGATTCCAGGATTCCAAATCATTCTCAAGAACACTGCTCCACTAGTCCATTGCGCTACTCTAATTAAAACACCTACAAAATAAAGGTGGAGCAACATAACTCGGTCCATAAAATACAGTGCACCAAACAAGTCAGTGATTGGGTCCCAAATTAGTTTGTAGGACCTCCAAATCTCACTGTCATAATTCTGATCAACATCATAAATGTTGTCAAACACCCTTCCAAACCAATGCCAATAATAAAACAATGCTCCAAACTCCATCACTACACAATGCTCACCTTGAAGAAAACTAATTTCGTTGAAATAAATCCAAGAAATCTTCACATATATCACAACAAAAGTTTCAAATTGATGAATCAAATCAGCTAATAGCTCGCTACCCCAAACAATAATGTATGAGTTGGTAACAAGAAATCCACTTTGAATCAGCAATGAACTACTCATACTAGAATTTTGACCATTCTAAATTATTCCTTTTCTCATTTGAGGCATGCATTCAGTCCAAACATGAGATGGAGAAACCTGAAAATGAGATAACCAACTATCAAATAGGTCTGAAATAATTATCTTGAGATCAACATCCAGGAAGGTAAACAACAACTACAACACAAGAGTTTCTCATTAAAACTGACATAGCTACTTATGAACAAGGTTGGTGGCTTCTTCAAAAAAGGTCCCAGTGCCACCACAAACCATCTTCCAATCATATTTCCATCCCAGAACACCAATTTATGATCAGAAATGATGATCCACAGATAGAAAAAGAAGGTAGCAGCAATCTTAGAACTGAAATTTTTACACTTATCTCTCCAACCAACCTTATTTTTTATTCTTACCATTCTTCATGAGAAAATACTTGGGATCCCAAATAGTAACTTTCAATTGGAGACAAGTCCCAACACAAGAGCTAATGATCTCAAATTTTTTTTGAAAAAAATGTGTTGGTTTATCCCTTTTAGAATTTTCAATATTACCTTCTTGCCAATTAATTCCAGGATCCTATACCATCAGCAATGAAGAACCATTTCTCAGAAAAAGAACTATTCTCATATGAATCCTCTGATTCTCTCATTCCATCTGAATAAACACTTCTTTAAACTCCAATAAGTATTCAACAAATCGATGTTCATTGAAGAAATTGAACCCAAAATCTTCTGTAATGTATGGCCAGAAAGATTCCATTAATCCTTCATTAAATTCAATTCTAGAATCAATTATTCTAATAGAAGATGGTGACATAGTGAAATCTAACAAGAACCTCACAAGCACCCTCATCCAATAATAAATAAAGTCCTCATCATTGTGCCAATCAACTCTTTGTTGTTGATCAAAAATAATTTCTTCATCTCCTTGTGATCCAAGAGTTACCATTTCTTGCTAAATGGATGCATTAGGAGCAGTAGTAGATTTAACTTCATGCAACTCACATATCAACTCTCCAATGCTGGAAGAAAAATTAAAATTTCCTCCTTCAATAATCTCTAAAGAAAATCCATCATCATTTTCAAAAAGAGGATTTACATAAACCTTACTAGCGCCTTCCTCATACAACAGATTATCAAAAGTCTGAAAAACTTGTTGTTGAGAAATTTAATGCTTTAGTCTCCAAGGAAAACATTCCAAATTATATGTTTCTTATATGAGATTAAGCTCATCAAGAATTTCCTGAAGCTCCTCAGCTCTTCTTTTATTTTCTTGCTCCCATGAATATTGAACAACATAAATCTGATTCCCTACTTCAATTAGAGCCTCATGCACTTCCTGTAACTTATTTTTAGAAATCTTGTTCCACTCCAATGCCTTGTCAACAATTTTAGTCACTTTGTCTTTAACATGAATGAGGTGCAAATGACTTGATTTGATTTATTCCCAGGAAAACTTAATGAACTTCATATCAGTAATAGAGATGGAGCATACATCTTCTCCTCTAGGCACAACAGAAGTCAAATTTTCAACATGCCGATGCAATTCATCAAGCTTTGACATAAATTGAATTCCATTTTCAGTAGTTTGTGAGCTTGAACTGCAATCTTCATATGCTAGCAGAGATGATGTAGAACAACTTTGATGAATAAATATTCCAAAAATCATTTGAGCAGCAATCCCCAACTTGTCTCGCATGTGATGGACACTCTTCATCATTCCATCCATAGTGCCTTCCAATTCCTTAGATTTTTGCCTTAGCTTGTTTTTAGGTGAAGAGAAATCTACCTCATGACTACTAGAAACATCTCTTTCCACCATTTTTTCTACACATGATTCAAGGGAGCTGGTCAAATGAACTTTGTAGTGGGAAGAGATTTCAGCTTCCTCTTTCTCTTGGCTTTCAAACTAAAATTCTCCCAAATTGTGAAAAGATAATTCGTTGGTTGAACACATATCTTTTATCAACTGAACTTATCCTTCATCTAGATCTGCTCTTATGATCTCATCATTCAACTCCATGTCAACTCTTGTTTCTAGAAGTTTTTCTCTTGGATTTTCAACTTGAGGTTCCTTAACACCTGTTGACTCATTGTTTTCTACTAGAGGATAAATGGAAACTCCTTGAAAATTTGCTATGAATTTGAAAGGATTCTATCTTTCATCCTCCTCTTCAGCTTCGAAGATCTCCTCTTTGTCCACAATAGTCTTCTTCAAAAATGGCTTCAATTTTTCTTCACATTGACTGAAAATTTCTTTGACTAACAAATCAGCAGTTGGAGGAATATTCTCTTCTCATTCAAAGGCATTCTTGAGAAGGACTTGGACACTTTCGGGAAGAGTATCAGCTTCTTTGATGATGTCAATTAGAACATTTTTAACAGCTGAAAATACCCCCTCTTCTTGCTCACTCCAAGTTGAAGTGAATAGATAATCAAATAATTGATAAATCTGATTATCCATCTTCAATTCTATCAGAAGGATGCAAGATATTACTTCTGAAAATGTCTTTAAAACAACAAATCTTCTTGGAAACAAACCTCTACCAGTTTCATACAAATTTTGAAAACTTTCACTATCATTTTTAATATGATCTTCATAGTTTCATCATCATAGGGCAACTGGGGAATAACAATTCTTATTATTTCAATAAAATAAGAAGAAATCAGCAGCTCGGTCTCTTCATCAGGATGCCCCAACCAATAGGGCTGATTTAAAAAATTCACTACAAGTGCTAAAGCCAACTGTATTTCCTCCAAAGGAAATGGCTTCACTTGTCTCAGGACATTGTTCTAACAAATGAAGAATATTCTCTTCATTTCCCCTTGACTGAATTTTTTTCCAAGTCTCTTTCCAACCAAAAAGAGAGTCTCTGCCAACTTCCTCTCTTCTTCATTAAAAATACCTTAATCTGACAAGACAAGGTTTTGCAAACCTCTGAAAAGGTGTCAAGTTTGAAAATTTATGAAGCTAAAACTAAAATCTTCTGCTTTGTGATGTAGTATCGGTCTTCTTTGACTCTCATCTGATAAATGAAGCACTGAAACTCACAGGATGGCAGAAAAATAGGGTCTGATACCACTGTAAAATACCCACTCAATTTTTCCCTTGATTTCAATATTAATTACAATGCAACACGCACTTGTTAAGGTTAGCTCCAAAACCAAAATGATGTTGAATAGTAACTCTAACCAAGAATGCACCCTAAGACCCGATGAGGGAGGAGGGGTGGGCATATGGTCAGAGGATCCCTAGGATCTAAATAACTCAATAACTATAACTGATTACAACTGAAAGAAACTCAACGCCAAGAATGCACACTCAATCCCAAGGAAGGAGAGGTGTTGTTATATGGTAGAGAAAACTAAACAATTACTGAAATAAAGTTACAATTGAATGGAGGTAGGTGGTGAACCAGCCATGAAAGGATTTTGCACTTCCACTAATTCAGTGGGGGGAAGAAATTACAAAAAAAACTAATTCATCTACTACGACAGGCATCCACTCATAAGTGGGGATTCACCACTTTTTAGTGGGTACAAAATGAGAGAAATAAGCTGAGTTCTTTTTCACACTGGCGATAAACCACCCAAGGGTACTTAATGTGAGAAATAAGAAATAATTGCAGCAATAAAGGACTAGAATAGTACTACTGTTTAAAGTCTTACAAAAAGAGACAGAGCTGCAAATTATATGATAATTACAATAGCTTCAAAGCACACAAGAACTAGATGAACCGACACTAATTATACACCCAACTTATTAAAGAAAGCACTAGAAAGCCAAATTGTAATAAATCTGATATGAAATCTGCAAAATTGAAATTTTGTATCAGCAAATTGTAAACTCACATAAATGCTCATAACTTCTCCAAAATAACTCTGAATTAGCTAAAATATTTTGTAAAGGATCTCTATGAGTATGGCATCCAAGACAACATGCTAAAACTAAATCAAATCATCTTAATTTATTTGACATGAAACCCAATGCAATTAATGAGAGGTACGACCTTCTTGAGGGGCGATTTCCTTCTTAAAAAATCAGAAACAACAAAATAAAATCTATAAAATTGAGGGAAGAGTCACCATTAGTCTAGAAAAAATTTGAACAAATAGCCATAAGCATTGAAAAATCACATTGAGAGTTGTGAGTGAAATCGACCTTTAGCCATGGTGTGACCAACAACTCAAAATCTGATAAAAACTCCAAACTTACAACTGTGAAGCTCAATGTGCACTTCTAAATGAAGCACTCTCAATCCACCATCTAGGAGACCATAAATTTAGGCTCGAAGAATGGAGTATAATTGATAAGCTCCCCCGTAGCTGGATTCTGAAATTAATTCAGCAACATAGCTTCACAACATTTTCAAAGATGATAAATGAATGAGCAATGGCATGCTTTTATAGAATTGAAGGTGAATATTGGCTCTTCAACTTCCATCTTTTTTCCTTCCAAAAGGGATGCCCATTTCACTTTTGAAATATTTTAATTTTTAAAACATTATATTCATCTTTCTAGGCATCCAAAACTTGAGGAGAAATATTTACTTCAGAAATATTTAAATAATCTCTCAATGAGGCATCCACCCTCAAAGGTCACCTTTTAAAACAACTTTAAGTCATTAATACTAGGCCAAGGGGGCCAATAAGAAATTATAACATTAATGACTTAGAATAAATCATTTTACCCAAAATGAGCCTCAAAATGCTAAAATCCAAATATGCCCAAATTACACTGCTTGAAATGGAAACTGAGCTGACTGTTGATGCTACTGTCCAAGATGGTACTGCCAAAAATAGAATTTACTAAAAATAGTAAATTCAGAAAAGTTGCCCGATGACTATGCATGTCATATCACTCCAAAGCTCTTTGAAAACCTAGAAAGAATCTACCATCCTCATTCATGCAAACCTTCTTTAGAACCCCTATAAAATAGGAAACCCTAATTTCACCTCTAACGAGCCTATGGGCTTCCGAGAATAGGCTATCAGATACTGAAGAGCGTATGGCTAAAAATTGGGACATTACAACTGATCAATATTCACCATAAAGCAGATTGAATCTTTGTATTTCTCCATAATGGTGGTGGGAATTCTTTCCCTAGCATGCATGCCAACTTGAAAGCTTTTGAAATAACCCCAGATATATGCATTTTTGGTTTTGATATCTATAAAATTGTACAATAGATTCCTAATCTATTTATCTACCCTAATGTTCTTTTGCCACTGAACTTTTTTAACACTCGGGACTTCCTCCATGAAATAAAAAAATAAACATAAAAGAAGACTACCATGTTTGAATGGATTTTTTTTTATTTCTTGATCTTCGCAAGGTTTTCCATCAACTAAATCCTTAATAATTTTTAGAGATCATATTCCATATTTTCTTTTACCATTTGGTAGGTGGTATAAATTGTTGTACTGGATACAATGTTTTCTCAACTAGAGTGGTAAATCTTATAACCAATTACCGTAGATTCAAATCTAACATTTATATCAGCAATATTATCAACAGACATTGCTCTCCTATCAAATGTCGAGCCTGTGGCGTTGGTGACAATTTGATTTTTCACGGACTTCAAAATAAGTAGACCACTAGAGGAATTCAGACCAGTTACTGCACTTATGACTTCTTTATTAATTTTGAAGGGAATAGTAAGACATGTAAACTCATCATGTACCTGAATCAAGACATAACGAACCCATTATGATTCCATAAACATTGAAAATTTAACCATCAGAGTGAATTTCTTTGTTTCCAGGATTTGGTCTTCCGGTTTTACATTGAAGTTTTCATCAACGATATGATGATTGTACAAATTTATAAGTTGAGAGCTTCCCATCTCTTGAATATTTGCATGAATGTAAGCCCTAATTTCCTTTGTATGCAAGACTTCATGCGAAACTGACGAAAATTCCCCTAATGGATCGGTCTCTAAAGAATTGTAGGGATGAAATTTAAATTCAGGACAAGGTCTGTCCTTAACTTCAACCATTAAAATAGTATTCATCTTGCCCAAATCATAAAGTTCAAGAAGTTTCTTAATAACTAATTGTTTTTTTTCGTTGGACCCCAAATCGATCGCTAAATCACCTTCACTCTTGATTTTATCCTTGATTCGCCTTAGGTCACCTGGAGCTTTACAACTTCTTTCTCTCCAGATGGAAAAGTGACAAATGAGGAATATAAGTGACCTTTTATCACTCGCATACCTAAATTTTTGTTGTAATAAATGCATTTTCCCTAATTCATCTGGTTGCACCATTTCCATGTATAGAAACCTGATAAATCTTATGTAGAATTTTAATATGGTATACCACTTCCTTTGATAAGTTCAACAATATTTTTTGGGCATCTATCCATCTCTAGCATGTACTTACATCCAGTGTCATTTACCGGTTAGGGGGTTTAATGATTTTATTGACTACTCCCCCTGGGCCAAAGGCTTGAGACTAATTCTCAGAGGAATTACTGGAGGCAGGTTCCGATGCAGGTGCAGTTTCTTCAATGGAGGGTCTCTTCTTGACCCATTTTTTCTGCATTTTTTGCCTAACCTCATCTATAGTGACTTTACCTTTTCCTTTCACATCCTTTTACATATTTCTTCTTTGATTTACCATAAATTTATGTTCCGACAGAATCTAGCAATGTTTCCAGTTTTGTTGCAAATTGTAGCATACAACATTCCTCTTACCAAACTAGTTATTCCATTGGTTTTCTATTGATTTACATTGATTATAAATATGTCTAGGTCTATTGCAAGTATATAATCTAATTTTTTTGTGAAGTTGATTTATCATAGTTCTGCATTCATTTGACTTATGACCAATCTTATGACAATTGAAACACTGACCTAAGAAAGATGGACCACTATGATTCATTCTACTTCTGCACTAAGAATCCATGTGTCCAAGCTTGTTGCAATTAAAACAATATCCATTAAATCTCTAAGAATTGGGTTGTCTTGCTAGATACCTAACAACATTATTTATCTGGTTTCCTTGCCTAAATCACCTTTGTTCAGATTTTGAGCTTGCTCCTTTCTCAAATCCAAGACCTCTTTTATCACCATGAGTCCTCTGATTATCAATTAGTTCATTGAGCATGGTTGAGATGGATTTGAACTTCTCCTTCTACTCATTTTAAGTAGTAATTTCATTTCCGAGATCATCCAGTTGTCTTTCAAGTGCTTCTTCACTATTTCTGTATACTTCCAACTCATCATTCAATCAACTATAGACTTTGGATTTTTCTTTCAGGGACTGTGCTAGGTTTTCTTCATTTTTCTTTCTATCTTCAATCTCTTTGGTCATTCTCATCATGATGGATTCCATTTTAGCCTTCAGAACTATATTCTCTTGGGTAATATTTTCACATTACTCTATATTTTCTTCCAAGACTTTATTGGTTTGTTCATCTTTAGTGCTCTTGTTATCTTTCTATTGAATTTGATCACAAAGTTCCTTTCTCTTCTCTCTCGACTTGTTGATTTTGTCTTTCAGAGACTCAATGATTTTTTTTGCATCATTGAGATTCACTTGTAGTTTCTAGACTTCATCTTTTGACTGATCAAGGTCATCTAAGGCCACCATAAGCTATTGTTCAAGACTTCTTGAATCCATTTGAAATTTCTTCTAAGATCTCCCAAGCTATTAGACTTATTCTTCTGAGGAACTAGCTCTGATACCAATTGTTGGAAACAAGCCACACTGAGAGGGGGGTGAATCAATGTTGTGAAAAAATTAACTTTATTAACTTTTACCTTTCAAGCATTAGGAGCATTCAATCATGAAGCATAAACAAGAAAATAAACACAACCCCAATATTTTTACGTGGAAACCCTATTAGGGAAAAAACCATGGTGGATGGCCAATCCACAATTATGATTTTGAGTATACTCAAAATGAAGATTACAAAAGGGGAATGCACTTGCATTCAGGCACAATGCCTAGAGCTTACTACTCAAAGAAAAGAGGGCTCGCTACCCAAGATTTCAGATTAAAACCATCTAAAGATTTGAACTGAGATGATAGCAACTTAAAATTCCTGATTATAGTTCCAAATTAAGTACAATAATAGATATGTTGCCTTACAAACTAATTATGTAACTCTGTTCTACTATGATCATACACACAATACAAATCTTCTATGTGCAAGTGAAATTGTGCTTTATCACACCTTTTCTCTGCTCTAACTCACAATTCAAACATTAACTCAACATATATCTCATGCAAAATGATACAGATGATCATGTATATATATCCACAACATACAATTTATTTACACTTTGTCGACTTCAATAGAACACAACAAAATTACAATTGTTAGCTCACATAATGAGAAATATTCAATGCACACCCTTAATCGTTGGCCATAACTTGGCTAGGACCCAAATAGAGATATACAAACATGGAGATACTCAATTAATTAGTTCTCATACATCTATGACTTAATACATTCATGAGGTCAACCTTAATATAAGAGAAACTGAGAATACACCAATTGGATCTTCTAATTCCCATATGAATTAATATGAGCCACTGCGCTTCAATCTCAATAGAGATAATACAGCAAGTCATAGGGTTTCCATCAATGACAACACCAGATGATAGTTGCATTGTCTCTTGCCAACAATGTTCACATCCATCTGTCCAATCTCTAAGTCATACGCTACTGCAAGTGACAAAAGAAATCTGATAGATGTCAACTTAGCTAGAGGGGAAAAAATTTCACCATAATCAATTCCCTCTACCTGAGAATAACCTTTCGCAAAAAACCTAGCTTTATACTTTTCAACACTATCATCCAAACCAATTTTATTCTTACATACCCACTTATGACTAATAGGCTTTTGAGTGTTTGTAATCAAAGGATAGGAACAATTTGCATCCAACATGGAAAATCCATACCTTTTAGGTTGTCACTTTTCACATGTAGACCTCCTCATAGGTTGAGGCTAAGGTTTTGGTTCTTCTTCTTTAGAACTCTCAAAGCTACTAGAACTCTCCTCATATTCAAGTACACTTCATAGTTCCTCTTTATCTAGAGTTTGAGGAATTTCAACTACCTTTTCTTTGTTTTATTCTTTCTTCTCTGACTGCAAATCCACTGAAGAAGGTTTCAGCTCACAATATATTACACTTGTTGTATACAACCCTTTCATTCACCAGATTCCAAAGCTTGTATCCTTTCACACCAATGTCATAGCCAATGAAGATACATTTTACAACTTTTATTTTTCAATTTAGATCTTTTCTCATTCAACACATAAGCATGTGCCTCATAGCCAAAGACTCTCACATGTCTTAAAGAGGGCTTCTTACTAGACCAAGCTTCCATAGGAATCTTATCAACAAGTGACAAAGAGGGAGATCAATTTGATAAATAACATGCTATAGCCATAGCCTCACCCGAGAACTTCTGCTCCATACCAACATTGCTCAACATGCTTCTCACGTTTTCCATCAACATCTTGTTCAACATTTTAGCAACTCCATTTTTTTGTGGAGTGTAAGGTGTAGGTTTATGCCTGTTTATTCCATGGTCTTTGCAATACCTTTCAAAATCTACAGAACAAAACTCACTATCATTATCTGTCCTCAGACATTTAATTTTTCTACTAGTCTAATTTTCTACCAAGTTTTTAAATTCTTTAAATTGACTGAACACTTCTGAATTAGTTTTAAAAAATACACAAATTACCTTCTCAAATAATCATCAATAAAAGAAACATAATATCTTGATTTTGATAACGAAGGAACATCTACTGGATGAAAAATATTAGAGTGAATATAATCGAGAACACTAAAATATTTATGAGGACTAGAATAAAATGAAACACGGTGTTTTTTTCCATATATATAATGTTCAAAAAATTCAAACTCAAGGTTACAATCATCAATCCCTTCAACTAGGTTTTTATTTTTCAAAAATTTCAAGCCTTTCTCACCAATGTGGTTGAATGTTTGATGCCTAAGCATGGTCTTTTCTGCAAGGAGTTTCACCTCAAAATATTTTTCACCTAGAAGAACTTTGTCTTCCTTCTCTACATGAGCAACCTTTTCATACTTTACATAGACACTATTACATTGACTAACATGTGCATCTAGCTTGTCTAGAGTACCAATTCGAGCAATCCTATCCAAAACCATCGAGCCTCTATTCATATTGCATCCACCATTTTAGATGAAACTTACATGGCGACATCATTCAACTTGCTAATAGAAGGTAAATTTTGAGCCATAATTGGTATATGCATTATGCCAACAATTCATTTGATCCTTTCGCTGGTAAATTTTGACCCAATTTCCGATGAAAGGTTGTCGGAATTTTGACGAAATTTCGTCGGAGGAATTTTTTTGAACTTTCGTTTGAGGAATTTCATCGAAAAATTGATGAAATTGGAAACGTTGATTTTCTGACCCAGCCGACGATCTTGGGTCGGAAAATCAACATTTCAAATTTCATCGATTTTTCGATGAAATATTTCCGATGAACAATCGTCAAAATTTTGACGAACTTTTGTCAGAAATTGGGTCAAAATGTATTAGTGTTTTGTTAGCAAATTGAATTTTGACTCTTCCACAACCAACAATTTCTAGAGATGAGTCACTTGCTAGATACACCTTTCCACCAACATACTTTTCATACTTTATAACTAGTCTCTATGAGATGTGATGTGAAAAGATGCCCCTGAGTCAATTATCTAGACATCATTTGATTCCTGAGTCACCAAGGCTGCAATAAAGGCATCTACATCACTCTAAGAAGAATAATTATTCGACGAATTGTTTTTCTTCTTCTTTCGATCCTCCTTTGAATCCTTATAGACATGACCAGGTTGCCCATAATTCTAGAATTTCACCTTGGACTTCTTGTTAGGAGACTTTGATCTCCCTTCAAATTTTTATCTTGACTTCTTGTCCTTCTTCTTTCCTTTCTCCTTCAATCTACCTCAAACAAAAAGATCCTCCTTTGCCATCTCAAAAGATTTTCTTTGCATCTCTTCTAACAATAATAAGGCAACCACATCCTCTATCTTGAAAGTGGTTGTATTACTCTCAATCGTCATCACTAAATGATCCCATGAGTCAGGAAAAGAACACAACAAGAGCATACAATGATCCTCATCATCTATTTTTACACCTACATATGTTAACTAAGCAATGAGCATATTGAACATATTTAAATGATCATCCACAAACACCCCTTGATTTTCAAAGATTACAACTTCTTCCTCAAGAATAGCTTGTTCACCAAAGACTTTCCCTGATAAATGTCACCAAGTTTCTTCCACAACGAAGATGTAGACTTTTATTCATGAATATTTAGGAGAACAAAGTCTACTAGATAGAGTCTTATGAACACTATAGTTTTTATATCTGTGAGGTCCCATTCTTCTTGCTTCATGCCTGAAGGTTTTGTTCTAGATACAACAATCCAAAGATCTCTAGATCCACTAATAGGTCTTCCATTTTGAGTTTCCACAACTCAAAATTTCCACCATTGAACTTTTCAATTTCTATCTTCCCTGATGTGGTTTCCATCCCAATCTACAATTGAGATTACTAGATTCCTCTAGAAGACTCCCACTTCGGAATTAGCATAAAAAATCATCCAACCCACAAGGATAACACAATTGGTGAGGTTATGATACCACATGTAAGGAAAGCATAGGTGCTAAAACAATTTCCTAATGTTAATTCTAAGAAGAGAGTGTAGACATATGGTTTAATTTCAAATTACAGTTCATTAGAGATGCATGTAAGGGAATATTTGATAAGAAAAGAATTTAACAAACACAAAGTAGACACTAGTATTTACGTGGGAAAACCATTTCAGGAGAAAAACCCACCACACCAAGAAAAAACACTTTGTATTACAATGAACAAAATCCACATACAGAGTTGCAGTTCATGCTTCTCTGATGTCAAATTACAATATTAATTTAGGCAACATAACATTTCCCTAATCAACCTTGTTCTCTCTTTGAATACTCACTTGATCACTATTACAATTGCATAACCACATTATAGCACTTTCAAAGAGAATACTAATCATTCTACATCCTAGGCTATCCTGTAGACCAACTATCACAAAATAGTTACAATATCGGGTCATCATTGAGTTAGGCTTCAAACTCTCACCAATCTATTTGAGTCACATTGATGAGTGAAACACCTGCCAAGACTAACCATTATCAGAGTATCAATGAGACAAGAGACCATGTCCCACTAATCACTCATCATCCAACCAACATGATATCCTCATGACACACTATTGACCAAGTCCATCATCACATTGGGGAGACACCATATCATTTCCCACCGATGGAATAAAATCCTACCTATGTCCACTTTACCACTTAATAAATCTCACCTTGTATCATCATATTAGTGAGACAAGTTGACTCTCATTGATATGAGGATGTCATACTGATGAAGGTCACACCTAGCCAAGTCAACATGCCTTCAATCTCCTATCGCTATCCCCCTGATAGCTCAGGTCCCACCATAAATCATCGGTGTGTCGAGGAGACACTGTCTAAGGTCCCAGTGATGAATCAAATTCTTGTTGAAGACACTACCAAAAGGGATTTTGGTCTGTCAGTGAGATAATGAAAGAACTCATGCTAATAGAGGGGTCTCTTGTCAATAAGGAAAACTACCAACACGATAAAATGTCGGGTCATTGTGGGGACATCCTTTGGGGTCCCACCTACCAAGCAATATCTTGGTGATTAATAAATAAGTCAATACATGAAGACTCATTAGACCATCATTGGAAAAACAAACAATATCTCATCGATAGGCCAAAGTTAGGCCGATCAAAGGGGTAAATAACACAACACTAGCAAGATCAAGCTAGTAAGTTGAGACAAAATTTCCACTACCATCATTCTATCTAGTTTTCCACCTTCACACATAATAATCCTTACATTCACCTTCATGCTGTTGTCCTTCTCATGACCTATGAATAGTTGACATTACATGCACATCTTAGAATTGCATCTTCAAAATATCCTAGACTTGGTATTAAAGGGATCCTAGACATGGTATCGAAGGCCATCACTCCCAAAAATACAAAAAAATCAAAATATTCCTAAAATCCAAAAACATCCAAATAATCTTTCAAAAAAGATAAAAACATGGAAATATTCCAAAAATCCACAAAAATCAAATAACCTTCAAAATCCAAAAATAGTGTCAGTCATGTCAATCCGATTCGGTCAAACTATGATGTTTCTACGCATGCTACATAGGCAAGGTCATCATTGATGATCCCTCGACACACTAGATTACTCCTTTAGGGTTTTTTGATTTGATTCAATCATGATTCACTCCATAATAAATTATCCATGGTCAAGGTCAGTCAAACTACGATGTCACTGCATTTCTACATAGGAAAGTCTATCATTGATGAGCCCCAAGGTACTAGGTCAGTTCCTTAGGGGTTTTTAGTTATGCCATGATCCTATTGTCATGAGGATAGCAAACTTAAGCTAAGTGTGAAATTTAGCTATCATTTGAAACATTGGATCATATTTAGGCTATGGGTTGCTTATGGTGAAGATGAACCTCCAGAGTGGGTTGGTTCCTCTTATGTGTTGGGTGAAAATTTTGTAATCCCTTTTAACAGATTATAAAACTTAACTTCAACCATAGTTATGTGAGATAGAATCTCTCCTCTTAGAAAGGGGAGGCACCCTTCTTAATGCTTATTGAAACTAAGGAAAAATAATCAAATATTTACAACAATGTACACTACAATAATGATTTGGGGGTGTGTCACATTAATGATTCTATCTTTTTTCAGAGAATATGTTTTACAATGTTTCACAATTTTAATCTCTAGATGCAATTTAACTTCAAATTACAACTAAGCAGTAATTCCAATATTCCTATCTTGTCAAAGCAAAGCCTAGGAATACTAACATAATATAGATAAATAATAAACAAGGAAGCTCATGGAGGCACAAAGTCGTTCTGAAGTTTTCGATAGTGAATCTTTCAAAATAGTAACCAACATTGTAAAATAAGCACAAAGTCTTCAATATAATTCATAATTAATCCCATGAATAGAATGAATGAATATAAGCACAAATTCTTATAGATAATTCACTAATAGCATCATCAATAGCACAATTTCAAGTAATGGGTGTAGCTCAAAGTCTACATAGATTTACTCAAAAGATCTTTCAATCTCAACTACTAGTCATTGTCAATTTCAATCAAATCACAAGATAATTTTTTGCAACACAAAGTTGTGTGTGCAACTTCACTTCTTTATTGATCAAAAATAGATTCACAAAAATGAACTTAAAGTTTCAATATTTTCTTCACAATTGGGCAACACTTCGTTGCATAAGATAAAAATCCCAATTACAATAGAATCCTCTCTTATTTATACATGGGAGAGGAGAGATAATCTAGGAAAAACCCTAACTAACCAGTTGACTTATTCAAAAAAAAATTCCATGAATGTAGGAGAACATACTTGTTTTACATGTAATTACATTTTTCAAAATGACATGTAAAATGTTGAAGCCTATCTACATAAAGCATAAAAGAAAGCATATGAACTATCTAACTCTATATATGTAAGAAGACTTTATGGTTCCTTTCTCTTGCCTTGGAAGTCTTCATATTTATTCTTAATTTCTTGCATGAATGCCTCATCTAGACCAACTTTATAGTTAAAAATTGTATGAACCTTTGTGATTGAATTTCTTGCAAATGGGAAAATCTCTTTGCATCTATCCAAATTTGTCTTGAGGTTGTCTAGAGAAATATGTATATCACAAAAAGCATGCATTGAATTATTTGAAAAGACTTCATCTTCAACCTACTTCATGATAGCTTCTTTAAAGATATGAGCAATCTCACTTACCAGGAGGAAGGTATGATCATCATCAAGAAGTTTTCTCAGCAACTCCTCAATTCCATTCACCATGACAATACGATTCCCTTTGAAATCTTCTTGTAATTTTTGTATGTCCTTGATGAGAGACTTGATAACCTGTATGAGGTTATTAAGAGATTCTCTTATTTCCACATACTTATCTTTGTCAGGAATTACCTCAACTTCCACTAATTTTTTGAGTTTTGTCTCTTTCATTTGTGACCAAAATGAGAGACTTCATTCTATTTCTTTCTACTCTATGGAAAGTGTACTTGCTTATTTTTCTAGCTCCAATTTCTTTTTGGCTATTTGAGCAGTCTTTTCATTAGCAAAAATTATGAGCTACAAGCCCTATTCTATTATCTCATTAACAAATTCCTATAACACTTTACCCTTGGAGTAAAACTTCTCCACTTTTTTCACTGTTAGTTCTTCAACATTTATCATGGCCATAACATTTATCATGGCCATAGGTTGCACATTCTCTGAAGAACCTGTGATCCTTCTCATGGCTGAAGCATACTATTCAACCTTCTCCTTGTACATATTTCTAGCTCACTCCATCTTATCAAGTCTACCTGATAATGCATTTAGGACCACTTGTGTGTATTCTTTGCCACTTGCATTAGTTACCTTACCAAGTTGAACCCTTGTTACAATGTAATATTCCATAGTGATATCATCCTTTCCTTATGGAGGTATCCTAATTTTCACATACTTATGACCTGACTTGTCCACATGAAGTCTTGAATGAACCTTTGCCTTCTTTTTCCCCTTGGATTTTGAAAGAACTATTTCCTCAAGATCTAGCTCATCTAGGGAAATCATTTGTTTCTTGTGTTTTGATACTTGAGAAACCAACCAAAGAGGAAGAAATAAATTATTTCCTTCTTGACTTACTGTTAATTCTTGTGTAATAGCTTCCTCTATAGGAATGGTTGTTATAGTAACAATTGGAGTAATATCAGTCAAGATTGCACTAGTAGATTGCAAACCAAGAGGATCATGCAATGAATCCTTCATGAACCTATATAGCTTAGCCTAAGAATAAATATCATTTGATGGGGAGGATAGGCTAGGAATGGATGATGGAGAACCTGAAGAGACATCAATAATTTGAAAAATGGAACCTATAGAGGGAGTATAACGAATTGATGGTGTCGAAGGAGGAATGGTGACCTTTAATGCATGTAGAGTTGTTGTAGGAGGAGGTGAAGTGGGAAGAGGAGGTATAGGGGTAGTAGGATTGGCAGGAGTATGAGGAATATTGGTAGTAATAGGAGATGATGTATGAGGGAGATTGCCAACAATGTTCTCATGGGGAGATAATCTCATTTCCTCATCATCCCTTTCTCCTTCCTCATTACCTTTCTCTTCTTTCTGATCCTCTTCTAAATGATCATCCTTTGTAGATTCTTCAGATGCAGACTCTTTTGATTCTTCACTCTCATTTATTTCTTCTTCTTTTAAATATTCCTTAGTTGTAAGTTCTTGTTCCTTAGTATCCTACTCTTCCTCAATTGATTACACTGTACTCTTACATCAAGTGAATTTGATCTTTGGACCTCTATGTAGAGAAGAGGGAGCAACATAAGCTCTATGTTTTGTTTGAATTTCGTGTTGACAACTAGCTTCACCTTCTGATTTTTCTCCTTTGGATTCTATTCTAAAAGATTTCATTTGAAAAC
This sequence comes from Sequoiadendron giganteum, assembly GCA_007115665.2. Classification (NCBI taxonomy): domain Eukaryota; kingdom Viridiplantae; phylum Streptophyta; class Pinopsida; order Cupressales; family Cupressaceae; genus Sequoiadendron; species Sequoiadendron giganteum. Next base: position 95,844,274 of record CM021103.1, read on the forward strand.
CATTCCTTTGTAACCATTAATTTATATTATGCAGAATGGGAGCAAGTCTTCACCAGGATCTTCGAAATCATCTAGAATATCAGCTATGCCTAGATCCTTGATTTTCTCCATTTTCAACTTACAAAAATTTTTCTTTGAATGTCTTCTTCATCTCTACATCTAGCCCAAATATCCTCAAAATGATAGACATGGTGATTGTGCTTCTTGAGTTTTATATTCACATTTTTTTAGTCAAAATCAAACCTATATCTACATGTCCTTATGGCCATAATTTTCATTTTAGTTGCTACTGATTTTTCTATTTGCACACTCTAAATAGTATAACTTCCAATAGTAATTGGAAACTTAAAGCCTGGCTTATGGATTTTTTGGTGTTCTTTATGAATTGAAATTAACTTTCTACACAACTCCATTAATATCCTCTTGTCAAAAGGATATCTAGGTAACATGTATGGGAACCCAGTATAGCAACCTAATCTCAAATATGTGAAAGTAGGAAACTACAAGAAGATACATCCAAACTTACTAGCAACCTTGTAGGCTTCATCTGATACTCTCTTCTTTTCCAGAGTTGGATCAAAATTGAAAAGAAAAGGTGCAAAGAAGGCATCAATGACTCTCTTGAAATTCTTGATACTATTCCACAAAGTTATCTAAGAATAAAAATTATATAGCAGCAACTAAAATTTGTTTCCCTTTCTTGAAAACCCTTGAAACTATCACATAACAACAACAACATATACCAGGTAAGAGGTCATGTAAAAATTCAAAGTGATCGATACATTAATTATTTGCTCATGGATCTCATCATTAATTTGTGTACCCCAATCAATGTGTACTTTCTTCCTCCTAATGATTTAGATGTACTCGTACATCCAATCTTGGAAATAGCTTGAAATAGGTAAACCTTTTACCCTACTTAGAAGAATAATCATATCTCAATCATCTTCCTTGAAATCACTTTGAGGAAGAGCTTTAGGCCATCTTGAGATAGTGGGCCTTGGAGTCTCCAACCATTGAGAGTTAATCAATTATTTGGCTCTATTCGAATCTTTATGATATACCTCTTGTGCTTGCTGAATATAAATAGTGGTATAATTCATGTGTGGAACCTATAAAACTATATCAAAGAATTTAGGATCTAACCTCATCATGATTTTTCTAAAAGAATCTCTCACTTTTTTCCTCCATGATCTAATGTGAGGCAGCTTGTAAGACAAATTCTGAATAGTGAGAAACAATTGGAAATGAAGCCTCTAAGTGTAGGTTACTATGAATGATTGCACACAAATTTTATTTTAATGGCTTCTTCTAGTTCTTTTCACAAAATCCTCCATATCTTGGTGACCAATCTTTGTGTCTTTGATTTCATCAATTTTAGACGTAACATTGGGCGAATAAACACCTTGGTACTTGTACTTCATTTTTTCCTTTTTAGAAGATGACGAATGTTCTTTTTTTGTCATTTAAGTTCACAAAACACCACTAAAAATCACCTCTGAAGACACCTGATGAGAATTGAGAGCAACTGTAAGGAAACATGGATTAATTAGATGTTAAAAGCATATGTGTTATAAGGGAAAACAAAATGATTGAAGCTGGAAAATAACTTTGGAATGGGAAAATGTGAGCTATGATGCATGGAAAATAGATCAACAGCAATGGAACAAGGTTCAAAAAGAAAATGGAATTATTTTTTGAGTGTTAAGTGCAAAATTGTCTTTTGTGTAAGAGCACTGAAAATAAGTGCCCTTACATCTTGGAAGATCCATCTTATGTGAAAAAGAATTGAAAAATAGTACTCTGACATGTCTTGGAACTCTTAGAAGGAATTGATGTCAGAGCATTAAAAAACAACGCTTTAACATCTTGGAAGAAAGTTCAAATTCGTGCAATAGTGCTAAAAATTACTGCCTGTACACATGCCCTAACATGATGTTGAGTTAAGTGCAAGAAAAAGTATTTTCACCACTATGAAATATAGGGGGGAAGATAATCTTATGTAGGAGTAGTGATTTTCACTGCTGCTACATCTTAAAAGATGGGGAAAAGCTATGAAATGCATAAGTGATGAAAATCATCACTCTTGCATATAGGAAGAACCTTTTGTGATGAAGCGGTAAAAATCATTTCTATGACATATTACCCTACAAAAAACCTAAGGAGATTAATCACCACTTAAAACACAAAAAATTAGAAGTAAAAGCATTTAAAAATTACACTTATACATTTAAACTTAGAAATAAACTGAAAGAAAACTAAAACCCGCAAAACACTTAAGAACAAAAATTGCAAAAAGAAATACAAAAGAAATCTCATAGAAAACACATAAAATGTAAATACACCCCTTCATATGAAGAAATCAAACATTTTAGAATAGGAAAACAACAAATAAAAAGGGCAACATACTTGGAGATAAAAATGGCCGCGTGCCCTAAAATGATGAAAACAAAAACCTAGACAAATTTCCCATGAAATTTGTTGATATACAATCAAGAAGGCTGTAAGGTTCTTAGCATGAAGAAGGGAGAAGAAAACATGTTAGAATGAGGAGAAATGGCCTTAAAATAACTTTAATAAGTCACTTTAATTTTTTTGAAAATGAACTATTAATAACTCAAAGTACATTAATGATATGCATGTGAAAGGGAGGGAAAATGCAGGAGTGGTGAAAATCACTGCTCCAATATTTTCAAAAATGTTGAAACTACATAAGTGGTGAAAAATACTACTCTTACATGTCCAAGACTTGACAGAAAACCACATGTCAAAGCGCTAAAAATCAGTGCTTGTACATATGACATGAAGTAAGTGTAAAGTGTAGGAGCCCTAAAAATCAACACTCTAACACTTGTGGAAATTTCATGACTTAACCCATGTAGGAGTGCTAATTTTCAGCACTCTTACATGAGCTAAAAAAATTCTAACTCCCGAAAGATGAAAATTAACAAAACATTCATTTTGAAGATTTTTGAGAAACAAACAAGGACAAACGCTTGAGTGGACAATCCAAAGCCTAGGACTACGCACTAAGGCTAATCAAAATTTTCCTTGTTTTGCATGCTTGAAGTAGACAGATCTATGGAATGGACAAGTTGCATAGGGGGTTATCCTGTGAATCGAGTGCAGCTGGATTCGAGGATAACAATTGGCTCTAGTTGGGGTGCTTCCTTCAATCATTCTTAGAAACAAATGAAGGGAGAAGAACTCCAGAGTCCAAGTGCCTTTATCCATCCATTAGGCATAGAGTCAGATGACAAAAATAAAAAGACTCAAAAAGACACAAAAACAAAAAGATGCAAAGACTATAAAAATATTTACATTGAACATCTGTCACCTCATTGTGTAAAGTGTTTCAAATGTTGCCCACTATGGGGAAGAGAAAATAGTGTCCCATCTTTGTATTCCAAGAGAAAGATATTTTCACCATGTAGTTGATGAATCTTGAACAACCTCATCCATAGTGAATCAAACTTTCCATGCATACCTTTTGGCTCTCTTCACTTGTCCCACAAGAGAACAAGATCACCAACTTGAAAATCACAAGATTTAGCCTTCTTTTCAAAAATATTTTTAACTTATTCTTGATGCTTCGTGATATGGTTTGCTACTTGAACATGTTTTTCCTCTAATTCGAAAAGATACATTATTCACTTATCAACTAAACTATCAAAAGTCTCATCCTCAATGGATTTAGCCAACTCAAGAGGGTAGGAATTTCTAATGTAATTGGAGTTTTAGCATTCAACCCATACAAGAGCTGAAAAGGAGACATGCCTATTGCCCAATTTAGAGTGATCCTATTTGTCCACAAAGGATCAACCAAAGCTTTGTGCCACAAACATTGATTTTCATCCACAAGCTTGTGGATAATAGTCACCAAGTTTTTATTGTTAGATTTAGCCCGACCATTACCTTGTGGGTAATAGTCAGATGAATGTGATAATATAATACCATGCTAAAAAAAAGACTCAGTAATCTCACTTGACAAGAAAGAAAAATCATTATCAACAACAATTTTACTTGGCATGCCAAACCTAGATATGATGTTTTCCTTCAAAAAATTACACACCACTTCTAAAGTAGCGTGCTTAATCAGAATTGCCTCCACCCATTTGGTGAAGTAATCAATTGCATTAAGGACATAAATGTGTCCAACACTTGAAGTTGGATTTTGTGCGCCGATGAAATCAATCCCCCACTACTAAAAGGGCTCTTCACTGACGACCAATTTTAAGGATAGAGCTGCCAACATTGGTCTACCTATGAACTGCTAACATAGTTTGCATTTACGTACCCATGATTTCACATCTTGAAAAAGTGTAGGCCAATAATATTTTTTTCTCAAGATTTTATGAACTATAATTGGTGTTGAGATATGTATTCCACAAGCTAAGTCATGATAAGACTTCAACAAAATTTTCTATTGTGCTTTATCAACACAATGTAAGAAAGTACCATCTAATGCATGCTTGTACAAACCATTGTCCCACAAGACAAAATTTTTTGATTTCAATTTAATGGTTCTTTTATCCTTTGGAGTCAAATGATTTGGACATTCTCCATATGTGAGAAAATGAGCAATTTTTGAATAAAATTCATCAGTTGTACTAAAAAACAACTCCATTGGAAACTCATTTATACTTACCTCTTCAGATTCCAAAATTTCTTCATTAGGACTATTATTAGTTGTGAGTTGACATAAACCTCAACCACACACCAACTTGGTGGGCTTAATATCCATTTCATATTCTTGAATTTTGGAAATCCAATTTCCCCTCTTTGTGACTTAATGGTTGAATTTGTAACCAAGACTTTAACATGGTTGTTAAGGATGTAAAACCTAAAATTATTTACTACCTTAACCATGACAAAATAATGCTTCTCCATTTGGAAATATTTTAGTTCATGATTCTTCAAGGGATAACTCATGAATGAAATCGGGGATTCAAACCTTTCACTATTCTCTTGCACCAGAATTGCCGAGGGTGTATGCTTATAAGCATAGCTACACATGATAAACTCCTTTGTGTAGTTTGGACAAACCAACACCAATGAATGAACAATAGCCTCTTTGATATTATTAAATGCAACTTTTCATTATGTTTTCCATGTTGGTAACACAAAGGTAGACAACTAAGAGGGGGGTGGTGAATTAGTTGTCATAGAAATTATATTGATTTAAACTTATTCTCAGATCTGATAATTAAACATGAAAGTATAGACCATAAACACATCAGAGACACACATAACACCAATATTTTTACATGGAAACCCTATTAGGGGAAAAGCCATGGTGGAGGTTAATCCATAAGTTTATACTCTATTAAAAGTATATAAAATGGGGAATGCACTTGCATTCAGGCACACATCCTAGAGCTCACTGCTCAAATAAAAAAAGGCTTACTGCCCAAAGGAAGACACACTATCTTATAGACACATTTAGATTAAATCCATCTAAAGAATTTTAACTAAGAAAATAACATATGCTAATGCTTGATTATAGTTTCGATTAAGCACATAAAATTTTCTCACTCTTCTTCACACTTAACTTCTTCTTTCAAATGATCTAAACTTTATTCACACACAACACTCACACTTCACATACTTCGCATTACACAAAAATCTTGCACATCTTGCACACACCCAAATGATATAAAAAATTGGTTATATATATCTACATTTAAGGATAACATCATCTTCATGTCAACTTCAATAACATATTAAATGAATACAAACTAACTGCCCAAAATAATAACTAATTATCAGTGTGAATCAGCCAAGGTTGGCCACAACATAGTGAAGACCTAAAATAATATCCTTGAACATGAAACACCTTCAAAAATTATTCCTCGAGGATCCACAACATGCTACAATCACCTTATTGGCCATGAACATGAAAAACATGAACACACAAGAGAAAATATTCAATCGTGAGCACACCGATCAATGCAAACCAACAACATGCATAAAAAATGATCTAGAAACATCCATAAGCATCATGAAACACAACAGAAGCATTCACATAAACTCAAATTACTAGAATCACATCATCTTCATTCAGGAACACTTGCTAGAGAAATAGAAAAATTATCGGAACACAGAAACTCATAACTCAATAAAATCTTCATGCGGACCTCTAAAAATTTTGATGGATAAAATAGATAGGCTTGAAAACAAACCCTTTAATCTACAACTTCTCACCACCAATAAACTAAAACTTTCCATCATACTAAACTTCACAGCTTCACTGACCACTTGTAACTTATTTTATTACAATTTTCTCAATATCCTTGACATATATAGCCTTTAAGATATTAATGCTAATAGTGCTAACATCAATGACAACCACATATCAGCAAAAAAACCACAAAATCCAATAATCTCCTCCTTTGGCATTGATGACAACACATGATGTGAAAAACAACATCAACGCAACTTACTTCAGCACTTACTCCCCCTTAGGTTCTAACTCTTTTTTCATGACTTCTTCTCCTCAAATAATTTATATTTTTTCACATGACTCTTCTCCCCCTTTGACATCAATGAAAAAGATCTCATTTTTTCACACAAGCTCTGAACCACATTCTCTAAACATCTGACTACTCCCCCTGAGTAGCAACCACCATATCATCAATCTGAAACACAAGATATGACTGTGAAATGCATAGACTGATGCAAATACTTGCATCTTAGTTTTGATTAGGAGGGGTAATCACCCCTAGCTTCCCTCTAAGATACTCGAAAGTATCCTTAGGCAAGGGCTTGGTAAGGATATCTACAATCTATTCCTTAGTAGGCACATACTCGAATCTGACTTCCTTTTCACTCACCTTGTCTCTCAAAAAGTGAAACTTGATAGATATATGCTTGGTTTTTGAATGCAACACTAGATTCTTAGAAATGTTAATAGCACTTGAATTAGCACAAAATATAATAATAGGTTCATCATACACAACTCTGATATCTTTCAACATCTGTTTCATCTACAATACTTGAGTACAATTGTTAGCAACAACAATGTATTTTTCATCTGCAGTAGATAAATAAATGGCATTCTACTTCTTACTTATCCATGAAATCATATTCTTTCCAAAGAAAAATGCACCACTACTAGTACTCTTTATGTCATTCACATCTCCTGCCCAATCAACATCAATAAAGGAACTCAACGTAAGGTCATCATCTTTAGGATACCATAGACCAAAATCATTTGTTCCCTTCAAGTATTTGAAAATTCTCTTCACAACTGTCACATGAAATTCTTTAGGATTAGCTTGAAATCTAGAAACAATGCATACAACATTCATTATATTAGGTCTATTTTGAGTCAAATACAACAATCCACCAATCATGGATATGTATCTATTCTGATTAGCCTTAGGAGAATCATCATCTATTGTCAACTTACATATGGTTACCATAGGTGTACCAACTGGCTTTGAATCTTCCATACCAAACTTCTTTAGCAATTCTTTAACATACTTGGAGTGAGATATAAAGATCCCTTTATATAACTGTGTAATTTTCAATCCCAAAAAGAATTTCATTTGTCCAATCATTGACATCTCAAACTCACTTTTGATCTCATTAGAAAACTTCATGCACAAACTATCATCTCCTCCAAAAATGATGTCATCAACAAAGACTTCAACAATCAAATCTTTATCATGACCAATCTTGAAATACAAATCACTATCAATAGTATCTTTATGAAATCCAAGCTTCAACAAATACTTGTCCAATCTGGCATACCATGCTCTAGGGGCTTGTTTAAGTCCATACAATACTTTCTTCAATCGACAAACCATATCTCCTTGATCAGTCAATTGAAATCCATCAGGTTTCTCAATATATACTTCTTCATTCAGCTCACCATTTAGAAATGTTGACTTGACATCCATTTGATAAACCTTGAAGTTTTTGTAAGCAACATTGGCAAGAAATAGTCTCACAGCTTCAATTCTAGCAATAGGAGAAAAAATTTCTTCCAATTCAATTCCTTCCATCTGTGAATATCATGTACATACCATTCTTTCTTTGTTTCTGATGACTTCACCTTGTTCATTTAGTTTATTCTGAAAAACCCATTTAGTTTCAATTACATTTTTGTCCTTAGGTCTAGGAACAAGAGTCCATGTATCATTCTTCTCAATTTGATGTAACTCTTCTTTCATTGCTTTCATCCAATGTTCATCTTTTCATGCTTCATTGACATTATTAGGCTCAGTCTTTGAAATTAAATAGCAATCTTTTGCAATTCTTCTCCTAGTTTGAACACCTTTGTTCTTATCATGTATAATCTAATCTTTTGAATGATTTAGTATTACATACCTTGGAGTCTTACTAGTTCCTTCCTCTTGGCTTTCTTGATTCACCAAAATGATCTGCACTTAATTCTGAGTCTAAACTGAATTGACATTTTGATCATCTGAATCATATCCATAGGTTCTGGATGGTCTAACTATGTCTTCATCAACCTTCACATTAGAAATTTCAACCACTTTCTTCAATCTCTTATTTTAGCACTGGTAGGTTTTAATTTTAGTAGAATAACCAAGAAAGATTCCTTCATCACTCCTAGCATCAACCTTTCCTATATCTTCATCTCTTTTGATATAATATTTGCTACCAAAAATTTTGAACTATCTAACAATAGGATTATGACCAAATCATAGCTTAAAAGGGGTCTTACCAGTATCTCCTTTGACATGTACCCTGTTGAGAGTATAAACACCAATACTCACAACTTCTCTCCAAATGATATGAGGAACATTTCCTTCCAAAATCATAGTCCTAGCAACATCTAGAACTGTCCTGTTCCTCCTCTCCACAACTCCATTTTGCTAAGGGGTCCGTAAGGCAAGTAATTATATCTTTATCCCATGTTCTTCATAGAAAAAAGTAAACTCATCAGAAGTGAATTCACCACCTCTATCTAATCTCAGACACTTAATCTTCAAACCTATCTCTGTCTCAACCATAGCCTTAAAATTCTTGAATTTCTCTAGAGCTTCAGATTTTTCTCTTAAGAAAGTAACCCACAACAATCTAGAATAATAATCAATGAGTAACATGAAATACCTATCTCCTTGTAAAATTTTGATTCTAGCAGGACCACACAAGTCATTATGCACAAGCTCCAACACTTCATTTGAACAATATTTTTTTCTTTTGGATGAGACTCTAGTTTTCTTCCCTAACTGATATTCCTTGCATATAGTGTGAGTAGGATTTATCAACTTAGGAAGATCTCTCTGTTGGAGTGAAAATGACACTGAGAGGGAGGGGGTGAATCAGTGTCTTAACATATTTTACCATATTCAAAAATTAAACCATAGCACACATTTGTTCTCAATATTTAAATGACAAGTACATTCATGATTTGAATGCAATAATTCATAAAATAAAATGAGAAATGTAATAGTTGAATAGTAAACAATACAACATTGACATAGTAAAGCAGTGAAACCACAAATGAAAAATGAGACACAAGATTTTCTGAGTGGAAATACCTCCTGGGGTAGAAAAACCACTCCTAAAAATTCTGCCTTTCAGGATCTTATTTGAAAACCACTATAAACAATGCCTTATAGGCTAATTTCTGAGCACCAACTCAAGGAGCACCAACCCCTCATTTTGAAACATCAATTTCAAGGAGCACCTACCCCTCTTTTGTTTCAAAACAATAAGTAATATCAGAGGATTTATCTGATTTAATTATTTTTCACTCAAAAAACTTTACATTCCAATACCCCTAATATCCTAAAGGTTCTCTGTTGAAACCTCAAAATACTAGACATATCAAAAGGAAAATCCTATTGCTCTACATTTTTTTTCAGATTTACAATTTTGAGTTATCAGAAAATATCTCTTAGGAATAGACAATACAAAACTATGTTCAATCACTAAAAATCGCATAGTTACAAAGTGTATCTCTTTTTTCTTTTTGAACCTTCAACAAAGGTATATGGATAAGACAAATATTTTGTCCGTTATATGCCAAGAATACCAAAGATACAGTGAATTATGCACCAAGAAAAATGATTTCTTCTGACAATGTTGAAGAGATAGAAAATGCATTTTAAGGAAATGACTCAAAACCCTTCAAAGGCTGTGAAGGGTGGAATCTACACCAGTAGTATCAGCTGATACAAGGCTACAAAAAAACATATGCACCAATTGTAGACATCGAAAATTGGTCTAGGCCTGCGAGCACCACTTTCGACATAATTTTCTATTATCCATGGTCATGATTAAATAATGTTAATTATTTGATTACCCTTTCTAACACATATTTCCTCTATTAATTAAATACCCCTTTTAATTTATTAATAATGACCCTTTATTCAACTTGATTAATTAAATAAATCATAATTATTTAATTATGTCGCTAACTAATTAATTCTTCCTTCTTAATTAAATAATTTATTATTTAATTACCCCCTTTGTCATATTTCAACTATAATTAAATATTTATGATTTAATTATTCATTTAACCCCCTTCAACTATAATTAAATATTTATTATTTAATTATTCAATTCCACCTTTTCAACAGTCAAATTAAATAATTATCTTTATTTATTTAATTAAATTCATTTCATTTTTGAATGTTGAATTAAATTAACATTTAATTCATTTATTAATTATTTATGTCACATTCTTCTATCATTCAGTTATCTAAATCATTCACTCACCTTCTGACTCAAAATCTATTTTTAAATCCGCCAGTTATCTCCGGGTTCGGTATCTGATCGTTTCTGCGAGAGGACTCTCTGTCACAACTAGTCAGTTAACTAGTTTTAACTCATGTGCATGAATTCATTTATTAATTAAATATATTTATTTAATTAATTAATTTATGTATGCATTGAAATTCTTCATCTTCAAGTTATAACTTTGTCTTTGACATTCAAAGTCTGTTTCTTTTATTTTCGAAGACTCTTAACTGAAGATTAAGATCGAGAACTCTTGCTTTCTATTTTTGAATAGTCTTGACACAAGATTAAGTTATTGTTCTAATTTAGTCTTTATCTTGCAGTGTTTTCTAACTCACGTTCCATCTGACATAGAACTCACATCACATGACATTCATCAATATCGTCCGTCAATCTCTCTTTGAATCTAAGTCGATCGTTCAAAAACCCAAAATCTATAAAATGGCCTGTCATTATCATTATTCCTCCTCCCGAAATCATACACTTTTGAGAAGAAACTTATCTTTGATATTTTTCTTAGACATTCAACAAGGTTATGCTTGCATCAATACTGAAAATCTAAGGGCAAGAATATTGAAACAACAAAATGGAGAAGGGAAATTGAGATAATTCAAAGGAGTGGACGCATATTCGGTGAGAGTTTTCCCATTGATTTGTTTAGTTTAATTATGTTTACTTTATTCATTCTTTGTTGTTTTGATTTAGATTGTTTGTTAGTTTAGACTTGATTGTTCTAATCTGTGCAGCTATAGCATTGATCTCTCTAGAAAATCTACATCTTACATTTGGTGAACCCAATGTGAACACGCTTCAAATTCGCGCAACATCTTTCCATTTTTCATTTTGTAGGTTATCGTACGACACAACGCATCTGATCGAAAATACGACGCATCTGTCCTTGTGCACCACATCCGCTATATTCCGCGATGCATCTGTTACTCTGCATCGCATCTGTGGCACTCTGTGACGTATCCTCCTGTCAACAATCTGCACCACACCCGACTATCAACATGAACTGCATCCGCCTATCAAACATTGAGCCGCATCTGTGGCTTGAAACGCCACATTTGCCTAGTAATCAATTTTTCACTATTTATTCATTTTCATACATTCGTGTTCTCATTCAATTTTATTTTTTTATGATTTTGATTTTCGCTAATGTTTGTTTATAGCTGTGTTAAGGTGGATTAACTTAGTTTTTGTAGGACGAAGCATAGAAGACCATATAAAACCAAAAACCATTATTTTTTGCAGGACTAAAGTCGAAGACACCAAAACATCAACTACTGATCAGTTTGCATGCAGGACCTAATGAATTTGTTAACTTTATTTTGTAAGCTTTCTATTTGGTAGTTAGATAATTATCATTTGGATTAAAAATAATCAGTGTCTGCTTTGTTTGGTGCGAAATCACATTTATGTCACCCTTTACGATTTGGTATATCGAAGTATCCTCTCCCCTTGCGTAGTCATGTGATCCTGGGTGTAAGAGAAATGGTTACTTACTCTAGAATTTGGGCCTGTGTTGGTGGGAAAAACTACTCACCCCAAGACAACTTAGACCAGTAACATGCTTTAGCCAGCGACTTCCACCCTTTATATAAAAATGGATTAATGGAGAAAGCCCAAAAATCACACTCACTATTTCGACAAGAAGGGAAAAAATGGTCTCTCGCCAAGCTGAATAGTGCTCCATTACCACAAAACCCTTACTAAACACCATGTTGTAGTTTTGCCAAAATCCTACCTATTTGCTAGTGCAGCAGGTTCAGACTTGTGAAGCCGTCTTACATTCTTACAGTTCATGTGCGGAGATGAGATGTATGTAATGGGAGTTTCATGGGTACAGTAGCTTGGCTGCCCCATATAAGTGAGTGTTGTGGAGGGGAGCCAGTGGGGTCAAGCTACTAGTCATCCGCCTTGAATATGCGTAGCTAGAGAAATCCAATTAAGAATTCAACAAGTATTGTCCATAAATCCTAGGTTGTAAATGTTTTTGGTCTTAACAGTTCTATCATCACAAACTAAAAATACATTGAATTTTGTGCCTTTTTTTGTTGTATTCATCAAAACACTTGATCAACAAAATGGAGTCAGTCGGACAACAATCTTCAGAAAAATGCAACTGTCAACAAAATTCACAACTGTCAATTTAAACACTACATCTGTCCTAGCGAATCACAATTGTTAGGGGAAACGTCGCATGTGTCTGTCAAAAAAAATTCCGTCCAAGTATTACAAGCCACAACTGTAAAATTTGGAGTCTTATGTGTATATGCAAGCCGCATCTATCAAAGGAAAAACCGCATGTGTTTGTCAACAAGTTTAGGTTCACAGAGTCGTTATTTTGAGTCACGAGTGTATATGCAAGCCGCATGTGTCTGTCAACAAGTTTAGGTTCATAGAGTCTATATTCTGAGTCGCATTTGTCGAAAGTTAAACCGCATCTGTCAAAAGTCAAAATATCCTATCAACATTCGAAACTACTTTTAGTCAAATCACCGCATCTGATAGGTGAACCACATTTGACCATCAACAAAAAAATTGAGAAAACTGCAAATCGAGTCCGAAAACATAACTGTCATTTTCGCTTTTGTTTCTTAAGATCAAGGTTTGGACAGAAACTAGAAAAAACTTGCTCGAAAACCTTGCATCTTTAGGTGTCATATACATCTTAGTCATAGTCATCCTAAGTTGCATGCATATAGATACTTCTTAGGAAACTGCATATCACATAATAGATAACTTTCCTTGTCATTGGATACGTTCATGTTTCAATTTGTCACAGGTCATTGAACCTAGTCACTTTAGTCCTATTTGTGAATCTTTCCAGCTCAACATTCTAGTTTGGGAAATTCACCTTGATTGTCTTTGTCCTACAATTAGGTTCCTTGGTCAAATTCAAATCATTGCATCCATTTATTCCATAAGAGGTAGGTTATACCCATTTTAGAATCATTTACCATCATAGTCTACTCGAGATTTTGCATATTTTCCATCCTACCATACGTCATCTTAGTATATGTCTTCTTAGAAATCATTTTAGCAACATCCTTTATTATCATAAAATCCAAAAAAATATAGACATAGGACATATCAATTTTTAGACATAGTCTACATTACCCCATTTTGAGCAACTTTTCATGGTCGAAACAAGGTCTCAAATGAAACAAAAGGCAATTTCGGACCCCAACGAATTTGTCAATCCTTTCGAAAATTAACCATCAGGGAAAGAAAGACCACACAGACCTTTGCTTGAAAAACACGTCACTAGACACACATGGAAAAATTTACATTGAAGACATACACACCTCCGTATAAGATCCTGAATTGGCATCCTTCATGGATGAGTGGTTGGAAAATAATCCCCAATGCTATCAAGAAAATTTGCTAGTAGAAGGTGCCACACTACCACTATGATTTGATATTCATACTTTGAAAACACCATCTACTCAACCAACACAAACTATGACGTCAAGTGTTTCTATTCCCAAATCACTACAGCAATACCAATTGGCATACCAACTCAAAAATCATTAATTGTAAACATAACCCCTTTCAACATAACACAAGGTTTACGATTTACTATGTGAGCAACTTCATCAAACCCCTTTGGCACCAGCACGACTGGTAAGAGATCCAAAGTTGGCATGAATATTCCTGTACCAAATCAGACCATTCAGATAGGAAATATTCCTATACCAAATCAGAGCATTCAAATAGGATATATTCCCAATCCAAATTAGAACATTCAGATAGGAAATATCCCCAATCTGAATGAGAACATTCTAACGGGATATATTCCCTCGCCAAATTATAACCTGTCACAGAACATGGCATTTTAGAACACCTACATTGATCCAAACAACGCGAACAACATGTCCTTTACACAAGTAGATGTTCTCCAAAACTAAATGCAAATGCTTCAACAACAGATGGACAACATGTCTATGTCAAGAAAACAAACTATCTCAGTGCAAGACCTATGTCCATGTCCATTTGACAAAGCACTTTATATGACACCCTTCCCCCATGGATACATTATATCGAATTTGCCTAAGTATAATGGGAGGAAGAATACTTTGGAACACATTAGAGAATTCTCAATGAAATGCATGGACATATCATATGACCCCACATACTTGATGAGACTATTTCCACAAACCCTTATCGGGATAGCACTGGAATGGTTTTCTAAATTACCATATGGAATACGATCTTGTGGTGAATTAGCTGAGAATTTTGTCAAACACTTTGCCCTTATCATAGACAATGAAGTAACAATAGAAACCTTGTGCCACACAACATAAGAAGATGGTGAAACTTTCACCACTTTCTTCTAGAGATGGAGAAGTCTAGCTAGCAGATGTCTAGTTGAAATACCCGAAAAACAGAAGATCACGATATTCCTTGAAAACATCAATCCAAAACTCATAGGTGACTTAAGGGTACATTGTTGTACTTCATTCCTAGACTTGGTACAAAAGGGAATCATCCTTGAAAAAGGCCTTATTGACAAAGGAGAAATAAAAGTACCAGGCAGGAACCCCATTGTCCAACATCAAAACACACCCAATGATAGAAACAAATTCTGGTCTAGAAACAAAAATGTTACAAATGATGACATTGTTGATGCTAAAACCATACATATGGGACTAGTTATCACACTTAGAGGTTACAACCCCAATCAAGACATGACGAATAGTCTAGATCAAACAAACAATTATGTCCAAAATTCACAACAAAAACACCCACAAAGGAGATTTCCTACACGTGAATTTACCCCTCTAGGGTAACCAATCGAGACCATTTTCAAAGAGTCAATTAAAAATAATCTCATCAAACATTTGGAACCAAGAGAGTATGATCTTGGATAGTTTAAACCATCATGGTGGGACAACAATGCCTATTGTGACTATCAACAAACAAAAGGACACAACCTACAACAATGTCGACAACTGAAGAATATTATACAAGACTTTGTTGAAAACAGAACCATAGAGGTCAATGGGCAGAAAAATACCAAGAAGAGTGATCATAAGGTCTTCACAGACCCATTATGTGACCAATCAAAAGGAAAAGCCTCTAGTTCGGGAACCAAGAATAATCAATCAACCAATTATACCAATACCAAGTATGACTATGGTAAAGGAATGATTATTCCGAGCTGCAAATGAAAACATCAATACCATCATCATTAAGAAGCATCCAGAATGTGTTGTAAACACACGCAAAACTAAGATAACTATTCTAGGTCCTTCTTCTGAGCCACCTACACAAGCTTCCAAGTTTAAGTACAATCTCCTTGATCAATTGAGTAAAACCCCCGCACAAATATCCATTTTAGAACTATTGACTCTATCACCTGAGCATCGAGCCATTCTCGACAAAGCTTTACAAAACATGACTATTCCTACATAATTAGATGTCAATCATTTCAAAGAAATGGTGGGATATTTAACCAACTCACATCATGCCACATTTTCCCAACAAGATTAGTCAACCAAAAAGTCTGATCATAATGACCCATTACATCTCGAAGTCCTAGTCCATCAAACCAAAGTCAGACGAGTCTTGGTAGATGGAGGAGCAGGTTTGAACCTATGTACCCTAAAATTGGTTAAGGAATTAGGATTCTCAGAAGAATGCGTAGACACCTCTAAGAGTATAGTCATCAAGGCTTATGATGATGAGGAAAGATCATCCAAAGGAGTTGTCACACTCCCTATCAGAATTGGCCTAGCAATTATGAACACCAGCTTCCAAGTCTTGGATCTCACCCTTCTGTACAACCTATTATTAGGTAGACCTTGGATACACGTAATGAAAGTTGTACCTTCAACATATCACCAATGTCTTAAATTCTCGTATAATGGCACCGAGATCATGATTGATGGTGATCCAAATCCTTTTCAATATTGTAAAAGCCTAAGGGAAATTCCACAATGACAGGTACCAATTAACCAAGAAGCTTCATCATCCACTTTATCCCTATACATTGACCCATCACATCTTACTAAGTCCATTTCATTCAAACCACCATCATCCACTCCTAAGGTCGAGATCTAAGACAAGGGCTATGGAGAATATTACATAAAGGAATCATACTGTGTCAATCAACTGGTTCTACCTAAGGCATATGGCTTACCCATGGCAGATAGAGGACAGTTAGTAGTCACATTTCGTGTTCCCCCTACAATGAAATTGACCAAATGGGGAGAGTTAAGTGAAGAAATTATGGATCAAGGTGATATTACCTCTTGGTTGTATCAAGAAGACAATGAATACCCCTCGCCATCTATTCAAAGAGCTAAGGACCAATATGGAAAAGGCTTTAGCATAATGCAAAATGAAGGCTATGAAGGGCATAGTGGGTTAGGACTACATCAAAATGGAAGGATGAAACCAATCACTATCTCACCATGACTGAAATACCTAGGGCTAGGGTTTCAACCGCTTAGAATTGGGTTTCCTAGTACTTCGTCACCATTTCAAGAGGAAGTGAGTGCTTGTGTAGACATCGAGATATCTCATGAACCACTTCCCCCAGTTTATGATGAATCTCCTAACTCAAGCGATTGTGAGTGGGATTCCCTTTCTTCTACCAGTACCATGAACATAGATGCTCTATTTGGAGAATTGGACCTAAAGATAAAACCTGTACCAAAACCATCTAGTCCCCATCATAGGAAGCACTTGTCCAAAGAAGAATGGCATAAGAACTATTATTGGGAAACCCTTGATCATGCATCTTGGGCACCTGATAAACCATCTTCTGACGACTCAGCCCTTAGAATAGTCCCACAACAGAATATAACTACCCATAGGAAAAAGAACAAGAAGGAGTTAGTCCAAAAATTCTATGACCATGTCAACCATTCTATTTTCACCTTATCAGCTTCCACCTTTAACAACTCCGATGATGACATGCCTCTCATATATCCCAAACTTATCAACAAGGTACACCCATCATAGACACATTCGAGAATGACGAAGCAATCACTGAGTTCATGGGACTTCAAGAAGGCATACCAAGAGGGGATCATAAAGCTGGTTTTACCATAGACTTGGATGATAAAGCATATTTTGGGGAGTCTATTTACACCTATAGTCGCAAAAATGAAAATAAAAAGAAAAATGATGAAAATGAGAAAAATGACAAGTCCCTAGGTGAAAATCGAAAGGCGCCTTTGGACGAAGAAACAGTCAAAATAAAGGACGTATTCGAGGGTGAAAACCTCTTTGAGGCACCCAAGGATAGAGGTTTAAATATTATCCCCATTGAACAAGAAAAGTCACCAATGCTAGTAGAAGAGTCTATTGAAGTCAACATAAATACAAAAGAAAACCCTCAACACATATACTTTGCAACATCATTGATAGAGGCAGAACAACCCGAGTTTAAGGAATTTTTCAGAAAGAGACAGATAAACTTTGCATGGTCATACACTGACATGCTTGGGCTGGATCTAGACCTAATATTGTACCATCTACTATTATAGCCAAGTATTAAGCCAGTCAAACAAAAGTCAAGGAAAATGCATCCACAGATTGCTCTACTTGTCAAAGGAGAACTTAAGAAACTCTTGGATGTTGGATTCATAAGAACTATAAACTATTTAGACTGGATTTCAAATCTTGTACCAATGACTAAACCAACTGGGGGCATCCGCATTTGCACAGACTTTAGAGACATAAACAAGGCATGTCCTAAGGATAACTTCCCTTTGACGAACATAGACATGATAGTAGATCTTACAACAAGATACAAGATGCTATCCCTCATGGATGGTTTCTCTGGATATAACCAAATCAAAATCGTAGCTGAAGACAAACACAAGATGGCTTTCATGTGTCCATGGGGCACATACTGTTGGAATGCTATTCCCTTTGGCCTTAAGAATGTAGGAGCTACCTATCAACGGGCAATGAATATGATTTTCCATGAATTTGTACATACACTCATGGAAGATTATGTAGATGAAATTATAGCTAAACCAGAAACAAGGGCAGATCATTTGAAGGTTCTAGACAAGATATTCTAGAGGCTAGAGAATTACAACATCAGGTTAAATCCAAAGAAGTGTGTCTTTGGAGTGAAATCAGGGAAAATTCTAGGGTATGTAATTTCTAGAAGAGGCATTGAAGTAGATCTAGAGAAGGTAAAAGCTATCATAGAAATGCCTCCTCCTATCAGCATTGGTCAACTCAGAACATTATAGGGAATATTACAGTCCATCAGGCATTTCATTGTACAACTAGCAGAAAAAATACACCCATTTCAACATTTGCTCAAGAAAGGAGTACCATTTGTGTGGACATCTAAATGTCAGGAAGCTTTCCAGAAAATCAAGGACTACTTGCTCACTCCACCTATTCTCATGCCACCTACAAATGGAAAATCATTGATACTATACATCTCAGCAACATAGTCAGCATTAGGAGCTCTTCTCGCACAACATGATGATCAAGGTCATGAGAGAGCAGTCTACTACATCAGTCGTACCTTGGTAGGATATGAATTAAACTATAGAAAAATAGAACGTTCCTATCTTGCGGTAGTCTTTGCTACTCAAAAACTTCAGCACTATATGCTCAATCGCCAAACAATGTTGGTCGCAAAGATTGATCCCCTCAAATATCTCCTAAGTAAGGCATCATTAACAGGTTGATTGGCTAAATAGGTTAGGATACTTAGCGAGTATGGCATCCAATATGTGGAGAGGAAGGCTATAAAAGGACAAGTGATTGCATATCAGTTAGATGATGCACCCATGAAGGCAGACCATCCTTTAGTGGCAGATTATCCTGATGAATTTATCTTTAGCATTGATACTAGAACAAAATGGAAATTATACTTTGACGGGTCACATACACAATGTGGTTCAGGAGTAGGTATTATATTTGTTACACCTCAAGGTGACACCATTCCTAAATCATTCAGGATTGCTTTCCCTTGCACCAATAACATAGCAGAGTATGAAGCCTTAGTGACAGGATTAAAAATGGCAACACAGTGGAAGATTAAGAGTTACATGTTTTTGGCGATTCTCAGCTAGTAGTCTGTCAAGTAAATGATGATTATGAGACTAAGGATGAGAAAATTTCCCCCTACAAGCACATGGCTGACAGTTTCAAGCAGTACTTTGATGATATTTCCTTTCAAAAAATACCACGTATTCAGAACAGGGCTGCAAATGCTATGGCAATCGTGGGTTCCTTATTGGATATTCCGAGTAACGTGCCTAAGTTTGAGTTTTTGGTTGAACAGTTGTTGGTCCCCACCTATGATGTCCCTGATTCTATGATGATGTGTACAATTGTTGGTCCTACTTCCCCTTGGTATAAAGACATATTCGACTATCTAACTAACCAAACCTTACCTCTAGACCTATCAAATAACCAACACCGAACCTTTATCCATAAGTCAGCTAAGTACACCATCATTGGAGATACCCTATATAAACATACCTTAGATAACGCCCTAATGAGATGTCTCGATGCTAAAGAAGCACAAACAACCTTGTGAGCGATACACGAGGGTATATGCGGATCCCATTTGAGTGGTCCTACTTTAGCCCATAAGATTATGAGATTAGGTTATTAATTTCCTACAATGGAGAAAGACTCATATATCTTTGTAAAGAAATGTAGACAGTGTCAGATACACAAAGATTTGATAAGAGCACCAACATAAGAGCTTCATCCGATTACATCACCATGGCCCTTTTCCCAATGGGGACTTGACCTCATAGGTAAGATACACCCTCCATCATCCAATGGCCATAAATTCATCATAACCACCATCGAATACTTCACTAAATGGATTGAAGCTATTCCCATGACCTACATCACTGGCACAAAAATATCCAAGTTTATCTTAAACTATATCATTTGTCGGCATGGTGTACCCCAATCCATTATCACAAACAATGGCTTCCCATTCAAAAACCAAGAAGTACGCCATCTATGTGAAGAGTTCCATATCAAACATCATTTTTCCACCCCATATTACCCACAAGGTAATGGCCAAGCCGAGGCATCTAATAAAACCACTGTTAGAATCCTAAAGAAGACTGTTAATGACACTGGTCATGACTGGCACCTACAACTAAATCCTGCCTTATGGGCTTACCACACAAGCATCTGTACTCCCATGGGCGCTACTCCATACTCCCTAGTATTAAGTTCCGAGGGTATCTTACCTATTGAGGTTGAAATTCCTTCACTGATGGTATCCTTGAAAGGTCACATGGACGATGAAGAATATCATGTATCCAGATTACAAGAGCTAGAATTACTAGATGAATGAAGACATAAAGCACTAGACCATTTGCAAGCATATCAGAATCGTCTTCATCGAAGCTATAATAGGAAAGTTCTAAATAGACACTTTAACATTGGTGACCTGGTATTAATGGAGAATCCCAAGAATCAAGCTGAATGGGAAAAGCCAAGAAATTTTGAACCTAACTGGTTAGGGCCTTATATTGTCACAATTTTTTTTGGATCAAGAGCGTACCAACTCTCTACTCCTGAAGGAGAGCTGATTTTGTCACCAATCAACAACCTGCATCTGAAGAGGTTCTATGCATAGCTTCTAAGAGTCTTTGACAAAAAAATGAAAAAATAAAAAAATGGTTACCTTGATGAAAACCTAGCAAATAGGCGTCTTGGTAACACCAAAAAAATTGAAAAATCAGCAAAAAATTAAAGAGAAATAATTCGTCCAATAGTGAAAACTGCTTTGGTGGCGCTATGGATAAGTACCATGGTGAAAACCTAGCAAACAGGCACCATGTGTAGTCAAAATCGCTCTTTCATTTACCATCATTCCAATCAGACTTTTTTCACCATCCCTCATAATAAATGGTTGTACTATCCATTGCTTGGAACGATTGGCATCTAATG
Organism: Sequoiadendron giganteum; assembly: GCA_007115665.2. Lineage (NCBI taxonomy): Eukaryota > Viridiplantae > Streptophyta > Pinopsida > Cupressales > Cupressaceae > Sequoiadendron > Sequoiadendron giganteum. The sequence continues at coordinate 95,865,904 of CM021103.1, forward strand.
TCAATTCCATCACATTCCCCACTCCATCTCACATGTCTTATTCCTAACTGGGGGAAAATCCTTGTTCTATGCCATGAGGACCTTGTACATAAAATTGCACCATCGAAAAATGTCCTAAAAATTACAAAAACATTAGAAAACTTCAAAAACACAAAAAAAATCAAAACATGTCAAAAAAATCCCAAAAAATAGAGTCAGAGTCAATCATGTTAAGTCAGTTGTAGACATAGTCAAACTACATTGCCTCTGCTACTGGGACGTAGGAAATGCCATCAATCGATGTGCCCCCGAGGCATTAGGTCTATCTATCTAGGTTTGTAATGTATCACACATAGTAAAATCATGACTCTTTGTACATTCAAAGTCATGAGTCATGTCGAACTACGAGGTCTCCATGTGTATAACATAGGCAAGGCTAATCAATTGATGAGCTCCCGAGACTGCACTAGGTCAGTCCAATAGGGTTTATCACATTCACATTCACTATCACACACGTTCCATATCATTGGCTTAAGCACATATCTTTAGTCAGTTATGTCAGTTAAAGTTGGTCGAACTACGAGGTCTCTGTGTGTACAACGTAGGCAAGGCTAATCCATCGATGAGCCCCCGAGGCCGCATTAGGTCAGTCCTGTAGGGTATCATCTCAAGTCATATAGTTTCAATACACACACACACACTTTTAATTAGTTAAGGAATCAAAACAAGTCATGCATAAACAAGGAAACATCTCAAAACACTTATCAAGTCAATATCAAACACATTGTCAAAGTGATCAACCAATGTCTTAGCAAGATATGTCTTTCTTGTCAATAGACGTCGTCAAATTGTCATAGCCTCATGTAGCTTCTCACATCAATTCCATCAGGCTCCAACATCTTATACGACATGTGTCTTTCTGAAACCAGGATTTTTCATGCCTTACACATATAGTCACCAAGTCGAAACCAGACTCAACGTCTTATTGCGGTATGTGTCATCCCTCACACTACGCTATGTCAAACATCAAACAATCAAAGAATCCCACAAGATGAAGTTTTGGTGAATACTTTTATTTGGCTTTATGAATTTATATCTTATTTTGTCTTATCTTTTTATCGATTTGTGAATTTAGTCTGATTACTAGCTTTCTCAAGGATGTCTCGGGACTTTTTCTTTGGTTGTTGTCTATTAACTATCTTTTTAAAATTGGTTTTTGAGTCATGTTACTAGTTTCCTGAAGGATGTCCTATCAAGGATTTAGAGGAGCAATGATGTCTCATGACCCGTCTTTTATTTGTTTTTTGTCTGTGGTTTGTCTCGACAAAACGACTTGGGCAATTTTGTCCTTAGTATGAGTTAAGACACTCCTTGTCTACGACTATCGGTTTTTCACAGAGGGATGACTTTGTACACTATGGGCTATCTCATATCATGGTGTGTACTATCCATTTGTGTCATGTCCTGCCCAATGATGATAAGAAGCAAGCATAGCATATTTGGCAATATATTGAAGATCATATGTTTTTCAATCAATCAACCTTCGTTATTTCTCACTAACATTTTGAATTCATTCGTGCAAACATTTCTCTTCTTCGACATAATGATAAAGTCTTGTAAAACAACAAAAACATTAGATAATATGCATTTGCATACATTCTACATTACATTTCATATAGTTACATTACATTTCATTTCATATAAGTTATATTTACATTAACATCTTCATTACATATTTATGATATCATTGCATAATAGGCATTTCATCATCATAAGGTACATAATGGAAACATTACATGCATTTCACCATCACATATAAATAACATCATATAGAGCATTACATCCATTATCATAAGTAAATAAAGACATCCATAACATCATAAGCTGCATAAACTCATCATGTAGAAACATTCATTTATAACACATATACATACATCATCTAGGAAACATAATCATATAGAAGAAATGCATCACCATAAAATAGAATTGCATACAATATAGAAGCCACCAAAATCATATATATATATCGCTCAAAATAACATGTCGCAGTACAATGTCAGAATGTATCCATAAATAAACATGAGCTCGCAGGCTCTCTGATCAAAATACAATGTCTACATATAAAACATATCAACGTGTCCCACTGCCACTACTATCTCATGGTGAGGGTGGTGGAAACTACCTCGGAGCTACTCTCTGTGAGGTGGAAGGCCTGTCATACAGACCTGTCCTCATTGGTCCTACCACACCCTCTGTACTTTGTGTCCTGGTATGACTCCTGCTCTGTGATCTCTGGCTGCAAACCTTTGAGAAGCTAGGAGCTCGTCTCTCTATTGGTACCACTGACTCATATAAATCCTTATAATATGACACTCTCTCAATTGATCTGACTAACTCCCATACCATGCAATCAGATGAAGACCCACTGACCAGGCATCTGACCTCTGTAAACTGCTGCTCTATCTCCTGTCGTTGGGCTATGGCTTGATCCCTCTTCATAAGTGCACTGTCTCTCTTAGCACGGACACTATCTCTCTCTATCCACATGGCATCAAGCTCGGTTGTCATCAGTTTTAGTCTCTCCTCCATGGCCTCCCTATCACCATCCCTAGGGGCATCATCCTCCCGTCTCCCCTCGACAATCCAATCTCTGAGCTCTCTCTCCTGCTCCTCCATAGGTGCCTCCTCCTCAACATCATCCTCCCCATATCCTACCAAAATACTTAGAGGATCTATATCCATATCCTTATCATCACCCTCTGTGGCATCCTCTCCCCCAATATCCACATCGGCTAACTCCTCTACAACTACCTCCTTAGCAGCATGCTCATCTTCGATCTGTGCATCAACTCCACCTCCGATGTCCATCATTGGTACATCCTCTACCACTGCCTCTCAGATAGGTGAAATTCCACCTACCAGACCCCCTCTCTACCCTCTCTGTCCTCCCCTACTGCCTCTGCCATCATCCCCACCACCCCTCCCTCCAAATCTGCCACCTCTACTTCTCTGTCGTCCTCTTAGCCCTGTGCCTCATCTCTCAACTGGTGTCGGCTAATCCGAATATGTGTAAGGAATTAGATGATGCTCTACCCACCATGCATCATATGTAGCTGTCATCCCTGGATCTATTGCTTTGTCTCTCCATCCCCACTGCAATGGTTGTAAAGCCTGTATCTCTGCCTCTATAGTAGCTACTGAAATCATGGGCCCCTAATATGGAACCTCTCTAGAATAATGAGCAAACTCTACTCTACCTCAAGGCTCATCTTGAATCTCTCTGAATTGTCTCAAAACTCAATCTGGTAAGTGTCTCTCTATGATGTGCACACTCAAAATAGTCCTCCCAATTAGGTACTGTGTCTATCTGCAATATGGAAAATGTCTATCCTCATCAGACCACTGCTCACAGTCCATGTATGGTCTCCAAGTGAACTGATCTAAGATGTCGAGTGCATGTCTCCAATATCCAGTATCTCCCACATGGCTCTGAGTGATGTTTCATGTGTACCAGAAAACATACAGAGATCTCTCATGTCGCTCTATAGTAACCAGAGGATGAAAAACAACTATCCTCTCCCATGCCCAAACCATCAGAAGAGTGGTCCCACAACTCATCGACTGTGCGTCTCTGTATGCAATATCATGTAAATGGAAATATAGCATCCCTAATAGACATGAACCCTAGGAATACATGGTCTCTCTCTAACATACCCACCAACATCTCTCCCCATCCAATAGGAAAACCATGACCCCGTCAATCTGGTAATACTATCTCACCTATTAGTGTACATAGTATACAGTCAATCCTCTCGTATCTATCTGCCAACACTGGCCATCTGATCTCATAATCATCAATGTCGAACCTACTAATATCATCAACCTGATAAAATATGGATAGCTCAGTCAATCCATGTTGGGTATTGTACATCACTTGCTCTCCTCTGAACGGAAGTTTAAGTATCCTATACACATCCTCCAATGTGATAGTCACCTCCCCAGTCGGCATATGAAATGATGATGTCTCAGAGTGCCATCGCTCACACAATGCGGTGAGCATCCCTCTGTTTTCCCTAATGGTGGGCATCAAAAGACAATGACGAAGACCAAGTCTCCACAAAAGTTGTATCTCTACACTACTCAGACGATCTCTCAGATCGAAGGTGTCCGGAAGTGACTCCCGCGTGTAAATAGGATCTAATATAACCTGCAATTCAACCATGATGTCAATTTTTTGAAAACTTTTTCCTTAGAAATTTTTTCCAAAATTTTGCCAATGACATGCGGCTCACTTTAATAGATGCGATGCATTCATACAAATGTGTTGCAAGACAAAGCATTTGCATTGCATATTCCATATGCATTGCACATCCCTAATACAATTTCTACCTACTACAAATGTGATGCAAAAAAGCAAATGCGGTGCATTTCCATAACCTATCTACTTGCTACATATGCGTTTCACTAATGCACATGTGGTTCACTAACCTACATGCGTACATCCTACATGCAGATGCGTTCCATACATACATATGCGGTGCATTTTCAAACAAATGTGTTTAATGCCTAAAAATTCCTATCCTAGCCTAGGCGTGTTTTAGCATATGCATTGTTTTGCTATCAAATGTGGTGCATACGACAGCATATGCGTTGATCCCGAAAGACCGTATATGATTATTAAATTTAAGAGGCCTAGACCTATGTGCAAAAATAACTTTCAAGTGTTCATTTTCAGGTACATATCGGTGGTCCTACGTCGAATAGCCACCTGAAGGTCTGGATCCGATATCCTCGATGCACAACATATGGAATGGGAGCCATCTTCGTCCACTAGTCAGAGCAAATTCTCATTTTTTCAAACTCTTCTGGGTTCAAATGAATTGGTTTTCAACCTAATTATTATTTATAACTAGGGGTTTGGGTGGCATTTCATTTGACCTTGTCTATTGGCCACTTAACCTTTCAACTTCTATTGACCCGTACACGTCCTTATCACATCCAAATTCAATTCCGTCAACTCCATTGCGTTTCTGCCAATCAAATTGACTTATCGAGAACATTTCCTGATTTTTTTGAATTTTTTCAAAAAATTGTCAATTTTCTTGAGGGGGCATACCCTAACCTATTTCATACTGGGGCACGACCGGGGCATATTTTATTTCACACAACGCTGAAACAACATTGTATCAAAGAGGGGCAAACTTTAGACACCGAAAATTGGTCTAGGCCTATGAGCACCACTTTCAAAATAATTTTCTATTATCCATGGTCATGATTAAATAATGTTAATTATTTAATTACCCTTTCTAACACATATTTCCTCTATTAATTAAATACCCCTTTTAATTAATTCATAATGACCCTTTATTCAACTTGATTAATTAAATAAATCATAATTATTTAATTATGTCACTAACTAACTAATTATTCCTTCTTAATTGAATAATTTATTATTTAATTACCCCCTTTGTCATATTTCAACTATAATTAAATATTTATTATTTAATTATTCATTTAACCCCCTTCAACTATAATTAAATATTTATTATTTAATTATTCAATTCCACCTTTTCAACAGTCAAATTAAATAATTATCTTTATTTATTTAATTAAATTCATTTCATTTTCGAATGTTGAATTAAATTAACATTTAATTCATTTATTAATTATATATGTCACATTCTTCTATCATTCAATTATCTAAATCATTCACTCACCTTCTGACTCAAGATCTATTTTTAAATCAGCCAGTTATCTCCGGGTTCGGTATCTGATCATTTCTGCGAGAGGACTCTCTGTCACAACTAGTCAGTTAACTAGTTTTAAATCATGTGCATGAATGCATTTATTAATAAAATATCATTATTTAATTAATTAATTTATGTATGAATTTGAATTCTTCATCTTCGAGTTCTAACTTTTTCTTTGACATTCAAAGTTTGTTTCTTCTATTTTTGAAGACTCTTAACTGAAGATTAAGATCAAGAACTCTTGTTCTTTCTATTTTCGAATAGTCTTGACACAAGATTAAGTTATCATTCTAATTTAGTCTTTATCTTGCAGTCTTTTCTAACTCATGTTCTATCTGACACAGAACTCACATCGCATGACATTCATCAATCTCGTCTGTCGATCTCTCTTTGAATATGAGCCGATCGTTCAAAAACCCAAAATCTATAAAATGGCCTGTCATTATCATTATTCCTCCTCCCGAAATCATACACTTTTGAGAAGAAACTTATCTTCGATATTTTTCTTAGACATTCAACAAGGTTGTGCTTGCATCAATACTAAAAATCTGAGGGCAAGAATACTGAAACAACAAAATGGAGAAGGGAAATCGAGATAATTCAAAGGAGTGGACGCATATTTGGTGAGATCTTTCCAATTGATTTGTTTAGTTTAATTATGTTTACTTTATTCATTCTTTGTTGTTTTGATTTAGATTATTTGTTAGTTTAGACTTGATCATTTTAATTTGTGTAGCTATAACATTGATCTCTCTAGAAAATCTACATCTTACACCAATAATATCACTTTTAGTTTCAAAGTGATTTGATTGAACAATAATACCCACACTCATCTAATAGGAAAAGAAACTCCAATAGAATTAATGACAGGTGGATGAAAAATCAAAGAGACAAATTATGTTTCACATAACCTTTTAGAACTGAAAAACACCAAAGAATATCACTGCAAATGCCTTTTAATAGTTGTAACCAAACCCAATAACAAAATAAACAATACTTTCAGAATACCCATGATGGGAAAAGTAATGTAACCATAATCAACATGACAATACTGACTCAATATTCACCAAACCATTTTCACCCATTCATACTTGAGCTAAGAGAAAAGATAATTTCCCTTCGAAGACGTCATCAAGCAGAGGTAGGAATACCTGATACGATGAATAAAACATAAAAGAGAGCATGATAATCTATTGTGATGGATTTACCAACCTAGCTATGGAGAAAATAACGAATCTTCTTCCTTCTTCGAGCCTTCAACCAATGAAACACATCAAAATTAGCAGCCATACACTTCATTGGTTAAACACAAAGATTGCTTCCTGTCAATGTCGTTAGAGTCAGTTGAACCAACAAAAAAATAACAGTTACATGGACTCCATGGTGGTGATTGAAGCAAGGGTTTCAACCCTTAAGAAGAGGATGATAAAAAAAAAGTGAGTTTTCCCTAACTTTCAATTGATTCAAAGGCTTTCGGTGCCTTTTCAAAACTAGATAAAACTTGAAGTCTAAAAGGACTTAAGTCATAAATAAAAACATCACAATGAATTTTAAAATCCATTGTCAAAGACATTTGGAGCTCGGCACAATAATCACTTAGACTATTGTCGATTTAACATTGCCACTTGAAACACTTTAATTCATGTCCAGAAAATTCAAACTGCCGACAAGAATAATGATATATGATGGTTGTCATGTCATTTAAAAATGCCCTCTTCACAAGGTCTAAATTCATTTATCAAAGTAGTCAAAGTCATATGCTTTGATGAAATGAAGTGGCCAATGAAATTTCAAATTAGACTTTAATCAAAGTCACTCACCATTGCAATAAAGCTCGATACCTTAGAGCAAAGCAGAAATATTTTTGAGTCAAAACCATTAGAGTTCAAAAGAAACCCGATAGGGTTTAGATCACCTCTTGAAGCCAACCTATGCCCACATAGTAATATTTAAAAATCCAATGACACAAGTATAATGTCATTTTATATTGCAAGATAAAAAAACATTAATATCATACCAAACCAATAAGCCAAGAAGTGCATAATCAACATACTCAATGACATTAAAATGTGATAGTCAAGACCAAAAAATATGAAGTGCTTATGCTCTTGAACCTATATGCTTTGTACAAAAATAAAAATTTCCACTCAAATATCATGTGAAGACATCTTACATAAGATCAAGTTGAAAATACCACAATCTGAAAGAGATCAACCATAATATACCAAAGACTTATAATGATGACAATGCCACCTTTGAAATAAACATTATGTAACCTGAGACTATAACAGGCATCTAAAAAAAAAGATTTTTGTCACCTGACTAAACTGAACCTGTACAAGATGATTTAAATAGATAACCCTGTATCCTATAGCATAATAACATTGTCAATCCAATTGAAACCATAAGCTCATCTATAAATGAATAATGACTGAGATAGATAGCTGATCTGTAATATAGATGAACATGGCATTGAAAAACTTGAATCACCATAAACAAGAATACCAAAAACTAAGCCTCTGAATGATTATCTAAGATACCAAAGAGCATGCCAACTAATTTTTTCATCAAGGACAACCAAAGATAGCTGAGAAGTCAACAAACTCCCCATTTTTCCTTGATGGAAAAACACAAATTACTCTCCCTCTTTTTGCCTCAATGACAAAGAAATGCAATGCAACCACAACTGAGAAGACAACAAAGAACTGTATGAACTAGCTACATGTAAAATAATAAGAGCAACAAACTAAAAATACAAGAGCTCTGTGAATGAATAAATGTTGTAACAAGCTCCCTCTAAGACAAAAGTAGCAAAATCAGAGAAGTAAATATTGAGAGATAACTCCCAATCAAAGTCTCATCCTTTCAAAGAATTCTTTAGCTAAAAGCTTAGTAAAAATGTCAGCAACCTATTCTTGTGAGGCAACATATTGTAAACAGATCTCATTAGCCAACACTTTTTCTCAAAGAAAGTGAAACTTTATAGCAATGTGTTTAGTCTAAGAGTGTGTAACCAGATTTTTGGAGATATTAATTGCACCAGTGTTATCACATAGAATAGAAACAGGTTTAGGAACTTCAATACCCATATCAGATAGAGTTTGTGCCATCCAAAGTACTTGAGTACAACAAGAAGTGGCAGCAATATATTCTACTTTAGTAGTAGAGAGTGAAACAAATTCTTGTTTCTTGTTGTTCCATGCCACTAATCGATCACCAGGAAAGAAAGAAGCACCACTGGTGCTTTTCCTATCATCTAAACAACCAGCCCAGTCAGCATCAGTATATGCAATTAATGAAAAATAATTTCTTCTAGGATACCAAAGACCATAATCAAGAGTGCCTTGAACATATTTAAGAATTATTTTAACAACAGTAACATGAGATTCCTTAGGAGATGACTGAAATCTTACAACCATGCAAACTGCCTGCATTATATCAGGTCTAGAAGTTGTTAAATATAACAAGCTACCAATCATTGACCTATATTCAGTTGGATTTACATCAGGAGAATCATCAAATTTAGTAAGTTTGTAGCCTGTAATCATTGGAGTGCTAACTGGATGACGTTCATCCATTTGATATTTCTTAAGCGTCTCTCTTGCATACTTTGTTCGAGAGAGAAATATACCAGTACCAAGTTGAGAAAATTGAAGTTTTAAATGTTGTGGTTATGTTGCTTATATGTGTTTTTCATTGATGTCAACACTATTAGGACTAATGATGCTTAAGGATGTATATGTTGCGGAGATTGAGAAAATTGTAAAAAATATAGTGTAAATAGCCAATGGAGCTGAGAAGGTCAGAATGTTGGAAAGTTTTGAACATTGAAGATTTGAAGGTGTGCTTCAAAGGGTTTGTTGTTGAACCTTTCTAATATATTGTCCAAAAATTTTAGAGGTTCGCATCAATATTTGCGAAATTTATGAAGATTTGTGTGCCTAAAATTATTCAGTTTCTGTAGATGGTGTTCTTGGATGAAGCAGATGAAATTTTGGTAATTTCATATGTTGTGCATGTACCTGTGATGTTCATGGATGATTCCAGATCATGATCTATCCTTTTTGTTTGTCAGCATTGATTGGAGTGTTTGTGATCAAAGATTTTTTTGATGTGTGCTCGAGTTTTCATGTTCTTGGCCGACATGATGGTGTTAGCGTGTTGCAGATCCATGAGGATTAATATTTTATTGTTTGGCATGTTTTGAGGTGTTTTTTTGGGTCCCCACTATGTTGTGACCGACTTGTGTTGGTGTGCATTGAAATTTATTCATGTATTGAGACTGACAGTTGTAATTTATTCTTTGTTTGTGGCCGACTGAATAGTGGATGTAAATCAATGTAGAAGATATATATATGACGTTGTTTTCCTCATTTAGGACAAGTGATCAAGTGTACAAGTGATGTACATGTGTGAATAAAGATCAGATCATTTAGATCAGAGTGTGGAAGAGATTGAGCAAAGTGTGGAAGATTTTGTAGAAGTTTTGTGCGCCTAACCAGAACTGTAATCAGGATTTTATAAAAGCTAATTTCTCAGTTCAACTTCATTAGATGGATTTAATATGATTATTGTATGTAAGGTAGTGCACCTTCCCTTTGAGCAGTGTGCTCTAGGTAGTGCACCTAAATGCAAGTGCGTTCCATTTTATTCTTCATTATAATTCTAATAGGGTATAATCTTGTGGACTAACATCCACCATAGTTTTTCCCCTAATAGGGTTTCCACGTATAAAATCTTGGTGCTCATGTGTCTTTGATGTGTTGTTGAATTAATGTTTGCATTGTTAATTATCATATTTGAGATCTAAGGTTGATTAATTTTGTATAAGTTTGATTTTGGTAACAACTGATTCACCCCCCTTCTCAATTGTTTATCCTTGTTTTGCCAACAATTGGTATCAGAGCTAGTTCCACTGGAGAAGCCTAATAGCTTGAGGAGATCTCAGATGGTATCATACGAGAAGGATAGTCCTAGATTTAGTGGTACAAACTACTCTCTATGGAAATTTAGGATGGAGTGTCACTTGAAGTGCATTGGTGAACCCTTCTAGAAGATTACACAAAGTGCTTATACTATTCCTCATAATGGTCCTTCCTCTGAAGATGAAATCAAGCAAGCAAAAGTTAATACTAGGGCAGTAGAAACATTGGTGATTTCTTTGATAGATTTGAAGATGAAAAATGTGATAGGATTGAAGACTGCATGCTAGATCTGGAAAAAGTTGGAAACATTGTATGAAGGAGATGCACTAGTGAAAAGTGCTAAGCTACAAAGTCTAAAATGAAAATGGGAGAGCCTAAAGATGAGTGAATATGAAAACATCTTTTCCTTCTCGCAAAAGATAAAAGAATTAGTGATGGACATTAGATGTGCTAGTGGAACATAGGATGAAGATGAAATTGTGGCTAAGATACTTAGATTTATGCCCCCTTCCTACAAGAAAAAAGCTCATCCTATTGATGAACTTAGGATAGTGACAAATATTATAAGAGACATGCTGATTGGAAAACTTGCTGCATTTGAATTGAATGAATTTGGTGAGTCTTCTCCTAAGACTGAATCTTCCTTGAAGGCTACTGTATCTGGGAAAAGCAAGCAGAGATATGATTCAAGAGAAATTTCCAAGAGAACATTCAAGTATGAAGATTAGATGAAGCAGATTGAAGATGAAGAAATGAAATTGGAAGAATGAAGCATTGATTGTGAAAAGAGAATCAAGAGATCATGGTAATTACAAAGGAAATTTACCCATTAAATGTTTTTCTTATGGTAAGAAAGGTCATTTTGTATCTAGATGTCCTAAAAGAGTTTCAAAGTACAAACCTGAGAACACTAGATTTCAAAGGGAGTGTTATTATGCTAAAGAAGGTGTAACTGATAAAGAATCTGATAAAGAAACTGGAAATGAAGATGAATGGGTATTTATTGCTATCAAAGAAAATGGTAAGGTGTCCACTGAATCTGCTAGTAATGTAAATGTTGAGAAAGCTCTTGCAACAAAAATTGAAGAAAAATATGAGTGGGTAATTGACAACGGATGCTCACATCATATGAGTGGTGATAAAAGAAAGTTTGTAAGCTTGGAAAACTATGATGGTGGTGTTGTGAGGTTCAGAGACAACACTTTTGGTGTGATTTATGGCAAAGGTACTATTCCTTTTGGTGGTAAGCACAATACTAATGATGTTCTTTATGTAGAAGGCTTAAAGAATAACTTGTTGAGTGTTGGAAAAATGGTAGACAAGGGTTACAATTTGTAGTTCAAGGATGGTAAGTGCAGAATAAGGGGAAGTTTAGGAAATATGATTACTTCAAGAACAAAGACAAAAGGTAATATCTTTCATTTGAGTGTTGCTAGTGAAAGTTGTTTGATTGCTCAAATTGATGTAAGTTGGTTATGGCATAGGAGGTTGTGTCATGTGAACTTTGATCAAATTATCAAGATAAGCTCTACTCAAGTAGTTAGAGATCTGCCTAAGTTAGTGAAGCCTACTATTACTATGTGCAAGGAATGTCAGATGGGAAAGAAAACAAGAAATTATTTCCAGAGAAAATAGTATAGCTCTGATGGAGTACTAGATTTGATACATACTGACCTATGTGGTCCATCCAGAATCAGAAGCCTACAAGGTGAAAGGTATTTTATGTTTCTCATTGATGATTATTATAGAATGATATGGGTTGCTTTCTTAAGAGAAAAACATGAAGCATTAGAAAAGTTCAAAATTTTCAAAGCTATGGCAGAGAATGAGATAGTTCAAAAGATCAAATGTCTAAGGTCAGACAGAGGTGGTGAATTCACTTCATGGGAATTCATTTCTTTTTGTGAGGAGCATGGAATCCAAAGATAGTTATATTCTCCCTAGACCCCTCAACAAAATGGAGTTGTTGAAAGATAGAACAAAACCGTTCTAGACACTATTAGAACCATGGTGCTGGAAGAAAATGTTCCTCATTTCTACTGAAGAGAATCTATAAGTACTGTTGTGTACACCATTAATAGGGTGAATGTCAACAGTAATTATGGTAAGGCACCTTTTGAGCTATGGTTTGGTTATAAGCCTACTGTTAAGTACTTGAAAAAAATTGGAAGAAAATGCTACATCAAGGGAGATGATGATATAGGTAAGTTTAATGCTAGAAGTGATGAAGGAATCTTTCTAGGATACTCTAATGAAAGAAAAGCTTACTAGTGCTTTAATAAAAGGTTGAAGAAAATGGTTGAAATTTCAAATGTTAAAGTTGATGAAGATATTAGTAAACCATCTAGATCTAGTGGTTATGATTAAGATGATCAACATGATAATGCTAACAATGGAAGTAATGTTCAAGCACAAAATCAACTTCAAATTGTTTCGGTGAACCAAGGGAATCAAGAAGCAGAAACTAGCAGAAGTGTAGAAGAAAGAACACAAGAACAAGGGTAAGAGAAAATATCAAAACTCCTAAGTATTTAAGGCAAAATCATTCTAATATTCAGATCATAGGAGACAAGAGAAAAGGTGTGCAAACTAGAAGAATAATTTTTGAAGAGTATTGTCTAATTTCTAAAGTTGAGCCTAGAAATATCAGTGAAGCATGCAAGGATGAACATTGGATGGAAGCCATGAAAGAAGAACTAATGAAAATACAGAAAAATGATACATGGGATCTTGTTCCTAGACCTCAGAACAAAAATGTGATTGGTACCAAGTGGATGTTCTAGAATAAGTTGAATGAACAAGGTGATGTGGTCAGAAACAAAGAAAGATTGGTTTGCAAAGAATACTCATAGATGGAAGGTATTGATTTTGAAGAAAAAAATTCTCCTGTTGCTAAAATTGTAGCTGTAAGATTATTTATTGCTTATGCTACTTTCAAGAATTACAAATTTTATCAGATGGATGTAAAGTTAGCATTTCTTAATGGTGAACTAGAAGAAGAAGTTTATGTTGAAAAACTAGATGGATTTCAGTTGATTGATGAAAAGGACATGGTATGCCAATTGAAGAAATATCTATATGGTTTTAAGCAAGCTCCTAGAGCTTGGTATGCTAGATTGGATAAATACTTGTTGAAAATTGGATTCAATAACGGTACTACTGACAACAATATGTATTTCAAGTTGGATCAGAACAAAGAACTGATCATTGAAGTCTTTGTTGATGATATTATTTTTGAAGGTGATGATGATTTGTGTGTGAAGTTTTCTAATGAAATGAAAAGTGAATTCAAAATGTCAATGATAGGAGAGCTGAAATTATTTTTAGGATTGAAAATCACTTAGTTAGAAGATGGAATTTTTGTATCTCAGTCCAAGTATGTGAAAGAGTTACTGAATTTTTTTGGCATGGAAGATTCAAAGCCAGTTGGTACACCTATGGTGACCGGATGCAAACTAACACAAAATGATGATTCTCCTAAACAAAATTAGACAAGATACATATCAATGATTGGTGGATTACTCTACTTGACTCAGAACAGGCTAGATATAATGAATGTTGTATGCATGGTTGCTAGATTTCAAGCTGATCCTAAAGAGTCTCATGTGACTGTTGTGAAAATAATTTTTAGATACCTAAAAGGGACAGTTGATCTTGGTCTTTGGTATCCTAAGGATGATGATCTTATCCTAAGTTCTTTTACTGATGTTGATTGGGTAGGAGATGTAGATGATAGGAAGAGTACCAGTGGTGGTGCATTCTTCTTAGGAAAGAAGTTGGTATCTTGGCTAAGCAAAAATTAGAACTCAGTTCATTATCTAGTGCTGAGGCAGAATACATTGTTGATGCAAACAATTGTATCCAAGTATTGTGGATGAAGCAAATTTTGAGAGATGTTAGAATCAGGTATGAAGAACCCATTTCCATATTCTATGACAATTTAAGTGCCATTAACATTTCTAAGAATCCAGTGTTGCATTCAAAGACAAAGCATATATCCATCAAGTATCACTTCTTGAGAGACAAAGTAAGTGATAAAGAAGTTAGATTGGAGTACATACATACCAAGGAGAAAATTGCAGATATCTTTAGCAAGTAATTTCCTAAGGATACTTTTGAGTACCTTTGAGGCAATTTAGGGGTGATTTCTCCTCTTGATCAGAACTAAGATGTAGGTATTTGCATCAGTCCATGAATTCATAGCCATATCTTATTCCAGATTGATGTTGTGGAGGCTGCTACTCAGGGGGAGTAGTCAAATGATTCAAATTTGTGATTAGAGCATGTGTAACTTTTCCATTGATGTCAAAGGGGGAGAGAAACAATGTGAAAAATGTGGGAAAGAAGAGAAATGAATGAAACATGAAAGAGTGCACAATCTTAGGGGGAAATTGTTGGAGAAGAGTTAGTTGGGTTGATGGTATTATTTTTCACATCATGTGTTGCCATCAATGCCAAAGGGGGAGATTGTTGGATGTTGTGGTTATGTTGCTAATATGTGGTTTTCATTGATGTCAACACTATTAGCATTAATGATGCTTAAGGTTGTATATGTCTAGGAGATTGAGAAAATTCTAAAAAATATAGTGCAAACAGCTAGTGGAGCTAAGAAGGTCAAAATGTTGGAAAATTTTGTACATTGAAGATCTAAAGGTGCACTTCAAAGGGTTTGTTGCTGAACCATTCTAGTATGTTTTTGGAAATTTTCAGAGGTTCACATCAAGATTTGTGGAAGTTATGAAGATCTGTGTGCCTACTGCTATTCATTTTATGTAGATGGTGTTCTTGGATGAAGCGGATGAAATTTTGGTAATTTCATATGTTGCACATGTACCTATGAAATTCATGGATGAGTACAAATCACACTCTATCCTTTATGTACATCCAAATTGATTGGACTGTTCGTGATTAGAGATTTTTCTGATGTCTACTCGATTTTTCATGTTCTTGGATGACATGATGGTGTTAGCGTGTTGTGGACCCATGAGGATTAATATTTTATTGTTTGGTGTGTTTGTAGGTGTTTGTTTGAGTCCTCACTATGTTGTGACCAACTTGTGTTGGTGTGCATTGATATTTATTCATGTATTGAGGCTGATAGTTGTAATTTTTTCTTTGTTTGTGGTCGATTGAATAGTGGATGTAAATCCATGTAGCAGATATATATATGAGATTGCTTTCCTCATTTAGGACAAGTGCTCAAGTGTACAAGTGATGTACACGTGTGAATAAGGTTAGATCATTCATAGCAGAGTGTGGAAGAGTTTGTAGAATTTTTGTGCACCTAACTGAAACTGTAATCAAGATTTTACAGAAGCTAATTTCTCAATTCAACTTCATCAGATGGATTTACTCTGATTACTATATGTAAGGAAGTGAGCCTTCCCTTTGAGCAGTGTGCTCTAGGCAGTGCGCCTGAATACAATTGCATTCCTTTTTATTCTTCATTATACTTCTAATAGGGTATAATCTTGTGGACTAACATCCACCATGGTTTTTCCCTTAATAGGGTTTCCACGTATAAAATCTTGGTGTTCATGTGTCTCTGATGTGTTGTTGATTTAATGTTTGCACTATTAGTTATCAGATCTGAGATCTAAGGTTGATTAAAGTTGTATAAGTTTTATTTTGGTAACAACTGATTCACTCCCCCTCCTCTCAGTTGTCTATCCTTGTTTTTCCTATATGAAGACCCAGAAAGAAAGTAAGTTCTCCCAGCAATGACATTTCAAATTTAGATTCCATAATCTGAGAGAATATTTTACTCAAAGCAACATTATTTCATCCAAAGATAGTATCATCTACATAAATTTCAACAACCAAAATATCAAAACCTTCAATCTTAACATAAATATTTTGGTCAACACCTCCTCTAACAAATCCATTAGAAATCAAATGATTATCCATCCTAGAGTACCATGCTCTAGGTGTTTGTTTTAAGCCATATAGGTCCTTTTTCAGCCTATAAACATGATTAGGCTTGTTTTTCAAATAAACCCTTCAGGATGTTCTATATAGACCTCTGCATCTAAATAACCATTTAGAAAAGTATTTTTGACATCCATTTGATAAATAGTGAAGTTCTTGAAAAAAAAAAATAAGCCAAGAATATTCTAATAGATTCAAGTCTAGCAAGAGGTGCAAAAGTTTCACCAAAATCAATACCTTCTTTCTAAGAATACCCTTTGCAGACATACCCTGCCTTGTTGTGAACAACATTGCCATTTTCATCAAGTTTATTTCTGAAAATCCATTTGTCTCCTATGACGTTCTTGTCATCCAGTCTTGGGACTAACTCCCAAGTTTGTTTTTTCTCAATTTGATCAATTTCTTCTTGCATAGCATTAAGCCAACATTCATCAGTGAGAGATTCATCATAATTTATAGGCTCAAACTGTGTAACTAAACGAAAATCTTTAAGCTCAACTATTTGGGCTTTTTCATCAGATTTAGTAGTCTTTCTTCTTGTTTGAACTCTTGCATATTTATCCCCAATAATTTGATCTTTAGGATGGTATCTAGCAAGAGATTTTGAAGGATTTTTTGACACACACTTTTTAGGACTTGTGTCAACAAGTTTTAGAATTTTTTATTCAACATTAGGCTTTGTTGTTTAAAATTCTTTTGAATTTATTTCAAGTTCAAATTCTTCTTCCTCATCATCTTGCATAGGTTCAACATCTAAATGTAGTCTATCATCAACTTTTACATTAACTACTTCAACAATCTTATTAAGCCTTTTGTTCAAACATTTATAGGCTTTAATATGAGTTGAGTATCCCAAAAAGATACCCTCATCACACTTTGATTGAAAGATGCCAAGATGATGATCATCTTTCCTGATAAAACACTTGCTTCCAAAACATTTAAAATGCTTCACAAAAGTTGTTTTTCCATGCCATAGTTCATAGGTGGTGTATTTAGAATTCACCCTAAGTTACACTCTATTCAAAATGTATACAACTATATGAACAACTTCTTTCCAATACATATCAGGAAACTTAGCCTCATCTAGCATTGTTCTAGCTATTTTTTTTACTGTTCTATTTTTACATTCAACTACCCCATTTTGTTGAGGTGTTCTAGTGGTAGCATACTGCCTCTTTATATCGTGTTGTTCACATTAATCAATAAACTCCTGAGAGGTGAACTCACCTCCTTTATCAGATCTTACACATTTGAGCTTTAAATCTAATTCATTTTCAACCATTTTATGAAAGATTTTGAACCTTTCAAAAGCTTATGATTTGTTTTTAAGAAATGTGACCCAAACCATTCTAGTATAATCATCCACAAATAGCATAAAGTACTTTTCACCATTAATAGACCTTGTTCTAGTTGGTCCACACAAGTTTGTATGCACTAGATGTAAAGGTTTTGATGAAGAATGTTCTTTTTTTTTAAAAATGACTCTAGTTTGTTTACCACTTAAACATTCTTTGTACACTGAATTTTTTGGTTTGTTAAGGACTAGTAAACCTCTAACATTTTGTTTTTTGCTGATTCTAACTAGATTGTCAAAATTTATGTGTCCTAGTCTCTTATGCCACAACCAACTTTCTTCAACTTGACCCATTAGACACATACCCTGATTATTGTCATTACTAGATGTGTCAAGAAGATTATAAACATTTCCTATAGTCCTTCTTCGAGCCGCAATAGTCTTTCCAAGCTTGTTTTTAATCTCACATCCCTATGAAGTGAATATAACATGATAACCACTATCACAAATTTGACTAACACTTAGAATATTGTGCTTTAGACCTTCCACATAGTACACATTGTAGATTGGAGTGTCCTCATTTAGAAGACGTGAACCTCTACCTTTAATTTGTATACCAAAATTATCACCAAAATTCACATATCCACCTACATTATTTTCAAGTTTGATGATTTTTTCCTTGTCACCTATCATGTGGTTAGAAAAACCACTGTCTAGGACCCATAAGTCCTTTTTCTTGGAATGAAAGGTAGTTTGAACTATCATAGTTTGCTCTATATTTTTGACATTCTTAGGCTTCCAAACCATTTTGGTTTTCTGTTGTTTATTTTTTAGATCAGCATTGCATTGCTTAACAGAATGACCCAAAGTATTGCATTTAAAGCATCTGATCTATTTAGAAAAACCAAGGTATTTCTTATGACCAAACCTAGGTATCCTAGAATTGATAAGCTTGCAGGAGCTCACTTTATGACCAAATTTGTTGTAGAAAAAACAATACCCATAAAAGAAAGGATTGAATATGTATGATTTTTTGTTATTCCTAAAAGGATGAACGTGATTATTATCAGAATCAAGATGATTTGATTCAGAAATCTTGTTTGCAGCAACATCTTTTTGCTTTGCATCATCATTTGAACATTCACCCTTCTCAAACCCAATACCAGTTTTATCCTTATTCAATTTCTTCTTGCTAAGCATGTCATTCAATTTTAAAGTACTTTCATACTTTTCAATGGTCTTTCTAAGATCAACAATTTCATGTTCAATTCTTTGTATTTCTTGATCTTTATAACTTATATCAACACGAAGACAATCTAAGACAATCTTTCAACTCTCTTGGCTTCTTCAAGCTGAGTCTTCAAAGAGACTATTGCTTGATTTGAAGTTTGTTCTTGAGCAAAAATTTTCTTTTTGAGTTTTCTAATCTCTTTTAAAGCACATTTCAGTTCACCTTCTAGATCTACTTCACCATATTCAATATCATTGATGTTTGTATCTTCTTGCTGAATGATTTCAGCCATGAATAATGTTTCATCTTCTTCAACTAAAGAATCTCCAGATTCAGTGTCTGTTTCATCGTTACTAAACAAACTCTTCTTATTTTTGAACTTGAATTTTCGTTTAGGTTTATAGGCCTTTTTCTAAGGCTATTTTTCAAATTTCTCATTGTCACTATTTTGATCACCAAAGGGGCACTTTGCAGCAAAATGATCTATTTTTCCATAGTTAAAACACTTAAAGGGAAGTTTTCCCTTATATATTCCAGATCCCTTTTTAAGCTTTCTAACAAAATGGGATTCTTTAGAATCAAAAAAATCTAACTCACTATCCTCATCTTTTTCTTTCTTTTCAATGTTAAAGGTAGTTTCTTTTCCTGTTGAATTGTTTTTACTGATTCTCATTTCATAGGTAGTCAGAGTACCTTGTAAACTATCTAAGGTAAGTTGGTCAAAGTGTTTCTTTTCTTAAAGAGTAGAAACCTTAGCTTCAAATTTAGGCAGTAAGGTTCTAATGACCTTAGTTACTACATCAAATTCTTTTACATCTTCTCCTAGCCCTTTCATATCATTGACAAATTCATCAATTCTCAAGAAGTAATTGACCACTTTTTCATCATCCCTCATTTTCATTTCCTCAAATTGATGTTTTAGAGTAAGGACTTTTGATTGTTTAACTTTTTCATTTCCTTGATAAATGGTTTCAAGTTTAACCCAGATTTCCTAACCAGGCTTGCAATGCATGACTTTAATAAAAACATCTTTAGTTAATGCACACAAGAGAGCATGTTTCTCTCTAGCATTAGTTTCATACTTTTTCTTTTCATCAGCAGCTGTGGGTAATGCGGTTGGCACTGTGTACCCATTTAATACTATTCTCCACATATTGAGATCAATAGAAATTAGATATGTTTCCATTCTGATTTTTCAAAATACAAAATTTGTTCCATCAAATAATGGAGCTCTAGTCATAGATGTGCCTTCGTGAGCTTGAGACATTTTAAACAGAATCCAAGAGTAGAATCAATCCTAGGTGGTTAGACCTATTAGAGGACCCTATGCTCTGATACCAATTGTTGGAGTGAAAATGACACTGAGAGGGGGGGTGAATCAATGTCTTAACATATTTTACCATTTTCAAAAATTAAACCATAGCACACTTTTGTTCTCAATATTTTAATGACAAGTACATTCATGAGTTGAATGCAATCATTCATAAAATAAAATGAGAAATGTAATAGCTGAATAGTAAACAATACAACATTGACATAGTAAAGCAGTGAAACCACAAATGAACAATGAGACACAAGATTTTCTGAGTGGAAAACCCTCTTAGGTTAGAAAAACCACTCCTAAAAATTTTGTCTTTCAGTTTCTTATTTGAAAACCACTGTAAACAATGCCTTATAGGATAATTATTAGCACCAACTCAAGGAGCACCAACCCCTCATTTTGAAACATCAATTTCAAGGAGCACGGACCCCTCTTTTGTTTCAGAACAATAAGTAATATTAGAGGATTTCTCTATTTCAATTCTTTTTCACTCAGAAAGATTTACATTCCAATACCCCTAATATCCTAAAGGTTCTTTTTTGAACCCTCAAAATACTAGATGTATCAAAAGGAAAAGCCTATCACTCTACATTTTGTTTCATATTTACAATTTTGAGCTATCACAAAATGTCTCTTAGGAATAGACAATACAAAACTATGTTCAATCACTGAAAATCTCATAGTTACAAAGTGTATCTCTTTTTTAATTTTTGAACCTTCAACAGAGGTATATGGATAAGACAAATACTTTGTCGGTTATATGCCAAGAATACCAAAGATACAGTGAAGTATGCACCAAGAAAAATGATTTCTTTTGACAATGTCTAAGAGATAGAAAATGCATTTTAAGGAAATGACTCAACCCTTCAAAGAACGTGAAGGGTGGAATCTGCACGAGTAGTATCAACTGATACAAGACTACAAAAAAAACTGCACCAATAATATCACTTTTAGTTTCAAAGTGATTTGATTGAACAATAATACCCACACTCATCTAATAGCAAAAGAAAATCCAATAGAATTAATGATAGGTGGAGGAAAAATCAGAGAGACAAATTATGTTTCACATAACCTTTTCAAGCTGAAAAACACCAAAGAATATCACTACAAATTCCTGTCAAGAGTTGTAACCGAACCCAATACAAAAATAAACAATACTTCCAC
>CM021103.1:95887595-95921202 GCA_007115665.2 Sequoiadendron giganteum
CCAATATTTTGCACTTTCCATCCTTGAATTGAATATTATATCGCTTGTCAACCATCTATCCAACACTTAAAAGATTATGCTTCAAACCTTCAACATATAGGACATCATCAATATTATGCTTACCATCAAAATAAATGGATCCTCTGCCATAGATTACAGAAGATTTGTCATCACTAAATCTTACACCACTATCATACTTTTCCACATAGATTACACAAGATTTGTCATCACTAAATCTTACACCACCATCATACTTTTCCAAGCTCACAAATTTACTTTTATCACATGTCATGTGATGAGAGAAAAATTACCTATCTTATTGCAAGAAAAGAATTTAAGAGGAAATTTCCCTTTATACTTACCTTCTTCTTTGGCTACTCTTTTGACAAGAAGTGCTTCAAGCTCATCTAGCTTTCTCTCTTATTCTTTGATCTCTCATTTCTTCCTCATACTTGAACACCTTTCTAGAAGAACTTTCTCCTTGATCATATGCATTCTTATATTTTCTAGAGGTAGTAGCTTTGCATGCAGATTCTATCTTAGGAAGAGCATCATAAAACTCACTTAACTCAAAAGTAGCAAGCTTACCAGTCAACATGTCTTTGGTCACATTTGTCACATTCTGGATCTCCTCAATAGCAGCAACTTTGTGTTTTTATGCAGAAGGAAAGGATCTAAGAACCTTAGCAACAAAATTTGATTCTTCCAATGTTCCACCAACACATTTGATATTACACACAAGTTCATTCACTCTCTACATAAAAGAAGTAATGTTCCCATCTTCACCCATTTTCAATGTTTCCTATTTCCCTTTCAGGCTCTACAACTTAGCAATCTTCACATGTGTATCACCTTCATACAAAGTTTCCAACTTTTTACAGATATCATAAGCAATCTTCAGCTCCATCACATTTGTCATCTTCGAATCAGTCAAAGCACTCAACAATGCTTCCTTAGCCCTTATATTATACTCAACATATTTAATCTCAACAGAAGTAGAAGGACTGTTCTAAGGTATGATATACCTATTCTTTGTAATGTTCTAGTAAGATTCACCAATGCATCTCAAATGATACTCCATTCGAGGATTCCACAAAGAGTAATTTGTTTCATGAAATCTTAGACTATCCTTCTTGTATGTTGCCATCCTAGATCACCTCAAGCTGCTAAAATTCTTCCAAGGAACCTGCTCTGATACCAATTGTTGGCAACACAAGGGCAGACAACTTGGAGGGGGGGTGAATCAGTTGTCACATAATTTATACTTATTTAAAATTATTCTTAGATCTAATAATTAAACATGAAAGCATAGACCATCAAAACATCAGAGACACACACAACACCAAGATTTTTACATGGAAAACCTATTAGGGGAAAAACCATGGTGAATGTTAATCCACAAGTTTATACTCTCTTAAAATTATAGAAAATGGGGAATGCACTTGCATGCAAGGACATTTCCTAGAGCTCACTACTTAAATACAAAAATGCTTACTACCCAAAGGAAGACACACTGCCATATAGACACATTTAGATTAAATCCATCTAAAGAATTGGAACTGAAAAAATAGCATCCGCTAATTCCTAATTACAGTTCTAGTTAAGCACATAAACTCTGCTCACTCTTCTTCACACTTAACTTCTCCTTTTGAATGATCTGAAATTTATTCACACAAAACACTCAAAATTCACATAATTCACATTACACACACATATCACACATCTTGCACACACCCAAATGATATAAAAAATTGGTTATATATATCTACATCAAAGGATAACATCATATTCATGTTGGCTTCAATAAAATATAAAATGAATACAAACTGTCAGCCCAAAACAATAACCAATTATCAATGTGAATCAGCCAAGGTCAACTAAAATATAGTGAATACCTAAAATAATATCCTCAAACATGAAACAACTTCAAAAATTATACCTCGAAGATCCACAACATGCTACAATCACCCTATCGGCCATGAACATGAAAAACATGAACACACAAGAGAAAATCTTCAATCGTGAGCACACCGATCAATGTGAACCCAAAAAATAGATAGAACATGATCTAGAAATATCCATAAGAATCGTGAAACACCATAGAAACATTCACATCAACTCAGATTACTAGAATCACATCATCTTCATTTAGCAACACCTGCTATAGAAACAAAAAAACTGTTGGAACATAGAAACTCATAACTCGATCAAATCTTCATACGAACCTCTGAAAATTTTGATGGATAAACTAGATAGGCTTGAAAACAAACCCTTTAATCTAAAAATTCTCACCACCAATAAACTGAAATTTCCATCATACTAAACTTCACAACTTCACTGACCACCTATAACTTATTTTATTACAATTTTCTCAATATCCTTGACATATACAACCTTCAAGATATTAATGCTAATAGTGTTGACATCAATGAAAACCACATATCAACAACATAACTACAACATCCAACAGTCCAATGAAAAGAGGTACTTCCTATCATCATATTAACAATATGATGAGTCTTCTCTACAAAATCCGATAAAAATCTTCATAGAAAATTTACCTTTCCAAAGAAAGAATGAATATCTTTCTTACTTGATCGCAAGGTAAGAGATTTAATACTTTTGAATCTTTTAGAATCAATATTGATACCTTCTTTAGACAGTATGTGACCAAGAAGTTTTCCTTTTGTAACCCAAAAAATTCACTTCTTGGGATTCAAGGAAATAACATGTTGAAATCTCTCCAAGATTTGCCTCAAATGATAAAAGTGTTCATGACATTTCATAGAAAATATCATAAGATCATCAAGATAAACTACAATGAACTTACCAAATACATCACAGAAAGCCAAATCCATAGCACATTGGAACTTGGCACCAACATTAATAAGACCAAAAGGCATTCTACAATATGAAAAGCTACCCCATGGAATTGTAATGGTTGTCTTGTGTTGATCATCGGGGCTAACCTTTATCTGGTTGTAACCAGAAAAACCATCCAGCATAGAAAGCATTTTTGATCCAATCATGGTTTGAAGAACTTGATCCATCACTGGGAGAGGATAATTATCCTTGAGTGATAGCTGGTTTAGATTTTGAAAATCTACACAAATACCAATCTCGCCATTCTTTTTATGAATAGGAACAATATTGGAAATCCATGTTGAAAGATGGATAGGAAAAATAATTCATGCATTCAACATCTTTTGAATCTCTGCAAGAATCGTTCTAGAAATATTTGGATTATATTGCCTTTGCTTCTTCTTGTAAGGCAATGCTCCAAAATTGAGTGGGATTTCATGTTGTTCATCCTTTGGTCGAAAATACTTTAGATCTTCATATGAATATGCCAAGACATCCATATATTCTTGTAACAATTCAAAAAAAATTTTCCTTTCTTCAACTGTGCAACACTTACCAATATTTACCATCTTAGGATTTTCTTTAGTTCCTAATTTTATCTTCTCAATCTCATTTAATGAGTTAGAATCTAAGAGTTGCTTCTTAACATAATGATCATGCTTGTCAAAAATTCCCTCAAGAGATACCCACCGCTTAGGAATTTTATTTCCTTTGAGTTGTAGGAATTCTTTACCTGTAACTAGATCAATCTCGGAGACTGACTATCAGGGTGGAGAATCACTTCCTTCAAAGTATAAATCATCAATATTTCTACCTTTTCCAAGAAAGAAACATTTTGATGAGCATCATTAAAAAAATTCCAATTATCCGAGTTATCAGGAACACTTGGGCAAAAGACCAACTCAATGGTGTAGATAGAACCATGAAAATATTTGTGAGGTATCAGGAGAGTGGTTGAGACTACTAGAGAATCATCCCTATCATTGTATTCTCTTGGAACTATAAAAATATCAAAAGAATCGAATTCCTCAATGCAATCCCATACAAGATTGTGGTAATGTCTTAGTCTATCATTTTTTGTGTGATATAAATTCCTTACCTAACATACTATCAACTCAAAATCACCTTGTGCATGAATATTCTTGATTCCTTTCTTATGTTCAACTTGCATTCCTAAAAAAAAATCTTCATATTCAATTGTGTTATTAGTATTTTTAAATTGCAATTTAAAAGAGAAAGGAAAAAATTTTCCTTTTGGTGATACAAAGACAATTCTAGCTTTTAAATTGGTGGAAGAACAACTACCATCAAACTTAATTACCCAAACATTTTTTGGATCACCAAGACAGATATTATCAAACTCTGTAGCTTCATCATCTAATGAAGCTTCATAATTTGAAATAGATAAATCATCTGATGATGACTCATTTTGTGGTGAAGAAGAGCCAACACTTTCTAACTCATAATTTGATGAAGACTCGACATCTCCATTACTCTGAAGATAATATGTTCCAACACCCGATGACTCAAACAAAATTTGAGCTCTTGGGTCGTCAAATTTTGTCACTGAGAATTTTGATTCCCTTTTGGGAACCAAATTATGCATCACACCCTTTATGGGTATTCTATCCTCTGACATGTCCATGTTAAGTTCTCCTCCAACATCTTTATAGAACTTGTGTCCAAGGAGAATTTTGTAAGATGTTGGCACATTTGCTAAAAGAACTGTCATCTTGATCTTCTTTTCTAGATAGACAAAAAATGCAAATTGTGCATCCTAATTTGTTTGATCAAAGGTACTTGCTTGTTCTCCATATAGAAATAATGACTATATTTTTTCTTAGATTCAAACCTAAATTAGTTTCTACCTTAGTTGGCATCACATTATTTTATGCACCAGAATCTATGACACAATTGCTTAACTTAAAGCCATCAACAAGTAAGGAGATGAAGAAAGGATCAATACGTTTAGAAATAGTCAGAGGAACAAAAACTAGGTTATTTTGTGGATTTTTAGGCTTTGGAGTAGTAGGAACATCAGGAGATGAATCCCTACTAGGATTAATTCCTTTATCCTTAACAAACTTGACAAGCCTGCCAAATTGATCAGGATTTTCTTTGAGATATTTTGCTTCAGACATCTAGATTTTCATCCACTTTGCATGGTTAATGATGTCAAAATCTTGAAAGAAACTTTGCAAAGAAGAATTAGTAACTTCATATATGGGTTTAACAAAGGGAGCACTAGTCTTAGGAACATGAACATTGGCTTTTGGAACAACAAGAACTACGAGAGAAGAATGGGGAGTACTTACTTGTTTATTCATTGAGTCTTTCAGTTGCCAAGGAAAAGGAGTTCCTCTTTTCACAATGGTAACTGGTGGCTTGTCCTTCACTTGTAGAGAAGTGGATTGAGCTTGATCAAGATGATTTTGTTGTGACCATGTAAAGACAACATATGTATTGGTCAGCAAGTCCTCATCATCTATTTCATTTTCTATTTGCAAATAGCCAATATTTGAGTCACCAGCTAGCTTTGTTTCTTCATCTTGAAAAATATCAACATTTTCTTATGTGGGATAATCAGGTTGTGAAAATTCATCTTGTTCAACTTCATAATACCCCACTATAGTATTGGTTGGTCTTCCAAATCAAGCTTCCTTGTGGTGCAAGAAGATGATTCTGATTTCTATTCCCATAATAGTTAGGAAAAGTCCTTCGTGGAACATCCATTTAAGAATTATTATTGACAACCTACTTCTTTGAAGCCAAGATTTCATTTTCCAACCTTTGAACCATAGGATCGGTAAAGTTGGAATTATTATTAGATGTTGAAGATCCTGACACTTGCACTTTTCTTTTGTTTTCATTCTTATTTCTCCAGCAAGAATCATATCATACTCAAGAATTGTAGCTAATTTTTGAGCTTCTTCAACATTTGCAAGAGATTCCCTATGCAAAATAAATCCTTCTTATGACTGATGCATACTGTTCAACCTTCTCCTTGTACGTATTTCTAGCTCACTCCATCTTATCAATTCTACTCGATAATGCATTTAGGACCACTTGTGCATCTTCTTTGGCACTTTCATTAGTTAACTTACCAAGTTGAACCCTTGTTATAGTGTAATCTTCCATAGTGATATCAACCTTTCCTTGTGGAGGTATCCAAATTTCCACATACTTATGACCTGACTTGTCCATATGATGTCTTGAATGAAACTTTTCCTTCATTTTCCCCTTGGCTTTTGGAAGAACTATTTCCTCAAGATCTAGCTCATCTAGGGAAACCATTTGATTCTTATGCTTTGATACTTGAGAAACCAACCAAGGACGAAGAAATTAAGTATTTCCTTCTTCACTTATTATTAATTCTTGTGTAATAACCACCTCTATAGGAATGGGTGTTATAATAACAATTGGAGTAGTATCAGTCAAGATTACACTAGTAGATTGCAAACCAAGAGGATCTTGCAATGACTCCTTCATGAACCTATCAAACTTAGCCTGAAAAGAGATATCATATGATAGGGAATATAGGCTAGGAATGGATGATGGAGAACCTAAAGAGACATCAAAACTTTGCAAAATGGATCCTACAGAGGGGGTAAAATGAATCGATGGTGCCAAAGGAGGAATGGTGACCTTTAATGCATGTAGAGTTATTGTAGGAGGACGTGAAGTGGGAAGAGGAGGTGAAGGAGTGGTAGGATTGGGAGGAGTATGAGGAATATTGGTAGTAACAGGCGATTATGTATGAGGGGGACTACCAACAATGTTCTCATGAGGAGATAATCTCAGTTACTCATCATCCCTTTCTCCTTCCTCATTTCCTTTCTCTTCTTCGTGATCCTCTTTGGAATGATCATCCACTGTAGATTCTTCAGATGAAAAATCTTTTGATTCTTCACTCTAATTTCTTTCTTCTTCTTTTGGTTGTTTCTCAATTGCAAGTTCTTGTTCCTCAGTATCCTCCTCTTCCTCAATTGATTGCATTGTACTCTTACCACAAGTGAATTTGATCTTTGGACCTCTATGTGAAGAAGAGGGAGAAACAATAGCTCTATGTTTTGTTCAAAGTTCTTGTTGATGACTAGCTTCAACTTGTTATGTTTCTCCTTTGGATTTTGTTCTAAAATATTTCATTTGAAAAATATGCCTCTGTAACCATTCATTTGTATTATGTAGAATGGGAGAAAGTCTTTCCCTAATGTAAATTCTCTCTTTCTTGGACCATTGGATTGGTGGTAAGGGTTTCCTAGAAATCTCCTTTTCTTCATATGTAGAATCCATAATATCACTACAATCTTCAAAATCATCTGGAATATCGACTATGCATATATCCTTGATTTTCTCCACTATCAACCTACAAAACTCCATTCTTTGAATGTGTTCTTTGTCTCTACATTCAACCTAGATATCCTCAAAATCATAGACATGGTGATGGTGCTTCTTTAGTTTTCTATTCACATTTATGTAGTCAAAATAAAAAATATATCTATATATCCGTATGTTCATAATTTGCATTTCAGTTGCTACTATTTTTTCTTTTTGCACACTCTAAATAGTATACCTTTCAATAGTAATTGGAAACTTAAATCCTAGCTTATATATTTTCTAGCATTCTTTATGAACTAAAATTAACTATCTACACAAATCCATTAATATCCACTTGTTGGAAGGATACCTAGGTAACATGTATGGGCACCCAATGTATCAACCTACTCTCAAATATATGAAATTAAGAAATTGAAGGATGATACATCCAAACTTACTAGCAACCTTGTAGGCTTCATATGATACTCTCTTCTTTTCTAGAGTTGGATCAAAATTGAAAATAAAAGGTGCAAAGAAGGCATCAATGACTCTCTTGAAATGCTTGATACTTTTTCTCAAATTTATCTGAGAATAAAAATCATATACTGACACCTGACTTTTGTTTCCCTTTGTTGACAACCATAGAAACTGTCTCATAATAGCAACAACATATACCAAGTAAGAGATCATGTAAAACTTCAAAGTGGTCAGTACATTGATTAGCTGCTCATGGATCTCATTGCTAATTCATGTACCCCAGTCTATGTACTTTCTTCCTCCTGATGATTCAGATGTACGTACATCCAATCTTAGAAATAGCTTGAAACAGGTAAACCTTTCACCCTACTTAGAAGAATAATCATATCTCGAATATCTTCCTTGAAATCACTTCGAGGAAGACCTTTAGGCCATCTTGAGATAGTCTCCCTTGGAGTCTCTAGCCATTGAGAGTCAATCAATTTTTTGGCTGTATTCAGATCTTTATCATAAAACCTCTTGTGCTTGTTGAATAGAAATAGTGGTATACTTTTCCATGTGTGGAGGCCAGAAAACTATATCATAGAATTTGGGATCTAACCTCATCATGATTTTCCTAGAAGAATCTCTCACACTTTTGTCCTCTTTGATATAATGTGAGGCAACTTGTAAGACAAATTATGAATAGTGAGCAACAGTTGGAAATCAAGCCACTAAGTGTAGGTTACTATGAGTGATTGCATGAAAAATTTCTTCTAATGGCTGCTTTCTAGTTCTTTTCACAAAATACTCCATATCCTAGTGACCAATATTTGTGTCTTTGATTTCATCAATTTTAGAGGTCACAACAGTGGGAAGATAAACACCTTGGTACTTGTACTTCATTTTATCCTTTTTAGAAGATGATGAAGGTTCTTCTATTATCATTTAAGTTCAAAAAACACCACTGAAAATCACATCTAAAGACACTTGATGAGATTTGAGAGCAACTACAAGGAAACATGGATTAATCAAATGTTAAGATCATATGCATTATGAGGGCAAATGACATCAGTGAAGCTGGAAAAGCATTGTGGAATGAGAACATGTGAGCTATGATGCATAGAAAATGGATCAATAGTTATGGAACAAGGTTTGGAAAGCAAATGGAATGATTTTTTGAGCGTTAAGTGAAAAACTATCTTTTGTGTAAGAGCATTGAAAATCAACACCCTTACATCTTGCAAGATCTTCCTTATGTGCACAAGTGCTGAAAAAAATGATCTGACATGTCTTGGAACTCTTAGAAGGAATTGATGTTAGAGCGCTGAAAAAAATACTTTAACATCTTGGAAGAAAGTTCAAATTCATGCAACAGAGATAAAAATTACCACCTCTACACATGCGCTAACATGATGTTGAGTTGAGTGCAAGAGTGGGTATTTTCACCGCTATGACATATAGGGGGCAAGATCATCTTATGTAGGAGTGGTGATTTTCACCGATCCTACATCTTAAAATATGGGGAAAACCTATGATATGCGTGAGTGATGAAAATCACCGCTCCTACATATAGGAAGAACCTTTTGTGATGAAGCAGTAAAATTACTGCTATGACATATTACCCTAGAAAAAACCCAAGGAGATGAATCACCACTTAAAACAAAAAAATGTAGAAGTAAAAGAATTTAAAAATTATGCTTATACATTTAAAATTAAAAAGAAACTGAAAGAAAACTAAAACCCGCAAAACACTAAGAAGGAAAATTGCAAAAAGAAATGCAGAAGAAATCTCGTAGGAAACATAGAAAATGTAAATAAACCCCTTCATATGAAGAAATCAAACATTTTAGAATAGGAAAAAAACAAAGAAAAAGGGAAATGTACCTGGAGATAAAATTGGTCACGTGCCCTAAAATGATGAAAGTGAAAACCTAGATAGATTGCCCATGAAATTAATTGATACACAATTGAGAGGATTGTAAGGTTCTTACCACGAAGAAGGGAGAAGAAAATAGATTAGAATGAGGAGAAACAACCTTAAAATAACTTTAATAAATCACTTTGATTTTTTTGAAAATGAACCATTAATAACTTGAAGTACATTAATGATATGCATGAGAAATGGGGGAAATGTAGGAGTGGTTAAAATCACCACTCCAACATTTTCAAAAATGTTGAAACATAAGCGGCAAAAAAGATAGCTCTTACATGTCCAAGACTTGAAAGAAAACCACATTTCAAAGTGCTAAAAATTAGCACTTGGACATATGACATGAAGTAAGTGTAAAGTGTAGGAGCACTAAAAATCAGCACTCCAACACTTGGAGAAATTTCATGACTTAACCCATGTAGGAGCGCTAATTTTCAATGCTCTTACATGAGATAAAAAATTAATAAAACATTTGTTTTGAATATTTTTAAGAAATGAACAAGGAAAATCACTTGAATGGACAATTTTAAGCCTAGGACTAAACATTAAGGCCAATCAAAAATTTCCTTATTTTACATGCTTGAAGTACATGGATCTACGAAACAAACAAGTTTTGTAAGGGGTTATCCCAGGAATCAAGCATAGCTAGATTCAAGGATAACATGATGAACCTCCTAGAAAATACTGACCTAATAGGAAAAGGGATAGAAGAACTCAAATAAAAATATTACTAACCCTAGGAGGTGATGAACTAATTATTAAAATATTTATTGCAACCTCAAAACACAAACTCTCTCAAAATCTCAGCAAGTCTTCACACAACTCAATACTCTGCATGTTCACACATCAATATTTTGTAAGAAGTTCAGCTGCTTATTTAGAAGGAAAACCAAGAATGTTCTCACAATTTTTTTTATAGCATTTATGACATAACTTATCACCTACATCTAGCATATATCTTATGCTCAAAGGTACTGGAATGAGACAACATATTTCAAGACTAATCATTAATCACATAAAATATGCATAATCACCCATACACACACAATATAATAGATATTGAGTAGGTAAAATAATTGTATTTAATGAATTACAAGGTGATTCAAAAGCTTCATACAAATTTGAAAGTTATACTTGAAAATACTACTGTAAATTGACAAAAATATCTCAAAGATGAGTTAAAATCAATGTCCTTTTGCATAAGGAAAAAGAAGGAAGAACTTAGTTTTCTGTCAACGCATAATGGAGAGAGTGTCTTCAAGGATATGAGCAAAGAAGTAAAAAGTAGTCACCTTGAGCAATGATGTTGAAAATCCCTACAATACAAAATGACATTCCTCCAATAAAACAATTACTTTGCAAGGAGGGTTTAAAGACAACAAAGACTAGATACCCTTAGATAGTGATATCACCATGTCTTCAAGGCATTTCAAGGAGAGTGATAGTGCTTCAAGGATCCTTGTATGACAAATAAAAAAGAAAATATTTATATGACACTCTTAAGGAGAGTTTTTTTTTGAGTTACAAGTTTCAAAACCTATGATGTGAAGACAATCATAAACCACAAAATGTTGAAAATGAGATAAAATGGATCCATGAAGGCAATAATAAATGATGGTAGTCATATGACACTAAAGTCATTAAAAATAAAGGTAGTGATGGCATAGTGGACAATTTTAAAGCAGAAGTAGAGTTTATTGTCATACATGAGCATAGGATAGTCTTATGTAATAAAGATAATAGTAGAAGAACAATCCTTTAAATAAAAGAAACAGTCATCACTTCAAGGAGCTGAATTTGAAACAAATCCAGAGACATCCATTCAACTATGAAAAATGATAATAAATAAAGGACTTCCATTTGAATGATTTGGTGACAAGAAGAATGTCTTTAACAATTGAGGACAATTTATAGCAGTACAATAAGGAGCTCATAAGGGCATATAGGGATTTTCAAGGCACATTCTCAAGGACATTAAAATGAGTAAGAAGCTTTCATCATGAGAGGGTAGATTTATCTAAGCCTCATAACTAAAATCACATATGGTAGTGACCCTGTGAAGTCAAAGGGATAGTTGGTGGTGATAAAAGGCTATCATTTTCAACCTATTGGAAATAGTAAGGGGAAAAATTTAAAATTACATTATCCTCAATTCCAAAAGATGAGGATAAAGCCTATAAACAATTCTTCAAAGTGAGAAAATTATCCATATTTTGTCATATCTTTGCATGGTGGCCCTTACAAGTTTTACAATGATGGTTACATTGTGTCTAGTGCTCAATTATTTTCAACCTATCTTTCTTTAGATATTCTATATTTTCCTTTTTCACATTGCACAAAACCCTCCATTTTTAGATACAACACAAGTTAAGGAGTCCAAAGGGCTGAATTCAAATGAAGAGAGTGGATCTCTTTCAGTGGACTCATTGGGGTTGTCCTCAAGAAGATATATTCCTTCAAAAATTGGACTCACTAAAGAAGGTAGCTACAAAAATGATAATAGACATGGGATAGTTCCAATTCCTCAGTCTGATAAATCAAAGTTTGTAGAGATAACGAAAGCATCCTCTATTGGAAAAGAAGGTTGGAGATTAATGCATAGATACACTAAAGGTATATGAATTTTTTGTTGAATTAGAAAGTAATATAATTAGAATGTTAAAAAGGGAATATGGGCAATAACACCATAGTATAAAGGAGAGTGTTCCATTAACAATGAGGATCATAACTATGAATTTCAAATATGGCTAGTTATAATGATGAAAGGACAATACTTGTACTTGCCATTAAAAGTGGTCTAATACATAGGGGTTTTCAAGTTGCAAGAAGGATAAAAGTTTCAATGATTCTGTCTTAGGTGAAGACTTCATGGGTAGAGTAAGCACAAAGATAAGGAATTTAATGATGACTATCTGCACAGTGAACATCAAAGAAGAATATGATATTATAAGGGTAGTCTACTATAATGATGAGGCAATAGTTGTAAAAATCTTGTAAATCGACATTGAGATAAATGATAATCATGGCAATCCATCCTGGAGGAGGTAATCTAATTTTTGGGAGCAAGGAAAGGAAATATATGCTGGTTTTTATATGGATCTTTCAACGTCTTCATATAGAAGTCTAAAGAATCATTCGAAAGATGTCCTTGCTATTGATTTTCATTGCTCATATCTTTTGTTTGCACCATTTTTTGATGACTCCAAAACACATGATTTTCATGGAATGGTTTTTTGATATTAATGGGATCTTTGTATGTATCAGTAATATGTACTTTATAGTAGAAGATAGTGAAAACCATAAACTAGCTAGTTCAAAGATATTACAGTCATAAAATGTCAAGGTTTATGAGTTTTACAAAGGGGAACAATGAAGTTTTTTTGAGCCTTGATAGTATCCTATACATAAGGCTGAGATGATAGTCAATGGAAATCTATAGGTCAAATAAACAATAGTTGAATTAGTAGATGAAGTTGTGAAAATATACGTCATTTAATAGACAAGGGATATTCATGAGATGATCAACAATTAAGTGACGTATTTATGCTCAATTTTGATGCAATTTGATGCAATTCTAGCCTACTTAATAGGCCCTCAAGGTCACAACTGAAGTTAGGGGGAGTTAGAGCCTAAAATCATGCAAATTATGATAGTTTGGAGCCTTTCAATTGAGGCTTTTGTTCCTTCTACGCCCAATAGATTAAATACCTTAAGCAAAGAGGTTAAACTCAGTTATTTTCAATCATCTTCATGCTTTTCTTGGAGGTTTAGTTCCAATTCAGTTGAAGAAAAATTCAAGGAGTATGCACAAGTCAAAGAGTTCAAGTCAACTCTCAACTCCAAATTTCACATCAAGTTCAACTCTTCTTGAACATTCAATGTCTTCTATGAGGTGCAACTTCTTTCAACTCCAGTTATCTGAGGTGGCTTTCTATAAAGAAAAGTATTCAACTCTTTTCTCCTTATGCAAAAGAGATGCATTTTAACTCTTTTTGAGATTAATAGAGAATCAACTTACTTTATTTTTTAGTATATTTCAAATATTTGTACAAGAAAACTCCTTTTATCAATAAAATGCAATTTTTACCTTCTCAAAATTCTTCTGTTGAGCATATTATGAATGATTTGATTTAGTTTCTATGATTTTAGAATCGAATCCTTAAAATATGTCTTATTTAAAACCATTTTCATGCAAGAATATGAAAAAATTATGTAGGTCATAGCCTATGTTAGCTATTTTTAGATTTGGTAGTTGTGAAAACATACTATTTTCCTACAATAATGCTTGAAACATAACCTCCCATTGAAAAACTTTTGTATAAGTTGGTCAAAATCTTGATTTGTGCATAGAATAGAGATTTTTGATAGATTATGAGTTAGACAAACAAGTATTAAGTCTTTTCATCTTTGGTGCATCACCTTCTAGGTTCAATTTATATTATTTTTTTAGTTTTCTATCCCTTTTCTAATCAAACCAACATGCTTGAGGAGGTACATCAAGGGGAACCAACCAACTCTGGAGTTTCATCTTCACTATAGGCAACCCACAATCTAAAGATGATCCATTGTTTCATAGAAGCTAAGTTTCATACTTAGCTTAAGGGTGTTATCCTCATGACAATAGTTTTTGGCATCCCTAGTGGGACATTGAAATTCATTTTAGTCAAGAAATACTAATTTTTCACTACTTTCTTGGTATATTTAGGAGTGTTTTTAGCCTTTTTGAGGTTATAAACATATACCTAGTGACTCTAATATTTGATTTTGAAGCATATCTAGTGTAATCAACACATGAGAAGAGTGTAAACAAGAGGAAGCTCTACTCCCTCCAAGTATTTGAAAATATCACCACTAAGAAGAAAAGGAAGGGAAACAAGAAAAATTCTTAGCCCTCCAACTAGATCGCATTATACACCTCTAAATTATAGGCCTACAAGTTTGATTCCAAGAGTTCTGTTGATGGTGTTTTCTGCACAACAACTCAAACACAATATGATATCATATCTCTCTTGAAAGGTAAATCTCTATCAGCAAGCCTCAAGAGATAACCCCAAGGTCTCTAATGTCAGGTCTTGACAATGCAATGAAACAACTAAGAGATAATGTGAATATTGTTAGTAATCACAAAGGGACCTTACAAACAAATGTTGGATCTTTAAATTTATCAGATTTTGCAATGTATTGATACTTGAAATCCTAAACCTAACCTACATTCAAAGAAATGGAAAAAGGTAAAGGTTTAAAAGAGGTCCTAAGATTAAAATTACCCCTAAGATTAACAATGCAAATGATAAAATATTTGAAATGGACCAATCCCTCAAAACTAATTCCTAATTAACCTATATTTAATCTACAATCTTACATAAATAGTGCAATATTCTAAAGAATTAAAGATTTTCAGATCATGAGACATCATTCACACCAACCCTATTTTGTAATTGAAATGAATAAACACCCACAATTGAACTAAGAATATAAATATAAGGTTCAAGCTAACTTTACACAACAACTCACAATCAGTTAGTTGCTAAAAGTATGGACCAAAGATTTCTACCAACACTTCAAATATCAAACCATAAACACCATTGAAACTAGTGGAGCTTTTATTTTTCTTCCCCTCTGTGGTATGTTTTTGCATTACCTTTTACTGGTTTGGATCTTGGGCTTTTTCTTTTTGAATGTTGACTTGTTGTCAGCGGTGGTCAATCACCTAAGTGGTGTTTTATCCCTCTATGGTCGTGACTTTACCGGCCCCTTTTACCCGTCCTTTCGGTTTTTGCACTTAACCTTATTGTTCCTATGGTATTGGGTCAATGAATTGCTCTAAATTAACTGTTGAATAATCTTTTTGACCTCGAGGGTCATTTCCCCATCCACCTAGTTGGTCCCCTTCTTTAAGAATAACTATTCTCACATGTGCAGATTACTTGGCCATCGGATGAAGTAATTCTAATCTTAGCCATTCCTCGCATACCTCACAAGGTCTTTGTTTACGTCATGAAAAATAGCATGAGGCTTGCGAGATGCTGCCACCTGTTGCATTTGATAGCGGAGAACGGTGTTGATCACTGACTAAGGATGGATGTTGATGCCGACAACTATTACTTATAGATGCATCATGACCGTTCATCGCTAACCTCGTGCATTTAAAACTTCAGTCATAATAATGCTATGAGGTGCGTGATTTGTTGATGTGTGGATGCCAATGTTATACGATGGACGAGCGTGGTGGGACCCATTCCATGCTAATGTGGTACATGGAAGGCGGATGTGGTGTATTCAAATTGTTTTGACTCAATCTGAGCCATTCTCCTGGCCAACATTGCTTTTGATCAACGGCTCGATTTTAAATGAACTGGTGCAGTACTATAGCCGTTTTATCTCATGCGAGAGTAGTAATGGTCGAGTTCGACTCGACCTGCATAATTAAATGCCTAAAATACCAGTAAATTACTATTTTAGAGATGCATTTCTTGATTGAGGAAGAATTGTCTAGTGCTGAAGAAGACCGCCATTATTGAAATTCTCCAATCTCACTGCATTTGAAACTCTGCAAAAGAAACCATAAGTAGTACGTATGCCTTTTCTTTTATTTTTGAAAGGTGTAAGGGTTTCTTACTGAACAATTGATGGTTATCTTATTTTCCGTTCCTGAAGAACCGTTTGAGTAAATTCACTTTTAGAACTGGTTTAGGTAATTGCTGTAGATTTTGAATTAACAAAGAATTTTTTGTGGTGGCAATAGAAGAAAAGGTGTAATTGTTTTCCATTTAAAAATAAGCAAACCCTAGCTCGAATTATCATCTGTTTGATATAAATGGTACCCAAGGCACAAATTGCTGGTTCCGAAGCTATGTCTAGGGGTCTATCCCAAGATGTTATTGATTTGTTGAAGCCCTCTACAAGAAAGAAGCAGGAGGAAAAATTGTTTTATGGGCCTTTGATTTTGGAAGGATCAGTGGATAAGCAGTGCGCAATTCGTGATGCCGAATTGCCATACACTGGCTGGCAGTTGTTTTCCAACTGGTTTGGGAACAAAAATTTGGTAGTTCCTCTGTGTAATCCATGGAGGTTGGACATGGGCAAGCTAGTGGTACCCAATGTTTATGAGGATGTTGACCTATTAAGGATATTGCTACAAGGTACGATCCTGTGGCCCGAATGGTCACAATGCACCTCGACAAGGAAATGATCAAAGTAACCAGGGAGGAAATCACAGAGATTTTTGGTTTGCACAAATGGAGCCCGGATATGATTCCTATCAATTTGGAGGTTTTCAAGGAGGAATACAGAAACACCAAGGGTTTGTTCAGAACATCCCTTTTGATACCCCATTTGGATGTGTCGGGAAGGGGCAAGAACAAGAGGAAAGTTGTTATTGGCAGGAATGAGCCTGAACCTTTCCCAGTGGACTATTTCGCCGCCTATTTCAAAAAGATTGTTTGTGCATTGTGTCAGGTCCTGGGAATAAATTTGAAGAAGACTTTGCCTATTGATGTGATGTATATGGCTGTAAATATCCAACAACCGGGCTATAATGTGGTATATGATTTTTCCACCTACCTTGCAGAGAAAATGCATTTAGGTTTGGTAGCTTTGAAGCTGGGGAAGAATTGGGTAGTGTAGACACTCAAATTTAACCACAAATCACATTACTCATCTATTGATTAAAATGATCAATTCATTCAATACTTTTTTCTATTCATGCATTTCATCAAATCATTAAATCATTGCATTATCATTTGCATACGTCACATTATCATTTTGCACTATCATTCATTATCATAATAAATTCATTATCATAATCATTCACTAGCATTTCATAATGAAACTATATTATCATTTAAATCAAATCATTTGCATAAATCATTCACTTCATATTGCATTTATATAAATTATTAAATTGTTCATAAAACATTTCATAACCATTCATAAATTAAATAATTTCATTTCAACAAATTATCATTCTTACATAAATTATTCTCATAAAAACATTAAAATAATTCATGATAAAACATTAATAAACTATTTTCATCCACATTAAAAATATATACAGTTAATTATTTTATTCAATCCTTCACCATTCATTTAATCTATCTTCTTTATCATTTCCACTCATATGCATTTCATTTCACTACACCATGTGGGATTTTAAAAATTCATTATTGCAATATCTGTTTATCCCACATTTCTCATTCTCAACCTCTTTGTCATCAAAGATTCCTATTTAAACAACACTCTCTTCTCATTTTGACCCCTACACGAATTTGGAATACTTTTTCCCACTCACCATAGCCTCTTGCTGCATTTTGTGCTCACAAAAATCTGAGAGCAAATGCATAAAATAAGATCTTGGTGAAAGGGAGACAATGGAGTTATGTTCTTTTAAGTGCAGATTTTGATTTCTTTTAAACAAGTTTGTGATCTTAGTGTAGTTGCATGTTTTTGCTGGTTTGCATTTAAATTAGAATTACTTTATTGATGTGGGTTGAAATGATGGTTCTTACTCCATAGAATCATGCATTTTTTTTGGTTTTACAAAATGGTGAACCCGACGTGAACGAGCAATCATTTGTTTGTTTCTTCATTTTTATTGTTGTCTCATTTTTTTGCTATTGTTGGGTTGTTTGAAACCATATCAACAAAATCAAATTTGCTGAAGAAGTATGAGAAACAATGAAATCACGTTTTTCTTTTTGCTGCCACGTTTTTCTCACTACTGGATAGTTTGAAATGCCCAAAACATCTCTAAAATTGCCCTCTGGTCATGAAGAATGTCCCAGGCATTGTTTTTGAGGTGAAAAAGTTCATTTACAGCAAACAAAAGCTCTAAAAAAATAGCTTTAATTAAAAAAAGTGATCATTGCTCTTCAAATATTTCCAGTCAATTTTTTTTTTTTCATTCCAGGCAACATTTGTTTCGCTACACTGTTGATGGTTACTTACATTGCTACTATTGTCGTCATGAGAGAATAGAAGAGATTGTTGTCTTTTTTCATGACTGTAGATTTTTTAAGGCTTTTGTTGAGAACTGTGAATGGATTGCAAATTTGATTTTCATGGTCTGCTGTAAATTGAAATAGTTATTTGCCTAATTTCTTTATGCTTTTGGCAACATTTTATGAATTATGGCAGAATGTGCTTTAATATTCTGATATGCTATAGGCCAAGATGCATGAATGCTTCCCATTTCAGCTGTCATCATTAAATACTCCAGTTTGCTATTTTTTGTTTTTAATTTCTAAAACTACTGCAACATGGCGCATGGCAGAGCATAATAACTAATGATTTTAAACTTAGTTCCAGTTTTATTTTAATCTTAGTTTTAATTTTATTTTTACCTTAGTTTACTTTAGTTTTAGTTTAAGTTACGTAAGTTTTTAGTTTAGCTTTCATTTTTTCTGTTTTTTTATATTTTAGTTACTGATTCTATTTTAATTTCTTAATGTAGTTTAGATTTTATTTTGTAGATTTTAAATCTGGTTTTAGTTTTTAACTTTAATTTAGATTTTTAGTCTTTTTAGTTTTTAGATTAATTTAGTATAGAATTTAGTTTTTAATTTTTAATTTAAATTTAGATTAGTGTAATTTAATTTAGAATCTAATTTCTAATTAGTTAAGATTATAATTGCTAATTTAGGTTAGATTATTAATTTTAAATTTAGTTTTTCATTTTTTAATTTTAATTTAGTTTTATTAAATTTAAGTCTTTAGTTTGATTTTATTTACTTTAGATTATCTTTAAATTAGTTTTAATCTAGATTAGTTTTTTTATTCATTTAGATTAACTTTAAATCTTAGATTAAATTTTAGTTTAGATTAATTTTGGGATTGCATTCTAACTTTAGGATAAATTTTTAGATTTTAATTTATAATTCTTTATTTTTATTTTGGTCATGATTTGATTTGCCTTAGTGGGGGACTGATTTAATCTTTTTGTGACTTGTGCAGGACTTTTCGTTGAAGAACTAAAAATCAAAACATATGCTTGACAAAGATTGAAATCAAAACTACTAACAACATTTGGTGCAGAACGATTGACGAAGACATTATTTTGAAACCAATTGTCTTTTAAATTAGAAAAAACTTCAATTGGTGCTTTAAAAATGAACAATTGTCTTCTCTCAAATCAGCTTAACTAGGGGATCAATGAATACTGTTTGCTATGCTTGAAGGTGGTAGGTGATTATGCTCTCACCTTGTGCAAACTAGGTGATCAGAAAGCCAGACCCATCTATTTTATGTGTTACCCCGATTCAATAATCAAAGTATCCTCTCCCCTTGCGCACTTGTGCGATCTTGGGTGCAAGAGAAATGGTTATTGACTCTAGAACTTGGGCCTGCCTTGTTGGGAAAAAGTACTCACCCCAAGGCGACTCAGGCCGACAACGGAGCTTTTTGGCCAAGCTATCCCCGACCGGTATATAAATGTGAATTCTAAGGGAAAGCCTAGGATTACGAGTGTGGATATGTCATATGGACCAAGTAGTACTCCCCAAAACCCTATTAAGCGTAACCTCTTCAGGCTGGAGTGCCTCCTAAACGGAGCTTAATCTTGTGCCCCATGTATGGCCACTCGAACGGGGGTCCCGAACTAAAAACCTTTGTGTAGTTGCCAAAATCCTTCTATTTGCTAGCGCAGCACCGGTCGGTGTGAAGGCATCCACATCTTCTCAGTTTTTAGTAGAGGTGATCAATCTGCCATGGGAGTTTCATGGGGGTTGGAAGCTTGATTGGCCTGAGAAGTGAGTGCACTGTAAGGGGGAGCCCGTGCAGCCAAGCTTCTAGATTCACCCGCTAAGAATATGCGGTTGGGGAAACCCACGTGGAATCTAGCAGATATTGTCCTTTCCAACCTTAGGATTTGTGCTTGTATTGTTAAACTCAAACACTTTGTTTGCTATGTCTTGCGTGTGTGTTCCAAAATAGACCTCAAACAAACATCACACCTAGTAACTTGCAACATCTCAAACTTTGCAAATCTCAAAGGGTCCAACAACACAAACATACAACATGAACCTATGACTTGGATTTCTTGGGGTCATCATCCTTCAGTTTTTATCTTTCAATCCTTGCATTCCATCTAGACTTTGCATTCCATCTAGACTTTTCATTCCACCTAGCCCTTGCATATCCATACATATTCATATACCTTTCATCCTAGTCCTTGCATATTACTAGTCTTGCATACGTAGGTGACACTACATAGTCCTTGCATATAGATAACACTCCACCTAGTTCTTGCATGTTCAACCCCTTTTCATATCAAGATCATCTCACCTACCCTTTGCATGTTCCAAGAATTTAGACCTTTGCATAGTCATCATCAATCAAACAAAACCCTTAGCTTGCACTTAGGCTACTCTTCCTAGGTCTTGAAATCAAACCATTGGCTATCTATCACCCATATCACTTGAGGTTCATCATCCTTGAGTTAGGGAACATACCATTATCCTTGAGTAGGGAAATCCTTTTGGAGTCCATCATCTCCTACATACCCTCTCTTGATCATTGGTCCTTGTGTCTATCCATCATAACACAAGTAAAGCCTTTACATCATAACCAACTTTGGACCTAGAGTTGCCTTTTAGCTTGCCATACCATACCTTACCACTTCCATATCTCATCTTAGAATCATATCCTTTTCATTGCATCCTAGTCTTAGGTCTCATACATTACCTTGGATTGAAAATCAAAACAATCAACTATGACCCCTAGAACAAGAGCAAAAATGTTTCACGAAGAAGGGAACCCTTGGGGAAGAGACTTTGATGGTGAAGATAGCATTAGTGTTGCAACTAGAGAAACAAATGAAACTGATGATGAAGAAATAACCAAATCTGATATAGAAGAAGCACTTAAGGATCATAGATTCACTAAACTTCTTATGGAGGTAGTCAAACGTAACCCACAACAATACTTCAAAGCCCTTGTTTATGAAGGAATCAAAATGCCTCCAGATTTTGACATGTCACTGCTCATGATGAATGACCAACCTGAATCTACTGGATCCAAACATCCCAAAACAAACAACGATGGTAGAATCAAAGATCATAGACCCTTTTATCTACAACCAGGTTACAAGCGATCTTCAAAGATCTCAAAACCCACACCAACAAATGATCCTATTTTGGATGAGCTTAGAACATTGAGACAAGAATTGGACACCCTTAAGAACCGTAAATCATCATCTCATAAGTTCTCCATTGAAGATATATGTCCTTATCCCTTTGATCCAAGCATACCAATGCCACCTTTTCCTAACCATTGGGACATACCAAAACTTGACAAATATAATGGAAAAGGGGATCCTAAACATCACTTAAGACAATTTTGTGCAACTACCATGGAATTTGCAGTTGATGAAACATACATTATGAGATTATTCCCCCGCAGTCTAGGAGGAGAAGCTATGGAATGGTTTTCACAATTACCCTCGACCATCAAATCCTTTTAGGAATTGGCTGATAAATTTGTCTCCAATTATAGTTTCAATTGTGACTTTAAAGTGACCATGACAAACCTTTTCAACACCAAACAAAAACCAGGTGAATCTTTTGTGTCATTTTTGCAAAGATGGAGACATTTGACAAAATGATTACCTTATGTCATTCCTGATCAAGAATTGGTTGACCTCTTTTGTCAAAAT
Source organism: Sequoiadendron giganteum (assembly GCA_007115665.2). Taxonomy (NCBI): domain Eukaryota; kingdom Viridiplantae; phylum Streptophyta; class Pinopsida; order Cupressales; family Cupressaceae; genus Sequoiadendron; species Sequoiadendron giganteum. The sequence goes on from CM021103.1 coordinate 95,909,813, forward strand.
TTGAACAAAGAAATTGGAAGGGAACTTCACCTCAAATGCTTGGATTCCTTTGATGATGCCATAGAAATGGGATTCTGAATTGAACAAACTCTCATTGATGATGGAACCATAAAACTTAATAATGATAGAGATCAAAAATCAAATTCGAACAACAAGACACCTTTTTGGGTAAAGAACAAGAATGTAGTCAATGATGGAGTTGTTGATGCAAAAACAACTAAAACATCATCGCCTGTTTATAACCTCAAAGGTTCATCTTCAGATAAAGGAAAAGAAAAACAAAGAAGTTTCCCTAAACGAAATTTTACACCATTGGGACAATCACTTGAATCCGCATTAATAGAACTTGTTGAAATCAATATTATAATGCTACTTGAAATAAAGGAATATAATCCACAAGTCAAACCCCCATGGTGGAATGAGAATCACTTTTGCGACTATCATAGACATAAAGGAAATAAGACTAATAGTTGAAATAAACTTGGACATCTAATACAGGACCTTATTGATGATGGTAAGATAGTGGTTGATGGACACACTCCTTCTGGTAAATTTGATCGTGAGGTGTTTAAGAACCCTTTCCATAAGCATGAAAAGGATAAAGGAAAGGCCCTTGAATCTGGTGATGGTGTAAACTATACTACTACTAAGTATGACTATACCATACATAACATCAGTGAGGTTGATAATCATGTAAACACTTTCATTATAAAAGGCAAAGCACCTGATTGCAAGGTTACTACCCGCAAAGGCACAATCACCCTTAAAGGTCCTAATTCAAAACCCACTCCACCAGCTTCACAGTATAACCTCATAGAGCATTTAGGAAAAACACCAGCGCAAATTTCCATACTTGAGTTGCTATGCCTATCTCCTAAGCATAAAGCTATCCTAGATAAAGCGCTTGCTACTGCTACAGTGCCTACAAACCTACATGTAGACCAATTCCAAGCTATGGTGGGACATATCACCTCGCCTTACACTATCAATTTTACTAAAAGTGATGATTCATCCCCTCGACAACCGCATAATGCAGCTTTACACATTGACGTCCTTATCAATAATGCCAAGATCAAGTGGGTTCTAATAGACAGAGGAGCCGGTCTTAATATTTGTACCCAAGAATTGATCACAAAATTAGGGTTTTTTGAAAATGCAGTTGATCCAAGGAACAAGATTACCATAAAGGCATATGATGAAGAGGAATGCTCTTCTAAAGGATCAATTACTCTACCAATCAGAGTCGGCCCTGTGGTTAAGGATGTGGTTTGCCAAGTCCTTGATCTCCCACTAACCTATAATATCCTCCTTGGAAGACCTTGGATTCATGCAATGCAAGCAATACCTTCTACATACCATCAGTGCATTAAATTCCCACACAATGGTGTTGAAATCATAATACAAGGAGATCCCAACCCTTTCATGTATTGCCATAATCTAAGCCTTAAAACTGAAATCATAATCCCAAGCAATCGTGAAGCACCTCCTTCTCAAGTATATGTTGATCCTGAGTCCTTAAAAGCATCCACTTCATTTATCGCACCATCAAACCCCAAGGTCCAAATCCATGATATGGGATGTGGAGAATACTGTATGGATAATTTACTGACAAAATAAATTGCTAATGTTGTCGAGGAGGGTCAAAATTCCAACAATGATATCAAGATAGTTGCAGAAGGAACACAAAAAGATGACCATGCTTGGATTGAAACCTTTTGGGATCCCGATGATACACCTTCATTTTCCATATTTACTTCCACTCAAGCTTTTCATATTTATGATAACCCCATGTTTAACCAAGATATCGATGATAACCCACTCTTTGATCATGATCCTACCAAGGATATCCAGTCATCATCCTTTCATCCCACCTACCCTGGGCTAGGATATGAATCTCCTATTGTCACATCTACTAAGACATCTTTCCAAGTCATTAAGGATGTGCAAGCTTCCTTTAACGTTAGCAGTACTGAAAAGGATAGTCCCAAAGACTCCATTGATGGCATCACCACTCCCATTTTCCCACTAAACATTCCCATCACTCCATCCACCTCAACCATCTCACCCACATCCATCTGCCTTGTATACATGGATCAACAAGTATCACCTAGAGAAAAGAAAAAAGATGTAATTCAAGAATCAAAGGTAAAAGAATCTTTTTCAAATGGAGATGCAGAATCAAAAGAAAGCATGCAAAGAGAGAAAGATCAAGAAAAGTCCTTTAGCCAAAATAAAAAGCTATTGGAAAAATCCAAAACAAAAGAAGATCAAGACAAGTCCCCTAGCCAAAATAAAAAGCTATTGGACAAAGCAAAAATAAAATTCAAAAGTTGAAGCAAGAAAAATTCAATCTCCAATTATGCCTCTCCATCGAAAATCATTGGGGGCATCTATCAAGGAAGAAAATCAAAAAAAGAACTTGTTGATCCAAGGTCTCCATCCACGTCACTCTCACTCATACCATATATTCCATTCCACCCATCCATGTTCACATATCTGGCATATCACACCATCGGTGATGTCTTTCAATGTACCTTTGATGATGACCCCTTCACGTATTCTAGCTCATCGGTTGCCCAAGCTCCTTTTTGGTTGAAGCTTGATGGCCCACGTAGTGTGCACATTAGGGATCCTACCATAGTCTCTTTCGTCTACCACATCTATCATCCTTCATATTTGCCACTCGTACTCCTCATCTCGATCGGCTACTTTCATCCAACATGGTCATCCACACAGGATTGAGGCATCGTCAAGGCAGTCTATGAATCTAGCATCTATCAATTCTATATCTCGCTTAAGAGAGGTGGGAAAAAGTCCTGAAAAAATACAAAAAACAATGGAAAAAGTCTTGAAAAAATACAAAAAAAAAAAAGAAAAGGAAAAGTCAAAAAAAAATTAAAAATGGAAAATGTCCTAAAAAAGAAAATACAAAAAAAAATGGAAAAAGTCCTAAAAAAAAATACAAAAAAAAGTGAAAATAGTAAAGAGAATCAATTTGTTCAATGGTGAAAACCACTTCGGTGGCGCCTTGAGCAAGTACCATGGTGAAAACCGAGAAATTGGCACCATGTGTAGAGGCTTTTCTCCTCTTTCCTTTAGAGCTCTACTTGATCTTTTCATCCCATTTTTCATTCACCCTCCACTTCATAATATCCTTTTCACACTCACCATGGCTTGTGAATTGTTCGACAATCCCCTCACTTGCTTGCTTTATCATGCGTACTAGATTGGTCCTATTCCTTAGTGGGGCATTTCCTCAACCTTAGCCATGGGTTAGCATATTGAGCATCTCACGGTCAGAGAAACTACCCTCTTTGTCTGTCTACTTGCTTGCGATGCATCTCTTTCCATTGTAAAAGGTCCTGAAAAAAATCCATAAAAATCATAAAATGTCCTGAAAAAATCCATAAAAATCATAAAATGTCTGAAAAATAATCCATACAAATCATAAAAGGTCTTGAAAAAATCCAAAAAAATCATAAAATGTCTTGAAAAAATCCAAAAAAATCGTAAAGTGTCCTGGAAAACATCCATAAAAATCATAAAATGTCATGAAAAAATCCATAAAAATCATAAAATGTCCTGAAAAAATCTTTAAAAATCATAAAATGTCCTGAAAAAAAGAAATCCAAAAAAATCAAATATTCCAAAACTCCAAAAAAAAATCAAATAACCTCAAAAATCCCTCAACAATGACATTTTCAGATCACCACATCGCTTTGAGCTTCAGCAAAATCAAACTGCATCATGAGTAACAATCAAGCAAATATTGTAGCATACCTACCAATCCATCTTGCAAATCCAACCAAACACACACAATCATACCAAGAATTAGTTCCATCTCGAGGCATGACGCATGTTTGTTTGTTGGTCTTTGATTATTTTATGATTTTATATTTGGTGGCATGTCTTTTAGCTTCTCCAGGATGTCTGGGACTAGAGAGGTGATGATGGGGCATGTTCACCTGTTTGCTGCCTGTGGATTGTTTCTTATTCATAGGACAACTCATCTTAAGACATGGTTATCTAAAACCATTGAGGACCTATGAGTCTAGTATGGATGAGTGCATTCCTTGTTTGATAGTGTCTTCCATGCAATAATTATTCAATTCATCTAGGGTCCTTATACCTAGATGCTTATACTTCATTACTAAATAAAAACGCAAACAGTATTCAGGTCATCTAGATGTTCATGTTATCTAGACGCTTATACTAATTTGTGACATAATAAGCTCAATGATGATAAAAGCACTTAAAATGCACAAGAGGCTTCATTACCTTCATTTTCTCCCATCTTGCATCTTCCATTTCTTGCATTTCATTTTCTTCATCTTTCTTGTTGTAGAAAAATCAATCAACTTGCATCTCCAAATCTCATGTCCCCTTAATCAATCAACCAATCATTCTATCAACTTGTCTTGCGCTTGCATCAATCTCAATCAGCTTCATCAGCTCATCAACCCAACTATACTGATCATTTCCATCAATTGTTTAGTTATGCCTATCGATTGTGCATTTCCATCAAATGTACACCACCGCTTTATCACTTGCACAATATCAAGTATCTCATCATTTTCGTGGTCACATCTATCAAGAGATTAATCTTCATATAATTTTTCTGATCAATCTCTCGAGGGGGCATATCATTCTTATCATATTCCTTACCAAGATTTATCTGGGGCATGTATCAATTGATCAATCTTTTTCTTTGAAACAACGCAACAAGCTGCATTGTCTCAAAGAGGGGCAAAATGTAGACACTCAAATTTAACCACAAATCACATTACTCGTCTATTGATTAAAATGATCAATTCATTCAATACTTTCTTCTATTCATGCATTTCATCAAATCATTAAATCATTGCATTATCATTTTGCACTATCATTCATTATCATAATCATTCACTAGCATTTCATAAGAAAACTATATTATCATTTAAATCAAATCATTTGCATAAATCATTCACTTCATATTGCATTTATATAAATTATTAAATCGTTCATAAAACATTTCATAACCATTCATAAATTAAATAATTTCATTTTGACAAATTATCATTCTTACATAAATCATTCTCATAAAAACATTAAAATAATTCATGATAAAACATTAATAAACCATTTTCATCCACATTAAAAATATATGCATTTAATTATTTTATTCAATCCTTCACCATTCATTTAATCTATCTTTTTTATCATTTCCACTTATATGCATTTCATTTCACTACACCATGTGGGATTTTAAAAATTCATTATTGCAATATTTGTTTATCCCACATTTCTCATTCTCAACCTCTTTGTCATCAAAGATTCCTATTTAAACAACACTCTCTTCTCATTTTGACCCCTACAGGAATTTGGAATACTTTTTCCCACTCACCATAGCCTCTTGCTGCATTTTGTGCTCACAAAAATCTGAGAGCAAATGCATAAAATAAGATCTTGGTGAAAGGGAGACAATGGAGTTATGTTCTTTTAAGTGCAGATTTTGATTTCTTTTAAGCAAGTTTGTGATCTTAGTGTAGTTGCATGTTTTTGCTGGTTTGCATTTAAATTAGAATTACTTTATTAATGTGGGCTGAAATGATGGTTCTTACTCCATAGAATCATGCGTTTTTCTTGGTTTTACAGGTAGGATTCAAATGGTTTTCTCTGCCAATCCACATGTTTTTGTATAAGAGTCAGAGTGTGTTCGAGAAAGATATGGAATTGAAGAAAAGAGAAGGAGACATTGAGATGTCTATCCAGTATTGGACTAGGGTCCTAGACATGCATGATCATAAGTTTGATTATGTAACCTTTCAAAAAAAATTGGATCCAAGTTAAAAAAGGCCTTGGTTTTTTATTCCCCCAGGATTCCAAAGGAAATTCATGATTTCCTAAGACCTATGGAGAGGAGGCCTAAGTTGAATTTAACACATAACTGGGGGGATATTATTCCCAATGATAGCACAACAGTTTTCAGGGTTTTTGGCACAAATGCCACCCCATTTGTTCTACCAAAGGAGGTCCCCCTTAGACTTGCTTTCATCGAAGTCATGAGGCAGTTGGGAGTATCGCAGGATTTCCATTTGCCTGTTGAACAGAAGAAGGGATCTTTCTTCCCTAAATATACAACTTTCGCCGATTTTGTCATGACAAAAGGAGGGTGGAAAAATTTGTACTTATTGCTCAAGCCATATAGGATAAGGATTGTACGAGCTAGGAATCATGATCTGGAAGGTTTCATCTCCCAAATGAAGGCTAAACATCGAACTCGGACCTTTGTCCACAACTTTTACTTTCCTGAAGATATAATCAGGAACATTTTTTATCTGAACATACATGATGAGAGAAAGGCAATGTTCATTGCCTATTCAAAAATCGTGAGGAGTAAATGGGAAAAGATGCCTGGTTTTGATCCTATACTTGGTGCCAAAGACGAGTTTAGTAGGGCAATTTATGCTCTTGACAACTTTGAGAGTCTGGTAGGGGTCTTAAAGGATGAAAAGATTGTTGGAGAAAGGGAAAAATCACAAATTGAGGAGTACCCTGAGGTAAGAGTAGAAGAAAGGCCTACCTATCAGCCTCAAAAGAAGATAAATTTATTTTCTAAGAGAAAGGGAGGCAGGGCTGAGGAAGCTACAAGGAGTGGTGCACCATCTGTCCCAAGACAATTAGTGTCAGGTATTGTTGACTTGGGTTCTCCCCCAAGATTTTCAGAATAGATTCACCCACCATCTCCAAAGAGGCAAAGGATTGAAAGTGCGGGGATGTTGGCTGTGAAGATAATGATGAAGAGGACATCATTGTAACTCAAGATGAAATGAATCTAGAGGTTCCACTAAACCCAGCTAACACTGCAACGAGTTCAGGGGCAGTCATCCTAAGATTGGGAAAGGATCAGATCAGAGGGATTAAAAATAATGATGACTTGAGGATTGAGGCTTGCAAAGAGTTCATGATGGATGACTCTTTTGCTCATACTAAGGCTTTTGAAGATTTTGTATGGAGAGCTCATCTCTCATCATATTATGAGAAGGTTGCATATGAGAGAAGTCTGCATCTAGAGCTCCCAGAGAAGGTAATCCAGTCAAGGGTTAGATTGTAGATGAAGGAAGGGTTTAACGAAATCACACCAGAACAGGGTAGGGCATTGGTTCAAAAGACTGGAATATTGCTACTCCCTGAATGGGATATTGTTGATGTTGTGGTGTTTGACATAGTAAGGAGAGCCAATAGGCCACTGCTTGAAATAGAGGAGGTTGCATTGGCATTTAAAGGATCAGCCTTTTGTGAGGAATGGGAGGCTTTGGCAATATTGTCACTATCCACTGGGTCTCGAAAACCTATTGCAGAAACATCGGATCTCAGTGGTCATTTGGTTGTAAAAAGGGTTGCTGATACTCCTGCATTGGAAGCTATTGACATGGTTGTGAATGTTGCCAAATTCACCAGAGCAACAGTGGAGGATTTAACTAAAAACCAAGATACTCTGAGGAGCCAGTATAATGACATTATTATTGAGTATAATAAGAGTCAGCAAAGGGTAGCAGAATTGGAAACTAAGATGGCATTACTGAGACAACAGATGGAAACCTTGAGGTCTCAGAGGCAGGCTAGTTCTATCCATACTATTTCTGACCCACCAGTAGAGCAGCCTCAACCTTCTGCACAGGAGCAATCTTGGGCTATTGTTCCATATAATATGGGACAAGTGCCTATTACAATTGAAAAGGCCAGCGGCTCAGATGGAGATCTTTCTAGGGAAGGGTTAATCCAATAGGTTGAAAAGTATAAGGAGATGGTGAACCAAATCCGAGAGGTAGCAGGAAAGACTAACTCAGAAATTGTAGATACTGTGCTATGACATTTACATAAACGAGTCCAGAGTAAGCTGATAGTGTTCATGAAAATTATGCCTTGATGTTGCAAGCACTTGAATTGTTTCCAAGGGACAGAGAATTGGCTATCCCCTTGCTAAGTATATGGGGCCCTAGAATGGAGAAGTTAAAATTTATGGCAGCTGGGGTAAAGCAGCATGGGGACAAAAACCCTACAGTCATATCAACATATCAATTTGTCAAGGGTATTGTGGAGCAAAAATTTCAGGGATCTACTGCTCCTATGGAGTCCAAAATTAAAACATTGAGGGATATTTATGATGGAAAGGACTTGACTCCACTACCTCATATTTTGCATAGTCAAGATATGGTCAAGCCCTTACAGGCGTGGAAGGATCAGATGAATAATATAATGATTGCTCAAACACATGAGATATGCAAAAATGTTGATATCCGCATGTTTGAAAACATGTTGGAAAAGTTGTCATTTGTCATTAGTTTCCTAGAGCACTTTGATAAAACTGCCACATCATTGATGATAAAGTATGTACCTTACCGAAACATGGTGGATCAGGTGGTGTCTTTCAGTTGGCCATCTGAAAAGGATTTCGAGTCATGGAAAAGGGTGTTCACTAATGAACTTGAATTGTGAATGTCCTGGTCGAGAATTGCAATTTAGTCATGTAAACTATGGGTCTGGCCTTAGATAATATATTTTAAAGTGCATTCTCTCTTCGAATTCAAGTACATAAATTTGAAATGGAATAAGTGCAAAAACGGTTAATGATGCTTTGGTGTAAGGTAAGCAACTCTTGGAGCAATGGTTTTTTCCTCCATAACAAACTACTGATCACTATTATTTTGGATTTTCCTCCCCTACCAACAAATGATGTGAAGATAACTGATTGGGGATTAGCGGTCCAGTAAAAAATGGACATGTGTATTCTCAGGCCTGAAGCTTGTTGGATCCCTTATTCTTATAAAAGGGAATTCTAGGCCAAGAGAAAGGTCTACTGAAATTACTCAAGATACATAAGATAAGAGTCAAGTAGTACAAAGAGAAAATATGTCCAGGTTTTGAAGTTTTGAGTCAGATTTGAGAACTTAGTAAATCATGGGGTTCTTGAGCATACTTGTGTTAACCTTGTGATTGTTTGGAGTTTATTTTCTCTCCTATTGTAATAGTTTGCTTGAATTATTAATGAAGTATCTATCCAAGATGATTTTCATTAATCTCCATTTGTTATTTACTGTGGATTATGTTTGACTATAGCTGTGGTTCAAAGAACCGGTTAAATGCTTCAGTTATCCAGTAAGTTTATGCGAATTAACACATAGGATTTATCAAGGAGTAATAAATTCAAGTTTTGATATATGGATTGTAATGCTATTCATATAGATCATAGATGATTTAGATGAAATCTACCCTGTAGTTCAGTTTCCCTTTTGACTCCATGCTTTAGGATTTGGCACTGGAATTCTGACTACTTTTCATCCTTTGTATTTTGTGTTATGGCTTCAGGATATTTTATTCAAAATAACTCATATCAGTACACTTAGGTATAGTTTCGATTCTCTGTTAAACAGATCTAAACTCTTTGAAGAAGTAGCCAGTTTCTCAAAGGTTTATATCTTTTAACATTGGCGAGAATTATCTGTTATTTGTTTATAATAAGAGCAAATTATTTTAATCATAAGTGACAACATATTGTAGGAAAACCCTCCTGGATCTTACAGAGCCCGAAGTGTAGGAGAAACAACAGTTTGCATTGTTGTTTTCCCATTAAGTTGGCACAAAGCTTTCAAGACTCTAACTATTGAGCAGGGCAAGTTCATAGGAGCTCTTGTAAATTCTACTTGGGTTGTTATAAAAACCGCCAACAGACTGGTGACTCTGCTGGGGAACTAATAAATGAAAAGTCTCTAAGTGCAGATCTGGTCTAAGTCAGAGTTAGTTTTATATTATAATTGTTTTGTCCTATCACTACGTTTATCATGTTGAACACATGCGTCTAGTTTTCCTGTGTTCCTTGTCAGTGTGTTGAGTGATGTTTGAAATCTTTTCCAAAGTCATGAGTGCAAAAGAGAAGTACAAACACTTCATCATTCCCAATATTTTGGGTGGCGACACTGATATCTCGAACAACAAGTTTCACACAAAGTGCTACAAGCAACGTGCAAGGGAAAGTTCTCAAACACCTAAGGGCATGAAGAAGACAAGAAATTATACAAAAAATAATCATGAGCCAATGATAGAGCTCGAGCCAGGACAGGACAAGAAATGGGTAAAAGTAAACGATACCCCAAGTAAGTCTGTTTCATCTCCTATTGCTTTTTCGCCTACTTTAAATACTGAGATGAATTGTGCTTTTGTAAGTGAAAATTCCTCAGATACTATTGTGTCTAAATTGGATCAAGGTAGTTTTCCTTTTGAAATGACACGAGAAATTGAAGTTGATATATCTAAAGAGAAGGAGCGATGGGGTTTCTGGGAACAAGATAAAACGTTCCCCGAAAGCCACAACACCTAGTACCATGTCCATTTTCACTGGGCAAAATTTTAAACCCAAAGGAATACCTCTAAGTGAGGAGATGCCTTTCATTCAAGAAGAAGATCAGGCAAAAGAACCTTATTATACCCCCACTCCTAGTGAGGCAGGAGATATTCTTGAAAACGAGATGGACATAGACAAGGATATGCAGATCCTGATTGAGGATGAAAGGAGGTTGCAAGAGGAAGAAGATAATAGAGATAGAATAAGAAAAGAAAATTTGGAGAGATGTTGGGCTAAACAGCTTGAAAGAAATGCTCAAAAGAAAAAGGTTGAGAAGATGAGGGAAGAGGCAACTAAGAGAAAAGCCTTTGAGGAAAGGGTGGCCAAGGCAGCTACCGAAAGGGCATATGAAATACCTAAAGTAACAATATCAATGGGGAATTTTTCTACTCCCACATATACTTCATCTACTCTATCTACCAAAGGTGCTGATGCATCTATGGGATCTAAGAAGATAACCTTTTAAGACCATGCGAAAGCCCATATTGATCAGTCTAGAAAAAATTCTCAGGGTTTTTCGAATTGCAAGAATTCTGCTAATACTAATGATGGACTAAATAGTATGGTAGGAAAGGAAGTGGGAACTAATCTCGGATCATCAGATTTCCCACAGTACCCTGAGCTCTTAAGGTTACAACTATTGAATGATCAATTACAAGCTGACCTGAGAAAAGCTGAAATAGAAGCTTCCAATGTTGAAATGGCATGAAAGATAGCATTTCTTAAGATGTCTTCACCCACCCCTCAAGCTTTTGGTTTAGGTAATAGTGAAAATGAGTCATTGAACAAGACGTCTGAGAAGCAAGCATCTAAAGAAGTTTGCAGTGGTAATCAAGGTGGTGGAGGTGGAGGTAGCCATAAGATTATCAACTCATACTCAGAGAATGAAGATGGAAGCACTACAAAGGATAAGCAATCAGATAGTGGCAAGAGAGGTAAAGGTGGGGATGACAAGAAAGGCATTGAGCTACAAAATACCTCCAAGAATGGATGTGGAGGCGAGGCACCT
>CM021103.1:95921302-96070448 GCA_007115665.2 Sequoiadendron giganteum
TCGATTAGTGTATACAAAGATTATTTTATATGGAAATTGATAAACAATATGATTTATTCTAAAATTTCATCATTATACATTCTGAGATTCTACTTTGTTTCTTAAATATTCTATTGTTTATCTTTGAGTTAGATATGTGATTGTAAAACTAATTTGGATTAATTTCATAAATGTAAATCTTACTCTTAAAATTTCAAAAATCGAAAATCAAATTGAAATGTTTGTCAACTTTTTCATTTGACTGTTATGAACTAATTAAAGTGTGAGTTTTTTAAGTTGCATAATAAGGTGGTGTATTTAAAAACTAACCAAAATTTGAAATGAACCTTCTAGGATAGAGAAAATAACTATTTGAGCACATTTATGGATTTGGTTGCATATGGATAGTATGGATTACATCAACACGGCTTCACTATCCTTGAAGGATATTGCATGTTTTCTTGTATTCTTAACCTTGGTTCATCACCATTGAATCAATCTACCCAAGGGTATAATTATGGAGAACTTGACCCTATATGGCCCATTTTCTCATTAAAGATGTCATTTATATAGTAGGTGCTATAGAAGTTCTATTTTGGCAACAAGTGTCACTCATAGTAGGTGTTATATGTGTTTTATTTTTTGTTGTATGATGCTTTTCTAGTGAGGCCCATATTCTTTTGTGATCTCATTCACACTTCTCTACTTTATTTTGGATATAGGCATTGTGGACTTGCATATTTATACCTTGATTACATAGATATATATTGGTATAATAGTAAAATGTTATATGTGTTGTTGATAGTTATAGTAGATTTATTTTACCTATGAAATATATTACCTTACATTTGTGATTGTGTTTGAGATTCATGTTGATTGATTACTTAGTAATCCTTCCTCAATTTACATTCCTAGCAACAATTAGGTATGAAGAGAAAGGTACTAAGCCTAAAATTGTTTTCATACAATTTGAAAATGTAAATTTGATTTCATGTTATTATAATGTTGAAAAATATCAATTGAGTTATAGACATGGTTTTAGATATTAGAATTAGTTAGATTAGTGTTTTATATAAATGTGGTTATCAATATTAATGCATACACATTTCAATATAGTGCATAAAGCTACAAACTTAATTAATAAAGGTCCATCTAGGGCAATAGGTAAAATGTTAAAAGTCTAAGTAGTGCATTGCCTTCAAGCAAAACATAAAACTAGTAGTCTTTGTTTTGGTTAGATGTAGATTAGTAGAAGGTACTCATATCCCTACCATTTGGAATCATCAAGTTCTCTAGGCTTTAGTCAACCCTTGATTCAAGAGGCCACAATATAATAAGTTTAATGTGATAGATTTTACAAATTATCCAGGCTAATTTAAAAAATGGAGAATAAAGACTTAGCTAATCACAATATCAAGGTCATTGATCCATAAAAGAATGAGTCAAGGGGAATGAAAACCCCATGTGAAGCTTGTTTAAAGAGGTTCCCAAACCCATATCAACATAATTAAATACAACCATTGACTTAGCATACATTTTTTATAAAAAAATCACAATACCCATTCATAATTTCCTACCTAATGCCATAAAATATTTGATAACATAAAATACCCACACCTCTAGTTATTTTTTAGCCAAAGGAATTCATTTTACTACTTTCCATGAGAGAATTCCTCACGTCTCTCAATCCACACAAGGCCTACCCTCAATTTAGTGGGAGATCTAAGACCTAGGTGCAAAGAATAATAACACAACTAAAATACCATTTATAACCAAGAAAAAAGGTAGATTCATCACTCAAAAGAAAGATAAGAAATTTTTTTCCATTAAATACAACAAATTCCACACACTATTATATTTATAAAATTTATTTCTCTTTACCTACTAAACAAAACAAAAATAACATGAAATATGGATAAAGGAAGGCCTACCTCAATCTACCTTTCAATGGACATATATATTATTGTCTATCCTACTTTAAAGTCAACCTTTTCATAATTATTCAATTTAGACTACAATTGTTTTAAATTCCACTAGTGCTCTTAAGAAGCTTACTAATATCAAACATGTAGTCCAAAATTTATGCCAAATATATGTAGCAACTAAGGAATTCCAAAAGGTTCTTCTTGGTGCCAAAAGAAGAGACTAAATAAGATGTGCCATGTTTATAAGACACACAACTTCCTCCTTAATCTCTTAGTAATGTCAAGCTACACTTAGTAATAGTGGGTGAGATGGGGTAGGAGGAAAGAGGTGATATGTTACAATCCTTTCCATCCACCACATTGCACATGCCTATCATATTTTTATAAATACCCTAAGAGTGCTTAACCAAAATTAGGTACTTGGCATGGGTGAACCCACAAAAGTGGTTTACAATTCAAGTGAGGAAGGAAAAGTTGCAAAAAATGACCCCATGCAAAAAAAATTGGTTTTTGGGGGTTTGAACGAACTTCTGGTTTGAGCAAACCCAAATGGGGTTCGATAGAACCCCCCTTCGATTGAATCCATTTAATGTCAGGTCTCACATTTCCTGAAACAATAAGAAAAAAATGCTTGTGGAAAGGGGGTTCGCTAGAACCCCCCTTTTCCCCTATTCTCACCTATTGGCACCAAAAATCTCCAAAATTTTGCCCTTTGAAGCTTGGGTTGAAGATGAAAATGGAGTAGACTTCACAGACCCAACTAGATGATGATAGTCCTCAGAACGAGCTATCCAACAAGTATAATTTTAATATGTTTTGGTTTTATTATGTTTTTTTTTTTTAGTTTGATTAAACATGGGTTTTTCATCTAAAATCAAGCTCTCTATTTTGCACATGTGGAAAAATAGCAGATTATCAAAATAAAATTCTAAAAAATATGCATAGGCTAGGTATTGATGTCCTTGATCCAGTAAAAAAAAATAAAAATTCGATACATACAATTTTGTTTATGTTGTATACAGTTCGCCTATGTCTGAATTGTAATTGGTTTGACTTCGAAACTTGATTAAGGAAAAAATATTCAATAAAAAACTATAAAACCAAATAAAAGTGCTAGATATCACAGTTACAAATCTAAATTCGAAAAAAATAGAATTTTATCCTTCATACAAAAAAATTTATGTTGTATACGGTCTGCCTATGTCTTAATTGTAATTGGTTTGACTTCAAAACTTGATTAAGGAAAAAATATTCAATAAAAAACTATAAAACCAATTGTAAGTGTTAGATATCATAGTTACAAATCTAAATTCGAAAAAATTATAATTTTATACTTCATACAAATTTTTTAATGTTCTATACGGTGAGCATCACTCCTTAAAAATGTTGTTTTTTCAAAAAAACTAGTTTTCGAAGGAGATGGAAAAATAAGTGCAATTTGATTCCAAAAAAATTGAAAAAAAATATTTAGAATCTATAGACAAAATGTCACAAATCACTAGTTTTCATCATCTTCAAAATCCTCACGGTTTAGCTGCTATAGGAGCTTGAAAGTGATGATTTAGTTAAAAAAAATAGTTTGGTGTCCACTTTGCCCAAAAAATGTAAACCAGTATTGTGAGATCACCTACATATGGTGCTATTTTTAGACCAAATGTTCAAAAGAAAACATTTAGAATCATTTACAATCTTACATATATGTAAATCTAGTTTGTATTTTAGGGGAATTTTCTTAACAATAGAGTGTTAGATCAAAATAAAATATTGATCATATAAATAACCACTAGCAAATATAGGACTTTAGGTAATTCTAGGTTTAACACATGGGTCTTGGTCCTTTGTTAGACTATGATGATTGTTATAGCTAAGAATCAACAAAGAACTGCCTTAATTCCAAAAGGTGAAGTGGGAGGGGTGTCTAGGGATTCTAGTGTGGTCTTTCATATCATCCCTACCACCCTATATAAAACACCCACATACTCAACACACACATCAATACATCCAAAATACATAGCAAAAACACTACAATAAAATAAACTACTCGCTGTTCATGTTAGTTGATTTATGATTGTGAATTTTTCACAATATGTTCATATATTCTGAATTTGTATCAGTACATTTAAATAACAATTACATCTGCAATTTTCTTCCCTAGAAAACCTAGACTGGACTAGTATAGACCTCAAAAAAATCTCCTCTACTTACAAAAATCCAAGATCCTTACAAAATGGATCAAAATTCCATTTTATAGAAACAAGGGATCAACAAGCTTAAAGCCATGGACATATATCACATTTACATTTGATAATATTATCCTAAGGATAAAAAACTAGTACAACTACTTTGTAAAAGACCGTAGTGTAGAAAAATGTATCCATTTACATTTTCACACTTGCTTGGGTCCTCCCTATTAAAATTGGGCTTCTTTATGCCTTATTTAGTCCTATTTTGCATGATGCACAAGCCTTATTTAATACATTTCTTTGAGAATAATCTTGACATTTATTAAATGACCAATCATAATTCATGTTTTTGGGTTGTGTTACAGATCTAGTGATCTGGGACTCATACACCACCTTGGTCGTATGGGTCCCACTTAGGTTTCAAGGCCTGATCTTGAATATTGCATTAAACTGAACATTTCTTGAAATTTGTGTCCCAAGTTTAAGCTTCTAAGACTCATACTCCCCAACAAGTATATGAGTCCCACATTAGCTTGGACCTATTTTGAATTCAATTTTTGGTGGGATTTTATTCTCCTAGATTTGATGTCAACTTGTAGTGTTGTAATTTCAAGAAATTTGGCATAAGCAAGTATAAATACAAGGTTATTTCACATTTTTTCTCCTAGAAATTTCAAGTGTTCAAGCAATCCTAACAAGATCTAAGCATTCAAAAACATTATCTCATATCAAGACCAAGAGTTAAGATTCACATTCATGCTAGCCATTTCACACTAATTTGTAGCCTTTTCTTACAAGGGTTTAGTGAGTTGCAACATTGCATTTGTTCATTTAGCATTCCTTCATTTCTATTTCATTTTGTTTCAAGATTTAATTACCCAAATGAGGTTTGACCAAGGCAAACCCCTATTCCCTAAAACAACAACATTTTTCCCTCTTCATGTGTGATTGCAGATCTAGGTGATTTGGAGATTGAAGATCCTTTGAAGACAAACTTGTGATATTGGAGAAAAGTTATTGGAGAAAAGCTGTCAAGAAGTTGTCATCTTCATGAAAACTCACCTACAACTCACAATTCAGATTTTTCAGACTCGAAGATCGGACAAGATGAAAGTTATAGAAGATCACTCGAGGATTTGAAATTTTTAATCAAACCTTAATACTGGGATTAAATTCCACCTTGGGCATATGAGTCCGAGTATATACACATTTTCAACAGTTTTCTATAGACCCTAGTTTGCCAACAAAAAATTCCAGATTTAGCCTAGAAACCCTAAATGGGACTAAATCACCCAGTCTAGAGTATCAGTCCCAATGAGCATCAAAAGTCAAATTTTTAGGGTTACAGACCTTGTTGATGATCTCTTCGATCTTCTAGGTGCTTCTTTATTTATCCTCAAATTATTATTCTGATTTTAAGTTTTATTTGCTAGGTCACATAGCAAGATTTTCATATTGCTTTCATTTCCTTCTTTCTAAGAATTTGCTTAGTGGTGAACCCCTCTTTTTAATCACTTAAGGAAACCCCTCTCTTGTCCTAGGTAGTAGTATTTCCATTAATTGAATCATTGGGTGGAAATCTCTAGGGTTTCCTTTAATGAACTAAAAGTGAAATAGGTACCCCCCTAGTTCCATCTCCTAAAGGGTGGAACCCTATTTCCTATGGTTCATTTTGGTGAGATTGACCTTCAAACCCTTTGCTTTTTATTTGGAGTGCATTAAAGTCATAGATTTAACTTGCATTAACTTTGCATTAGATCTTGCATTAGTTAATTTGCATTTAGGGCTTTTAAATTTTGCATTAGTGAAAAGTGCATATAGGTTGCATTTTTTGCATCTTGCATCATTGAGTTTCATTGGAAAACTATAATTACACATATTCAATTCAATATACAAGTTATAAATCTTAGAATCAACTCAGAATTTGTTGAATTTAGTGTGAAAACCCTCATCTAGGACTCATTCGCCTATTTGGGCGATTTGGTCCTGGTACACGTCTTTGCTCCTAATTTTTGGGAATTTTGTGTTGAGTATTGTAGACACTCAAATTTATCCTCGCATCACATTATTCGTCTATTGATTAAAATGATCAATTCATTCAATACTTTCTTCTATTCATGCATTTCATCAAATCATTAAATCATCTCATTATCGTTTGCATCTATCACATTATCATTTTTGCACTATCATTCATTATCATAATAATTCACTAACATTTCATAATAAAACTATATTACCATCTAAATCACATCATTTGCATAAATCATTCACTTCATATTGCATTTCAATAAATCATTAAATCATTAAAATATTATCACCACATGATCATTCATAATGCATAATAAATAATAATCGTTCATAAAGAATTTAATAATCATTCATAAATTAAATAATTTCATTTTGACAAATTATCATTCTTACATAAATCATTCTCGTAAAACATTAAAATAATTCATGATAAAACATTAATAAACCATTTTCATTCACATTAAAAATATATGCAGTTCATCATTTTATTCAATCGTTCACCATTCATTTAATCTATCTTCTTTATCATTTCCACTCATACGTATTTCATTTCACTACACCATGTGGGATTTTAAAAATTCATTATTACAATATCTATTTATCCCACATCTCTCATTCTCAACCTCTCTGTCATCAGAGGGGCCTATTTAAACATGACTCTCTTCTCATTTTGACCTCTACACAAATCTTGGATCTCTACATTTTTGCATCTACTTCCATTATCTTTCTTTACATTTCAATTTCAGCATCTAACTTGTTTGCATTCTCTTTTAGAATATTTGCATTTCATTTTGAATCTCCATTCATCATAGCTCTTTGTGCCCATGCTTTTACTGAGAGCATTTTGAATATAAGTGCAAAGTCTTGAATGATAGAAGAACAATAGAGATTAGTTTCAGTGAAATCATTTTATTTTTTTGAGTAGTTTAGATGTTTTGTTTTATTATTTTGTTTTCAAAATGAAACAACTCTATTGAGGTGCCATAAAATAGTGATTCTGGTTTATAGAATCATTTGTTTCAGCATGGCCACATATTGGTGAACCCGACGTGAATGAGCAATCGTTTCTTCATTTTATTGTTGTCTCATTTTTGTTGTTGTTGTTGGGTTGTTTGAAACCATATCAGCAGCATCAAATTTGTTGGAGAAGCATGAGAAACAAATGAAATCACGTTTTCATTTTTGTTTCCATGTTTTTCTCACTATTAAGTAGTTTGAAATGCTTAGAAAATCTCTAAAATTTCCCTCTGGTCATGAAGAATGTATCAAACATTGTTTTGGGGGTAAAAGAATTCATTTACAACAAGCAAAAGCTCTAAAAAAATAGCTTTAAATAAAAAAATGTGATCACTGCTCTTCAAATTTTTCCAATTAATTTTTTTTTCATTCCAATCAACATTTGTTTGGCTGCACTCCTGATGGTTACATACATTGCTACCATTGTTGTCATGAGAGGATAGAAGAGATTGTTGTCTCTTTTCATGACTGCAGATTTTTTAAGGCCTTTGTTGAGAACTGTGAATGGATTGTTTTGGCACGGTTTTTCTTTCAATTTCAAACACATCTATTCCATTGTCTTGTGCTAATTTTTGAATATTTGTAAGGGAAGAAAATGATTTGTTTTCCTCAAATTTGGATCTGATTTTCATGGTCTACTTAAATTGAAATAGTTTATCTGCCTAATTTCTTTATCCTTCTGGTAGCATTTTATGAATTCTGATAGAATGTGCTTTAATCTTATGATATGCTACAGGACAAGATGCATGAATGCTTCCCATTTCAGCTGTTGCCATAAATACTCCAGTTTGCTATTTTGTGTTTTATAATTTTGAAACTACTGCAACATGGCGCATGGTAGAACATAATAACTCGTGATTTTAAACTTAGTTTCAGTTTTATTTTAATCTTAGTTTTAATTTTATTTTTAACTTAGTTTTAGTTTTATTTTAATCTTAGATTTATTTTTAATTTTAATCTTAGTTTTAGTTTTAGTTTTATCTTTAACTTAGATTTAATCTTGTAGTTTAAAGTTTAGATTATTTCTGATTAGTTCTTTATTTTAAATTGGTTTCTATTTGTAGATTAGTCTTTGATTTTAGATTAATTTCTAATTCTAGATCAATTATCTTTTAAATTAGAAATAGTTTTATGAGAATTAGATTTTTAACTTTAAAATTAGATTTAGTTTTAACATAGATTTTAGTTTTTAATTTATTTTTCTTAAATTAGATTTAGCTTTCTAACTAGATTTAGCATTTTTTTTTAAGATTTAATATGTAATTTAGAACATAGGATTAATTTAATTTAGTTTAGGTTAGATTCTAATTTAGATTTAATTTCAATTTTAATTAACTTTGATGTAGATTTAATTTAGATTTTAATTTAGAATTAACTTTAATTTTAATTTAGATTTTAACCTTCACTTTAGCTTTTAATATTTTAACTTTTCTCTTAATTTGTCTTTTAGTTTAAATTAGATTTAGCTTTTAATTTTAATTCAGATCTAATCTCTAATGTAGATTTAGTCTTTTAATCTAGATATTGATTTTTTTAATTTATATTTAACTTAGAATTTAGATTCGATCATTTAAAGTTTATTTTTTTAAAACTGGATTCTAGGGTAAATGCTAATTTTCTTTTATTTTTAGTTTTGTTTGATTGGGGGACCAATTTTATTAATTTGGGTTTCTGGCAGGTTCGTTTGGAAAAGAATTGAAAATCAAAACATACGCTTGTTGAAGAAAGGAGGCACGAAACTACTAATGAGATTGTGATGCAGGACATTCGTCGAAGACATGATTTGAAACCAATTGTCTTTTAGATTAGAAAACACTTCAATTGGTGCATTAAAAATGAACAATTGTCTTTTCTCACATAGGCTTAACTAGGGGTTCAATGAACACTGTTTGCTATGCTTGAAGGTGGTAGGTGATTATGCTCTCACCTTGTGCAAACTAGGTGATTAGAAAGCCAGACCCATCTATTTTATGTGTCACCCCAATTCAATAATTGAAGTATCCTCTCCCCTTGCGCACTTGTGCGATCCTGGGTGCAAGAGAAATAATTATTGACTCTAGAACTTGGGCCTACCTTGGTGGGAAAAAGTACTCACCCCAAGGCAACTCAAATTGGCAACAGAGCTTTTTGGCCAAGCTACCCCTGACTGATATATAAATGAGAATCCTAAGGGAAAGCCTAGGATTATGAGTGCGGATGTGTCATACGGACCAAGTAGTACTCCCCAAAACCCTGTTGAGTGTAACCTCTTCAGGATGGAGTGCCTCCTAAACAGAGCTTAATATTTTTCCCCATGTATGGCCACTCGAACAGGGGTCCCAAATTAAAAACCTTTGTGTAGTTGCCAAAATCCTTCTATTTTCTAGCGCAACACCGGTCGGTGTGAAGGCATCCACATCTTCACAGTTTTTAATAGAGGCGATCAATTTTCCATGGGAGTTTCATGGGAGTTGGAAGCTTGGTTGGCTTGAGAATTGAGTCCACTGTAAGGGGGAGCTCGTGCGACCAAGCTTCTGGATTCACAAGCTAAGAATATGCAGCTGGGGAAACCCATGTGGAATCTAGCAGATATTGTCCTTTACAACCTTAGGATTTGTCCTTGTATTGTTAAACTCAAACATTTTATCTATTATGTCTTGTGCGTGTGTTCAAAAATAGACCTCAAACAAACATCACACCTAGTAACTTGCAACATCTCAAACTTTGCAAACCTCAAAGATTCCAACAACACAAACATACAACATGAACCTATCACTTAGATTTTCTTGGGGTCATCATCCTTCAGTTTTAATCTTTCAATCCTTCCATTTCACTTAGTCCTTGCATTCCATCTAGACTTTGCATTTCACCTAGCCCTTGCATATTCATGGTCCTTACATATTCATATCCCCTTCATCCTAGTCCTTGCATATTCCTAGTCTTGCATACATAGGTGACATTGCATAGTCCTTGCATATAGATAACACTCCACCTAGTTCTTGCATGTTCAACCACTTTGCATATCAAGACCATCTCACCTAACCTTTGCATGTTCCAAGAATTTAGTCCTTTGCATATTCATCATTGATAAAAGAAAACCTTTTTCTTGCACTTAGGTTACTCTTCCTAGGTCTTGAAATCAAACCATTGGCTATCTATCATCCGCATCACTTGAGGTTCATCATCCTTGAGTTAGGAAGCATACCATTATCCTTGAGTAGGTTAATCCTTTTGTAGTCCATCATCTCCTACATACCCTCTCTTGATCATTGGTCCTTGTGTCTATCCATCATAATACAAGTAAAGCCTTTACATCATAACCAACTTCGGACCTAGATTTGCCTTTGAGCTCTTGCATTCTTAGCTTGCCATACCATACCTTATCATTTTTCATATCTCATCTTAGAATCATATCATTTTCATTGCATCCTAGTCTTAGGTCTCATACATTACCTTGGATTGAACATCAAAAGAATCACCTATGACCCCTAGAACAAGAGAAAAAATGTTTCAAGAAGAAAGGAACCCTTAGGGAAGAGACTTTGAGGAGGAAGATAGCATTAGTGTTGCAACTAGAGAAACAAATGAAACTGATGATGAAGAAATAACCAAATCTGATATAGAAGAAGCACTTAAGGATCATAGATTCACTAAACTTCTTACAAAGGTAGTCAAAAGTAACTCACAACAATACTTCAAATCCCTTGTTGATGAAGAAATAAAAATGCGTCTTGATTTTGACATGTCACGAGACAATGAATGACCAACTTGAATCTACTGAATCTCAACATCCCAAAACAAACAACGATGGTACAATCAAAGATCATAGACCCTTTTATCTACAACCAGGTTACAAGTGATCTTGAAAGACCTCAAAACCCACACCTACAAATGATCCTATTTTGGATGAGCTTAGAACATTGACACAAGAATTGCACACTCTTAAGAACCGTAAAGCATCATCTCATAAGTTCTCCATCGAAGACTTATGTCCTTATCCCTTCGATCCAAGCATACTAATGCCACCTTTTCCTAACCATTGGGACATACAAAAACTTGACAAATATAATGGAAAAGGGGATCCTAAACATCACTTAAGACAATTTTGTGCTACTACCATGGAATTTGTAGTTGATGAAACATACATTATGAGATTATTCCTCCACAGTCTAAGAGGAGAAGCTATGGAATGGTTTTCATGATTACCCCCGACCATCACATCCTTTCAAGAATTGGCCAATAAATTTGTCTCCAATTATAGTTTCAATTGTGACTTTAAAGTGACCATGAAAAACCTTTTCAACACCAAACAAAAACTAGTCGAATCTTTTGTGTCATTTTTACAAAGATGGAGACATTTAACAAAACGATTACCTTATGCCATTCCTGATCAAGAATTGGTTGACCTCTTTTGTCAAAATTTGAACAAAGAAATTGGAAGGGAACTTCACCTCAAATGCTTGGATTCCTTTGATGATGCCATAGAAATGGGATTCTGAATCGAACAAACTCTCATTGATGATGGAACCATAAAACTTAATAATGATAGAGATCAAAAATCAAATTCAAACAACAAGACACCTTTTTGGGTAAAGAACAAGAATGTAGTCAATGATGGAGTTGTTGATGCAAAAACAACTAAAACATCATCACCTGTTTATAACCTCAAAGGTTCATCTTCAGATAAAGGAAAAGAAAAACAAAGAAGTTTCCCTAAATGAAATTTTACACCATTGGGACAATCACTTGAATCCGCATTAAAAGAACTTCTTGAAATCAATATTATAATGCTACTTGAAATAAAGGAATATAATCCACAAGTCAAACCCCCATGGTGGAATGAGAATCACTTTTGCGACTATCATAGACATAAAGGACATAAGACTAATAGTTGCAATAAACTTCGACATCTAATATAGGACCTTATTGATGATGGTAAGATAGTGGTTGACGGAGACACTCCTTTCGGTAACTCTGATTGCGAGGTGTTTAAGAACCCTTTCCCTAAGCATGACAAGGATAAAGGAAAGGCCCTTAAATTTGGTGATGGTGTAAACTATACTACTACTAAGTATGACTATACCATACATAACATTAGTGAGGTTGATAATCATGTAAACACTTTCATTATAAAAGGCAAAGCACCTGATTGCAAGGTTACTACCCGCAAAGGCACAATCACCCTTAAAGGTCCTAATTCAAAACCCACTCCACCAGCTTCACAGTATAACCTCATAGAGCATTTAGGAAAAACACCCACACAAATTTCCATACTTGAGTGGCTACGCCTATCTCCTGAGCATAAAGCTATCCTAGATAAAGCGCTTGCTACTGCTACAGTGCCTACAAACCTACATGTAGACCAATTCCAAGCTATGGTGGGACATATCACCTCACCTTACACTATCACTTTTACTAAAAGTGATGATTCATCCCCTTGACAACCGCATAATGCAGCTTTACACATTGACGTCCTTATCAATAATGCCAAGATCAAGCGAGTTCTAATAGACAGAGGAGCTGGTCTTAATATTTGTACCCAAGAATTGATCACAAAATTAGGGTTTTCTGAAAATGCAGTTGATCCAAGGAACAAGATTACCATAAAGGCATATGATGAAGAGGAATGCTCTTCTAAAGGATTAGTTACTCTACCAATTAGAGTCGGCCCTGTGGTAAAGGATGTGGTTTGCCAAGTCCTTGATCTCCCACTGACCTATAATATCCTCCTTGGAAGACCTTGGATTCATGCAATGCAAGCAATACCTTCTACATACCATCAGTGCATTAAATTCCCACACAATGGTGTTGAAATCATAATACAAGGAGATCCCAACCCTTTCATGTATTGCCATAATCTAAGCCCTAAAACTGAAATCACAATCCCAAGCAATCGTGAAGCACCTCCTTCTCAAGCATATGTTGATCCTGAGTCCTTAAAAGCATCCACTTCATTTATCGCACCATCAAACCCCAAGGTCCAAATCCATGATATGGGATGTGGAGAATACCGTATGGATAATTTACCGACAAAAGAAATTGCTAATGTCATCGAGGAGGGTCAAAATTCCAACAATGATATCAAGACAACTATAGAAGGAACACAAAAAGATGACCATGCTTGGATTGAAACCTTTTGGGATCCTGATGATACACCTGCATTTTCCATATTTGCTTCCACTCAATCTTTTCATATTTATGATAACCCCATGTTTAACCAGGATATCTATGATAACCCACTCTTTGATCATGACCCTACCAAGGATATACAATCATCATCCTTCCATCCCACCTGCCCTGGGCTAGGATATGAATCTCCTATTGTCACATCTACTAAGACATCTTTCCAAGTCATTAAGGATGTGCAAGCTTCCTTTGACGTTAGCAGTACTGAAAAGGATAGTCCCAAAGACTCCATTGATGGCATCACCACTCCCATTTTCCCACTAAACATTCCTATCACTCCATCCACCTCAACCATCTCACCCACATCCATCTGCCTTGTAGACATGGATCAACAAGTATCACCCAAAGAAAATAAAAAAGATGTAATTCAAGAATCAAAGGTAAAAGCATCTTTTTCAAATGGAGATCCAGAATCAAAAGAAAGCATGCAAAGAGAGAAAGATCAAGAAAAGTCCTTTAGCCAAAATAAAAAGCTATTGGACAAATCCAAAACAAAAGAAGATCAAGACAAGTCCCCTAGCCAAAATAAAAAGCTATTGGACAAAGCAAAAATAAAATTCAAAAGTGAAAGCAAGAAAAATTCAATCTCCAATTATGCCTCTCCATCAAAAATCATTGGGGGCATCTATCAAGGAAGAAAATCAAAAAAGGAACTTGTTGATCCAAGGTCTCCATCCACGTCACTCTCACTCATACCATATATTCCATTCCACCCATCCATGTTCACATATCTGGCATATCACACCATCGGTGATGTCTTTCAATGTACCTTTGATGACGATCCCTTCACGTATTCTAGCTCATCGGTTGCCCAAGCTCCTTTTTGGTTGAAGCTTGATGGGCCACATAGTGTGCACATTAGGGATCCTACCATAGTCTCTTTCATCTACCACACCTATCATCCTTCATATTTTCCACTTGTACTCCTCATCTCGATCGGGTACTTTCATCCAACATGGTCATCCACACAAGATCAAGCAATCATCAAGGAAGTCTATGGATTGACATCTATCAATTCTATATCTTGCTTCAGAGAGCTAGGAAAAAGTCCTAAAAAAGTTACAAAAAACATAAAGAAAAAAGTCCTGAAAAAAATACAAAAAAATAAAAAATAAAAAAAAGTTAAAATAGTAAAGAGAATCAATTCGTTCAATGGTGAAAACCACTTCGGTGGCGCCTTGAGCAAGTACTAGGGTGAAAATCGAGAAATCGGCGCCATGTGTAATGGCTTTGCTCCTTCTTCCTTTGGAGCTCTACTTGATCTTTTCATCCCATTTTCATTCACCCTCCACTTCATCATATCCTTTTCACACTCACCATGGCTTGTGAATTGTTCAACAATCCCCTCACTTGCTTACTTTGTCATGCGTACTAGATTGGTCCTATTCCTCAGTGGGGCATTTCCTCAACCTTAGCCATGGGTTAGGATATTGAGCATCTCGTGGTCAGAGAAACTACCCTCTTTGTCTGTCTACTTGCTTGCGATGCATCTCTTTCCATTGTAAAAGGTCCTAAAAAAATCCATAAAAATCATAAAATGTCCTGAAAAATAATCCATACAAATCATAAAAGGTCTTGAAAAAATCCAAAAAAATCATAAAATGTCTTGAAAAAATCCATAAAAATCATAAAATGTCTTGAAAAAATCCATAAAAATCATAAAATGTCCTGAAAAAATACATAAAAAACATAAAATGTCCTGAAAAATTCCATAAAAATCATAAAATGTCTTGAAAAAATCCCAAAAAAGGTCAAATATTCCAAAAATCCAAAAAATCAAATAACTTCAAAAATCCCTCAACATTGACACTTTCAGATCACCACATAGCTTTGAACTTCAGCAAAATCAAACTGCATCATGAGTAACAATCAAGCAAATATTGCAGCATACCTATCAATCCCTCTTCCAAATCAAAAGCGTACAACCGTACCAAGAATCAGTTCCATATCGAAGCATGACGCATGTTTGTTTGTTGGTCTTTGATTATTTTATGATTTTATCTTTGGTGGCATGTCTTTTAGCTTCTCTAGGATCTCCGGGACTAGAGAGGCGATGATGGGGCATGTTCACTTGTTTGCTGCCTGTGGATTGTTTCTTATTCATAGGATGACTCATCTTAAGACATGGTTATCTAAAACCATTGAGGACCTATGAGTCTAGTATGGATGAGTGCATTCCCTGTCTAATAGTGTCTTCCATGCAATAAGTATTCAGGTCATCTAGGGTCCTTATACCTAGATGCTTATACTTCATTACTAAATAAAGATGCAAACAGTATTCAGGTCGTCTAGATGTTCATGTTATCTAGACGCTTATACTAATTTGCGACATAATAAGCTCGATGATGATAAAAGCACTTAAAATGCACAAGAGGCTTCATCACCTTCATTTTCTCCCATCTTGCATCTTCCATTTCTTGCATTTCATTTTCTTCATCTTTCTTGTTGTAGAAAAATCAATCAACTTGCATCTCCAAATCTCATGTCCCCTTAATCAATCAACCAATCATTCTATCAACTTGTCTTGCGCTTGCATCAATCTCAATCAGCTTCATCAGCTCATCAACCCGGCTATACTGATCATTTCCATCAATTGTTCAGTTATGCCTATCGATTGTGCATTTCCATCAAATGTACACCACCGCTTTATCACTTGCACAATATCAAGTATCTGATCATTTTCTGGTCACATCTATCAAGAGATTAATCTTCATACAATTTTTCTGATCAATCTCTCGAGGGGGCATATCATTCTTATCATATTCCTTACCAAGATATATCTGGGGCATGTATCAGTTGATCAATCTTTTTCTTTGAAACAACGCAACAAGCTGCATTGTCTCAAAGAGGGGCAAAATGTAGACACTCAAATTTAACCTCAAATCACATTACTCGTCTATTGATTAAAATGATCAATTCATTCAATACTTTCTTCTATTCATGCATTTCATCAAATCATTAAATCATTGCATTATCATTTTGCACTATCATTCATTATCATAATAAGTTCATTATCATAATCATTCACTAGCATTTCATAATAAAACTATATTATCATTTAAATCAAATCATTTGCATAAATCATTCACTTCATATTGCATTTATATAAATTAAATCATTTCACCACATGATCATTCATAATGCATAATAAATAATAATCATAAAACATTTCATAACCATTCATAAATTAAATAATTTCATTTTGACAAATTATCATTCTTACATAAATCATTCTCATAAAAACATTAAAATAATTCATGATAAAACATTAATAAACCATTTTCATCCACATTAAAAATATATGCATTTAATTATTTTATTCAATCCTTCACCATTCATTTAATCTATCTTTTTTATCATTTCCACTTATATGCATTTCATTTCACTACACCATGTGGGATTTTAAAAATTCATTATTGCAATATTTGTTTATCCCACATTTCTCATTCTCAACCTCTTTGTCATCAAAGATTCCTATTTAAACAACACTCTCTTCTCATTTTGACCCCTACAGGAATTTGGAATACTTTTTCCCACTCACCATAGCCTCTTGCTGCATTTTGTGCTCACAAAAATCTGAGAGCAAATGCATAAAATAAGATCTTGGTGAAAGGGAGACAATGGAGTTATGTTCTTTTAAGTGCAGATTTTGATTTCTTTTAAGCAAGTTTGTGATCTTAGTGTAGTTGCATGTTTTTGCTGGTTTGCATTTAAATTAGAATTACTTTATTAATGTGGGCTGAAATGATGGTTCTTACTCCATAGAATCATGCGTTTTTCTTGGTTTTACAGGTAGGATTCAAATGGTTTTCTCTGCCAATCCACATGTTTTTGTATAAGAGTCAGAGTGTGTTCGAGAAAGATATGGAATTGAAGAAAAGAGAAGGAGACATTGAGATGTCTATCCAGTATTGGACTAGGGTCCTAGACATGCATGATCATAAGTTTGATTATGTAACCTTTCAAAAAAAATTGGATCCAAGTTAAAAAAGGCCTTGGTTTTTTATTCCCCCAGGATTCCAAAGGAAATTCATGATTTCCTAAGACCTATGGAGAGGAGGCCTAAGTTGAATTTAACACATAACTGGGGGGATATTATTCCCAATGATAGCACAACAGTTTTCAGGGTTTTTGGCACAAATGCCACCCCATTTGTTCTACCAAAGGAGGTCCCCCTTAGACTTGCTTTCATCGAAGTCATGAGGCAGTTGGGAGTATCGCAGGATTTCCATTTGCCTGTTGAACAGAAGAAGGGATCTTTCTTCCCTAAATATACAACTTTCGCCGATTTTGTCATGACAAAAGGAGGGTGGAAAAATTTGTACTTATTGCTCAAGCCATATAGGATAAGGATTGTACGAGCTAGGAATCATGATCTGGAAGGTTTCATCTCCCAAATGAAGGCTAAACATCGAACTCGGACCTTTGTCCACAACTTTTACTTTCCTGAAGATATAATCAGGAACATTTTTTATCTGAACATACATGATGAGAGAAAGGCAATGTTCATTGCCTATTCAAAAATCGTGAGGAGTAAATGGGAAAAGATGCCTGGTTTTGATCCTATACTTGGTGCCAAAGACGAGTTTAGTAGGGCAATTTATGCTCTTGACAACTTTGAGAGTCTGGTAGGGGTCTTAAAGGATGAAAAGATTGTTGGAGAAAGGGAAAAATCACAAATTGAGGAGTACCCTGAGGTAAGAGTAGAAGAAAGGCCTACCTATCAGCCTCAAAAGAAGATAAATTTATTTTCTAAGAGAAAGGGAGGCAGGGCTGAGGAAGCTACAAGGAGTGGTGCACCATCTGTCCCAAGACAATTAGTGTCAGGTATTGTTGACTTGGGTTCTCCCCCAAGATTTTCAGAATAGATTCACCCACCATCTCCAAAGAGGCAAAGGATTGAAAGTGCGGGGATGTTGGCTGTGAAGATAATGATGAAGAGGACATCATTGTAACTCAAGATGAAATGAATCTAGAGGTTCCACTAAACCCAGCTAACACTGCAACGAGTTCAGGGGCAGTCATCCTAAGATTGGGAAAGGATCAGATCAGAGGGATTAAAAATAATGATGACTTGAGGATTGAGGCTTGCAAAGAGTTCATGATGGATGACTCTTTTGCTCATACTAAGGCTTTTGAAGATTTTGTATGGAGAGCTCATCTCTCATCATATTATGAGAAGGTTGCATATGAGAGAAGTCTGCATCTAGAGCTCCCAGAGAAGGTAATCCAGTCAAGGGTTAGATTGTAGATGAAGGAAGGGTTTAACGAAATCACACCAGAACAGGGTAGGGCATTGGTTCAAAAGACTGGAATATTGCTACTCCCTGAATGGGATATTGTTGATGTTGTGGTGTTTGACATAGTAAGGAGAGCCAATAGGCCACTGCTTGAAATAGAGGAGGTTGCATTGGCATTTAAAGGATCAGCCTTTTGTGAGGAATGGGAGGCTTTGGCAATATTGTCACTATCCACTGGGTCTCGAAAACCTATTGCAGAAACATCGGATCTCAGTGGTCATTTGGTTGTAAAAAGGGTTGCTGATACTCCTGCATTGGAAGCTATTGACATGGTTGTGAATGTTGCCAAATTCACCAGAGCAACAGTGGAGGATTTAACTAAAAACCAAGATACTCTGAGGAGCCAGTATAATGACATTATTATTGAGTATAATAAGAGTCAGCAAAGGGTAGCAGAATTGGAAACTAAGATGGCATTACTGAGACAACAGATGGAAACCTTGAGGTCTCAGAGGCAGGCTAGTTCTATCCATACTATTTCTGACCCACCAGTAGAGCAGCCTCAACCTTCTGCACAGGAGCAATCTTGGGCTATTGTTCCATATAATATGGGACAAGTGCCTATTACAATTGAAAAGGCCAGCGGCTCAGATGGAGATCTTTCTAGGGAAGGGTTAATCCAATAGGTTGAAAAGTATAAGGAGATGGTGAACCAAATCCGAGAGGTAGCAGGAAAGACTAACTCAGAAATTGTAGATACTGTGCTATGACATTTACATAAACGAGTCCAGAGTAAGCTGATAGTGTTCATGAAAATTATGCCTTGATGTTGCAAGCACTTGAATTGTTTCCAAGGGACAGAGAATTGGCTATCCCCTTGCTAAGTATATGGGGCCCTAGAATGGAGAAGTTAAAATTTATGGCAGCTGGGGTAAAGCAGCATGGGGACAAAAACCCTACAGTCATATCAACATATCAATTTGTCAAGGGTATTGTGGAGCAAAAATTTCAGGGATCTACTGCTCCTATGGAGTCCAAAATTAAAACATTGAGGGATATTTATGATGGAAAGGACTTGACTCCACTACCTCATATTTTGCATAGTCAAGATATGGTCAAGCCCTTACAGGCGTGGAAGGATCAGATGAATAATATAATGATTGCTCAAACACATGAGATATGCAAAAATGTTGATATCCGCATGTTTGAAAACATGTTGGAAAAGTTGTCATTTGTCATTAGTTTCCTAGAGCACTTTGATAAAACTGCCACATCATTGATGATAAAGTATGTACCTTACCGAAACATGGTGGATCAGGTGGTGTCTTTCAGTTGGCCATCTGAAAAGGATTTCGAGTCATGGAAAAGGGTGTTCACTAATGAACTTGAATTGTGAATGTCCTGGTCGAGAATTGCAATTTAGTCATGTAAACTATGGGTCTGGCCTTAGATAATATATTTTAAAGTGCATTCTCTCTTCGAATTCAAGTACATAAATTTGAAATGGAATAAGTGCAAAAACGGTTAATGATGCTTTGGTGTAAGGTAAGCAACTCTTGGAGCAATGGTTTTTTCCTCCATAACAAACTACTGATCACTATTATTTTGGATTTTCCTCCCCTACCAACAAATGATGTGAAGATAACTGATTGGGGATTAGCGGTCCAGTAAAAAATGGACATGTGTATTCTCAGGCCTGAAGCTTGTTGGATCCCTTATTCTTATAAAAGGGAATTCTAGGCCAAGAGAAAGGTCTACTGAAATTACTCAAGATACATAAGATAAGAGTCAAGTAGTACAAAGAGAAAATATGTCCAGGTTTTGAAGTTTTGAGTCAGATTTGAGAACTTAGTAAATCATGGGGTTCTTGAGCATACTTGTGTTAACCTTGTGATTGTTTGGAGTTTATTTTCTCTCCTATTGTAATAGTTTGCTTGAATTATTAATGAAGTATCTATCCAAGATGATTTTCATTAATCTCCATTTGTTATTTACTGTGGATTATGTTTGACTATAGCTGTGGTTCAAAGAACCGGTTAAATGCTTCAGTTATCCAGTAAGTTTATGCGAATTAACACATAGGATTTATCAAGGAGTAATAAATTCAAGTTTTGATATATGGATTGTAATGCTATTCATATAGATCATAGATGATTTAGATGAAATCTACCCTGTAGTTCAGTTTCCCTTTTGACTCCATGCTTTAGGATTTGGCACTGGAATTCTGACTACTTTTCATCCTTTGTATTTTGTGTTATGGCTTCAGGATATTTTATTCAAAATAACTCATATCAGTACACTTAGGTATAGTTTCGATTCTCTGTTAAACAGATCTAAACTCTTTGAAGAAGTAGCCAGTTTCTCAAAGGTTTATATCTTTTAACATTGGCGAGAATTATCTGTTATTTGTTTATAATAAGAGCAAATTATTTTAATCATAAGTGACAACATATTGTAGGAAAACCCTCCTGGATCTTACAGAGCCCGAAGTGTAGGAGAAACAACAGTTTGCATTGTTGTTTTCCCATTAAGTTGGCACAAAGCTTTCAAGACTCTAACTATTGAGCAGGGCAAGTTCATAGGAGCTCTTGTAAATTCTACTTGGGTTGTTATAAAAACCGCCAACAGACTGGTGACTCTGCTGGGGAACTAATAAATGAAAAGTCTCTAAGTGCAGATCTGGTCTAAGTCAGAGTTAGTTTTATATTATAATTGTTTTGTCCTATCACTACGTTTATCATGTTGAACACATGCGTCTAGTTTTCCTGTGTTCCTTGTCAGTGTGTTGAGTGATGTTTGAAATCTTTTCCAAAGTCATGAGTGCAAAAGAGAAGTACAAACACTTCATCATTCCCAATATTTTGGGTGGCGACACTGATATCTCGAACAACAAGTTTCACACAAAGTGCTACAAGCAACGTGCAAGGGAAAGTTCTCAAACACCTAAGGGCATGAAGAAGACAAGAAATTATACAAAAAATAATCATGAGCCAATGATAGAGCTCGAGCCAGGACAGGACAAGAAATGGGTAAAAGTAAACGATACCCCAAGTAAGTCTGTTTCATCTCCTATTGCTTTTTCGCCTACTTTAAATACTGAGATGAATTGTGCTTTTGTAAGTGAAAATTCCTCAGATACTATTGTGTCTAAATTGGATCAAGGTAGTTTTCCTTTTGAAATGACACGAGAAATTGAAGTTGATATATCTAAAGAGAAGGAGCGATGGGGTTTCTGGGAACAAGATAAAACGTTCCCCGAAAGCCACAACACCTAGTACCATGTCCATTTTCACTGGGCAAAATTTTAAACCCAAAGGAATACCTCTAAGTGAGGAGATGCCTTTCATTCAAGAAGAAGATCAGGCAAAAGAACCTTATTATACCCCCACTCCTAGTGAGGCAGGAGATATTCTTGAAAACGAGATGGACATAGACAAGGATATGCAGATCCTGATTGAGGATGAAAGGAGGTTGCAAGAGGAAGAAGATAATAGAGATAGAATAAGAAAAGAAAATTTGGAGAGATGTTGGGCTAAACAGCTTGAAAGAAATGCTCAAAAGAAAAAGGTTGAGAAGATGAGGGAAGAGGCAACTAAGAGAAAAGCCTTTGAGGAAAGGGTGGCCAAGGCAGCTACCGAAAGGGCATATGAAATACCTAAAGTAACAATATCAATGGGGAATTTTTCTACTCCCACATATACTTCATCTACTCTATCTACCAAAGGTGCTGATGCATCTATGGGATCTAAGAAGATAACCTTTTAAGACCATGCGAAAGCCCATATTGATCAGTCTAGAAAAAATTCTCAGGGTTTTTCGAATTGCAAGAATTCTGCTAATACTAATGATGGACTAAATAGTATGGTAGGAAAGGAAGTGGGAACTAATCTCGGATCATCAGATTTCCCACAGTACCCTGAGCTCTTAAGGTTACAACTATTGAATGATCAATTACAAGCTGACCTGAGAAAAGCTGAAATAGAAGCTTCCAATGTTGAAATGGCATGAAAGATAGCATTTCTTAAGATGTCTTCACCCACCCCTCAAGCTTTTGGTTTAGGTAATAGTGAAAATGAGTCATTGAACAAGACGTCTGAGAAGCAAGCATCTAAAGAAGTTTGCAGTGGTAATCAAGGTGGTGGAGGTGGAGGTAGCCATAAGATTATCAACTCATACTCAGAGAATGAAGATGGAAGCACTACAAAGGATAAGCAATCAGATAGTGGCAAGAGAGGTAAAGGTGGGGATGACAAGAAAGGCATTGAGCTACAAAATACCTCCAAGAATGGATGTGGAGGCGAGGCACCTCAAGTTGATAGATATAGGTAGTTGTGCTTTGATAATATTAGGGGGTATCCAAATCTAGTCTCAGATAATGCATGAAAACATCTCCCAAAATTCACGGGTAATAATGCTTTCAGTGGAGAAGACCATTTGAAAGCTTTTCAAGGCTTTGTCGAAGATTTTGAACTCTGGGATGATGATGTAGCTATGAAATATTTTATGCAATCATTAGTGGAGGATGCTAGGGATTGGTACAAAGGGTTACCTGATGGTAGTATTGATTCCAGAGATGCCTTTTTTAGAGTTTTCAGGGAACAGTATTCTAAGGATTCTAACTCCAAAAGCATCCTAGATAGAGCCTCACTGCCAGTGAGGCATCCATTGCCCCGATGAGGTTATCGATGTGGCTCTCCCAAGAATAGCTCTACTACCAGCTAGGTGTCCATAGCCTCAATAGAGATACTTGGAAACTCTAAATAAGGTGAGGGTCTCTTCTGATTTTCAATATTTTCTTTTCTTTTCTCTTTTCCTTTTATGATAATATGATAGAAATTTTATTTTTAAAATATCCCTTTCACCTTGTAAGCAATGAAGCTCACACTCAGGTTGAGAACCACAATGGCGCTGGAGTAGAATATAATATTTTTCACTTGACCAAACCTTATAAGGACTACATACAACCTTGGAACTCATAAGATATGTATAGAGATATGAGACCCAAATACATTCTAGTTTTAACTTAATCAAGTGACCCATCTACTCCAAGCATACACAACACCAAACAAAGGACTTTACCCATTGAATCTGGAAAGATGATTAGAGTTTATAAAATAAATAGTCAGAATAGTCCCTAGTACTATGATGGTTGCCATGCAAATGCAACAAGCCTAGAAGAAAGCAAGAAAACCCAAAACAAAGCAAAGAAAAAAGCAGACCTAACCTAAACCAAATAGACCTACCCTACCCAAAAATAAAAGTGAAGGAAAAACAAAAGAAAACCTAATCTAACTATTTACAAGGAAAGAGTTGCAAACAACTCAAAACTGAAAATAATGCTTCAGTTACTAGCCATTGACAAGTAGTGGGATATCCTCTCTAGTGAGAGTTTTTCAGGAAAAAAGCATTGTCTCCCAATATCTCTGAAATTTGGTAAGGGTTCAGCCAAAGTTTTTCAAATTTTCCATGCTCCCCTTTTAGGTCATGTGCTTTATCTCTATAGAGAACCAAGTTAGAGATTAAAAAATCTTTCACCTTGGCTCTTCTATCAAACCATCTCTTAACTACACCTTGATGTTTAGCAAAACTTTCTAAGGCTTCATCTCTTTTCTCTTCAAGGTGTAATAGTTCTGCCAGGCGGGCTTCACGCTTGTCCCCTTCATCATAGTATTCATTAATGAATTGCAGGGTGGGGATTTTTAACTAGATGGGAAATACATGTTCCAAACCATACACAAGGTGATAGGGAGAGGTTCCTAGAGAGGTCTTATGTCTTGTACCGTCTGCCCAAAGAGAAAATATAAGTTGAGTGTGCCAATCCTTGGATTCTTCTCCAATAGCTTACGGATAATTGTTAAAAGGTTCTTATTAGAAGACTCAGCCAAACCATTTCCTTGTGGGTAATAATTTTATGAAAACTTAATGATGATTCCATGATCAAAGGCCCAATTAGAGAATTTTAGTGATGCAAATGTAGATCCATTATCACAAACTAAAGCCAATGGACAACCAAAGCGATTGATAATACCTGATTTGATGAAATTGATTACCACTTCAAAAGTACATTATTTTCATGCAAGAGCTTCAGTCCACCTAGTAAAATAATCAATGATAGTGAGAATATACCTATGGCCTGCAGAAGAAGGTGGATTGATTGGACCAATGAAGTCCATCCCCCACTGTGCAAATGGTTTTACCTCTATGATTGGCGAAAGTGGAAGGGCTACATGTTTCTCCCTACTTCTCGTAGTCTGACATACATGGCAGGTTCTTAAATTATTATTTGTATCCTAGAACAATTTGGGCCAATAATAACCAACCCTCAAAATCTAATTTTCCATGGATGGTGCAGATCCATGGCCTATGCCATATATATCATGAAATTCTCCCAATATCTTCCTAGCTTCTTCTTTTCCTAAGCACCTTAAGTAAACACCCTCATGATTTTTCTTATACAAGACAATTCCTTTCATCATAAAACTATCATTCTTCAAACACAAAGCTCTCCTTCGTATTGAATTAAGGTGTTCAAGGCATGGTTGATTCAAGAGATAGTAGATAATATCATCATACCAGTCTTCTGGGGACACATCTTGGAGGTGGTAGTGCTGAGTTATGAGGTTAGGACCCATTTCAGCCATTGTTTTGGTTATCCCTTGTCCTCTTACTAGCTTCATGGGATGAATCTCAATATCATATTCTTGTAACATTGTTACCCACTTAGCTCTGCATTCTTCCAATTAATTTTGCATCAAAAATAATTTAACTGCAAGATTTGGAACTATTGCAAAGACCTTATTCCTTAGAATATAATGTCTAAATTTATTTACATCTCTGACTAAGGCACAAGCCTACTTTTCCACACTTGGGTACCTTAATTCTACATCCTTTAAAGGAGCACTCATAAATTCTATGGGATGCTCATTCCCTTGATCATACTTTTGGGTCAACATACCAACACAAGAGTGATCAGAGGCAAATGAATATATGTAAAAGGGCTTGGCATAATCAGGACTTACCAATACTAGAGCTTCATCAATGGCTCTCTTAATTTATGCAAATTCTTCCTTTTCTTCTGCACTCCATTCAACATTGCATTCAATGGCTTGAATATTTCTATGAATCCAGTGATAAAATTCCTTACGAAGTTAATTTTGCCAAAGAATGACTTCATTTCCTTCTTACTAGTAGGTGGTTGAATATTTAGTATGGCTTCCACTCATTCTGGGTCAATATAAATTCTTGTCTCTGAGATAATGTGTCCCACTAATTTTCCTTTAGTAACCTCAAATATGCACTTCTTTGGATTAAGTGAGATGCCAAATTCTCTACACTTCTGAAACACTTTGC
Source organism: Sequoiadendron giganteum (assembly GCA_007115665.2). Taxonomy (NCBI): domain Eukaryota; kingdom Viridiplantae; phylum Streptophyta; class Pinopsida; order Cupressales; family Cupressaceae; genus Sequoiadendron; species Sequoiadendron giganteum. The sequence continues at coordinate 95,947,190 of CM021103.1, forward strand.
ATAAATCTGCTACATGATCACCTCACTTTTTAGAAAATACTATCAAATCATCCATATAAATAATTATGCACTTACCAATGATGTAGTTGGAGGCAATATCCATGGCTCTCTATAATGTGGCTCCAACATTGATCAATCCAAAGGGCATTCCCCTGTAAGAAAAAGTTCCCCACTTTGTAGTAAAGGAATTTTTATGCCTATCCTCATATTGAACCATGACCTAGTTATATCCAGAGTATCCATCTAGAAAATACATCATTTGAGATCCATTAAAAATCTGAAGCACTTCATCCAATGAAGGAACTGGATAATTATCTTTTTCTAATACCCGATTGAGGTTCCTGAAGTAAACACACACCCCAATCTCTCCATTTTTCTTTCTCACTGGAACCGAATTTGTAACCCAAGTTGAATGTCTTACTGAGAATATGATACGAGCTGAGAGTAACTTTTGTACCTCCTTTTGAATGATTGGCTCCAACAAGGCATTGATTGGCCATTTCCTTTGCCTGAAAGGTCTTGCTCCTGGCTTGTGAGGAATGGTGTGTGTAATAATTGAAGTTTCATATGTCTTCAAGTCTTCATAACTCTAGGCTATCACATCTTGATATGCATGCAAAGTGTCAAAAGTTACTTTTCTCTCCTCTGGAGTACACACCTTGCCAATGAAGACATTCTTGACCACCTCCAGAGTCCCCATATTGTATATATCACATTGAATAATGATGGACTCCTTCCTAGGTTCTTGTTCCTGATTGTTTATTTTATCTAGATCAAAAATTCTCTCTAACTCCACCATTCTCCTTGTGATAGTGTTAGTCTTCAAGTTGATGACTCCTTCAATTTCCATATATGTCTCTTAAGGCTCCACCTCATCAATTAGTTGAGAAGTAAACACATCACAATTGGTGATAAAATCAAGGATGTGCTTGTCATCTTCGAACACCTAAAAATTGGTTATGTTATCAGGCACTGAGGGTATCGAGGTGAGCTCCACTGTGAACTTCTTCAAGCCCAAAAGTGATAATGGTTGTAAGGTGCTAACTTCATGTGCTAAAGAATCTATAGTTTGGTTCTTGTTGCGAGGTATCAATTGAATGTTGAAAGCATCAAATCCCTCGATGAGGTCCCAGACTCTATGTCTATAATAAATCATCCTTCTATCATGACATGAGTATTGTTTTCTCACTTGCCTAACCACGAATTTTGAATCCCCAAATACCCATAGAATCTTAACTTTCTTTCTTAATTCCATTAATAATTTATGAACCAAAGCTTCGTACTCAGCTACATTATTATTACACTGGAATTGGAGTCTATGAGAAGCAAAAAAAATTTTACCTTTAGGATTGATTAGCTCAAATCTCGCTTGAGCACCTTGTTTTGATTTTGACCCATCGAATCTTAGCATCCAACAACCATCAAATTTTGATGCTTTTGAGTTGTTCTCAGTTTTACTGCTACTGAGGAATTCTTCAGGTGGCATTGGATTTTTACCCTTGGGATCATCTTGAATACTTTGTTTATCCAACTTGACTATTGGGGCTGGATTGATACACCTTTGTATCTGTTCCACTACTGTTTAGCACATGCAACATTCTAGTTCTGAGTGAGGAGCATTGTGGACTCTACACTAGTTTGGGAGAAGTAACTCCTTAAAATTCATGTTTCTACCTGGGTGAAGTTGATCATCTATACATTTATGGATGAACTCCTAGAAATTATCTAGCAAGATGAGTTGTCCATCTTCTCAGTCATCGATGTATTCTATTGGTTCAATCAAGGTCTTGGAACTACAAGACTCTGATGTAGACTCACCAAAAGAGCTTTGCAACATAAAGATCTCTTCCATACCTAGAACAGGGGCAACCAGTACATATTTCCCTATACTAACCTCTAACACCAGTATCTCATTTGAAGTATTCTGATACTTAGTGATTATGTACTTCATTCTAGGTTCCCTTTCAATACTAATTTGATTTGGGACTCCTTTCTAGGAAAGCTACACATGGGAATGATCTGTGGACATGTACCCATTTAGTGCCTTGGTAAAATATCTACCCAAAATCAAACCATAGGTATCATGAATGTCTTCTACTTGAATATTGACCACTCATTGCACCTTAGGATTTGATGCAATTTGCATGGGAATCATGTTTCATTCTTCCACCACATTTACCTTCATCTTGTCTAGTTGAGTGTCCTTTTGAGAGGCGGCTGGGGTAATACCTAGAGCTTTACAAATAGAAAAAGGCATAACATTTGTAAACGCCACTGAATCTAGAACACAATTGTGTAGATTCTTCCCAAAGATGGGAACATAAATTAGAAAGGGGGGAGTTTCTATCTTGCCTTGGAACAAACTTAATTGAGTATCAACCTATGCAACTTGACACTTATCCTTCTCTTTTTCTCTATCCCCAAGTTGTGCTTGGCCCTAACCTTTGGGTGCCTGTGAGCTAGGAGGCCTCCCAATTACCTCGCTAACTATCCTTCCTTGAGGGGCTGAATTTGACTTGAAAGATTCTAGAATTGTACTTTTGATAGCAGGAACTCTTAATAGCTCAAAAGTAGAAAGACTCGCCTTCACTTTCCTGAGTTCCTCAGTCACATACTCACGTAATCTCTCCACATTCATGTCAGCATGCACTTCTTTGGGGTAGCTAATTTACTTGCCTTTCCTACATCAACATTGATTCCTTTTGACATATCAAGTTGTCCTCCTTTTGCAAAGTACTGTGTTGGCACATGAGCATAAGATGGATTATTGCTAGCATTTGGATCTAGTGGAGTGGTGAAATTGTTTGAAGGGATAGATGTAGTGAATGGGCCTCTAGCTTGTGGAATCCTATTAGGTATGTTCCTGAAATCATATTTCCTTGTAGGTCGTTGAAATATCTAGAATTCCTCGACACCAACTTCCTCTTCATCCAAGGGGCCATTATCATTCTTAGTTCCCTCATTGAATAACTGAGAAATTTCATCTTGATTAAATAATTGATCAGTCTCCTCATCCCAACCGCTTGATTCTCCTTCTGGCTCATTCTCTTCACCCCACATAAAAGGAGCATGATTCAGTACCAATATTGGAGAATCATAAGGATTGGAGGGTACCATATCCTAACTAGTGGAATTATTCTCAACTTCATATTGAAAGATGGAAGTAGCACTTTGAAACTTAGGACAATCCAGCTCAGAATGTTGACTTGTCTTGTGAAGCCTGCACCATCCAGACAAAGTTGCCTCTACTAGGTACACACCACTTGGAGGTTTCTCTTGATTAGAAGGTTGATCCAAAGGGGTAGGGACACCTCCATTATTAGGCCTTGTGTTACATGGTCTATTTTTCCTAGGTTGTTTCCTTCTTTCAATTCCTTGTGCACCTTGTTGCCCTCTATCAAAAATTTCTCTAGATGAATGTCCTCTATCAAATTTTTGCCCCTATGTGGAATCTCAACTCTCCCTATTATAATTTGACTGCAAGTTCCTCTTAGCAACTTGGAGTTGACTATTCTAGTTTTTGAAGTAAGTTACCTCTAGTATGAGTGTGAATTTTCACCCCTAACATAAATTCCCCTTTCACCCCTTCACACTTTAGAAAACCAAAGGCGAAGGCTTAATTCAACTTAAGCCCGCTACATGCATTCCACTTGGCACCTTGTTTGTGTGTTGGTGGGGGAATTTACGTCTCTGGCATATTCTTGTGGCTGGAGACTACATAGATGTTACACTTGTGATTGGAAGTTGAATTATAACGATCCTCTTTGACTGGTCAGCCCGAATATGGTCGTTTTCATCTCCTTCCTTCATAATATTCACTCTCTCATCCATTCTCAAGTTTGGAAAGATATTGAATCTATACCTTCATATCTTCTCCACCATTCTCAAGAATTCACAAGCTTTGTAGCAGCACCCTTCACTCCATCACTACAATAGGGTGAGCATAGGACAAACACCATAGCAACAGAGGCTTCAATCCCTCTCATTCTCTCCTCCACAAGCCTTGAGTGCTTTGGATGGAGGTGGTAAGCTCCTCTAATCTCTCCTATTATTTTCAATTGAGTAAGCACGTACTTCTTGTAGTGTTTTGTGTTTGTGTAGCTTGTAGTTCCTTTCTTTATCTTTATTCCTATCATTCCAAACTTGGTTGTTCGTGGAGGTGGAAACACCAAGACAGGGGTCTGACTGAGGCAGGCCCCTATACAACCCCAACAATTTCTCCCTTTATTGTGTGTAGGTGGAGAGATTTTGAAGCAAGCTGGTGAGGAGGATATTCTATGAGATCACCCTCTCAATAATATACCTCTTTTATCACTTTCGTATTTACTTTTCTCTCTTCTTAGTCTTGTTCTTTGCTTCCCAAAACTATTAGACTTGGCTATCAGTCCTTTCTCGGGATACCAACCTTGTCTTTCTTGTTCTTTGTCCATACGAATTCTAGGGCATCTATGAGATGTCAGCACACCATGTTGTCCTAGAACCACACTTCTATCCTCAGACATAGAGCTACCTGAGATGTAGAGTTGACTCTAGAAAAGACTTGTCTGGTCTTCCTACAAATCTTGGGATCATAGAGTGATCGAAGGAAATATAGTCCTCATCATTCTCATCGTCTTCATCCCAACCTTCCCTTGAACTGAGGTAAGTTAGGGAAGCCTTTCCGCTCTCGGCCTTTCATGAATTGGGGCCTTGGAGTGGTTGGTCCCCCTCTCTTACATTTTGGTGAACCTAACATGAACCCTTTTGGTTTTGTTTTGCAATATTGAAAATTCCTTTCCTTGTATCTTAGGAGTTTTTTAGGTGTGAGTGTTGTGAGGATCTCACCTCACAACCCAACCTGTGACCCCTAGTAGGCGTAGTTTGAAGGTCTCAAAGTATACATAACAAAACCTCAATTGGGTCACTACTTTATCTCATAAACCTTAGGAGGTTCTGTAGAAGTACCATCTGGTGTGCGTGATAGCCTCTTTCCTTTTTCAACCTATTCCCTCTGCATAGAATATGGGTAGTGGTAATAGCATAACCTTCACCTTGCAGGACCTGCCGATGGGCTTTAATAGGGAACCATCTCCTCTTTACATTCCTACAAGGATAAATGGGAACATTGTAGTAGGCGTTCTCATTGATCTGACATCGCAAGTGAATATCATAACTGAGGAGATCATGTTGATTAAATTTCTACATAAAGATGGGTATGATGCACCTAAAAGTACCATCCACACACACGACAAAATTTTTGTACCTCCTATAGGAAGTATTGTCTTATCAGTCCCTATTGGACCTAAATCCATGAACCTTAAGTTTGACATCATCCTAGGGTCTGAACTCTTCAGAGTGAAGCTAGGTATCCCCTGGATAATAGTTATGAATGCAGTTCCTTCGATTATACACAAATGTCTAAATTTTGTTCATGGAGGTTCAGTACACATTGTCCATGACACGGGCTATAGACCACCGGTTGCACGTGGCAGCTATACCTTGGATTACTTTTGGCCTACCTCTCTTGGTCTGCTCCTGCCTAGGAAGGACCTCCTACACTGCACATATCAAAACTATAAGAAGGGGCGCGCTAGGCCAAAAGTGAGATATCCTCCTTGACCTTATGTTGTTTCACATAGAGCCTACCTGAAGGTTGACAGTGATGTTGTCAAGGTGTGTAGAAGAGAAGAAGAGAAGTAGTCTTGAGGCCCTCCTTCTTCCTCTTTCATTGTTCAGCCTGATGCTTCCTCTCACCCTGTCATGGTACCATCTGCTCATGTCTCACATTTGCAAGAATATCCCATGATGCCCACTTGGCGAAAGGCCAAGTGTCCTGCATTTGAGCTTCCTATCTTACCCACAGAGCCTAGTCTCATTTGGTATGGAAGATAGAGAGCTTCCCATGGAGAGTTCTCCTTGTCTCGACCTCCGCGGCCTCCTACTATTCTTGTTACTAAAATAGTGAGTGGGAAGAGGCCCACTACCGAGGCACTAGAGTTGATTCCTCCCGCCGTTTCTGAACCTATCCCTTCTTCTCCCATTCAGGACTCTATCTTTTCGTTGGAGATAGCCATGGAGGACACTCCCATGGTTGAGCAAGATCCATCTGTCCCTTTGCAAGTTCTAGATTTTGGTTTGAAGAGCCATAGAAACCACCTTGCATGTGAGCGTAAGAATCATAAAAAATATCTCATAGCCGAGCAAGCCTCCTTATAGAAGAAGGAGAAGAAGAAGACCACATCTTCTGTTGTGTCCTCCTCTTTCCCTCCTTCTACCTCTGAATATCTTCTAGCTCCTGTTGTGAGCGCACATGCACTTGGAAGGGTGCAATTGTTCATCGCTCCTTTGGTGGAGCTGCCCCTATTGACTTCCATCCTAGATGTCTTGCCTTTCCTAAAGCCCATGGACATGGTAAACACTTCAATTGTATCCACTACAGTTCTTTCCTCTTCTCCCTCAAACCTCCTTGTTTCATTTGCAGGGATTTCACCTCTTCCAATGAAGAAGAAGGTAGAGCGTAGCCCCTCTAGCAATGGAGGATGTAAGAAGAGCCCACCTTCTCCAAAAGGTGGCCCCAAATTGACTTGTTCTATCTTAGTGACAAAACCGGTCCTAGCCTCCCTTGAGTTTTCCACCTCTCTCGAATCTCTCGGTGAGCCTAGTAGTGAACCTTGGGTGCAAACTCTTCCATCCACCAAGGTGAAGCATGTCACTCTTATTAAATGCATGTTTAAATTGGTGGATGAAGTTCCAAACCTGTTAGCAATCTTCTCTAGGTCATTTACCCTAGACCCACAAGAGCTAAGGACGAAGACCTTACAGGTCCCTCTGCCTTGTCCCTTGTTGAGGGAGGATCAGAAGCTCCTCCACTTAACATTACACCATTGTAGGATCATCATCCTTCCTACAATGATCTAGAGTGGGAAGTTGACAACCTCTTGGTTGACTAGTGTTAGGGAGAGACCCTTTTCTTAATCTTTAGATTAGATATGTGTGCGTGTCATGACATGTGCTCCCCCATGATCATGCTACATGTGCCTAGATGACCCTTGTCACCCCTATTGGTACATGGATATAGGCATGGTGTTTTTTTTGTAAACCTTCCTCTATATATGTCATCATTCTTCCATGTTTTTGATTGACTTTTGATAAATTGGGGATGATGCAAAGCATCGAGAGAATTTAGGCCTCCTTCCATTTGACCCAATTTTTTATTTTTACTTTTTCTTCCGTGCATTCTTCTTGATCATGTTGGGGATTGATTATCTTTCACCTCTTACTGTGATTACCTAATATATATAAATAAAGGTAGATTTGACCCCACGAAACCAAATCCCCATGTGCCCTTTGTGTGTGATCTATTTTCTTTACTTTTCTCTTTATCTTTCTCTCATCTTCTCTTGAGTTGTCCCTTTCATGTGTGATGATGCCTCTTTTACATTACTTGGTCTGTAGAAAATGCATTCATGGCCAAACGAATATTTTCCCGAAGACCCATTCACACACTTCTTTGTTGGAATTGTATTCTCAACTTGAAACCCTAGCAGAACATGTTTCCTTCATCATGGGTTCGTAAAGGAAGGAATTGGAAACCCTCCTCTGAAGCGAGAATGGTCTTAGTATTCCCCTTGCATGAGCACATCTCCTTCCTTTCGAATTCCTTGATGAAGTGAACATATTTCAAAAGGATTCTTGGTGATGAATCAATTTAAGAAGGAAAATATTAAGCTTTTGAACAGTGTGTCCCTTGAGTGGACCCCTTATTTTCACACCGGATTCCCGAGGGACACCTTCAAAAGTTTTCAACATGTTCTATTTCATTTAGCTTGGGGCCAACCAGACTAGATCGTCCTCACACCTCGACATCTAGTTTGGGGGAAGCCTGACTAGACCGTCCTCACATCCTTATGTCTAGCTTGGGAGCAGCCTGACTAGACTTTACCTTTCAAACAATGCATCCCTTGAGTGCACCCTCTTTCCTTTTGAAGGGTTCCTAAGGGACCCCTTTGAAAGTATTACAACTTAGTGATGTTCTGTGTGACTGTCCGTTCACTAGCCCACGTGGTTGCTTCCTGATGTGTTCTATCTATGGGTAAACATATCATCACCTCTAACTCTATGGAGTCCCCTTTATTCGGTTTACCTCATGTGAGAGTTCTTGGGTGATACCTTCCTTGCAGGTATGTGGGTTTGTAAGGTGCTTTACTCAGTCTCCCTCATGTGAGAGTTCTTCAGGGATACCTTCCTTGCAGGTCTACAGGACTATAAGGTGCTTTTCCTAGTTTCCTTCTTGTGAGAGTACTTGAAGGATGACCCCCTTGTAGGATCGTGAGCCTGTAAGGAAATTTCATACTTCATCTTTGTGGTTCCATGGAACTATGAAGCCCTTTCCTACACTTCTGAGTTTTCCAGATCGTGCTTTGCCTCCTCGTCAGTTCAGGTATACATCTCTTACTAGGTTACTTCCTTACTACTCTACTTTACTGAAGCACTCATCAGTACTAATGCTCGCTAAAGTGGGGGAAAAATGTATGAGCGTGAATTCTCACCCCTTCACACTTTAGAAAACCAAAGGCGGAGGTTTAATTCCACTTAAGCCCGCTGCTTGTATTACACTTGGTGCCTTATTTGTGTGTCGGTGGGGGCATTTTTGTCAGGGATGCCTGCGTGGCACACAAACATCTGCACGGTGTGCTTACATCCTTGGAAGATTCCTATGGCTGGATACTATAGAGATGCTACACTTTCAATTGGAATTTGAAGTGTAATGCTCCTCTTCAATTGGTCGGCCCGAATATGGTTTTTTTCATCTCCTTCCTTCATAATCTTGAATCTCTCATCCATTCTGAAGTTTAGACAGAGTTTGGCAAGATATTGAATCAATACCTTCATATTTTCTCCACCATTCTCAAGCATTCACAGGCTTTGTAGTAGAACCCTTCACTCCATTGCAACAATCCACTACTCCATCACTCAAAGAAGGTGAGCATAGGACAAACATCATGGCAATAGAGGCTTGAGTCCCTCTCATTCTCTCCTCCACAAGCCTTGAGTTCTTTGGATGGAGGTGGTAAGCTCCTCTAATCTCTCCTATTTTTTTCGATTGAGTAAGCACATAATTATTGTAGTGTTTTGTGTTTACGTAGCTTGTAGTTCCTTTCTTTATCTTTATTCCTATCATTCCAAACTTGGTTGTCCATGGAGGTGGAAACACCAAGATGGGGGTCTGACTGAGGTAGGCCCCTATACAGCCCCAACAATTTCTCCCTTTATTCTGTGCAGGTGGAGAGAATTTAAAGCAAGGTAGTGAGGAGGATATTCTACGAAATCATCTTCATCACCCTCTTGGTAATATACCTCTTTAATCACTTTCATATTTACTTTTCTCTCTTCTTAGTCTTGTTGTTTTCTTCCCAAAACTGTTAGACTCGACTATCAATCCTTTCTTGGGATTCCAACCTTGTCTTTCTAGTTCTTTGGCCATCAAGACACTAGCACACCTGCAAGACGTTAGTGCACCATGTTTTCATCCCAGAACTATATTGATGTCCTCAGATAGAGAGCTACCTAACATGTAGAGTTGACTCTTGAAAAGTGACTCATCTGGTCTTCCTGCAAATCCTAGGATCATAGAGTGATTGAAGGACATATAGTCCTCATCACTCTCATCCTCTTCATCCCAACCTTCCCTTGAACTGAGGTAAGTTAGGTCATCCTTTCACTCTCAACCTTTCATGACTTGGGGCCTTACAGTGGTTGGTCCCCCTCTCTTACACCTCCATATTCAGTTTTTTCACTTTCTTTGTTAGCTCATCCAACCTCTCTTTATCAGGATTTATGTACACCATTGTATTCACATTATTATAAGGGTATCCTAATGCTCCTCCTAAACCAATATAATTATTTAAGACTTCATAATTCTGCAAGTATGTGGGAAAACAAACATGTTGTGGGTGAAGGGGTTGATTGGCACATTGATAGGGATAACTAGGTATTGGGTGAGCCTGATTTATTGGAGGACTTGCGTGTGGAGCCAAAGGAAACTCTGGTATAGGATTCATGATGGAAATATGATTAGTCAAAGCCTAATTGAGTACATGGACCTGACCTGGGTGAGTAGTGGGTCCTAAAGATAGAAGAGGCCCTAACAAGTGTTGTCTCAGGTCAACGCTAACTTTGAAAGCCTACATATATGTACTAAGAAAACTATTCAGAGGATTAGTCCTCCACTTAAGTAAGGTAGTTGTAAGACTATCAAGGGCCTCAAAATAAAATTCCAAAGTAGTAGCATCATCCATAGCATAGGGGGATTGTAGTCTAGTATATGCATGATGGAATTTTTTATTGAAAGATCCTATAGGCTCATTAACTTCTCTTTTAACCTTATTAAACTAGAGATACAACTCATTGGTGCTAATAGAGATTTTGAACATTTGCAAAAATGCAGTGTTAAGTTCAGTCCAATTATGAATTGACCCAATAGGTAAATGATTGTACCAGTAAAAGGAATCATCTCCCAAAGAATAAGGTAAAATCCTACATGCAACATCTTCATGATTGATCCCTCTATCTCTAAGACAAGTCTGGAAAATCTTGATATGCTCCTCTGTTGTCCTATTAGGGTCATTTGTATGAAACTTAGAGTAGAAATACTCAGGGTTCTTGGGCATAACATTGTATTTATTGAATGATAGTGGTGATGGATTGTTTGCCAAGAAAGCCATTGGTGGAGGTTGTTGAATGGGACTAACCTCATAATCAGATGAAGATGGATTTGATGTGGATGATGGGGATGATGGGGATGGGGGAAGTGGCTAGGCAGATGATAATTCTTCCCTTCTTCTAGTCCTTCTTGACCTGGTAGGAGCTTTCAATTCTTGAAACTCTTCTTCTCCTAGCGTAGATCTGATTCTTGTTTTGAATCTCTTAGGAGAAATGGCAAATAAAAAATGCTTCAACTTACTTATTCAGGCCCTCCTTCTAGTGCCAATATATTTATGGTGATTTCTGCACAATAACTCAAACAAAATATGATATCCTATCTCTCTTGAAAGGTAAATCTCTATCAGCAAGCCTCAAGAGATAACCCCAAGGTCTCTAATGTCAGGTCTTGACAATGCAGTGAAACAACTTATAGATTATGTGAATATTGTTGGTAATCACAAATGGACCTTACAAAAAAATGTTGGATCTTTAAATTTATCAAATTTTGTAATGTATTGATACTTGAAATCCTAAACCTAACCTAGATTCAAATAAATGGAAAAAGGTAAGGGTTTAAGAGAGGTCCTAAGATTAAAATTACCCCTAAGATTAACAATGCAAATGATAAAATATTTGAAATGGACCAATCCCTCAAAAGTAATTCCTTCTTAACCTAGATTTCATCTACAATCTTACAGAAATAGTGCAATCTTCTAAGGAATTAAAGATTTTCAAATCATGAGACATTCATTCACCTCAACCCTATTTTGTAGTTGAAATGAATAAACACCCACAATTGAACTAAGCACATAAATATAAGGTCCAAGATAACTTTACACAACAACTCACAATCAACTAGTTACTAAAAGTATGGACCGGAGATTGCTACCAACACTTCAAATATCAAACCATTAACACCATCAAATCATACCTAATTCAAAATCTAACATATATTCAATGTTTTCAAAGCAATCTTGAGAGATAGAATATCAAGAACCATGTAAGACAAATCAATAGAAGAAGGAGCACCAAAGCACAATGTGTTTACTTGCACTAAATCATCCAAAAGTTGCAACAATTCTAGTATTCAGTATTACAGTGCTTGCTTTTAGAATAAACTAACTCCTAGCCCTAGCTCTTGCTTTATCACTTAGTTTTCTCAAAAATCTAACCCTAGTCATAAAATACACATAATACCATAAAACCATACATACTCATCAATCAAAAGAAAGGAATCATGCACATACCATTGATGAAGCAAAAATCAGGAGGACAATTACTAGCAACAAACTCCAAATCCCACACAGATGTGAATGAGACCAAGGAAATGTCACAAAACCAACAATCCACGTCTCCAACAATTTAGCTCGCACATAGTTCCCTATGACTGAGCTCCTTCAAATTTATTGTGAGACAAATAACACCAATTTTCCAACATAAAACCCCTCACAACCCATTAAATGTAAGCTGCAACATTTGTATGACAGCCATAATGAGGTGAAATGACCATTCAACCTTTTTCGGGTATCCGAGGTAATGACGAAAGTTGGGAATTTGGAGACTTCTAAGAAGTTCAAAAAATTCTGCCAAATACCAAATTCTGTGAGATGCCAAATTCCGTGAGATGCTTAAATCTTTGAAATACAACAACATAATCAATGACCCTTGGGAATCCGAGATGCTAACAGAAATTGAAGATTTTCGCATAGGAAGGAAATACTCGAGATTCATGAAAAACCCGAAACTCTCCCATAACTTAGGATTTTCAATGTACCACCCTAAGAGATCACTTGCACATGAAAGATAAGCATCAAAGCATGCTTCAAAGTGGCTGAACCTTCACAACTAGAGGATTACGAGCACCCAAGACCAAAGACCGGTCTAAGAGGCAGGACTGCAGAAAACACCCAAAAGACCAAAAATAAAGAGGGTCCCTTCTTTTAGTGGAGCATGTGTGCGAAAACTACACAAGTTCCAATACCAAATATATGTGCTAGAAAATCCAATGGCACAATAGTTTTCTTTTACACTTTTTAATGGGGGCAGCCCATTAAATCTTTCTCATCATGATGGTATTCAAGTGGTAGCCCTTAGAAGCTTACCTTCTTTCACTGGAGAAGATCAAACTATGTCTATTTAGCATATCAAAGATGTGGCTACATTATGCTTAGTTCAAAATATCACTACTAAGAATGTAGCAATTAGGCTCTTGGCTACATCACTAAAGGGAAAATATTTACAATAGTTCAGGAGTTTCATAGTTAATTCAATCACAACATGGGATCAATTGGGAGATGGTTTGCACAAGAAATTTGAAGATAAGTCAGATCATTTGTCTTTGGTACCATCAACAGAGCTACACACGAGCATATGTTTGACTTTAAAAACCATTTCCAAAAAAATTGGGATAGAATCCCATCAATGGTAAGACCTTTAGCTCAACGTGTATTTTTATACTTCCTTAAAGCCCTTAATAGCAATATATTTGTGATGATTCATTCAATGGGTGGAAATACACTTCCTAGTGCATATGGCATCGCCATTAGAGCAGAAAATAGCCTCATACAAGCTATAAAAATAGCCCTAAGGATTCCAATGCCCATATTTCTTGAGGTATATCCACCTATACCATTGCCATTACCACCAAACTTTGTTACCCTTTCTATACCAACACTAAAATATCCAAATCTTTTCTAAGAAAAGGCTTCCTGAACTCCATCCCATAATTTTCATGAGTTAAAAGGTATATTGTGGACTTTTGAGTAAAATCAAAATTTTAGACCTTATCACCATAATCATCCCCATATGCCTCCTTATCAAGGTAACCCTCAAGGTCACAAAAAGAATTTTAATGCAATTCCTTATCAACCTTATAATCAAAACACTTCCAATACTTCTAGATAACTTGTACCAGTGCAAAACAACATGGCACATGACTATGAGTGGTGTTTTCCATGTAACCAACCTCATAACCAAGCCACATGTTTGAATGGAGTGATCAATCAGGCCATCATGGTATCAAATAACATTGTTGTCCCACAAGATACAACACAAGAAAATCATGAGCATTAGGGTTCTAATACTGATCAAGGCCACTAGGATGTTACTTTGATGAATTGGCAGGGTGTAGATTTTTGTTGGTGAATCACCCAAATGCATAAAATCAGTCATCAAACTCTATTGCAACTAATACAAGGGAAAAAAAGAGGGTTATTGACATAGGACAACAAGTTTATAAAGGTCAAAATCAGGCTCCTATAGGTCATCAAAGCACTACTAGTCCATCACATACACCAAATGTGCAAATACTACCAAGAGGACAGCCTATAGTGAACAAGGAACAACCTAAAAGTCAACCACCACCATTACAAACACAAGGAGAAGCTGTTGTTCCAAAAGTATAGCCAAAGGTTAGTACCATTCCATTTAATATTTTAGATCATATGAAGAAAGAAAATATCAGTATGTCGATGTGGGACTTGATATCACTTCTTGGGAAAAAAGACTTATTGAAAAAGGCCTTATCTAATGTTACCTTGTCAAGTGATTCTTCCAGAGAGCAACCTAGAGTTTCACTCTCTAGTACTCCACCAGTTAAAATTGAAGAACAAGTCAAAGATACAATACCACGTCCATTTTACACATCTTTGATTATTGGCCAACACCTTGTTCATAATTGGATGATTGATTCAAGTACAAGTAGTTTTGTGATGCCTAAACAAATAGTTAAAAAAATTGGTTTATCATATGAGCCTCTTTCAAAAGGAGTAGTACAATAGGATGGGACAACCATCAATACCATTAGAGTCATTAAGAATTTGAGCGTCACATTGCATGCATGTCCAAATTTTTCCATACCTCAGGATATTTTTGTTATAGATCTACCACCATACTTCTCCATATGCCTTTCCAAAGACTTCATTGTGAAGTTAGGTGGTTATCTATCCAATGATTGGTCACACATTTTTTTTATAACAAGGTACAAAACTAGGGTTATAGTAAAATTAGAACCAATTGAAAAATACCATATAAAGCCATATGTACCTAGTGTCATCAATACACATTTTACCATTCACGAAAAAGAGGAACAACCTACTATCAAAGAGCTTAATATTTTGATAGAAGGCATTGCTGGTTTATTTTTAAATGAGTGGGAAACTAAGAACTATGAAGTTGATCAATTTAAACATATGGGGGAAATGGGTTTGGGGATCGATTTGATGTATGAGAAAGATGTTGTTGTCCCTAACTTGGTAAAATATGAAAAAGATCAATGTGAACATCAATTAAATGAGTTATGGAAGCTCTATTTTGATGGTTCAGGGAGTAGGAATGGTGTTGGTGGAGGATCAATTCTTGTTTCTCCTATAGGTAAGAAATATTATTCAGCTTTCAAGTTTACTTTCAATTGCACTAATAATTTAGCAGAGTATGAAGCACTTGATCATAGTTTGGAATGGGTAAGGAAGAGGAAACTCAAGTGTTTATAGGTATTTGGTGACAATGAACTCATAGTGAATCACGTAAGAGGTTTAAATGTCTCCAAAAATGACTTTCTCAAGTCTTATAGGCATAGAATTTGGGACATTATTGAATATTTTGATGATTTTAACTTGTTTTCCATACCTATAAATGAGAACAAACATGTTGATAAATTAGCTGGCATAGGAGCAGAGTATGATATTCCAAATGATATCAATAATAGAAAAGTGCACCAATATGTAAAAGTGGTGGTAAGACCTTCAATTTTGAATAATCATATACATTGGAAAGTGTCTGTTAGTGATACACAAAATGCAAATTTTTTTATTGAAGAGGTTGAGATTTCAATTGCTAACCAAGACAAATTGCGGCAACAATATGGTGAGAAAATTATATAGCTAAAAGCTAACAAGTTACTAAAGGGTTTGGTCTCACTAGAATCATTTTTTAGTTTTGATGATCAATCAAAAAATAATAAAGCAAGCATCAGAATCGAAGAACATTATGAATAGGTAAGAATTTTGAAAGATAAGCATTTAAAATTGGGAAAAGTATGTACAATTGAAGAAAAGGATTCTTTTATTTAGTTATGTTAGGATTATGATGACATTTTTACATGGAAATATAGTGATTTGAAGGGGTCTGATCCCAAGCTTGACCAGCACACTATTGATCTTGAAGCTAACACTAAACTTGTAAGACAAAAAAAAGGGCCACTAAACCCAAAATTAGAGCCACTCATGAAAATTGAGTTGAGAAAATTGATTGAGGGTAGCATTATCTTTCCCATCAAACATACCTCTTGGGTCTCCAATATAGTTCCTATTAGGAAGAAGAATAGAGAAATAATACTATGTGTTGATTTTAGGGACTTGAATAAAGCATCTCTCAAAGATCACTATCCACTGCCCTTTATGGAACATATCTTACAGGTTGTATCTAGTTCTAAGAGGTTTTCATTATTAGATGGATTTTCTGGTTATAATCAAGTTTTAGTCAAAGAGGAAGACCAATATAGAACTTCTTTCACAACTAAATGGGATACAATGGAATATAGAAGGATGCCTTTTGGATTTTAAAATGTTGGTGCAACCTTCCAAAGGGCAATGGATATGGATTTTCAAGGGTTGATTAACAAGTTTGTATTGATTTATATTGATGATATATGTTGATCATCAAAGCTTGCACCTCTCTAACAATCTGATGGTAAATTCAGTGAGTGGAGAACAATATGCACCTCATTGAATACCTCCAATATTTTTATAGAAAGCTAACTCTTCTCTGAATTTTGGAAAAGAGTAGAAAGAAATGTAAATAAAAATAAATAAAAAGTGGTGATGCACCAACACTTTTACAACATTTCAAAACCACAAGCTCCTTTCTATGAATGACATGATAGACACATAACACAACATCCATTAATTTTTGGGAAGAGAACAAGCAGTAGAGACTAGATACAAGCACAGTGCAATCATTCAATCAACCCACAGGAAGTGTGTATTAAGATCCAACAAAATATAGAAGTTCGAAGAATCAATAGAAAAACATTCAAAAGCTACATAAAATCTTCCTCTTAATATAGCATAAAATGAAGAAATTATAACCCTACAAAGAAAATAGAGAATTCAAATGACATAATCTAGTTTCTATAGATTATAACTTTATCATGCACACAAACAACATGGAAATTGAATAATCAAACTATTCAGATTAAGCAAGACATAGTGTTCTATTCTGGGTGAAGATATAAAGAAAAAAATATTGACAAAGGCCATATCATGCACAGTTTCAAGTATTCCTCTCAAATAACTCATATTTCAAATATTAAATGGACTTTAAAATAGAGATAATATTCCAATCTGATGATAGTTTTAGTATATAAAAGATATAACATGCCAGAGTGAAGCAACGTTCTGTAAAATTTTAAAGAAAATATTCCTACTAACTATGAAAGCTAAAGAATTTTTTTTCCAAAAGGAAAACTTCAAGAACTCTTTCCTCATGTTGTCGCTTCCAATTTATAGCCACCAAGGAGAGAGAAATGTCAACTTTTTTTAGAAGTAGTGACTGACAGATGTCTGCACCTGATAGCTTGGAAACTGATCCTAGATCTTTTGTTATGTCACTACAATCCTGCTCATCAACTTTCAACTACCGCATTAATATCATTTAGATATTTCAACAGGATTACCCCTTGTAATCACTTAGATCCTAGAAGAATAGTCTAGAAAAGGTCTTGTCAACCGATCAAGTGACTTTGGTGGCACCGAATCATGTCCCTCTATTAAAACAAGGAAAGACACATTCCGATAGACTTTGAATGAAGGATCCCAAGATACAACTCCTCTACAATGAAGAGATGACGTGTCATGCGGGTGGATAGTCTCCAATTTGTGAAAAGTGATTTTAAGAAATCATCTACCAAGCCAACACATGGTCTGACTCCCAGTCGAGAAGAAAGTGATCAATAAAGCACACACAACCACCATGTGGTGCATTGCATTCCCATCGGAAAGATAACCTCTTCATGCGTAGATCTTCCTCAAGACAAAAGTAAAACCAAAAATAAAAAAATAGGCCACGGAAAAATATTTCTTCAAAATTCTAGCAACTCACAGGGGGCTTCACTTGCAAAGGAATGAACCTAGACCTCTGCTCATTCTTGGACTTTGAGGAAGTTAGAGTGCAACATTTCCCAATCTACATCAGTTGGTTGGGAAAGACTAGAAAAGGCTTTATATGCCTGATCCATCTTGAAGACTTATTTGAAAGAAACAAATCCCTACCTTGCTGAAACGTCTCCCAAATGATAATACAGATGGGAAAGCTGAAGAAATTCACTCTCAACATCATCCAATGTGGGTGTTGTGCTTGACTCTAGAATTTTTGCTGAAGTCCAAACTTTATTCCTAACCTCTTCCATAATCTTCTCAACTGATAATACATCCCCATTTTTTGAAAGAAAGGGAGGTAACCTGAAGCTACATAGGACACCAAAATCTTTCTTGATTTCATCGACCCTTTTGTTTAGCACTGTCTGGTTGTTCTTGGTTTTCACTGCTACCTTATGAAAATGGGAAAATTCGCTTACTTTGCTAGAGGCAGCCCTGTTATCTATAATTCTTGCACTTCTCAAAGCCTCATATTTTTCCACACATAGCTTGGAAATCAAGCTCTAAGACTCAGCCACTCGGGGAGCATACTCCAAAAGAATTTGGTCAGCCAATGGGAAAACCCTTTCATTTATTTCTCGAGCATCCCTCAAAAATTGTAAGGCTGGTTTTAGAATGGTGAGCACAATAATGATTCACTCCCAATAGATGGATACCAATCTTCTCTTTATAGGAAGGGTCATAGACCTTTGTGAAACTGCTAGCTCTTATTTTAGTTGAGCCTAATTTTCCTTCATTCTCTGTTCCATCTGATCTCTTCTCTTGAGAGCGTTTGCTAGTTCAAAAACTAAATTTTTGACCTCTTGATTACGAGCATGCAGAGCAAACTCAACTTCTTGTTTATCACTTCTTAAATTTTCAACCTCCTCTCGAGCCTTTTGAAAATTGTCAAAGGCTTGAGATTAGACACCATCTAGCTCCTTTATATTCTCTCGAACACGTTGGTCTTTTGTACTAGATTGGTGCTCAACTACAAGTTTACCTTTCAATCCATCTATTTCAGCATACACCTGAATCCACTCATCTTGAAGTGTTGCAAGAGATCTTGTTGATTCCTCCTATTGGTATTGCACCTGCATTATGTGTGTCATTTCATCATTTTGAGCCTTGAGTTCTAACTACAGATGATTCACCGTTTCTTTTACATTTTCCAGCTCAACCTCACGCTTTCTCAACTTCCAATCTAGCCACTCATAAAATATATATACTACCTTCTAAGTGGTCTTGGCTAGATCTACCTTGTCACATGGGTGAATTTCATTAAAATCCAGGCCCACTATCTTGATGTCATAATCCTCCATCTGCATCTATCCTTTGGGTTAGGCTATAAGCAACATCATTGTAGTGATCCATAGAGAATTTTGTTCTTCATTGAAACAAATTTGAATCCTTTTGGTGATGGGAAACATGGCATTCTTCATTGTTCTTTTTTTCTTCTTGGCTTGTTAGGCTAGCTTAGTCACGTCAAAATGTTTTTGAAGAGTCTATGGGGAATCAATGATTTCTGTTGCAAGAGAAGAACTAGGGGGAAAACATAAAAGAGTAACACAAGGGGAGACTTCAGATGTATGAGCATGTGGGGAGGTGAATGGGAGAGTAATCATTGAAAATAATGGGATGCCAAATTAGGATTAGGCACCAGAAGTACCAGTTAGGGTGAAAAAAGAAATAGATGGAACAAGCGATTTTTGTTTGAGTGCAGATGAGCCTAGGGTAACGGGTAGCAAGGATGATTTGGCTATCTCGATAGGGGCCTTAGATAGGGTGATCAAAGAGTCAATAGCAGCCGAAGCGGATTTTTCTTTCTCAACACGTGGGGGCACATTACATGGTATGTTGAAAATGGAAGGGGGATCATTCAGAACCAAAATCTCAGGGTTCATAGATGGAGGATTCTTTTCAACAACTAGGGGAAAAGGATTCATAAAAGATGTAGAAGTAGGAACAAGAGGGGGAGAAAGACTTACTTGAACTGTGACCATCTGAACATTCTATAGAGTGAACTCTGCTTCTTATTCATTTTTTATAGTTGCATTGGGTATATCCAGGTCTCAGATTCACCTTATCTTCATTCAACCCGAACTAAAGTATCTTGATCCCTTATCAGATGATCCTGCTAAAGCTTGACCCAATTTTTCTGCAACCAATTCTCTTGGAGACCATCAGGTTCTCTTCCCCTTACTTCAGACATCGGCGGAGGATGCAGCTTGTGAATCCTTTTTCTTAGAGCTTCTCCCTCTATTGGAATCTTGTGGTCGAGAAGTATGGCATGGAATTCACTCCTCTATTATCTCATGGCTAGAGTCTGGGTTGTTGTTGTCAAAGTCAGCTTCTTGGTCATAAATGTCCTTGAACTATTCATCATATGGGAAGAACTCTCCGAGAAACTTATGTTTACCTCCTTGTTGATTCTCAGTTGTGTTCATGGTTTGTCCTTGATAAAAAATCCACTTGGTTTGGGTTTCATGGTTTGACTGCTTCAGATTTGGTCTCTCAAGATTTTTATGCCCTTCATATTCAGTTGTCTTGATATCATATTTACTTGATGGATCTTGATGATCTCAGTTACTTCACATGGTCTTCTCATGTCATGTAGTTTCAACTTTCAACTTTCTTTGATACATGATGAGTACAGATGGTTAATTTATGGGATCTTGATGCTTCTTAACTCATGTTTATCTATTCATTTCAGATATTTCCCTTGTAGATGTTTATTTTTATGTGAACTGACAGTGTTGATCATGATCATGCTACAATTTTTTAGATGGTTTCATGTTATCAAGATGGTTCTTCATTATTGCATGACAGGTATATTATTTCAGTATGATCTTGGCTTAATTGATATTTATAAGGTGGTAGTATATTCAACTTGGTTCAAACAGAAAAAAGTGTTTCAACATGACATACTGGCTTGACAATACTTATGAGAAGTTGTTTTTCTCTTGTGTCTTCACCATTGGTACTTGGTATGTTTTCATGAAATTTGGCTCATTGATTATATAGTGCATTGCTAGCAATTACCTTGTCAAAGGTTTCAGGTATTATAGTTATTGACTCACATAGTTCTAAAAAGTTCATTATGAGACAACGTATCTCTTATGTTTTCATAAAAGGTATAAGACAGTGTATCTAAAATCATTATGATTTTTTTTTATTTCATATGACTTAGTCTTTCGGACTTCAAGTTTCATTTCATTTTGGAAAGGCATCAAAAGCCTTGGAATGAATGGAAGCTAGGGCAAGTTATTTTTGGTTTTCTCATTGCTAGGGTTTAGAACCCTAACCGCCACCATGGATTCAATGTAACTATTGTTCTTCATTGGTTTTTCTAGTTGAAATGGTTTTGATAGAATGCAATCTTTGTGTTTAAGCATGAAAGGTATGGTTGCTCAGTCTGATTTTTTTGTTGGCTGAAAGCTCGAATCTAGAAGGAGATTCAAAGGAATTACTTTGTTGGGTTAGTAGATACTTTTGAATAGCTTATCATGCTCTCTTGTTCTTCAGTTTCACTCTTCTTTATAAGGTATTTTTTCCTCAACTAGAAGAGATTTTTAAATGGGCAAGTCACTGATTCTTAACTTGATTTAGAAAAGGGATAGATGGGTTCTTGTGTTTCTCTGACAACATTGGCATGCTATGATTTTTGTAAGTGTGAATAAGTAAATAGTAAATTACACTTCTTAATGAAACATTATATCAAATATTCTACAATTAAACTAGCTTAAAGAAATAATCTACTGAAAGTGTCTCATTGTTTCCTATCTCTAAAGATTTATTAAGTCACAGGGATCTCACATTTAGTAAACACCATGACTATTAAAATGCCAATTTAAAGAATGGATTGATGCTAAAGACAATGATGAAATCCTATATGATGATATATAAATGATAAAAGAAGCTATTGTAATTTATGCTAACATGAAACTACGATGATTTAAGCTACAATAAAACTACTTATGCAGCCGTGATATGAATCTAGTGATGCTATGATGCTATTGCTATTTCTATTTCTTGATGCTTGATTGCTTTCCTGGAGAGTAAGTTTGCATAAAGATGGATCCTTTTCCTATTGAATGAGGTTGTATTTATAGATTTCCTAGTAGCACATTTGCACAAGGGCAGAAAAGTAGAGGCTTGGATTCAATTTGGAGGATTTAATGGTGAGAGATGGAAAGGTTGGAGCTGATTATGGGAATGGTTCCTCCCCATGAAAACATCAGGCAAGGAGATAGGAAGGATCAGAGGGAGAAGATTGAGAGGATTTCCTGCAAGCTTTCCTATGAATCCCAGTCCCATTTAATTTTGACATATGATATTTGATTTGATAGGTGAGTGAATAGAGGAATTTTTTATTTATGTTTTTATTTGATTTATTCAAATTAGAAAAAAGGGGATAATTAATTTAATAAAAAAAGCTATAGAAGTTGTTTACTAAATTAAAATAGAAGAAATACGATAATTAAACAATAAAGTATTTAACCTTTGTTTAATTAATTAAGATTGAATGAGGTGATTAAAATAGAATAAATAGGGGAATTTGATAATTAAATAAAACAAAGTATTTAATTTTGTTTATTTAATTAAGATGAAATAATAGCAGAATTAGAAGAATTTAAATAAGATTTTAAATGTGAACTATATAAATAAATATTTCTATTTATTCAATAGTAGAGGAATTTGGGGTAATTAATCAAATAAGTCGTATTTAATTAATTAGATTCTCCAGACCAATTTTAGGTGTATACATTTTGCCCCTCTTTGTAGTGATGTGTTTACACATTGCTTCAAAGAAAATTTTGTTGCTACTGCTAGTATCGACAAAAAAATTTAGAATGCCCCAGACATTGAGTTTCAGGTGATTGATGATAATATGCCCCCTTGGGAGATACATTTATGATTTTTTTGGTTTTTTTGGTTTTTTTCAGAATTTTTTGAATTTTTAATTTGATGAAGTTTTGATGGTAAAATAATTTATCTCCCGATAATTGATATATAAATTTTTTCTATAGATGAATTTCAATTAATCTCCCAATAAAAATTAATTTTAAATTTTAAAAATCCCACCAAAATCCACCTTTAATAACCTATAAAAGGTCACAAGGGTCCTTTTCAAATTCATTTGTGCATTTGACCTTTGAAAACTTTGTGAGAGAGTTATTTGAGACACTTGGAGCAAGATTTTGATCCCTTACCATACCCACTAGTTCGATCGTGTGTGATGCCACCAACGCCTGACTGCTTACGAACCTCCAGTACATACCCCTAAACCTCCTTGTAATTTGTGTTTCCTCGATTTTTGTTCCGTTTTTGTATTTTGATTTTTTTTTTGGTAGTTTTACCACTTCAAGAACATGCTATAGCACTTTAACACTCCAATGTAGCACTTTTAGGAACTATTTTAGCGCTTCGGCGAATTAGCACTTTAATTAGGTATTTTAGTGCTTTGGTAGGCTAGTTTAGCACTTCAAAAATCTTAGTGCTATGATAGGATAGTTTAGCGCTTTGAGTGTTTAAATTAGTGCTTCAAGAAGATTAGTGCTATGATAGGATATATTAGTCCTTCAATTGGTTAAATTAGCGCTTTAAGGATTTTAGTGCTTCGGGCAATTGTTTTGGCGCTTTGAATGATATGGTGCTTTGATAATTTGTTCTAGTTCTTCTGATTGATGAAATGGTGCTTCTGATCTTGTAGCACCTTGAATGCCTGTTTTAGCACATCCAAGTCAGATTTGCAAAAAAATGTCTAATTTTGTCCTTGATTTTGTCGATTTCGATCATGTCAACCTTTGGTTTGATATGATTTGATGATCTAATAGCCTTGATGATTTTCAACCTCATGATGATTGATTATGATGATTGATAGACAAGAATTATCCTCATGATAGGTGAGGTTGATTTTGATAAATTGACCTCATGTTAGGTGAAGTAACATTTAAGATTGATAATGATGACCTCATGATAGGTGAGTTTTGATGATGCTTGCTTATGAATTTTTATCAAAATTCACATCAAGAGCTGATTAGATTTGATAGGATAACTAATATGTGAAATTTTGACAAAATGTACTGATTTTGAACATTTCTAGATAATAGGAGCCTTTGGATAACCTCTAGATACAAGAGTGTTTCCCATGGACATTTGACTTGATTCCATAGCTAATACCAGATGAGACACAAATTATTTTTTAGTGTGGACTTGCTTCTCTTCTTCACATACCCCAGATTAGGATTTATCGGGGTCTTCTCACAGCTTTAGCCAAGCGGTGGCACAGTGACCATAACACTTTCCACCTACCCATTGGCAAGATGACAGTCACTCTAGAGGATGTCTAGCGTATTTTATGGATACCATTTTTTGGAGAAATTGTAGTGTATGATTCATAGGAGGTGGGTGGGACAGATGCTCTTCGTAGAGTCTTCCAAGATGATCATATTGTTGGGTTGTGGATCCCATGGCAAGAGATGGTGAACACCTATGCCACCTTACCTTCAATTCTGGTAGGATTTATTGGAGGGTTCCTTTGTCTTGATCGCAGGTCAAAGGGACTATCTATTGGATGGGGCTATGTTCTTGAGAGTATGATCATGCATGAGATTAGATATGCTTGGGGGATTTTCATGCTAGCACATCTATATCATGATTTACATTCAACTATATATTTGAGCAGATGCAGCTTATCATCAGGAGCTACTTTTCTTTAGGTTTGGGCATGAGAGCATAATGTTGTCATGCGACCACTACTAGTATCAAATAGACCTACTACTAGGCCTTATGTTTTCAGATACAAAGGTTGAATTATCTAGTCTGGGATGGGTAAATTGCAACATTGGAGGCATGTATTGGATGAATTAGAGGTTGTGACATGGCATCCCTACCTGGATTGCAAGCACTAGGATGAGGATGATGTAGAGATGGGTTATTTGTGTGACTCTATGTACTTGATTGGCCAGACCCACTTTAGTTTAGAGAGATTTCTACTACAGAAGGTCTACAAATATTATGGTATTGTTTAGTGCATGCCCCAAGGAATTGCACATTATGCCCAATGTCTTAGTGATACAGTAGATTGGGATCCACATTTATCTTATGATACCCTAATAGAGGGATATCGTGCCTTACAACCTTTAGCTTGGGATATACGTTGTGATATTATAGAGGCACTAGTGACTACACAGTATGTGGAGTATCTTTCCTTACATCCATTCCCTTGGATCACTATTCCAAATGAGCCAACACCACTACCCATAGAGGAGGAGGCTGCTATTGCAGCTGGTCAATGACAGAGATGAGAGGAGGCTGTGGTGGAGGAGCAGGCTGTAGATGTTGAGGCAGAGGATATTGGTGGGGAGAAGGATGTGGGTGATGAGGAGGATAGTGGTGAGGAGGAAAGTAGTGAGGAGGATACCGATGAGGGTAGCATTGATGATAGCAGTAAAGATGATGGAGATGATGGAGGGGACAATGGTAGAGGGGTTGTGGCAGGTAGTGTAGGTCCATCCACTAGTGTTCCTTGTAAGAGGCAAGCAGTGGAGGCATCTTCTATTGATCATCAGACATAGATTTCTAGCCTACAGGTATAGATTCAGACTCTGTAGGGGTAGCTTATTCAGGAACAAGGTTTACTTGCATAGAAATAGATGTAGTTACAGACCCAGACACAAGCTCATGCATAGGCCATGACATAGGTACAAGGATAGTTGGTAGCTTCACAGACGTAGATTGCCACACTGACAATGGAGAGAGACAATGCTAGGTAGATCGCAAAGTAGGCTCAAATGACTATTGAGATATTACAGTGGATTGACAATGGTACCACTGTATCTGATTATATGAGAGAGGTTCTGCATGTGGGCTGAGAGGTTGAGTTTTATAGAGGTCGTTATCACGATGTAGTCCTTGCTGAGCGGAGAGAGAGTTATGCCCCTTCACGATCAGGAAGGACACAAAACAAGACTGTTAGCGAGGGTGTGACCCAATCACCCCGTAGAGATTCAAGAGGTCCCAATCCATCTGGTGGTGGAGGTACCAGTCTTGAGATGCCTGCACCATTTGGCAGTAGCAGATCCTAGGTGCCTGATATGATTATGTGTTATTTTTGAGACATGATGTATACTTCGATTCAGCCAGTTTTGATGATATATCTCTTTTATTTTAGACTTCATTGTATACTTGACATTGATGTTTTATATGATCTATATGATATGCAGCAGACTCTTATTGATCTATGATGGATACATTTATTTTCCATGTCCTATATACCACATGTTGATTTATATTATGATTATAGATGATTATGTGATATGCTATGGTTTATGATGTTCTATTTAATGAATGATGTATGGTTGTATGATGTATGATGTATGGATGCATGATATATGATGATCATCTATGTACAAGGATATGGATGTAGTGGTTTTATTAAGTGTGATGCAAATGGTATGTATGCATTTTTATGTTGATACAAATGTAAAAATAGATGATGTAAATAAATGAATAATAATGGATGAATGATGGAAATGCAATGATACGATGTTTGTATGATAAATGAAATGATGAATGATATGGTGCAATGAATATGATAGTTGATGGATAAATGAAACATAATAATTGTATGATAATAATGTATTGATTATAAAATGTGAATGAATGATGTGTTGAATATGTGAGAAATAATTGTTGGATGAATGAAATGCAATGATATGATTTATTTTTGAAATTTTCATTTAGAACTTTTATGTGATATGGAAAAATATGATATGATGAATGCAAAATTATTTGATTAAAATGTATGAATGATGATATGATAAATAGAAAATTCTTTCTAATATATGAA
The DNA here is from genome assembly GCA_007115665.2 of Sequoiadendron giganteum. Lineage (NCBI taxonomy): Eukaryota > Viridiplantae > Streptophyta > Pinopsida > Cupressales > Cupressaceae > Sequoiadendron > Sequoiadendron giganteum. Next base: position 95,973,860 of record CM021103.1, read on the forward strand.
AAATGTTGATGGAACTACTTGGTTATGATGATGTTTTTGTTAATGTAAAGTATACTCGGTCTCTTTATGAGGAAAGATAATAATCAATTTGAGTCTTCACAAAATTTTGTAACAAAAATTCTGCAGATGTAAAAAATATATATGAATGCAATCTAATTTTATCATGCAACTACATGCACAATATTCTAATTTTAATAGTACTTTTGTGCTTTGTATCATCATAGAGCTTTTAAAAATGTTGAAATTGAGTACAAGCATCAAAAGTATATTGTAGACCAATCACGACATGCGTATTACTTTCATGATTTTTGATATTGCAAGAAAACACAAGCATCTAGGTATAATTAAACCGAGATGACCTGAGCATTTCTTTCATAAACAAACAAGGATCAATCATTTTAGTGTGTGAATTATGAATGCCATCAGTGGTACATTTGTAGAACACATCTCATGATGATTCAGACATTAAATAATTAATAGACAAATAGTAGACAAATGAAAATACCATTCTTCTTCCAAGATTCTCTAGTTCAACACATCATCAAGTTATTCCAAAGAAATGATAATGAATAATAAAAAATACAACATATCCAACCTTTAAAGTGTTTCAACCATTATTTAGATTAGATCATCCATCCTGATTTTATGATGTTTTTGTGATTTTCTAAGATTTTAGATCCAACCTAGCCTAAATACCTATCCTAGGGGCCTCAGGGGCCAATCAAATTTTAGCCTTGCATATGTTATACATGCAGAGACCACGTAGTTTGACTAACATAGACTCTTTTTTTTTTTACTTTTTGAGACTGACTGTTTCGATTCGTTTTGGATTTTTCTATTGTGATAAAGATGTCAAATGTGTTTCCAATGGTGATTGTTGTTCCAAGTTGGTTGTGTTTCAATCATTGTTTTTATTTCAATTTTGGTAAGCTTGATGTTTTATTGCCCCCAGTGATATGTAGATGTTGCCCCCAAGCTAGGGTGAGACATGATTATTTGCAATGATATGATAATGGATGCAAAGTGATGGTGAAATTAATGACCATGATATGTATCTAAATAGATGGAAAAGATGGTTAAATCACAAATAGCGCCTACTTCCAGGTTTTCACTATATTATTTTATTGTACTTTTTCATAGTTTTATGATTTTTTTGTATTTTTCTATTACCAAGATGCTTGTTTGCCAGGTTTTCATCAAGAAAACCATTTTTTTGGATTTTGAACCATGCATTAGGTGATTCAAGTGTAGAATATTCTAAGATGGATGTTGTTGATAGGTTCATCAAATAAATCCCCTTTAGGTGTTGATAGTTGATAAGCTCCTGATCCATATACTGATATGATGAAAAAGGGACCTAGCTAGTTAGGTTCAAACTTCCCTTTCTTTTCTCTATCTTGCTGATTTCTAGGGTTTTCCTTTAGGACCAAGTCTCCAACTTGAAATACTCTAGGATTTACCCTATGATTGTAGCTTCTAGACATTATTTGTTGATACGTCGTCAAATGATTGATAGCTTGTTGATGATGTTCATCCAATAGTTCTAGTTCTTGAAGCCTAGATAATCTATAATCTTCATCTGAAATAATTCCCTTCAGTGACACACGAAGTGATGGAATCTCCACCTCAATGGGTAGTATGGCCTTTGATCCATATACCAAGGCATATGGTGTAGCTCCTGTTTGTGTTCTACTTCTAGTTCTAAAGGCCCATAATGCAGGATTAAGATGAACATGCCAATCACGTCCAACATCGTTAACCATTTACTTGACTATTTTCAGAATTGTCTTGTTAGAGGCCTCTGCCGGGCCATCTCCCTGAGGATAGTATGGTGTTGAGAAATGATGTTGGATATGAAATTTTTTACACAATTCCTAGACATCCTAGTTTTTAAATGGTCGTCCACTACCATTGATAATGGACTGAGGTATGCCATACCAACAGATTATGTAGTTGAGTATGAAAGATGAGATTTTTTTTCCAATGATGGCTGTTAGAGGAACCACTTCTATCCATTTTGTAAAGTATTTTGTCGTTGTGATTATGAACTTGTGTCCATTGGATTAAGACAACTTTATCTTTCCTACCAGATCCAATCCCCACTAGCAAAAGGGCCATGTTGATGTGAATGGGTGTAATTATTGAGCTAGTGCATGGATTAGATTACTATGGATTTGAAATTTTTGACACTTCTTGACAAACTGATAAAACTCCTTCTCCATGTTCGGCCAATAATACCCAAAATAGAGGAGTTTCTTTGCTAGATTTATCCCACTTGAATGAGTTCCACAAATACCTTCATGGACCTCACGTAAGTTTTTCTCAAATTCATTATGCTCTAAACACCAAAGAAGAGTACCATCTAGACCTTGATGGTAAAGCATGTCGGCAATTAAGATATGTCGGGCAGATTGGCGAATGAAGTTGCGTTTCTGGTTTTTAGAAAGATCGAGAGGAAGGATGTTGTCTTTTAGGTAAGCATAAGTCTTTCCATAGGTGGAGGGTTCAATGAAATCTAAATGGCACATGGTTTGAGATTCAGGATTATCAAAAATAGGATTTGACAATTTTTCTACCATAAACTCATAACGACCACATTTTTTTGGCAACTGCAAAAGTGAAGAAATTGTTACCATAGCATCTACCACTTTGTTTTTTGCCTTCGGAATTTTCTCAAATTTGATATCCATAAAGTACTTTTTGAGATCATCAATCAGTTGTTGATAAGGCATCAAATTCTCATCTTTTGTTTGATATTCATCATTGACTTGATAAATGACTAATTGTGAATCGCCATATACTTGTAGCTTTGTTATCTTCCATTCAATTTCTACCTTGACACCAATGACTAGTGCCTCATACTCGGTTACAAATTCTTTTTCAGACCCTAAGCAATGAGATTCTTTTGCATTTATCAACCTAAAAAATTTGTTAAATAAAAAGATGCTTTGGTGAATTTTTGTTTCCATTTGTCACTAATCATTATGGGTTTTTGAAAAATAAAGCATTAAGGGTATTTTTTGTTCCATCAAAAATATTTTTTGGAAAAGAAAAGTGAAATTATTGGTGCTACATTATGGTATTTTTGTCTTCATGGAACAAATGATATCATGAGTGTAGTGTTTGTTGTTTTTAGGGGTTTGGAGAACAAAAAAACTATAATGACACTTTGTCTTTTCTGAAAAACCCTTGGATGAAGATTCAAAAGGAAATATGTGCTTTTAAAATAAAAATGAAATACATTGTGGTTGATTACAGTTTTGTATTGACTATTCTTAAGAGACATAAGTGATAACTCTCTAATAGTTAATCTGCAAAAAAAATAATGTAGAGTGATAGGCTTTCTTTTTGATATGTCTGGTATTTAGAAGGTTCAATAGAGAACCTTTAGGATATTAGGGGTATTGGAATGTAAATAATTTTTTAGTGTAAAAGAAGTGAAACAGAGAAATCCTTTGATAGTATTATTTTTTTGAAACAAAAGAGGGATTGGTGCTCCTTGAAATTGGTGTTTCTAAATGAGGGGTTGTTGCTCCTTGAGTGGGTGCTCTGAAAATTTCCTGTAAGGCACTGTAAGTAGTGATTTGATATATATATAAGCCAATATTGCAGCAATTTAGGAGTGGTTTTTCTACCCCAGGAGGTTTTTCCACTCATAAAATCTTTTGTCTCTTGGTCTCATTTGTGGTATCTTTACTTCATTATGTTAATTTTGTGGCATACATTTCTTTACTGTCATACTTCCCATTTCAGTTCTTAATGGTTGCATTCAATTTATGGATGATTTAATCATTGAAATATTGAGAGCATAATTCAATTTTGTTTCATTTTCTGATGAATTGTAAAATTGGTCCATGACACTGATTCACCCCCCCTCTCAATTTATTTTTCACTCCAACAATTGGTATCAGAGTATGGGGTCCTTCTATAGGTCTAAACCACCTAGGATTGATTATGGTCTTGGATTCTATTAAAAAATGTCTCAAGCTCATGAAGGAACTTCGGTGACTAGAGATCATTTGTTTGATGGAACGAATTATGTATTCTAGAAAATCAAAATGGAAACATATCTGATTTTTATAGATCTTGATGTTTGGAGCATTGTTTTAAATGGGTATACTATTCCACCCATAATACCCACAGATGCTGCTGAGAAAAATAAATATGAAACTAATGCAAGAGCTAAGCATGTCATCTTGTGTGAATTAACTAAAGATTTTTTTGTCAAATTCATGCATTGCAAATCTGCTTAGGATATCTAGGAAAAACTTGAAACCATTTATCAAGGAAATGAAAAAGTCAAACTGTCAAAAATCCTTACACTCAAACCTCAGTTTGAGGAAATGAGAATGAAGGATGATGAAAAAGTGGTTGAATACTTCCTAAGAATAGATGAATTTGTTAATGCTATGAGAGGTCTAGGAGAGGATGTAAAAGAGTTTGATGTTGTTACAAAGGTCATTAGAACCTTACAGCCTAAATTTGAATATAAGGTTTCAACCCTTGAAGACAAGAAACACTTTGATCAGCTTACCCTAGATAGTTTGCAAGGAACTCTAACTTCCTATGAAATGAGGACAAGAAAAACCATTTCAACAGGAAAGGAAACTGCCTTTACAATTGAAAAGAAAGAAAAAGATGATAACAGTGAATCAAAATATTATGATTGAAAAGAAACCCACTTTTTTAGAAAACTTAAAAAGGGTTTTGTAAAATACAAGGGAAAACTTCCCTTTAAGTGTTTTAACTGTGGCAAGATTGGAAACTTTTCTGCTAAGTGCCCCTATGATGATCAAATCACTGACAACGAGAAATCTGATAAACTACCTAAAAAGAAGGCCTATAAACCTAAAAGAAAGTTCAATTTCAAAAAGAATAAGAGTCTGTTCAGTAAAGATGAATCTCACACTAAAATAGATGAATCTTTAGGTGAGGAAGATGAAGCTTTATTTATGGCTGGAGTCAAATTGCAAGAAGAGACTAACAACAATGATGAAGAAGATGGTGAAATTGATCTAGAAGGTGAACTAAAATGTACCTTAAAGGAAATTAAGAGACTCAAAATAAAAATTCTTTCTCAACAACATAAGTTAGATCAAGTTCTTAATCAAGAACATAAACCTGATCAAGAAATAATCTCTCTGAAAACTCAACTTGAAGAAGCTAAGAGAGTTGAGGACTGTCTTCATGTAACAGTAAGTTTCAAAGATCAAGAAATTCATAAATTGGAACAAGAATTAGTTTATCTTAGGAAGGAAATAGAAAGGTATGAAAGTACCTTAAAGCTTAATGAGATGCTTAATAAGCAAAAATTAAATAAAGATAAAACTAGTGTTGGTTTTGAAAAGGGTGAATGCTCAATTGATAATGCACAACAAAAAGGTTCTTTTGAAAACAAGAGTTCTTATCCAAATCATCTTGAATCTGGTAAGAATCGTGTGTATTCCTTTAATGACAATAGAACATCTTATAGATTCAATCCCTTGTTTTATGGTTACTATTTTTACTGCAACAAATTTGGTCACAAAGTAAGTACTTGCAGGCTTGTGACTTCAAGAATGCCAAAATTTGGACATAAGCAGTACTTTGGCTTTGTTAATCAGGTCATATGCTTTAAATGCAAAACTCTAGGACATACTGTCAAACAATGCAAAACTAATCTACATAATAAATAGTAGAAAACTAAATCAGTTTGGAGACCTAAAAATGTTGAAAGCCTAAAGCAAACAATGCTGGTCCAAACTACTTTTCATTCTAAAAAGGACTTATGGGTCCTTGATAGTGGTTGCTCCAACCACATGAAAAGTGATAAGGACAAATTCATCAAACTTGAAGATTATGCTGGTGGATATGTGAAGTTTGGTGATATTGTCAAACAATGCAAAACTAATCTGCATAATAAAAGTAGAAAACTAAATCAGTTTGGAGACCTAAAAATGTTGAAAGCCTAAAGAAAACAATGCTGGTCCAAACTACTTTTCATTCTAAAAAGGACTTATGGGTCCTTGATAGCGGTTGTTCCAACCACATGACAAGTGATAAGGAAAAATTCATCAAACTTGAAGATTATGTTGGTGGATACGTGAAGTTTGGTGATAGCATTGGTATACAGATTAAAGGTAAAGGCTCACTTCTATTAAATGATGATACACCTATCTACAATGCGTACTTTGTGGAAGGCCTAAAACACAACTTTCTTAGTGTTAGCCAAATCTGTGATAGTGGTTATCATGTTATGTTTACTTCACAGGGATGTGAGATCAAGAACAAATTTGGAAAAATTGTTCCAGTTGGGAGAAGAACCAAAGGTAATGTTTATAATCTTCTTGACACCTCTGGTAATGATAACAATGAAGGTATGTGTCTAATGGGTTAAGTTGAAGAAAGATGGTTATGGCATAAAAGATTAGGACACATAAACTTTGAAACTCTGGTTAGAATCAACAAAAATCAGAATGTTAGAGGTTTACCAGTCCTTAACAAACCAGAAAATTCTATGTGAAAAGAATGTTTAAGTGGTAAACAAACTAGCGTTAGTTTCAAAACAAAAGAAAATTCTTCATCAAAGCCCTTACAACTAGTCCATACAGATGTGTGTGGTCCAACTAGAATAAGGTCAATAAATGGTGAAAAATACTTTATGTTGTTTGTAGATGACTACACCAAAATGGTTTGGGTTACATTTCTTAAACATAAATCAGAGGCATTTGAAAGGTTCAAAATATTTCGTAAAATAGTTGAAAAGGAATATGATTTAAAACTTAAATTCCTAAGATCTTATAAAGGAGGTGAGTTCACCTCTCAGGAATTTGTTGATTATTATGAGCAGCATGGTATTAAAAAGCAATATTCTACAACTAGAACACCTCAACAAAATGTGGTATTTGAACGTAAAAATAGAACAGTAAAGGAAATGGAAAGAACTATGTTAGATGAGGCTAAGTTTCCTGACATGTACTGGAAATAATTTGTTCATATAGCTATGTACATTCTAAAAAAAGTGCAACTTAGAGTGAAAACAAAATACACTCCTTATGAATAATGGCATGGAAAAAATGCCTCTATAAAAAAAATTAGGATCTTTGGCAGTAAGTGCTATATCAGAAAAGATGATGATCATCTAGGCAGCTTTCAATCAAAATATGATTAGGGTATATTTTTGGGATACTCAACTCACAATAAAGCCTATAAATGTTATAAAAAAAGGCTTAATAAAATTGTTGAGGCAGTCAATGTAAAATTTGATGAAGGTCCACATTTAGGAATTGATCTTGTGCAAGTTGATGAGGAAGAAACATAAACAAAACTTGAGATAAAATCTGAAAATGCTGAAACAACAAGTCCCAAACCTGATGAAACAACAAGTTCTGAAAAGTGTGTGCCCAAAAATCCTTCAAAATCTCTTGCAAAATATCATCCTAAAGATCATATTATTGGGGATAGATATGTAGGATTTCAAACTCAAAGAAAGGTTGCTAAAACTGAAGAACAAGCTCAAATAGAAGAGCATACAACCTTTTGTTTAGTTACTGAATTTGAACCTAATAACTATGATGAAGCTCTCACAAATGAATGTTGGGTTAATGCTATGCAGGATGAACTAAATCAGATTGAGAAAAATCAAACTTGGGAACTGGTCCCAAGACCTGATGACAAGAATGTCATAGGTGGAAAATGGATTTACAAAAATAAGTGTGATGAAAATGGCAATGTTGTTCACAACAAGGCAAGGTTTGTCTACAAAGGCTATGCTCAACAAGAAGGTATTGATTTTGGTGAAACCTTTGCACCTGTTGCTAGACTAGAATCTATTAGAATATTCTTGGCTTATTTTGTTTATAAACTTCACTATTTAGATGAAGAGGTTTATATGGAACAACTTGAAGGATTTGTTTGCAAAGATAAGCCTAATCATGTTTATAGGTTGAAAAAGGCCCTCTATGGCTTAAAATAAGCACCTAGGGCAAGGTACTCTAGGGTGGATAATAATTTGACATCAAATGGCTTTGTTAGAGGAGGTGTTGACAACAATATTTATGTCAAGACTGAAGGTACTAATATTTTAGTTGTTGAGATTTATGTTGATGATACCATCTTTGGCTACAATAATGTTGCTTTAAGCAAAAAATTCTCTCAAATTATGGAATCTGAATTTGAAATGTCATTGTTAGGAGAACTTAATTTCTTTCTGGGACTTCAAGTTTCTCAACTTGAAAATGGTATATTTCTCTCTCAGACCAAGTATGCTAAAGAGATGCTTAAGAAATATCAAATGGATGAATGTCATCTAGTTAGCACTCCTATGGTTACAGGCTGTAAACTCACTAAGGTTGATGATTCTCCTAATGTAAATCAATCTAATTATAGATCAATGATTGAAAATCTATTATATTTAACTACTTCTAGACCTAACATAATGCAGACAGTTTGCATGGTTGCAAGGTTTCAGGCATCACCTAAGGAAACTCATGTTACTGCTATTAAAAGGATCTATAAATATGTTCATGGCACTCTTGATTATGGACTTTGGTATCCTAGAAGCAATGATTTTTCTTTAATTTCTTATACTGATGTTGATTGGGCTGGTTGTTTGGATGATAGGAAGAGCACCAATGGTGTTGCATTATTTCTTGGTGATTGTTTAGTGTCATGGCACAACAAGAAACAAGAATTTGTTTCTCTTTCCATGATTAAGGTAGAGTACATAGCTACCACTTCTTGCTGCACTCAAGTTTTATGGATGACACAGACATTATTTGATATGGGTATTACTATTTCTAAGCCCGTCTCTATTCTTTGTGATAACACTAGTGCGATTAACATTTCTAAAAATCCTATTATGCACTCTCACACTAAACATATTTCTATCAAGTTTCACTTTTCTTCGTGAAAAAGTGTTGGCTAATGAAGTGTGTTTACAGTTTTTTGCTTCACAAGAGCAAGTTGTTGATATTTTCACTAAGCCTTTAGCTAAAGAAGCCTTTGAAAGGCTGAGACTTCGATTGGGAGTTATCTCTCAATCTTTACTTCACTAATTTAGCCATATTTGGCTTAGGGGGAGCTTGTTACAATCTTTATTCATTTAAAACTCTCTTACATACTGTGTTTCCTATATTATTTTTCTACTTGTAGCTGGTTCTTTTGGTATTTGGTTGGATTCTCAGTTGTTAATCATGGCATTTCACTGTATTCTCCTTATTCTTTGCCATTGAGGCAAAAAGGGGGAGAGTCATTAGTGATTTTTCCATCAAGGACAAAGGGGGAGTTTGTTGATTCTCAGTTGTGGTCATGCTTTGTCCTTGAGGACAAATCCACTTGGTTTGGGTTTCATGGTTTGACTTCTTCAGATTTGGTCTCTCAGGATTTTTATGCCCTTCATATTCAGTTGTCTTGATATGATATTTAATTGATGGCTCTTGATGATGCAAGTTACTTCACATGGTCTTCTCATGTCATGAAGTTTCAGCTTTTAGCTTGCTTTGATACATGATGAGTATAGTTGGTTCATTTACGGGATCTTGATGCTTCTTCACTCATGTTTATCTATTCATTTAAGATATTTCCCTTGTAGATGTTTATTTTTACGTGAAATGATAGTGTTGATCATGATCATGCTATATTTTTTCAGACGGTTTCATGTTATCAAGATGGTTCCTCATTATTGTATGACAGGTATATTATTTCAGTTTGATCTTGGCTTAATTGATATTTATAAGGTGGTAGTATATTCAGTTTGGTTCAAATAGAAAGAGTGTTTGAGCATGACATATTGGCTTGAAAATACTTATGAGAAGTTGGTTTTCTCTTATGTCTTCACCATTGGTACTTGGTATGTTTTCATGAAATTTGGCTCATTGATTATATAGTGGATTGCTAGCAATTACCTTGTCAAAGGTTTTGGGTATTATGGTTATTGACTCACATAGTTCTAAAATGTTCATAGTCATTTTTTTGGCATCATTGTTATATCATATGTTTAAATTCATGTGACTTGGTAAAAGTCACTTTTTGGCTCAAAGGCATTATAAAAAAGTCACATTGGTTTGGAAGTTGTGATAATCAGCATCGTAAAGGTAATGTTGATTTGGGCATTATTTTTAAAAAGGATAACTTGCAATGGTATTGGGCTTTATTGAAATGGTAAATGAATTGATTAAAGTCATATTGAATTTTGGATCGTCCACTATATTTCATCATTTTACATATTCTATGTCGGCAACATGAGAATCCTTGTCTTGATTTAATGTTTATTGGGTGGTAATATCATTCGACGGTTTATATGCAAATTTTGGAGGTAATGATAATGTTGGCATTTGTGGTAAAAGGTATAAGATAGCGGATCTAAAATCATTATGATTTTTGTTTATTTCATATGACTTAGTCTTTCAGACTTCAAATTTTGTTTTATTTTGGAAAGGCATCGAAAGACTTGGAATGAATGGAAGCTAGGGCAAGTTCTTTTTGGTTTTCTCATTGCTAGGGTTCAGAACCCTAACCGCTTCCATGGATTCAATGTAACTGTTCTTCTTTGATGGTTTTGCTAGCTGAAACGGTTTTGACAGAATGCAATCTCTATGTTTAAGCATGAAAGGTATGGTTGCTTAGTTTGATGTTTTTCGCTAGCTAAAAGCTCAAATCTGGAAGGAGATTTGAAGGCATTACTTTGTTGGGTTAGTAGATACTTCTAAACATCTTATCATTCTCTCTTGTTCTTCGGTTTCACTCTTCTTTATCATGTATTTTTCCCTCAACTAGAAGAGATTTTTAAATGGGAAATTCATTGGTTCTTTGCTTGATCTAGAAAAGGGATAGATGGGTTCTTGTGTTTCTCTGACATCATTGGCATGCTATGATTTCAGTTACATTTCTTTTCCCATCATGGGTATTCTGAAAGTATTGTTTATTTTGGTATTTGGTGAAGATATGGGTTCGGTTACAAATTATTTTTTAGACCCTAAGCAGTGAGATTATTTTGCGTTTATCAACCTGAAAAATATGTGAAAGAAAAAGATGCTCTAGTGATTTTTTGTTTCCATTTGTCACTAATCATTATGGGTTTTTGAAAAACAGGTCATTAAGGGTATTTTTTGTTCCATCAAAAAATATTTTTTGAAAAAGAAAAGTGAAATTGTTGGTGCTACATTATGGTATTTTTTTTTCATGGAACAAATGATATCATGAGTGTAGTGTTTGTTGTTTTCATGGGTTCAAAGAACAAAAAACTATGACACTTTGTCTTTTCTGAAAAACCCTTGGATGAAGATTCAAAAGGAAATATGTGCTTTTAAAATAAAAATGGAAGTGGTTGATTACAGTTTTGTATTGACTATTCTTGAGAGACATAAGTGATAACTCTATAATAGTTAATTTGGAAAGAAAACAATGTAGAGTGATAGGCTTTCTTTTTAATATGTTTGGTATTTTGAATGTTCAATAGAGAACCTTTAGGATATTAGGGTTATTGGAATGAAAAGCATATTTTAGTGTAACAGAGAAATCCTTTGATATTATTATTATTCTAAAATAAAAGAGGGGTTGGTGCTCCTTGAAATTGGTGTTTCTAAATGAGGGGTTTTTTCTCCTTGAGTGGGTGCTCTGAAAATTTCCTGTAAGGAACTGTAAGTAGTGATTTGATATATAAGCCAATATGGCAGCAATTTAGGAGTGGTTTTTCTACCCCAGGAGGGTTTCCCACTCAAAAAATATTTTGTCTCTTGGTATCATTTGTGGTATCTTTACTTCATTATATTAATGTTGTGACATGCACTGCTTTACTATCATACTTCTCACTTCAGTTCTTAATGGTTGCATTCAATTTATAGATGATTTAATCATTGAAATATTAAGAGCATAATTCAGTTTTGTTTCAAAATTGTAAAATTGGTTCATGACATTGATTCACCTCCCCCTCTTAGTGTCTTTTTCACTCCAACACTCCCATCTCTTGTTGGAACCTCCAGAAGTCTGCCATCTTCCTTTTCAACCACCCTTGCCACTTCATTTGATTTTTGAGGGTTTTACTTATTGGAACCTCCCTTTGATATTTTTCCTATGGTGTATAGAAGCTCAACCACTTTGGCCTTTGCATTGGTATGAGGGCCATTTTGACAAAAAAAATTGGCTTCTCTCGAGTCAAATTTTTCTTGGACTCCACATAGTCTCATGTCTCGTGTTTTAGGGGAAGCAACTTTACCGGATTGTAGTCCCATGTGTTGCATATAAGGACTAAGCCTAGGGTTGCCAACAAATTGGTCAATTCCCTCTATGCTTCACACTTCTCCAATACCACTTTTTTTTTTGCAATGCAAAGGGGAAGTGGATATAAATTTTCTTTATTCCTTCCCCTACCATAGGCGTTGTAAGCAAGATTTTCCTGATGGCATGCCTCAAACGTGAAAACCCAATCTATCACAAATCTAGGGAGTCACAAAGGTTCTCTAACAAAACCATGATATCTGATAAATGTAAAATCTTCCCCGAAGAAATAATCTATCAGGGTTGATGAATTTTGTATCTGTTTCTCAACCTTAGGGGACAAACAACCCATTGGATGCGACAATAACTCTTGCAACACTGGTCTTAGAAAGTGATGCACAAACCAATAATAATTACTTGTTTTTTATGGGACATAGGTCCATACAAAAATTGGCTGAATTAAACCATCTTCATCAAACCTAGAGATGAGAAAATTTCTCTCCAAAAACCCAAAGTTCTGATGCAGAATTACATGGACCAAGAAAGAAGAATATCTAAATTTAAACTTGGTTTGGTAATTCTTCAGCTGCATCAACATGTTTGTAGCTATTAAATCAGAAAAATAAACAATATATTTTCCCCTGTTCCTGCTTAAGTATCAGAGCCAAGGCCATCTAGAAGGAGTGGAACTCTTCATCATCATCCAAGCCGAAAAGCCAAGCCAACATCAAGAAAATATAGTGTGTGTTGTTTTGGAACTTTCTAAATGCTAGGGGAAAAAAAAACCAACCTCTCATTAGCTTCTCTTTTGTCTCATCATAATAGAAACCTTCTCTTTCATTTGCTTCCTCCCACTAGATCTCCATATCTTCTTCACTGAAAGGATCGACATGTCAGTTGGGAGGGATACACAACATCTCTCGTATAGTTGGAGTAGAAATCGTGACCTTGATCCTGTTGCATGTTATGGCTCCAGTTTCTCCATTAAACCTTCTAGCACATGTGTCCACTAGCTCTAGGCACAAATGTATGATAGGTAACATGAACTGTGGAAAACCACAATTCTAGATCTAAGAGGTAAAACCCTTAGAGGTGCCATGATCTTTCATTCTTTGAAATGCTCCCTCTCTAAGAATTTTAGGGTTTTTTTCCAATCTTGGGTCAAAAACATTGTCGGCAACATCTCGCACCGCCTCTCTTTTAACACTTCTATCCACCTACAATCTCTTAAAAACTCAAATGATCGATCCTCAGGGATTGGGGCATTGGAAAATGATTTTCAGCCAAAGACATTGGTGAAAATGGGCCTTTTTTATGCAAATTCTACCCTTCTACTAGTCATTGATGGTTCTGCCATGGTTGCTTCAAAATTTATAGAGAGTTTTTCACTAAAACAACCTCTTTCTTTTTTCTTAGAAAAAATCTACTTTTTGGTGTAATTAATTTCCTTAGAAATTACTTGCAATTAAGGCTATGTCGTTACCGCTGGTCCATTAAATGCTACCAATGAGATGATACATGTGGGTTGGAGATCTGTATCCCTTAAGAATACTAAAAACTTTGCAAGAATGGAATTAGTACATTCCCTTCATTGCCTCTTTTCACAAAAAAGCTCATTGTCTTGGGGAGAGTGCCTTTATTTATGTCAATCTTACTTAGATGATACGAAGTACCTTTGAAAAGATGTGCTCATTAATTTTTCAGATATTAGCACATTAATCCATGTCTTTTCATTTATGCAAGCTAGCTGATGTTGATGATGGCCAAGGACACATGCCAACAATCAACTTATGTGAGTATTTACTCCCAATGCCCAAAATTTAATTTTGAGACCTTATGTTAAATTTTTCGTATGAATTATTCTTTGTTCACCGACTGCTTTAATATTTTCCCATTGTCATCCGGCCAAAAATAGACCTTCCATTGTTTGGGTTTATTGACACCTCTTTTCTATAAATAGCTATGCCAGCTTAAGGCTATATTCATTCGAAAAGTAAGACTTTTGAGTTTAGCTAGCTTCTTCTCCATTTGCATACCATCTTTCGCTCTACTGCTTTAGCCATGTCTATCAACTTAGGTACTCATATCCATCTGCTCTCATGGAGGTCATAATATGCCTTCACTAGGGATATTATTGCTGATAGAATCAAGCACTTGGTAAAGAGGTGTGATTGGTTGGGGGTAATTTCCTTTTGTTGGGTCGTCGGCATGGACTTCATTGAAGATGAAAACTATATGAGGAGCAATTGCAATGTTCTGTCTCACTTCGTGGCCTCCCTCCTGGACCTGAATGTCCCTAAAAACAAGATAGTGGAGTTGTGTCACCGAATTTTTGATGTGTCTCTATTGGAAGGTCTAGGTGAGATCATGCAAGTTTTCATCCCTAGTGTCGACATTCCCAACTTGATGGACCTTCATCGGTTCGTTGATCGTGGCGTGGATGTGCCATGGCTACCCTTTTTGAGTGACTTCCACACCATGGACCTAGAAAGCCACTGTGCTCTGGCTCTACATGTAGCCAGCTACTTCCTTAGAGAATATGGCATTGAGGACACTCATGGGTTCAACTTCAAGAAGCATTTTGAGCTTCTAGCATATAATGGCAGAGACTAAGGTTGAGGCCCGTGCATCATGTACTGTGTGTTGTGTTTTCCCCACTTTCCTTCTTATGAAGAAGAAGAAGAGGAAGAAGAAAAATTATTATGGGCAACAAGCCCACATAACTATGGATGAAGGCCTATCTTTTTTTGATTTTTGTAAAAATGCCTCCAATTTTTTTCTTTTCGCACTTTTTGCTCAAAGACCCTTTCTAGGTTTTGCTCGAGAGAGATTTTTCTGTTAAAATTCGAGCCTCGAGCTATCCCCATACTTGTAAATTTTGATGAAAATATAATATATAATGCAATATTTCCTTACTTCTATTTCTTCATTTTTCTTCTGGGTTATTCTAAAACTTAAAACGATATTTACAAAATTTTACATATGGTACATATCTGTGAAATTTTTAAAGAATGTCAAACTTTAATGGAATTTTTTTAGATAAATACCATTAATTAGTATCTCTAAAGAATTTCCTTTGATATCCTCCAACTTCTATGCATTATTCTCCTTAAGCACACTAATTCGGAAGGGTCCCTTCTGCAACGCTTTGAATTTGGTGTGTTGCCTTGGTTTTGCAGTGTGTTCATCATATTTCAACACTAGGTTTCTTTCCTAGAAATTTGGGTCAGAAGTCCTTTTGTCAAACCATCACTTGACCATATTTTGGTGGTCAACCATGGCTCTAAACGCCTTTTCTCTATCTTTCTCCAATTTGAGGAGTTATGCTATCCATACTTCCATTCTACTACTCTCCTCTATTTCTAGGGCTTTCAGTAATTGTAGAGCAGGGAGTTCCATAGAAATAGATAAAAATACCTCCTTCCCATACACTAATTCATAGGGAGATAACTTAAGGATTTGCTTTGACGTGAATCTACCCACAAAGCAGCCCATGGATGCTTGTGGCATTCTCTTTGTCATTCAAACCCAATGCACTTGATTAACCTAATTAGGTTTCCATTTGTTGACTCTACTAACCCATTCCCTTGTGGGTAATAGTTTGATGAAATCTTGAGGTAGATCCCACTCTTAATAGAAAAATACGACATCTTTGAACCTACAAAGGCACGAGCATTTTTAGATATGACATTCTTTGGTGAACTAAACCTAGTCACCAACTCCTTTAGAAAGTTAACAATCTCGCCTTTTGTAGCACCTTTTAGAGCGATAGCCTCTATCCACCTTGTGAAGTAATCAGTCATTGTTAGGATCCACTTATGGCCAACACTAGAGATGGGATTTATCATTCTGACAAAGTCCGGTCCCCATTGAGAAAAAGGATCTTTAGTACGATGGGACTTAAAGGAAAAGAACATTTTTTCTCTTGCCAGAAATTATTTGGCATTGAGTACACTTCTGCACCAAATGGTGTGCTTCAAAAAACATTTAGGTCCAATAGTATCCCGCTCGCATAATTTTTAGGGAAGTAGTTTTAGCAGAAAAGTGTCCACCTTTAGGACTACTATGGAATTCTGAGAAAACCCTTTCTTCCTAGCGCTTTTCTAAACATCGGAGCAATACTCCATCATAGTTTCTTTTGAATAAAATTCCCTCAACTAATACATACCTAGTGCCTTACAGTTAGTAGTATCTTCATTTTTAGAATGGGAGGGTCATCGGGTAGTGTCCTTTCTACATATATAGTGTTTGATCTACCACCCATGATATATTGGACTCAAACTGATTTGAGTAGACTTGATCGATCTCCTTGTCGGCTTTGGAACCCGACTCTTGTGCAAGATACTAACATAGGCCTCTTCCACACACCATCTTGGTTGATTTGATATCCACATTGTACTCCAAGATCTTGGTGATCCAATTGGATCTTTTTCAATTATTTCTCCTTTAGTAATATATTCTCTTACATGAGGGTTAGCAACCAAAATGGTGATCTTATTGGCAAACACCATGTGTTGAAACTTCTTAAGGCTCTTGACAATGGAAAAATCCTACTTTTCTACAAAATTGCACTTGGTTTCATACCCCTTGAGGGTTCTTGAATGAAAATAAATCAGATGCTCCTCATTATCTTCTTCATCCCTTTGAGTGAGAACATAAGCTATGCTATGCTGACCAGTGTACACGTAAAGCAAGAAATCTTTAGAAAAGTTTGGATTGGCTAACACCAGAGTAGAAAAAATAGCCTTCTTTATTTGCTTGAAAGCTACCTTGCCTTTGAAGGTCCATTTGAACATAAAGTTCTTCTTGAGCATCAACATGATGGGCCTCATGATGCCTATAAAGTCTAAAATCAACTGGCTGACAAAATTAATCTTTCCTAAGAAAGACTGTAGCCCTTTATGATTTACCAGTAGGGGTAAATCTATTATAGATTTCACTCTTTCAAGATCTATTGCAATTCCCTCCTTGGATACTACAAAGCCAAGTAGCTTACCTTGAGGTACTATAAAAACACATTTTTTGGGATTTAAAGAAATCCCAAACTTCTGGAACCTCTAGAAAACCTGTTCCAGATGATCAAAATGATCAACCTTTAACGTTGAAAAAATTTCAAGTCATCCAGATAAATCAGAATGATCGAATTGATCAATCCCACAAAAGAAATATCCATGGCCCACTGAAAAATCATGCCAACATTTGAGAGTCTGAAGGGCATCTTCACATATGTGAATTTTTCCCACTTGGTGGTAAACTCAGTTTTATGTTGGTCACCTTCCTTGACATATACCTGATTGTATCCTAAGAAATCATCAAGCAATGCGAACATCTTTGACCTTGGTACCATATGCAAGATCTTCTCCATGGATAGCAAAGGGTAGTGATATTTTAGTGAGGCCCTATTCAGGTCTCAGAAATTGACACAAAGCCAAATGTCACCATTTTTCTTTTGAACCAGTACCAGATCAGACACCCAAGTTGAGTGTTTAATCGGGTAAATTATTTGAGACTCGATTAATTTAGTGAGCTCTTGTGCCATCAGTGCCTCAATCTTCAGATTAACAAGCCTCTACTTCTGTTAGACTAGTTTCACCCCTTCCACCAAATCAATGGTATGTTGGATTATACCAGGATCGTATCCTCTAAGATCATCATAGGTCCATGCTATAACTACATTGTACTTAGAAAAAAAATTCCTTAACCTTTCTTTATCTTCCCATGGAACATTCCTTCCAACTTTCAACTTTTTTCCAGTTTTGACGTTCAACTCTTCATAATATTTTTCGTCAGTTGTAAACCTTTACTTACCATTCCTCACATCTTCATAGTCAAAGAGATTCTCAAGGGAAATTAAACCTTGAGGGAGCTTATTTCCTTTTAGCTAAATGACCTACCCTTCAGAAGGCTAAACTTTTGGTTATGAATAGTCTAAAACTCCTTTTGACTTTTGGATGAAAGTGGCTATCTAGGTGTCATCCTCAAACACTTTCCAATTCTGATCATTGTCAAGAATTGATGGTCGAACAACAATTTGAACTGTGCGCTGCTTCAAATTAGAAGTCGGCTCAAACTATGACTCGATAGAAGCCATATGATTCACTATACTATTTTGGGATCGAGGAATGACTTGCACATTGAAAGCCTCAAAACCTTCAATTAAATCCCATATTTGATGTTTGTAGGCCTTCATCCTCATATTTTTAGCAGTTGCTTGCCCTAATACTTGGCTCACTATCAACTCAGAATCTCTAAACACTTGTAGCCTCTTTGTTCCCATCTACTCAATGAGAACCAAACCATGGATCAAGGCTTCATATTCTATGCCATTATTAGAGCACAAAAACTAGAATTGATAAGCCTTCAGGGTCTCTGATCCTATTGGAGACAACAATCAAACTCTTGTTCTAGAACTAGCTTTGTATTTAGCACCATCAAAGTACAAGGTCCATAGATGATTATCCATCAGATCATCATACTTTTCTCGATACTTCATGAGTTTTGGCTAGACCAGATTGTCATCAAATATTACATACGTGCCCAGTCTTGTGGCATGGAAATTGTCAAATGGGTTGAAGTCAATGAATTGGTTGAGAAGAAAATCTTCTTCAATATTTTCCTCACTTATATCTTCTTCATATTCTAGCATATCTACACAATATCCCTCTTGTCTTGAAAAAGAGGTATGCACTACTTCAAAATAGAGAACAACATTGTCCACTATATGTTCAGGGTGCAAAGACTCTGAGAGAATTTTCATCTTCACCCTATGCTTTGTACTTAATATCAAATGGGACTAGTTGAGTACCAAATATCTACCTAGCTTTGTAGTAAAATATTTGGAAAGGAACATCCCAAAGACCGAGGGAATATCTATTACCACTACCTCTTGTGAGACTATCTAGCTTGGGCATAGAAAGAGGGTCAAGGATAGATATTTTATTTGACCAACTACCAGAACCCTCTTTCCATCTAGCTGCATGATTCCCTTTTCTAGAGGTTCATACTTGCGCATTAAGGAATCAACCACTTTCTTTGGCATGACTGTTGTACTAGCTCCCAAGTCAATCATATTGTTGTGCAAAAGTTTATATCCCATAATTATTGTTAAAAAGAAAAGAGTGGGCTTCAACTTGCTTACCTCTTTCTCTTTTCCATTGTCCACGTCATTTGTATAAGCTGCAACTTTCAGAGTTTGAGGATACGATGTGGGCCCTTTATCTTTACTCTAACCACATGACGAAACTTTATTTGACTGTGGTCTTGGTTCTTCATTTTTCAATGCTTCATGAAGCAATGTCTTTTGCTCAAGGATGGATATTACATCCCATAGAGATACATTGGTAGGTGCCTTCTTTAGTTGCTCCACCTAGTTGAGCATCTTGACTGGTGGGGCCTTCAGTTTGAATGGTGTAATCTCTCTTAGCTTCAGAGGGAGGTGGTTTGTCACAAATGGATTTGATATCTTATTTGACAATTTGTCGAGCGACGATGGAATTTGTTGTTGCTGAGTCGATTGAATAGTCGGTTGTGGAGATTGTCTTTCTTGTGATGGTGGTTGGTGAGGATAAGAACGAGGTGGAGCTTGTGGCACGTATTCTCCCATGAGCCTTCTCTTGGATTTGGTGTTGTAATCTGAGTGTACTTGTAGAGTGTTGGTTGTCAAAGCTTTGTTCGTGAACACTAAATCTTCTTCCTCCATCTAGGAAAAAGTTCTTGACCAGGTGCGATATCCAACTCTTACTCTACAGAAATCCCTTGCATTTTCGCTCTAAAATGGGCATTCTCCATTTTGAAAGATTCATATGCTTCTACATTTGGTAGCACACCTTTGTTCCATTACTTTGATATCCTTTGCTACATGTTTCCCTTCAGAAAATTTTGGGGCATATGGCTATCATTACAAGGAAAGCACCATGTATTTTCATCATCCGGTAAGTTATTTTGTCCTGGAATCAACTCTTTATTGTGGTTCTCTTTGACCATCTATAATGGCATGGTGACCATAAATATTTGGTTGGTGGGAGCCTCTTGTTGACCTCCCCGAACCGAAGGTCCTTGGTATGTTCTCTGTTGATAGAAGGGCCTCCCTCCCTAGTAGTTTTGAGCGGCTTGCTTCAGATGAGCTGGTTGTTGTTGCTTAATGAGAACTAGCTCATTAGCAAAATACCACATCAAACTCTTCATATCATTTATTTCCACCGCTATAGAGGAAGAACCTAATGTGCTTGACTATGTGGTAGGGTATACATACATAGACTAGGGTGAAAATGAACCCATCACTTGTGTTGTGGAAGTGCTCAGAGCATATTTTTCTTGGACTAGCGTGCCAAAAAAAATTCATAAAAAAGGCATCAAAGGTTGTGGTGGCAGCTTCTCGGCATCTATCAAACTATTCTTTGCGTGTATCACTACCTTGTAGGCATCGAGTAAGGTATCCCCTCCCATATAATTTATCATGACTGTGACATCTGAATTGATAGCCTTCAAGTAGAACATAAATGCCATGGCAACTTTAGTTCATACAATCGCTATGATCCTCTACCAAGTTTTGTTAAACCTAGTGTTGAAGTCACTCATAGCCTCTTGTGGGGCTCTCTTGATGGTGATCAATTGATGTAGTAGTGACGAATGATCCCATTTTTTCAAAAAATGTTCAAATAGATTTTCTTTGAGGTCATCCCATGAGTTGATGGAGCTAGAAGTTAGAGATTTGTACCAATATTGAGCCTTCCCTTTAAAACAGGTAGCCAACAATCTCATAGCAATGTTCTCCTCCACAATATTGTGCACCCTGCATACTTCTGCTATGTCATGGAGGTGCTCGGAAGGGATTTTAAAGTCCTCCCCATAGAATTTCAAAATAGCCTTAAGGGTGTTGGTGAGTATGGTGGGCCATACATCGGGAGGAATAGGTGGTAGTAGTGGACTACCACTATCTGAGGTTACAAAGTTTCTGGGGGTAGGAGGAAGTTTTTGGGGGTACGAGGGGGCACGTGGCCCATGGAGAAAAGGTTCCTATAGATTGGGTAAACTGGTATCCTTACTCTACTACTTCTTACAGGCGATACAAAACTTGTAAATATTTTTCTCCTAGGTACCGAGGAGGGTAGCTGGGAGTGCTGAAAGTTACCCTTTGAGGATGCTCTTGTTTGAACCCTAGGAAAGAAACCTCCATTTTCCTTCTTGGTCTGATTTATAAATATTTCTGACTTATAATCAGGCCTTCGAAACTTGTCCCACTATGCGTGCTAGAAAAAGAACTGTTGATCATCAAATCTTGCGCCTCTCCGATAGTCTTATGGGAAATTCAGCGGGTGGGGGAAAAATATGTGCCTCACTAAATACCTCTAGGATTTTAATAGAAAGCCAACTCTTCTCTAAGTTTGGGAAAAGAGTATAAAGAAATGTAAACGGAAAATCATAAAAAGTGGCGATGCACAAATGCTTTTACAACATTTAAAAACCACAATCTCCTTTCTATGAATGACATGATAGACATAGAACACCACAACCCTTCATTTTTGGGAAGATAATGAGAAACAAAGGCTAGATACAAGCACTGTGTATTCATTCAATCCACCCATAGGAAGTGTGTATTAAGATTCGACCAAACATAGAAGTTCCAAGAATCAATAGAAAAACATTCAAAAGCTACAGAAACTCTTCCTCTTAATATAGCATAACATGAAGAAATGATAACCCTACAAAGAAAACATAGAATTCAAATGACATAATCTAGTTTCTACATATTATAACGTCATCATGCACACAAATAGCATGGAAATTGGATAATCAAACTAGTCAAATCAAGCAAGACAAAGTGTTCTATTTTGGGTGAATTTATAAAGAAATAAATATTGACAAAGTCCATATCATGCATAGTTTCAAGTATTTCTCCCAAATAACTCATATTTCAAATATTAAATGAACTCTAACATAGAGATTGGATTTCAATCCGATGATAGTTTGAGTATATAAAAGACATAACATGCTAGAGTGAAGTAGTGTTTTGTAAACTTTAAAAGAAAATATTCCTACTAACTATGAAAGCTAAAAAAAAAAATTTCCAAAAGGAAAACTTTAGGAAATATTTCCTCATGTTACCGCTTCCAATTTATAGCCACCAAGGAGAGAGAAACATTGACTTCATTCAAAAGTAATGATGAACCCTAGTTTCATACCTACACAAATACAACAAAAAAAATATATTATTAGATCAATATGCAAGATACAAACAAGGATTCCCCATGAAATCCATTTACAAAACTTAAATAGAAAGAAAATGAAGAATAATGCAAGAAACTAAATCAAATCTATTTAAACAAAGCAAACTCTTGATCCCATGGGGGAATTGGTGCCAATTGATGTGTCGAAATTGGCCCTTTCCCAACTCCTTTGTTGCAATGTTGATGATGTGTGGATGATTGAATCTCCTTGATGAGATTTTGGCATAACCTAGCTATGAAATTATGAAAATGATGAATACTTGAGGAGAGATGGAAAAAATTATCTCTCAATGTGAAGAGAGTAAGTTTTCATGAGATTATGGATGTTGAATGAGAGGAAGAACCTCTCATTTATAGATTTCCAAAATCTAAAAGAGAGTGAAATTGAGCAATGTGGGATCATTCAACATCCAATGGCCAAGTGCCACTTGTCAAGATGTGAATGGTTGAAGGTTGTGCACATTTTGGCCAAAGTGCCAATAAATGCAATTAGGTGGAATTTGAAATTGGGGAAATGGCATGTGAGAGGGAAAAAGGAATGAAATAAATGCCACTTGGCTCAATGCATGACATGTAAGAGGAGTGAATGCCTTGTTGGAAGTACCCATCCACTTGGATTTTTGAATTCAAACTTGAGGGAATATTCCTTACTTATTCCTTGTTGAGAGAAAATAGGCAATTAAATAAATCAAAGTAATTGATTTATTGTGCAAGTTGCATTCTCTAGAGGATTTTAGTGATTGAGATTAAATTAATCAAGATTTGATCAATTTAATGAGGGATTAGATGATTTGACAATTTTGACTCAAATTTATGAGTTGATTTAAATCAGAATTGAGAGGAAAGGATTAATTAAATAAATGTTTTTGATTTATTTAACCAAAGGGGATAATGTTAGATTAAATTAAATAAGGTTTAATTTATTCAATTTAATGAGAGGACTTTAGGGATTTAATCAACTAAAATGAATTATTTAATTAAAAGGGATTTTAGGGTTAATTAAATTAAATTGATTAATTTAATCAACAATGGAGAAAGACCTAATTAGATAAGTAATGATTTATCTAATTAAGAGACAGAAGGTGGTGATAAGATGAGAGTGTGATTTAGGAAGAAATGTCATTAGTAGTCAGGATCAAGTGTGCTGGATCAAATTGTATATTTTTCATGTCTACAACATCCACACCTGATAGCTTGGAAATTGATCCTAGATATTTTGTTAGGTCATTGCAATACTACTCATCAAATTTCAACTATCGCATTAATATCATTTCGATATTTCAATAGGATTACCCCTTGTAATCACTTGGATCCTAGAAGAATAGTCTGGAAAAGGTCTTGTCAACCAATCAAGTGGCTTTGGTGGCACTGACTCATGTCCCTTTATTAAAACGAGGTAAGCTGCATTCTGAAAGACTCTGAATGAAGGCTCCCAAGATACATCTCCTTTGCAGTGAAGAGATGGCATGCCACACGAGTCGATAGTCTTAAATTTGCGAAAAAGTGATTTTAAGAAATCATTCACCAAGCCATCACGTGGTCTGACTCCTAGCCAAGAAGAAACTGATAAAAAAAGCACACACAACCACCACGTGGTGCATTGTGCACCCGTTGGAAACACAACCTCTTCGTACACGGATCTTCCCAAAGAGAAAAGTAAAGCCAAAAATAAAAAATAGACTAAGGAAAAATTTTGCTTCACAATATCATTGGTTTTTCCAAGGATGCTAATGAACAATCTATTCATCTTAGGAAATTATTTGACAGGTGCATAGAATATGGTATCTCACTCAACCCAACAAAAAGTATATTTTTTCTTCATGAAGGTAAACTTCTTGGTCATGTAGTGTCAAAATATTGAATTTCCCTTGATCTTGAAAGGATAAGTGCCATATTGGCTTTGCCTTTCCCAAGTCACAAGAAAGATTTGAAAAGTTTTCTTGGTAGAATCAATTTTGTGAGAAGATTTATACATGATATATCTTATCTTTTGAAGCCATTAACAGCCATGTTGAAGAAGAATGTTTGTTTCAGCTGGTTAAAAGAAGGAAAGAGAAGTTTTGAGAATATTAAGGAAGATTTAAAATCTGCACCTATACTTATTAATCCTAATTTCTCAAAGGATTTCATACTATATTCTTTTGGAAGCATGGATACAATCTCAGTTGTTCTTGTGCAACAAAACAAGGAAGGTTCGGAGCAACCAATTTCTTTCTTCAACCAAGGATTGGAAGATTACGAAGAGAGGTATTCTTAAATGTTAAAAATTATGTTTTAGCTGTGATTAGAAGCCTTCAAAATTTTAGGCACTTAGTTTCAAATAACAAGATTAGTTTGATTGTTGCTCACCCAAGTGTCAAAGAATTTTTGTAAAACAAATATTTGAATGATAAGAGAGCTAGTTGGATAACAAAAGTCATGGAATATGACATTGAAATACAATTTACCAAGCTAGTAAGAGGTGAAGGTTTATGTGAATAGTTGGTTGGTAAATTAGGAAACAATGAAGAGCTTAAAGAAGAGGTTTTCCAAGTACTTAATAATGAAAATCAAGTTGTTGTCCCAAGTTCTTCTTCAAGTTGGGGCATGAAATGATCCATTATCTTCAAATAGGTGAGCATCCTATAGGCCTAAAAAATGCAAAAAGAAGGTATTTTTGATTGCAAGCAATTCCATTTGTAATTATAGATGGCATCTTGTTTAGAAGATATATTAGTGGTGTTTTATTGAGATGCATTGAAGCTGATCAAATTGATAAAATTCTTGAAGAATTCCATGATGGGGTAGCAGGTAGTCATTTTGCACCAAAGACAACCCTTAAAATAATGAAAATTGGTTACTTTTGGAATAATTTGTATAAGGATGCACATACATAGGTAAGAAAGTGTGCTTTATTTACAAGAAAATAGAGATTAGTAGCCTTACCATTGCATCCAATTCAGGTAGAACATCCCTTCATGAAGTGGGCTCTTGATTTTATTGGGCTCATAAATCCACCTTCCAGTTCTAGGTACAAATGGATACTCACTGAACCAAATGGACATTAGGAGTAGCATTGAAAGAAGCAATCAAAGACTCAGTCCTAAAATTCTATGAAGACTTGGTTGCAAGGTTTGGTACTCCTGAGTCCATTAATGCTTTAGATTTTGTTGGCATAAAAATCATTGATTGGGCTATTAAAAATAACATATTCTTGAGTGCTTCATCTAGCTATTACCCACAAGGTAATGGTCAAGCTAAGTCTACAAATTAAAATCTAATTAATATAATCAAAATAATGATAAAAGATAATTAGAGAGCTTGGCATAGAAAGTTGAAATCAGCTTTATGGGCTGATAGGATAACTCCAAAATGGTCTACAGGTAATTCATCTTACATGCTTGTGTATGGAAAAGAGGCAAGGTTGCCTATTTCAATTGAATTACAAACGCTCCTAATAAAGGTGTTGGAATTGATGGAAGAGGAGCCAATGGTAGTAATACTTGTAGAGATTATTGAGCTAGAAGAGACAAGAAAGAAAGCAATGCATAATTTGGAATTCAATCAAGAACAAATGAAGATTTTTTTTGACAAAAGAGCAATTCGAAGAGTTTTCAATGAAGGAGATTTGGTTCTAAAATGGGATAAGTTGAAGAGTAGGCCTGGAAAACATACCAAGTTTTATGTCATGTGGAGTGTTCCTTTAATAATCATAGGTTGCAATATGCACAACGCTTTTCAGCTATCCAAACTTGATGTATAAGAGCTACCAATCCCAGTTAAGGGGATTCACCTCAAGCATTGCTATTGAGGTATTGATCTAAAATTATATCATATTAGGATAATTTTGTTGGGTCAATAAGTGCTATTGCACATTTTTATTTTTCTCTAAGTTTTGATGCATAATTCTTAGTCCTATTAAAGAAATTTTGAGTCATCTCCCTTCAATAAATGTTGATCCACAACTAGTTTTGTCCTTTTAGAGGATGGTTTTAGTCTAGTTTTAGGTTGCTTAGTATTAGGTTGTTGTTGGTCTATATATCTCTCAACTGTCCTATTGATTTTTTGGAGTCTTCTTTTCAAGCCTAAATGACTCTATCACCCAATGAATATGCAAGGCTACTAGTCTATTTCTTGGTTTTAGTAGTAAAAACACCCTCATAAGTCACCAAGGATGTAGTCCATTTTTGTAAATTTGACATTATTTAAATGTTCCATTTCAATAATAATATTTTGGAAACTCACAATGGAAAGGCAAGTAAAAGGGAATTTTTATTTTTCAATTTAAATTCTTATTAAAAAAAATTTGAAAAAGAAAAATAAATTAAGCGTTTTCAAGAAAAAATTAAAGGAGGTTTTCGCGTTGGAAATAAGTTTCAAACTAAAGTTGCAAAAGAAATAAAAAGAAAAGTTGAAGTTGGGCACCAAGTTTGAACAAAAGAGAAAATGAAGAACAAATGACTTGACGTGAAGGAGAACTTTAGGGTTTTTCCATAGTTTGAAGAACCATTTGAATAGTAGTTCAAGGATTTTGCATGGTAGCTACACCTTTCAAACACTTTTCTGAATACTGGTGTGGGTTTTTCTATGGTGATTCTAGGTATGCAAACAAATTTTGAGGCTATCTTCTATTTTTAAGCATTAAACACCTGTTAAGGGGCAGCTAGGCACTATAGAATTCATTAATGATAGTCATTAAAAGTGTTTAAAGGTGTGATCAAATCTTTGGAATCATTTTTTTACTGAGTAAAAGTCATCCATGCATTATTTTATTCCTATTTCTCACAGCACCATTGTGATATTTTATCATTTAAGAAATATTGAAGGTTTTCATTTTATGAGCAATGGCTTCAATTTCTGGAGAATGTATACTTTAGGCTAGATTTTTCACATGTATTTTTAAGTGTTAATCTCCTAGAGCCAAAGAGGTGGCACGATAGAGCATGGATGGTAGGTGCATGATTATAAGAGGATTTCCAATGTGATAGTTACGGGTCACCATGGAGTTTTATATAGTTGTATTAAATGCAAAGGTTGAAGGTCAAGTCTTCAAGGCAATGTAAAGAAGACAATGCAAAGAGAACAAGGTTAATGGGAAAGGAGTTAAGACAAAAGTAGTGAGGCACATGGACTATGCAAACAGGTTAAAGAAATATAAGGATAGTAATTTCATAAAGGGGAGCAGTCCATTCAAAAGAATAAATGGGTTTCATATTGAAAGTAGCAATCAAAACCATGAATGCAAAGGAATAGCAACCTTGAATAAATGAACGATAGTCTTTTGAAATCAGGGTAGTCATGATAATGCAATGAGTAGACAACCATTTCAAGAAGACATTCCTTGATACAATAAGTGACATGAGACAAAAAAAGAAAAGGAAATGAAACCCCCAGATCATGGAATCTGTCTTTTGTTGGTACATTGGATTTTGTGGGAATCTAGTATGGTATTTTTCGTTCACCAAAATATATTGGGTATCTAGGTTTGCATGGTGTTGGATGAATCTAGAGACCTATAGATGCACATGTTTATTTGCTATGGTTTTGAGTGTGAAAATTGGCACAATCAAAATAATGAACAAGAGATATTGATAGTCATCATATGCAAAAGGACAACAATATTTCCAAAGTCATATGTATGAGGATAGTCAAATAATGTTTATTTGCAAGAGGATAGTCATCTTTAATGAATGAAGTCATGTGCAGTGACCGTAAAAAGAAATAGAATAATTATTTTTCTATCAATGCATAATGGAGACAAATTGTTCAAGGAGAAGAGCAAAGAAGTAGAAAGTAGTCACCTTGAGCAATGATGTTGACAGTCCCTAGAATTCAAAATGATAGTCCTCTAATAAAATATTTACCTTGCAAGGAGGGTTTAAATACAACAAATACTAGATGACCTTATATAGTGATATCACCATGTATTAAAGGATTTTCAAGGGGAGTGACAGTGCTTCAAGGAGCCTTGTATGGAAAATTAAAAAACAAATAGCTATATGACACTCTTATGGAGAGTTTTTTTTAGTTGCAAGCTTCAAAACCTATGAAGTGAAGACAATCATAAACCAAAGAGCTTTTAAAATGAGATAAAAGGGATCCATGAAGGAAATAATAAAAGAGGGTAGTCATATCACACTAAATTCATTAAAAATAAAGGCAATGATGGCATAGTGGACAATTTTAAAGTAGCAATAGAGTCTACTATCATATAGGAGCATAGGATAGTCTTATGCAATAAAGATAGCAATGGAAGAATAGTTATTTAAAGAATAGAAATAGCCATCAATTTAGGGAAAAACTTTGAAACAAATTCAAATACATCCATTCAGCTATGGCAAATGATAATGAATAAAGGACTGCCATTTGAATGATTTGGTGACAAGAATAATGTCCTTAGCAATTGAGGATAGTTTGCAGCAATACAACGCAGAGCTCATAAGGGCATATAGGGACATTCGAGTCACATTCTCAAGGACATCGAAATGAGTAAGAAGCAGTCATCATGAGAGGGAAAATTCCTCTAAGTCTGATAGCTAAAATAATATATGGTAGTGACCTTGTCAAGTCAAAGGGACAATTGGTTGTGATAAAAGGCTATCATTTTCAAGCTATTGGTAAGAGTAAGGGAAAACATTTAAAAAATACATTATGCTCAATGCCAAAAGATGAAGATAAAGCCTTAAAAAATTCTTCAAGCAAACAAAGTATCCATCTTTTTGAATATCTTTGCATGATGGTCCTTACAAGTTTTACAATGATGGTTACATTATGTTTAGTGCTCGAGTCTTTTCAACCTGTCTTTCCTTAGATCTTCTAGATTTTCCTTTTGCACATTGCACAAAACCCTCCATTTTTAGATACAACACAGGTTATGGAGTCCAAAGGGCTGCATTCAAATAAAAGGAGTGGATCCCTTTCAATGGACTCATTGGCGTTTTCCTCAACCAGAGATATTCCTTCAAACATTGGACTCACTAAAGAAGGTAGCTATAGAGATGATAAAAGACTTGGGATACTTCCAATGCCTTAGTTTGATGAATTAAAGTTTGCAGAGATAAAGAAAGTATCCTCTATTGGAAAATAAGGCCAAAGATCAATGCACAGATGCATTGAAGGTATATAAATTTTTTGTTCAGTTAGAAATTAATATAATCACAATGTTGAGAAGGGAAGATGGGTATTAACACCATAGTATAAAGGAGAATGTGTCATTAATAGTTAGGATCATAATTATGAATTTCAAATATGGTAAATTATAATGATGAAAGGATAGTATTTGTACTTTCCATTAAAAGGGATCTAATACATAGGGGTTTTTAAGTTGCAAGAAGGATAGAATTTTCAATGATTCCATGTTAAGGAAAGACTTCATGGGTTGAGTAAGCACAAAGACAAGGAAGAAAATGATGACTATATGCACAATGAACATCAATGAAGAAAAGGAAAATATAAGGGCAACTGACATTAATTATGAGGCAATAGTTGCAAAATTCTTGGACAATGAGATAAATGATAATCATGGCCATCCATCCTAGAGGAGGAAATATAATTGATAGGATCAAGGAAAGGAAATATATGATGGTTGGATATGGATATTTCAACATCTCTATACAAAACTCTAAATAATCATCGAAAAGATGTCCTTTTTGTTTCTTTTCACTGTCCGTATCTTTTGTTTGCACAATTTTTTGATGACTACAAAATACATGTTTTCATGCAATGGTTTTTTGATATTAAGGGGAGCTTTGTATGCATCAATAATATGTACTTTATAGTAGAAGGTAGTCAAAGCCATAAACCAACTAGTTCAAAGATATTACAATCATGAAATGTCAAGGTTTATGAGTTTCACAAAGGGAAACAATGAAGTGTTTATGAACCTTGATAGTATCCTATACAAAATACTAAAATGATAGTCAAGGTACATATAAAACTCAACTAAACAATAGTTAAATTAGTAGATGAAGTTGTGAAAATATACATCATTTAATACGCAAGGGATATTCATGAGATGATTAGCAATTAAGTGCCCTATTTATGCTCAATTTTGATGCAATTTGAGGCGATTATAGCCTACTTAAGTGGCCCTCATGGTCACAATTGAAGTTAGGGGGATTTATAGCCTAAAATAATGTAAATCTAGGTAGTTTGGAGCCCTTAAATTAAGGATTTCTTTCCTTGTACTCCCAACAGATTTAAAACCTCATGCAAAGAGGTTAAACTCAATTTTTTTCAATCATCTTCATGCTTTTCTTGGAGGTTCAATTCTAGTTTAGTTGAAGAAAATTTCAAGGAGCATGCACAAGTCAAAGAATTTGATTCAACTCTCAACACTAGATTTCACATCCAGTTCAAATATTCTTGCACATTCAATGTCTTATATGAGGTGCAACCTCTTTCAATTTCAGTTATTTGAGGTGACTTTCTATAAAGAAAAGTCTTCAACTCTTTTTGAAGTAGTTATTTCATTTCTCTTTTTTCCTCATGCAAAAGAGATGCATTGTAACTCCTTTTGAGATTAATAGAGCAAAAAATTAGTTTATTTTTTAGTATCTTTTAAAGATTTGTACAAGAAAACTCCTTTTATCAATAAAAAGCAATTTTTTCCTTCTCAAAGTTCTTGTGTTGAGTATATTATGAATGCTTTGATTTAGGTTCTATTATTTTAGTATTGAATCCTTAAATTAGGTCTCATTTAAAACCATTTTCATGCAATAATATAAAAAAATATGTAGTTCATAGGATTTGTTAGTTGTTTTTATATATTGTAGTTGTGAAAAAACACTATTTTCCTATAAGAAAGCTTGAAACATAACCTCCCGCTAAAACAATTTTGTATAAGTTGGTCAAAAGCTTGAGTTGTGCATAGAATAGAGGTTTTTTTGAGAGCTTGTGAGTTAGAACAACATGTATTAAGTATTTTCATCTTTGGTGCATAACCTTCTAGGTTCATTTTGTATTAATTTTCAATTCTCTATCCCTTTTCCAATCTAACCAACAAGATTTAGGAGGTACAACAAGGTGAACTAGCCTACTCTGGAGGTTCATCTTCACCATAGGTAACCCATAGTTTGAATATGATCCAATGTTTCACAAGATAGTTGAGATTGATACTTAGAATAAGGGTGTTATCCTCATGGCAATAGGTCTGTCATTGTCCATATCATAATAAGTTGTCCCTTGCTAAGGTTGACACTTTGATTAGACACAAAAATATATCTGAGCCTTAACCAAATCATGAATCAACAAACTATTTAACCAACTAGTCTTCAATCCAAACTTATCAATTTCCTAATCATCAATATTTATCAACACTTGTTGGCTATTAATGGTCTTATATGGGAGGCAACATTGTTGAAACTAGACTTGATGTCTTATAGGACTTGTCTTATTTCTTGAAACCAGATCCGATCTAATAATTTGTCTTATACAAAATGCATCCTTCCTAAAAATAGACATCATCATTTATCAACCCTATCATTTACCTTATATGGGTGGCTTCATGGTCAAAACCTGACTCGGTGTCTTATATGACATGCCCCCTTTCCTGAAACTAGGCATTATCGATTAATCAATTAATCAATCTTATCAATCCTATCAACAAACACTCATAGATTGGAAAATGATCTATATGGTTGTTGACTTTGATGGTCTAGATTTTTGTGCTTGATTTATCTTAGTTAATTTTACTAGCCACCCCGAGGATGTCCCAAGAATGATTTAGAGGAGTGATGATGTATCATGACCCATTTTCTCTTTTGATTGTTGTTTGTGGTTTGTCTTGGAAATATGATTGGGGAAACTAAGCTCCTTGCATGTGATTAGAGTATCATTTGGCATAATCAAACATCCTATGCAAGTTAAAGGTTACCTAGCACTTTCTTACATTTGGATTAGCATGCCTTGTGGTTGCTTATTTTACATATTTTGACAAGGTTCTATGGTTACAAATTAGAGTCATGGAACTCCTTTTCTTTCATGTGTCTATTTTGCAAGTGGTAACAATGCACACCCTGGTCTATGCTATACCATTGTGTTCATTATCCATTTCCATGATTCAATTCCCAATGATTATAATCATGCAATCCTAATATATCTATCAAGAAAAATATCAACCCCTCTTCATTCAACTAACTCCATACTAACATCTATCTCCCTCATGCTAACACTTCTTCTATTTTATCCCCATAGTCATCCCGATGGCATCCTATGACACACAAAAATATATTGCATATATATTCATGTTAGAGAATCATAGGCATCATCATAAACATATTAGGTCATCCATATTGCATAAGAAAATACAAATACATAGATATCATCCCATCATAAAGAGTTATACAAGCATCCATATAAGAATCATATGTCATAACCATATAGTACCATCTTGCATATAGACCACATAAACATAAAGTAGATCATGTGAATTTGTCGTCCATCATGGCCATGCAATAGGATAAAGTGCATCCATATATACAACATAACAAGAGAATCATATATAAGCATAAACCATACATTTTACATCCATCCATACATCATAACATATAGAATCACCTCATAATCATATAAATTCATAACACCATAACATCATAATCCATCACATATATTTATTCATATAACATAAACATGCATTGTATAGTCACTGCCAAAATCATGTATCTTTTATATATATCAAAAAAATAATGTCACAATACAATATGATGATGTATCCCAAAAATCGAGGTTGTGGGCTCAATCAAAAATATTAGTGTCTAATACATATCAAAATAGGTCTAGCTCGTGCTGCCTCTATCTCCTAATGGAGATGGTTCTAGTCAAGAAGGCATTTCCTATTGTTGTTGGGATCCTAAGGCCACATGTTCTAACCCTACTAGTCAATGATATGGAGAGGGTCTAGGCTGTGATACATCCCCACTGCTTTGTGACCACCTAGAGTGATACATGCTCTAGCTATGACTCTACACTTAACTAGGTTCTCTCTCAGCTAACACAACCACATGCTCATACAAGTACCAATAGTACTGACCCTCCTGGATAGCTCTATATAACATCTATACAAAATCTTTCATGGACCCACTGATAGCAGCCATAAAATATAGAGATTATTGATCGACCCTCTATTCTCTAATCATTGACATGTCTCACTCGATAGTAAACCTATCCACCTATGATTTTAGCCCCTATATTTGAGAATTTATAACCTTAAGTTGTTTCTGTAGAGCTATGACATGTGGATCCACTGGCCTAACTCCCACATCCTCATCCATAGCCTCTAAGATGAGCACATCTTTGATACCCTCACCCAGGCCCTCATCCATTACAATATCCTCCCACTCTGCTCTCTCCTCCTCTCCCACATCCTCCTTGGACACCCCTAATCCCTCCTACTCTACCTCTACCCTGGTACCCTTCTGATCTTCATTTGACCTGGAACCCTCCTTGGCTATCTCCTCCCTGATGGGTGATAATTTTCTAGCTTCTCTCTATGCACCTCGATCCCTCTTGCACCAACCCTTTCCATCTTTTCCTCCCCCACCACCATCTCCACCATCATCCCCTCAACTACCCCTCCTCTCCTCATCCTCTATCACAAAATCTACCTTGTGGACCCCTCCCAAGCCTCTCCACTAGGGTAGGCTAATCTGGATTTGTGTAGGGAATAGGCTTGTACTTGGCTCACCAAGTGCCATTTTCATTTTTCTTTTATAGTTAAATAATTATTTTAATTATTTAATTATTCATTAGCTTTTTATTTGGTAGATTTAATTATTTCCTGCTTTTCTCTCCACCATTAAATAATTATTTTAATTATTTACTAATTTGTCCTTTTCCTCCACTTTTAAATTAATAATTATTTTCAATTATTTTTAATTAAAAGTCAAATTTTCCCTCTTCTTCTATAATAAAAAAATTAATTTAATTATTTAATTATTCACTTTCCCTCCTAAATTAAGTAATTTTATTATTTAATTTACTCCATCAACCTTTTTTACATTCCATCCTTATCTCTTTACATCTCAATTAACCTACAACCTTGATAAGTTTTTATTACCTTTTAATCTCCAATGTCCATCCTTAACTAAACCCTATTTCTTGTCTTCTCGTATAAATTTCATCCATTGATCATAATCATTTAATCCTAGCCCTTCATTTTGAATTGGTTTTCGATAAAAGAGACCTATCCTTTTCATTTCAACCTTAAAATCATTATCTTTGATATTTTTCTATCACTATCATTAGGCTTATTCTTTCATACTAAAAATTTGAGGGCAATCAAGCACACAAAGAAAAATGGAGAAGAGAAATGAAGGTGATTCAACCGTGGCATAGGAATTATGGTATTATTGCTTTATTATTTTTGTTTCTATTGTCATTTGTACTTCATTGTTGGACTAGGGTCTTTAGGGCTTGAATTTTAGGTAGTTGGTGGTTGCTAGTGTTGAGTCATGCTTTGTACCTTGATTTTACCCTATCCTACAATAATACCCATTTTAAAATTTGTGTAGAGGGTATATTATTTTCCTCTAGATATCCTTCTAACTTTGATATAAATTCACACTTATGTTGTTTAAAACCTAAAAAATAATCAACAAAATATTGGCTTAATATTTATTTGAAACTCTTAGTGCAACCCTAAGAATGAATTAATGAATGAATATTTTTGATATCATCCACAAGGTCAAATAACCTATGGAACCCTTAGATAGTCAAACACATAGAAAAGCACAAATTTCCAAAACAAGTGGACCACCAACATAATACCTACTTGATCTCCCTTTCATTTTGGATCATGGATCTTTTGATGTGTATCGTGATCAAGTAATCTATAATTTTTGTTATGATTTATTCTTCAAAAAGGTTACTCAAGGAGCCCACAATTTTGACATGAATATCTATGTAATCCATATGCTCCATGATGTAGTTTCATTCTATATCCACCAGCCTTAAAGTATAGAAAAAACATATTATAACTACCCACTCTTATTTAGGTACCATCCATCTTCTAGTTTTATATCTAAGATAGTATGAACTAGTTTGTAGCTGAGATATTACCATTTTCATTTTCCATTTTATTTTTCTCCTATATAATTTTTTGTGGATGGTCATATGAAGGATTGAAATTTTTGATATAGTATTCTCTTTTCCTGCCAAGTTTCCTTGTCCATGTTCTTTCCTTGAATTTTTCTTGCACATAATTTTATATTTCCCGATTATTATTTGGGCTTTTATGTTGATACCCCACTTATTGATCCACATGTAATTTTTTTCATCCATATTATCTTACTTATATCTAACTTCTCTTGTCGCTTAATATTGGATCAATGAGGTAGCTCCATGTTCTCTAGCCTCTTAAAATAATAGTAGCCAAATTATAGTTGATGTCTTCACAAGAAAGACACCAACTTCAACTAAGGTGATCTCAGAGGAAACTAACAATTTTATTTTGAATCTACTTGTGATTAGATCCTTTTGTAAGCTCTATTTTTGTCTCCACTTCATAAATGACATGTTTCCACCCCAAAATTCACACGTATATAGACCCACCAACACCACTAACAACCCAAAAAGAGTTTTCTTAGTTTTATAATCCCATAGTTTATCCCTTCTACATCCCTTTTTCAATGAGTATAAGGCTTTCCATCCTCCTCGTATCATTTTTTCTCCACATGTCTCCGAGGAGAGCTTATTATGAAAATCAAGGCCAAGTTATTGATAATCATTAACCATTTGTAAGGGGTTGAAATCAAAGAAAAATTTCATGTGAAACTTCTTTCTCTTCAAGGTAAAGATCATGACCTTAGTTTTTTTGGTGTTCAATTGCATCCCAAACTCTTGGAAACATAAGTCTAGGGCTTTTAAATGTTCCCTCAAATTATACCCTATTTTTTCTATTAAAATAAGAATGGCCTCACTTAATCCTAATAAAAATAGAATGTTACAATAAAGAAGAGATGTGTCCCAACTTTAGCTAGGTAGATGCTACTTATATGACTCTTTTTGTTGGCTTACAATGTTACAAGATGTATGGACAAGAGACCAAATTAGTTTTTTTAGTGCCCATTCTATTAGAAGATATATACATGAAATCAAAATTAAAGTTTACATTATTTTATATTGTAATTGTAGACACTAAAAAATGGCCCAAGCCTCCAAACAACATTTTATCACTAATTTGTCTTCTTCCATGCATAATTAAATAATTATTATTTAATTATTTTCTAATGTCATTTTCTTCTATTAATTAAATAATTATTAATTATTTAATTAATTCAGTTTATCATTATTCCTCTTTTGATTAATTTAAATAAATACCAATTTTATTTAAATTATGTCACTAATTATCATTTTCTATCCTTAATTAAATAAATTTTATTTATTTAATTATTTATTTTTGTTTTCCTCTATAATTATAAAATTATTTTAATTATTTAATTATCCATTAGCCTTTTCTCTCCATATTTAAATAAATTCATATTTATTTAATTATTTATCACTTTCTTTTCTCTATAATTAAATAATTATTTTTAATTATTTAATATTTTACCACTCCATCCTTCTATAATTAAATAATTATCTTCAATTATTTAATTATTCATTTCCCCCCCTTTAAATTAAATAATTTCTATCATTATTTAATTTGAATTTCTTCTTAGCCAAGCCTTAAATCTCAACTAATTTCTTAAATTTTGGTCCATCCTTTCCATCCTTATCTCTTTTTTCTCAATTAATCTCATCCATTGATCATGATACCTCATCATTTAATCCTAACCTTTCATTTGAATTGGGATTGCTATAAAAAGAAAAGTATCATTCTCATTTTAAGGTTAACCATAATATTCATTATTTTTCTATCACTATCTTGAGATCTAGAGCTATCAATCATCAACATCAAGCTTATTGTGAATAAATTACATACTATCTGAGAACAAATAAAGAAAAATGGAGAAGAGTAGTGGAGATGATTCAACTTTGGCATAAGAATTGAGTATTATTGCTTTATTATTTAGATTTCTATTGTCATTTGTGCTTCATTATTGGATTATGATTATTATTTATTGAATTAGATAGTTTTGTGGTTGCTATAATTGATTCATGCTTATTGCCCTAAATTCTAACCCATATCTATAGTAAGCCTGAAGTTACTTACCATGCCCGATTCTTGGTTGAGGTGGCAAGGTTCCTTGTTTGGAGTTACTCCTTTCAAGGTGAGAGGTGTTAAGGTGATCCATGACCTCGGCATAATCTAGCTTCACCCACTCCTTTTCTTATATTTAATATCACTCTCTCTAGGGTGAGGTAATCCCACTTTAGTAGATACATCTATTACTACTATAGCTAGGTTGTGCTTTCTTATATTATTTGTGATCCAAGGCCTAGTGAATTTTATAGAAGAAAATTTGTGAAATACTTGCCTACCACAAAGAAAAAGATTCAAAATCAACCAAATCTATTTTTCATGTGCTTGTTGTGTTTGTGATCAAATTTGGAAATTGCCAAAAATAGAAAAAAAGCTAGAAAACATCAAATTAAGTTAAAAAGGGAAAAACATTGCAACTATTTATCAGAAAATTGCAATCATCAGTCAAAATATTACATCTGTCAAAAACCCTAGGAAGCCTAAAATGTTGCATCTGTTAGTTTCAATTTTTTTGGGGGAATATCTATACATCCAATTTCTAGTTTCCTTAGAGACAGTGATTGTACACTCAGACCTAAGACTTGTTTAGGTTCAGTCAACCCATTCACTACATTTCATCATTTACCTTAGGTTGGCTTGCATATTCCTATATTTCATACACTATACCACACCTCATTCCATCAACATATTTGAGTCTTAAGATTAGGGGGCTTGTCATACTATTGGGTAGAACATAGTCTCATTTTTAGGTGTCTTGAAGTTATCATATGATTATCTATCTCATCCTTAGGTTGGGATTACAACTGATGTGTCTATTTTATGCCCACCTTTTATTTAATCATCATCATCATCATCTTGGTCCTTGTCCTCTTGAGGTCTTGAAATTTAGAGATATTACTTTGGTTCATCATAGTTTTCTTAGCATCCTCTTTTGAGGTTCAAAATTGCATATCCAAATCCAACCATATTCATAGTCTTAGTATCATAATAATTTGGCATCCCATCCAAGAATAACCTTTTTCCATACCAAGCTTTCATAGTTTCATTCCCATCTTGCATGCTTATATTCCAAAAATCCCAAAAAAATAGCATAGTCTTATTATCATTACCATCCTTATCTTGCATTACCATCTTTAGTTTGCATCTCTATCTTTAGTTGCATTCATTTCCAAAATCCTCAAGGTCACAAGTCTTATATGGTCTTCACTATGTCACAAAGGAAATGAAAGGAAATGGATTCCTCATATGACCCCTATATTAATCCAACTTGCAACATGAACTTTGGGTCATCCTCAAACTAACCTCAAACATCACAAGATGAAGTTCCAAATCCATTTTAAAATTTTACATTGAAGGAGGTTAACCATAATCTAACACCTGAAGAGATTGGGCAAGCTTCCCAAGATCCTAAGATAGTGTGTATCATAGAAGAGATGGTCAAAGGGATCCTAATAAACTATACTTCCTATCTCTCGCTCAAAATGGGGCCAAGCTTCCCTTTAGTTTTGACACTTCCACAATTGTAGAGGGAATAACACAAACACAAACTAAAAGTCATGGTCCTAACACATTTACACTAGGTAACAAATTCACACTAGTATGCCACTTGGGGGAGCTACAGATAACACAACACATGTTAACATACCTCCTACTCCAAAATTTGGGACTGAAAAAACACATGCAACATCTCAAGGACCAAGTCCTACATTTTCCAATCCATTTGGATCATCCTCTAATTCCATGGGTATGACCTTTGCAAACTTATTCTCCACAACATCCACCCAAATTACCACACCATCAACCAACACAAACACAAATTAAAATCCAAACCCACCAAACAAGACAAGAAGGATTCATATTGCCACACCAAGAGTGCAAACCCAAACAACCAACACTACACCAAACACCAACATTTATTTTGGGTCAAACCTAAACACCAACCAACCTCCATCACAACATGTCAACCCAAACCTCAACTTCATACACCAACACACCAACTGAATTCCACCACAACATAAAATAAATACCAACACCATGTTTGCATCTCACTTACAATAAGACACTCAAAATCCTTCTCAATAAAAAATTAACCCAAACTCAACATTTACATCCAACTTCCAAAACCAAAACCCATTATCATGCAATTACCTCAACATGCTTAACACCAATACCAACCTTCGCGTGCAAATTAAACCAAACATACCACCATTACCTATGGAAAATTTGATGAAACAAATGTAATCAATGCAACAAAAAATGGAAAACAAGCAAGTGAGAACAACAAAGAAAGAATAATCAATGGAGGAAGTATGTCCTTATCCCTTTGATAGAAGCATATACATGCCAACTTTTCCTCCACACTTTAATGTGCCAAACTTCAAAAAATACAAGGGGAAGGGAGATCTAGTAGAAAATGTGTGAGATTTTAACACTACTTGTATGGATATCGCTTTTGAGCCTAAATAATTATTAAGATTATTCCCATGTAGCCTTTCAAGGTAGGCTCTAGATTGTTTCACACACCTTCCTCCTGGGATAAAAACATGGAATGAATCAGCTAGAAAATTCATTACACACTATTCCAATAACATCAAAAGTGACATGACCCGTGTAAAGCTATAACAACTAGAAAAAAGGAAGGGGAGTCACTTACATCATTCTTTCAAATATGGTGAAGTATGTCTAGTAAATATCCTTGGCACATACTAGAAAAATGATTGGTTCCCATATTTGTAGAAAATCTCAATACATAATTTATGATTCAACTTCAAATCCATTGTTGCAACACATTTGAGGATGTCATTGAAAAGGGGATCTCTATTAAGAAACCTTTTGTTGCAAAATGATTGGTAAAGATCTTCAAAGAAAACCAAAACAATCCCAATGACAAAGGATAATTTTGGTCTAGAAACAAAAATGTCACCAATTATGGGGTAGTTGATGCTAAAATGGTTAACAAGGTTCACCCCACCATTCACCTCAAAGGTCCTTTGACACAAAAAAATCCTACACCAAGTCAAGATCAAGCTACAAATGCAGTCCAAAATAACATGTTGACAACATAGAGGTCCTCAACAAGAAAACATGCCTAAATGATCATACACACCCTTTGGAGAACCCATTGAGTCATTCTTGAAGAAACTATTGCAATCAAACGTCATTCAACTATCGAAGGTTAAACCTTATGAACTAACAATTTTCAAATCAACTTGGTGAAATGAAAATGACTTTTGTGAGTACCATCACACCAAGGGACATTAAAAATCATCATGTTGGACACTTAGAACCTTATCCAAGACCTCATTGAACAAGGTGACATATCAGTGGAAAATTCACAAGGAAAGACAAATATTGACCATACTATTTTCAAGAACCCCCTACAAGACCATGGAAAAGGAAAATCATCCAGTTCAAGTAGCAATGCAAATACCAATTCCAATTACACTAGCATCTTATATGAGTATACTGTTAATAAAATTCGAGCCTTTGATGACAATGTCTCTACTATTACCATCATGACAAGTCTAGTATGTATTGTCACCACCCGAAGAGCTAAAGTGACCTTGGAAGGGGCCACTTAAAATCCACAAACAAAGAGTCAATATAACCTCTTAGACCATCTAGGAAAGACCTCCACAAAAATATCTATTCTTGAGTTGCTTCACATATCCCCTGAGCATAAAGCCATTTTGAAAAAATCTTTGCAAAAAACATCCATTCCCATTGACCTAAA
This sequence comes from Sequoiadendron giganteum, assembly GCA_007115665.2. Classification (NCBI taxonomy): domain Eukaryota; kingdom Viridiplantae; phylum Streptophyta; class Pinopsida; order Cupressales; family Cupressaceae; genus Sequoiadendron; species Sequoiadendron giganteum. The sequence goes on from CM021103.1 coordinate 96,015,135, forward strand.
TGTCAATCAATTCTAGGTCATGGTAGGATACTTAGCTACAACCCATCATGTCACATTTTCTAAGAAAGATCTTCCTACACAACAGCCAAATAATAATGACCCGTTACACCTTGAGGTATACATTAATAAACATAAAATCAAATGAGTCAGTAAATGATGGAGCAATTCTAAATATATGCACCTTAAAATCATTCATAACTTTAGAATTCTTTGAAGCTTGTATATATACGCCTAAGAAAATCATCATTAAGGCTTATGATGATGTTGAGCGTTCATCCAAAGGTATAGATTGCTATTCAAAACATGATATCCAAAGTCTTGGATTTGGATCTACCATACAACCTTCTCCTTGGTCACCCATGGATTCATTTTGTGAGGCATGTTCCTTCCACATACCATCAATGCCTCAATTTTCCATATAATGACACCAAAATTACTATATCAGGCAATCCTGAACCCTTCCAATATTGTAGCAATTTAAAAAGGAACTACTAAGCATCAAGTGCCTATCAATCAATAATATTCTTCCTCCACCTCATCACATTACATTAATCCCTCTTCACTCACTAAGTCATCCATCCCATCCATCACACCTTCTAAACCCGAGGTCTAGATCCACGACACGAGATGTGGTGAATACAACATTGAGAGCCTCTTTTACATTAGGAAGTTGGTATCTTTACTAGAATATTATGGCAATCCTCACTCTATCAAGAAGTAACTTAAGAGTTTCATTCGTAATTGTCCCACCCCATTCACTAAGTGGGGTGAACTTAGCAAATATACTATAGGTGAGGATATTTCTACATGGATTTATAAGGATGAAGAAGAAACCAAGTCTATGCAAATACCAATAGAGAGATATTCAAATGGATTAAAGAACATGAAACAAAAAGGTTGTTATGGAAATAGTGTTCTTGGTTTAAATTAAACATGGAATAATAGAACCCTTGTTACCCCTGAAGTTTCCTAAGAACATAGGGTTAGGGTATGTACCACTAAAAGTGAGTCATCCTCGTACTAAGTTATCTTTGGGTGATACTGTTAATGATTCTATTGAAATTAAGACATCTGAGGAATATCATACTAAAACAGATTCCAATGAGTGAGAATAGGATTCTTGCACCTCTAGTGATTATGACCTAGCTGAAACCTTCTGAGAGCTTGACTTATCCTCATCCAAAACCAAACCTATGAGCGGTCGTGCCTAGATCAAATCCTTTTGGGATCTTGATGATACCTCTATTTTTACCATATCTGCTTATTCCTTGGCTATAACAATATCGATTATGACTTACCCCTCATCCACCCACAAGAAATAGATTGGGATCAATAAGGACCTCCGAGCATAGACATATTCAAGAACGATGAAGCAATAACTGAGTTCATGGGACTTCAAGAAGGAATACCAAGTGGGGATCATAAGGTTGTATTTATCATAGATCTTAACAATGCATCATGCTTTGGGAGTCTACTCCACCTGCTAGTCACAAAAGTGAAAAAATAAAAAGAATAGGTCTCTAGTTGAATACTGAAATTTACCTTTAGACAAAGAAAAAGTAAAAATAAAGGACGTATCTGAGGGTGAAAACCTCCCAGAGGTCCCCAAGGATGGGGGGTTGGACATGATCCCTATAAACCAAGATAGATCACCATTACTTTTAGAAAAATTAGAAGAGGTCAATCTATGTATAGATGATGATCCTAGAATCGTTCACTTTGTAGAATCCTTGACAATCATAAAGAAACTAGAATTTACCACTTTCTTTTTAGAGAGATGAATCATTTTTTCTTGGTCATATGATGATATGCCTAGATTGTATACTGAGTTAGTCCTACATTATTTTCCATTTTCCCCAAAAGAAAAACTAGTCAAGAAAAATTTGATGAAAATGCACCCCTAGATTGCACTATTAGTAAAAGAATAATTGAAGAAATTGCTTGACGTTGGTTTCATCCGTCTGATAGACTATATAGAATGAATATTAAATATTGTCCCCATAATGAAACTATCTATTGGAATCATAGTTTGCATGGAATTCAAATACTTAAACCAAGCTTTTCCTAAAGATGACTTCCTATTACCCAACATTGACATCAAAGCAGACTTGACAGCAGGATATGAAATACTATCACTGATGAAAAAAAAATTAGGATATAATCAAATCAAAATTTCCCCTAAGGATCAACATAAAACAACATTCACTTGTTCTTGGGGTACTTATTATTGGAACTTCATGTCATTTGGTCTTAAGAATGTTATTGCAACCTATCAAAGAGCTATGACTATAATTTTTCATGACTACATGCATACCTTCATGGAGGACTATGTCGATTACTTATTAGAAAAATATTTATCAACGGATAATCACTTGGAAATATTGGATAAGATTTTTAAATGGTTAGAAGAGTACAAGGTCAGATTGAAGCTAAAAAAGTTTTTCTTTGGGGTGCAATCCAAGAAACTATTAGGATATATTATCTCTCATAGAGGTATTGAAGTCAATCCTAAAAAAATTAAAGCTATCATTGATATGCCTCTACCAAAATATAAGTCAACTACATACCCTAAAAGGAAGGCTACAATCTATCCAAAGGTTCATAGCTCAGTTAGTAGATAAATGTCAACCATTTCAGCATTTTCTTTGTAAGGGAGTCCCATTCATATGGACCAATCACTACCAAGAAGAATTCCAAAAAATTAAGGACTATATATTATCCCCTCTATTTCTTATGCCTCCTATCAATGGTAGATACCTAATACTATATATTAACAACTTCATCAGTATTGGGAGCCTTGTTAGCACAAAATGATAATGATGGAAAAGAATGGGCTATCTATTATATCAATTACACACTTATGGGGTATGAGCTTAATTACAGTCATATTGAATGAGTATTCCTTGTGGTTGTCTTTGCCACTCAAAATATAAGACACTTCATGTTGAATCATTGAAAAACTTGGTTGCAAAGATAGATCCCTTGAAATACCTACTCAAAAAAGCAATGTTAACAAGGTAGTTGACAAAGTGGGTCATGATCTTGAGTGAGTTTGACATAGAATATGTTGATCATAAGGTAATGAAAGGACAAGTGATAGATGATCAACTCGTAGATGCACCAATAACAACAAATCATCCATTAATATACAATTTTCTTGATAAGTCCATCTTCACAACAGAGACCTCTACAACATGGAAACTATACTTCAATGGATCTTACACAAATCATGGTTTAGGGGCATGTATCCTATTTGTTACACCACAAAGGGACTCAATACATAAGTCATATAGAATAGAATTTCCCTATGCCAATAACATGGCTAAGTATGAAGCATTGCTAAATGGACTCCAAATGGCTATCAAATGATAATTCAAGAATCTTCACATCTACAATGATTCCTTATTGGTTATCCATCAAGTTAATTATGACTATGACATAAAATATGAAAAACTTACACCCTACAAAAGAATGGTTGACATTTTCAAGTAGTAACTGGATGTCATTATCTTTGAGAAGATTCCAAGAATTCAAAAACAAAGCAGTTGATGCAATTTCCACCATAGGATCTCTCTTTGATATACCTAACAATGTGTCACAATATGAGTTCTTGGTGGAAAAACTATTGATCCCTGCATTTGATGCCCTCGAATCTGATTTCATGTGTGAAATTGTTGGTCCTAATTCTCACTGGCATAAAGACTTTTACAATTACCTACATGACTAGGTTATCCCTGTTGACTTGTCTACTAATCAACATACAACCTTTATCCAACAAGCATCCAAATATGTCATCATCAGTCATACCCTTGTTAGAATTAATTTTATTGATGTCAAAGGGTTGGTATGATTCTTTCATTGATTCTAAAATATCCCATTGATATTCAAAGGATAAGTCTATTGTAGAATGATGGGAGAAGAGAATGTTATGTAAAGTTGCAAAGTTGCTCAAAATGTTGTTATCTTGTTGTTGGAAAAAAAGGGATAGACAACTGAGAGGGGGGGTGAATTAGTTGTTACCAAACTCAAACTTATACAAAATTAATCAACCTTAGATCACAGATCTGATAATTAATAGCGCAAGCATTAAATCAACATCACATTAGAGACACATGAACACCAAGATTTTATACGTGGAAACCTTGTTAGGGGAAAGACCACGGTGGATGTTAGTCCACAAGATTATACCCTATTAGAAATATAATGAAGAATAAAAAGGAATGCACTTGCATTCAGGCACACTACCTAGAGCACACTACTCAAAGGGAAGGCTCACTGCCTTACATACAATAATCAGATTAAATCCATCTGATGAAGTTGAACTGAGAAATTAGCTTCTACAAAAGCCAGATTATACTTCCGATTAGGTGCACAAAAACTTCCACAAACTCTTCCACACTCTACTCAATCTCTTCCACACTTTGCTCTAAATGATCTAACCTTTATTTGCACATTTACATCACTTGTACAGTAGAGAACTTGCCTCTAAATGAGGAAACCAATCTCATATATATCCACTACACAAATTTACATCCACTATTCAGGCGACCACAAAATAATAAATTATAATTGTTGGCCAAGATACATGAATAAATTTCAATGCGCACCAACACAAGTCAGTCACAATAGAGTGAGGACCCAAACAAACACCTCCAAACACACCAAATAATAAAATATTGCTCCTCATGGATCCGCAACACGCTAACATCATCATGTCAACTAAGAACATGAAAACTTAGGCACACATCGGAAAAATCTCCGATCACGAACACTCCAATCAATGCGGACATACAACAAGGATAGATCATAATATAGACTCATTCATGAATGTCACAGGTACATGCACAACACATGAAATTTCTAGAATTTCATCCACTTCAACCAAGAACACCATCTATAGAAACTGAATAATTGTGGGCACACGGATCTTCATAACTTCCATAAATCTTTATGCGAACCTCTAAAACTTTTAGACAACATACTAGAAAGCTTCAACAACAAACCCTTTGAAGCGCACCTTTAGATCTTCAACATATAGAAATTTCCAACATTCTGACCTTCTTAGCTCCACTGGTTACCTGTACTATATTTTTTACAATTTTCTCAATATCCTCAACATATACAACCTTAAGAATCATTAATGCTAACAATGTTGACATCAATGAAAACCACATATCAGCAACACAACCACAACATCCAACAATCTCCCCCTTTGGAATTAATGGAAACACATGATGTGAAAAATAATACTATCAACCCAACTAACTCTTCTCCAACAATCTCCCCCTGAGATTGTGCACTCTTTCATGTTTCCTTCATTGCTCTTCTTTCCCACATTTTTCACATTGTTTCTCCCCCCCTTTGACATCAATGGAAAAGGTACACATGCTTTGATCACAAATTTGAATCATCTGACTCCTCCCCCTGAGTAGCAGCCACCACAACATCAATTCGGAATAAGGTATGTCTATGAATTCATGGACGGATGCAAATACCTACATCTTAGTTCTGATCAAGTGGGGAAATCACCCCTAACTTGCCTCTGAGGTACTCAAAAGTATCCTTAGGCAATGACATGGTAAAGATATCTGAAATTTTCTCTTTGGTAGGTATGCACTCCAATCTAACTTCTTTGTCACTTACTTTGTCTCTCAAGAAGTGATACTTGATGGATATATGTTTTGTCTTTGAATGCAACATTGGGTTCTTAGAAATATTAATGGCACTTGAATTGTCACAAAATATGGCAATGGGTTCTTCATACTCAATTCTGGCATCTCTCAATATTTGCTTCATCCATAATACTTGGGTACATCTGTTTGTAGCAACAATGTATTCTGCCTCAATAGTAGATAATGAAACTCAGTTATGCTTTTTGCTTAACCAAGATACCAACTTCTTTCCTAAGAAGAATGCACCACCATTGGTACTCTTCCTATCATCTACATCTCCTACCCAATCAACATCAGTAAAAGCACTTAGGATAAGATCATCATCCTTAGGATACCAAAGACTAAGATCAACTATCCCTTTTAGATATCTAAAAATTCTTTTCACAGTAGTCACATGAGACTCTTTAGGATCAGCTTGAAATCTATTAACCATGCACACAACATTCATTATATCTGGCCTGCTCTGAGTCAAATAGAGTAATCCACCAATCATTGACCTATATCTTATTTTATTTGCTTTAGGAGAATCATCATTTTTTGTAAGTTTGCATCTGGTCACCATAGGTGTACCAAATGGTTTTGAATCTTCCATGCCAAACTTTTTTAGTAACTCTTTCACATACTTAGACTGAGATACAAAAATTCTATCATCTAACTGAGTGATTTGCAATCCTAAAAATAATTTCAGCTCTCCTGTCATTGACATTTCAAATTCACTTTTCATTTCATTGGAAAACTTCATACACAAATCATCATCACCTTCAAAAATAGCATCATCAACACAGACTTCAATGATCAGTTCTTTGTTCTGATCCAACTTGAAATATAGATTGTTGTTAGGAGTACCTTTATTGAATCCAAGTTTCAACAAGTATTTATCATATCTAGCATACCAAGCTCTAGGAGTTTTCTTAAGTCCATATAGAGCTTTATTCAATCGGCATACCATGTCCTTTTCATCAGTCAATTGAAATCCATCCAGTTGTTCAACATAAAATTCTTCTTCTAATTCACCATTCATAAACGTTGACTTTACATCCATCTGATAAACTTTGTAATTCTTGAAAGTATCATAAGCAAGAAATAATCTTACAACTTCAATTCTAGCAACATGAGAAATTTTTTCTTCAAAATCAATACCTTCCATCTGTGAGTATCCTTTGCAAACCAATATTTCTTTGTTTCTTACCACATCACCTTGTCCATTCAGCTTATTCCAAAACACCCACTTGGTTCCTATCACATTTTTGTTCTGAGGTCTAGGAACAAGATCCCATGTATCATTTTTCTATATCTGCATTAGTTCTTCTTTCATGGCTTCCATCCAATGTTCATCCTTGCATGCTTCAGTGATATTTCTAGGCTCGGCTTTAGAGATTAAACAATACTCTTCCATAATTATTATTCTAGTTTGCACACCTTTTCTCTTGTCTCCTATGATCTGGCTATCAAAATGATTTTTCCTTACATACTTAGGAGTTTTGACATTTTCTCTTACCTCTTGTTCTCGTGTTCTTTCTTTTGAACTTCTACTAGTTTTTGCTTCTTGATTCCCTTGGTTCACTGGAACAATTTGAAGTTTATTGTATGCTTGAACATTACTTCCATTGTTAGCACTATCATATTGATCATCTAAATCATGACCACTAGATCTGGATGATTTACCAATATATTCATCAACTTTGACATTTGCACTTTCAACCATTTTCTTCAACCTTTTATTAAAGCACCAGTAATATTTTCTTTTAGTAGAGTATCCTAGAAATATTACTTCATCAATTATAGCATAAAACTTACCTATATCATCATCTCTCTTGATGTAGTATTTGCTTCCAATTTTTTTGAAATACTTGACAGTAGGCTTATAACCAAATCATAGCTCAAAAGGTGTGTTACTAGTATTACTATTGACATTCACCTTGTTAATGGTGTACATAGTAGTACTTATAGCTTTTCTATAGTAGAAATGAGGAAAATTTTCTTCCAGCATCATGGTTCTAGCAGTGTCTAGAATGGTTATGTTCTTTCTTTCAACAATTCCATTTTGTTGAGGGATCTAAGGAGCAGATAGTTGTCTTTGGATTCCATACTCTTCACAAAAATAATTGAATTCTTGTGAAGTGAATTCACCACCTCTGTCTAACCTTAAACATTTGATCCTTTGACCTATCTCATTCTCTGCCATAGCTTTAAAACTTTTGCACTTTTCTAATGCTTCATGTTTTTCTCTTAAGAAAGCAACCCATATCATTCTAGAATAATCATCAATAAGAAACATAGAATACCTTTCACATTGTAGGCTTCTAATTCTGGATGGACCACATAGATTAGTATGTATGAAATCTAGTAATCCATTAGAGCTATACTATTTTCTTTGGAAAGAATTTCTTGTTTTCTTTCCCATCTGACATTCCTTGCACATAGTGTTAGTAGGCTTCACTAACTTAGGCAGATCTCTAAATTCTTGAGTAGATCTTATCTTGACAATGTTATCAAATTTCACATGACACAACCTCCTATGCCATAACTAGCTTACATCAATTTGAGAAATCAAACAACTTTCACTAGCAACACTCAAATGAAAGATATTACCTTTTGTCTTTGTACCTGAAGCAACCATATTTCCTGAACTTCCCCTTATTTTGCACTTACCATCCTTGAACTATAGATTATAACCTTTGTCTACCATCTGTCCAACATTCAACAAGTTATGCTTTAAGCCTTCTACATAAAGAACATTATCAGTATTGTGCTTACCACCAAAAGAAATATTCCCTCTGCTATGAATCACACTAGAAGTGTTGTCTCCGAGTCTCACAACACCACCATCATAGTTTTCCAAGCTTACAAACTTTCTTTTGTCACCAATCATATGATCTGAGCATTCGCTATCAATTACCCACCCATCTTTTTCTTCAATTTTGGCTGCAAGAGCTTTCTCAACATTCACATTACTAGTAGATTCAGTGGACACCTGACCATTTTCTTTGATAGCAATAAATACCCGTTCATCTTCATTTCTAGTTTCTTTATCAGATTCTTCATCAGTTACACCTTCTTCAGCATAATAGCACTTCCTTTGAAATCTAGTGTTCTCAGGTTTGTACTTTGAAACTCTTTTAGGACATCTAGATGCAAAATAACCTATCTTAATACAAGAAAAAAATTTAATAGGTAACTTTCCTTTGTACTTACCATGACCTCTTGATTCTCTTTTCACAATCAATGCTTCTAGTTCTTCCAGTTCCTTTCCTTCATATTCAATCTGCTTCATCTCATCTTCATACTTGAATGTTCTCTTGGAACTCTCTCCTGAATCATATCTCTGCTTGCTTTTCCCGGATATAGTAGACTTGAAGGTGCATTCAGTCTTAGGGGGGCAGACTCGCCAAATTCACTCAATTCAAATGCAACAATTTTTCCAATTAGCATGTCTCTTGTAATATTTTTCACTGTCCCGAGTTCATCAGTAGCATGAGATTTTGTCTTGTGGGAAGGGGTAACAAATGTAAGTATCTTAGCCACAATTTCATCTTCATCCAAAGTTCCACCAGCATATCTAATGTCCATCACTAATTCATTTATCTTTTGCAAGAAGGAAAATATGTTTTCATCTTGGCTCATCTTCAAGCTCTCCCATTTTTCTTTTAGACTTTGTAGCTTAGCACTTTTCACTAGTGCATCTCCTTCATACAATGTTTCCAAATTTTTCTGGATCTGGTATGCAGTATTCAATCCTATCACATTTACATCTTTGAATCTGTCAAATCACTCACCAAATTTTCCATTGCCCTGGTATTAATTTTTTCTTCCTTGATCTCATCTTCAAAGGAAGGACCATTCTGAGGAATAGTATATGCACTTTGTGTCATCTTACAGAAGGGTTCACCAATGCACTTCAAGTGACATTCCATCCTAACTTTCCATAGAGAGTAGTTTTTACCATTGAATCTAAGACTATCCTTCTTGTATGATGCCATCTCAGATCACCTCAAGATGTTAAGCTTCTTTTAGAGGAACTAGCTCTGATACCAATTGTTGGCAAAGCAAGGATAGACAACTGAGAGGGGGGTGAATCAGTTGTTACCAAAATCAAACTTATTAAACATTAATCAACCTTAGATAACAAATCTGATAATTAAGAGTGCAAGCATTAAATAAACATAACATCAGAGACACATGAACACCAAGATTTTATACGTGGAAACCCTGTTAGGGGAAAAACCATGGTGGATGTTAGTCCACAAGATTATACCTTGTTAGAAGTATAATGGAGAATAAAAAGGAATGCACTTACATTCAGGTGCACTACCTAGAGCACACTGCTCAAAGGGAAGGCTCACTGCCTTACTTATAGTAATCAAATTAAATCCATCTGATGAAGTTGAACTGAGAAATTAGCTTCTACAAAATCTTGATTACAGTCTTGGTTAGGTGCACAAACTCTTCCGCACTCTACTCAATCTCTTCGCACTCTACTCTGAATGATCTGACCTTTATTCACACATGTACATCACTTGTACACTTGAGCACTTGCCTCTAAATGAGGAAAAAAATCTCATATATATATCCTTTACATGGATTTACATCCACTATTCAGTCAGCAACAATATTAATAAATTACAATTGTTGGCCTACATACATGAATAAATTTCAATGCGCACCAACACAAGTCGGTCACAACATAGTGAGGACCCAAACAAACACCTCCAAATATGCCAAACAATAAAATATTGATCCTCATGGATCCACAACATGCTAACATCATCATGTCAACCAAGAACATGAAATATCGGGCACACATCATAAAAATATCTAATCACGAACACTCCAATCAATGCAGATGTACAACAAGGATAGAGCACAATCTAGAATCATCCATGAATGTCACAAGTACATGCAAAACACATGAAATTATGAGAATTTCATTTGCTTCAACCAAGAACACCATCTATAGAAACTGAATAATTGTAGGCACACAGATCTTCATAACTTCCACAAATATGTATGCGAACCTCTTAAACTTTCGAACAATATACTAGAAAGCTTCAACAACAAACCCTTTGCAGTGCACCTTCAGATCTTCAACATACAAAAATTTCCAACATTTTGACCTTCTCAGATCCACTAGCTGTGTGTACTATATTTTTTACAATTTTCTCAATATCCTCGGAATATACAACCTTAAGCATAATTAATACTAATAGTGTTGAAATTAATGACAACCACATATTAGCAACACAACCACAACATCAAACAGTTGTCATGTAATATTGACATGTTATTGGTGAGATTCTTTTTGGAAGTCTGAGGTGAAATCTAATAGTATGTTTGATATGGGTTTTTTGAGAGATTTCCAGTGGTGTGATCTATATGATTAGAAGTTGAATAATATTCTCAGAATTCAACAATCATTTCTCTCTGATAAGAATTAGGTTTTATCAAGTTAGACTCTTGGTTTTAGTCATGGTTCCCTTACAAAGTTTCTAATACCTTGTTGGCTAGAAATTGGCGGTTACTAGTTGCTTAAGTTATAACTTAAGCCTTCTTAGTCATCGTGGTCATCGACCCCTCAACCTAGGCATTACCAAATCGATAAATAATAAGGAATTTATTCTTTTCTAAGTCTCGAGCCTTAATATTGTGCCCCCGTCATCCTACAAGACCGATGGTGGGCTCAAATATTTAGTCCATGGGATTGCGGTGTGTTGACACATGACCCTGATGGGACCAAGTATAAGGCATGTAACCTAGAAGATATCTACAACTGAGATTCAAAGAAATAAAGTGATCGGGCATCTCTTGCACGCTCACACCACTTAGAGGTGATGACATCAATTTCCTATGAGATTGTGAGAAGATATATGTGGTAATGAAAGTAGTGATCGATGATTAGTGGAGTATGAAGTAAGCAAACAGGTGGTAGTATCCCCACTAGCCTATTGAGAAATGGTGGGTCCTCAACTTAGCCCTATGGTAGTACAAGGAAGTGAAAAGTGTCATAGTGGGATTGAGCTCGAATATGTTTGAGGACAAGGTGATGATATAGGTGGACATATGGTGATATTTGATTGCATCACATAAGTAATTAAATCATTGTTGTGAATTACACCACACTAGGAAAAATGTGATATGTGATGAGCATGGTGGATTCAAAGCTTAATAAACGACCAAGCGAAATAATGACACATATTTAAGATGACATATGGTGAGTGTTTATTGTGTCACGTGACTTCTTTGCATCAAAAAAATGATATTTGGGGCCTAAACATAGAAGCAATAATCATAAGGAAGGTGATGGAGATAAAAATATTAGATTTAAATGAAGTTTATCCAATGACTGCATTTTAAAGTTCAAACGGTTAAATGAGAATCATCAGATTGTGGCATGAAGGTTGTAGATAAATATCCCAAATTCAAATATTTAATCTTGCTATGGATAAATGGAAAAAATAGCTACAAAATTATAAAGAAGTCAAATTTAATTGGTTCAACTGATCCAACTACTAAATTTGAAATGGCAATAAGATATGTAGACGGTGGCACAAAATATAAGGTGGTTAGAATATCAGACACAAATCAATCACGCTAAGAATATCATTTATTTCATATTTGATCCAGGGTTTGCAGGTTGCTAAGAATAGAAAATACATTGTATCTAGAATAAGATCATGAATACAATGATATGAAATTAAGTGCAAATCAAAAACCTAAGTTTGAAAGATGCCAAAATAGCAATTGCATCGAATGATGTCAATGAATATTTTGGCTTCAGGAGTGTTAGCTTGTTGGAGAAGCTAAGTAAGAAATTTTGAATGACTAATTATTAAATGATCAAGGTAGAGAAGAGAGAAGAGTGAGAGGGTTTATTTTTGTTGCAGAAGAGAGGAAAAGAGATGCATTCTCAAGTTAATATAGAACTAGTATCTTTGCACATATGAACTTGTAATGTTGTAAGAGGTTGGTTCCTTAGAAAGATTGGGTTGGTGCTCAATTAGGTGTAGTGTACCTTGAGGTTGGTACCTCAAAACATTGTCTTGGGTGTCAATTTACTTGTAAGTGGGTGCTTACAAAACATATGTAGTATCTTTGATTGTGAGGTTTGATTTTAGTAGACTTAAGTAACTTTTCTCGTTGTGGCTTTTCCCTTCTAGGGTTTTCCATGTATATTTGGCGTCCTCTTATGTGTGTACTATTTTTTATTGATCTTTAATCTTGTCTACAATTTTTAACTTTTTTAAAATTTGTATACACCGATTCACCCCCCTCTCAATGTATTGGTGTTCTTTCAACAATTGGTATTAGATCTAGGTTCCTTGAGGAAAGTTTAATCAACTTAAGGTAGGTCTGGTTTCAAGAACACTATGGATGGAAAAGAAGGATCTAATTCAAACAAAGCTCCATTGTTTGATGGAACAAATTATTATTTCTAGAAATTCAAAATGGAAAATTATTTAACCTCTTTAATTTGATATATGATAGTTTGTTGTAGATGGTTATACTAAACCAACAACTACTCCTCCTAATGTAACCAATAGGAAGTCATGTGAAAAAAATTTCAAAACTAAAAATGTTATTCTATGTGATTTATCTAATACTAAATTTGTAAAAGTTATGCATTCTAAATCTGCTAAAGAATTTTGGGAGAAATTGTGGAGTATCTATGAGGGAGATGTTAAAGTGAAACATGCAAAGTTGTAGACTCACAGAGGAAATTTTGAGACTCTTAACATGAAAGATGAAGAAAATTTTGTAGAATGCATGCCTAGAGTAGATGAGATAGTGAATGCAATTATAGTTTTGGGTGAGACTATTGAAGAAAAGGTTATTGTTAAGAATATCTTGAGGCCACTCAAACAATAATTTGATTCTAAGGTCTCTATAATAGAAGAAGCTCAAAATCTGGATACATATTCTATAGATGAATTGTTTGGGTCCCTAACTGTATATGAAATTAGAAATGAGAATGTTGTATCAACAAAAAGTGAAGTTGCATTCAAGACCTCCAAAATGTAGAAGATTAAAGAAGATTCATAATTTGATATCAGCTCAAATGAAGAAGAATTGTTTTTCAAAAAGCTAGAGAAGGGCATTGGAAAATACAAAGGTGAGCTTCCTTTCAAATTTTTTAATTGTGGTAAAGTAGGAAATTATGCCTCAAAGTTTCCATTGAATACAAATGATAAGGGAGATAGTTCCAAGAGTCATTTTTTTTACAAATATAAAGAGAGGAACTATGGAAAAAGAGGAAGAGTCTTTATGTGGATAAATAAATTAGTTCTTCAAATGATTGCTCCTTTGCAAGTGAATATTGTGAAGTAGGTGATGTTGCATTTATGGTAAAAGAGGTTCAAGAATGTGAATATTCTGAAGAGGAAGAAGAAGGTGAGGTTGATTTGGAAGGTGAATTTGTTTTTGTGTTAGAAGATTTGAGTGATGCTAGAAAACATAATGAAAAATAGAAGTTAAGGATTGAATATGGAAAACTTATTATAGACCTTAAGTTATAGCTAGAATAGTAAAAGATAATTGAGGACATGACCAATCTATATTTGAAGAATAAACTAGAAGAATGCAAAAAATTGGAGGCTCAAATTGTTTCTTTGAGAAAAGACCTTGAAAGTGCTAAAGAACAAATAGAAAAAAAATTGAAGCTAAAGGGAGGCTCTGAAATACTTGATTAAGTGATTAGTTCACAAAACATTGCAAAATAAAAAGAAAATATTGGTCTCGATTTTGAAAAGGGTAAAGGTCACACTAAAAGTGCAATTGCTAATTTATATGATAACTTTAAAGAAGAAGAAAAGTTTGATACAAAGCATGAGAAAGATTGTAGTGAAGATTATGAGAAGCTTGAATGGTCCTCGAAGGATAAGAATTATGAAGATCTCAAGAAATCAAATGATGGATTCATCAAGGTGCACAATCCAAAGAGGAGATTCAGAGGCCTACATACAAGACAAACGAGGTTCATTTATGCTTTTCATGGTTATTATTTTTCATGTAATAAATATGGGCATAAAGTTATAGATTGTAGGACTGGGCCTTTGAGAAATAATGGACATGATTTTCATGGGCAAGAATCCTTTTGCTTTTCTAAGTACCCTGAATCATGTATGCTATAAATGTAATAACTATGGGCATATTGCTAATTTCTTAGAAGTAAGTTTATATAGTCTTCTAGAAAGGAGAGAAAAATGTTTACTTCTCCTAAGAAAAATAGATTTTCTCATGATCATGTAAGTAGGAAAAAATAATTTGCACCCCTTGTAGAGAAGAAACAATCTACAAAAAGTTTTGAGGAAAAGGAGAAAAACCCTAAGAGGTAATGGAGAGAGAAGATTGAGATGAAGAATGAATAATAAATTTTATTTCAAACAAAATTCCATGCCAAAGGACAAGTCAATCCTTGGGAGATTGAAATTGGTTGCTCTAGTCATATGACTAGGGATAAGGGAAAATTCACTAGTTTGGAGAAATTTAATGGTGGTACAGTCAAGTTTGGTGATAATACTATTGTTAAGATAATTGGAAAAGGTATCCATAGATGGTAAGACTAATTCTCAAGATGTGTTGTATGTAGAAGGGTTAAAACATAAATTTCTTAGTGTTATTCAGATGTGTAAAAAAGGATATAATATATTATTTCATGCTAGTGGATACGAGATAAGGAAAACTAGCTCTGGTAGACTTGTTGCTGAGGCAAGTAGAACAAGTAGTAATTTATACCATTTGAAAGAAATGAAAAGTGGAAGGTCTCTATTAGGTCAAACTGATGAAAGTTTATTATGGCACAAAAGGATGGGTCAAATTAACTTTGACGATCTTCTGAAAGTTAACAAGAAAAATGCAGCTAGACATATGCCTAACATTGTCAAACCTACAAGTACTCTTTGTAAAGAATTCCTTGAAGGAAAGTAGACAAGTTTCAGATTCAAGTCAAAAGAATATTCAACTTCAAAGCCCCAAGAGTTGATACATACAAATTTGTGTGGACCAACAAGAACCAAAAGCATCAATGGAGAAAGGTATTTCATGTTATTAATAGATGATTATTCAAGAATGAAAAGAGTAACTTTTCTTAAAGATAAATCTCAAGCTTTAGAAAGGTTCAAAAATTTTAGAGCTATGGTTGAAAATGATATTGGTTCAAGAATTAAATGTTTGAGGCTAGATAGAGGTGGAATTCACTTCACATAAATTTAATGAGTATTATGAAAAGAATGGAATTTAAAGACATTATTTTACAGCTAGAATACCTCAACAAAATGGTGTTGTTGAGAGAAAGAATAGAATGGTTTAGGACCAATGTTGAACGAAGCTAAACTACATGATAGAAACTGGAAGGAAGTAGTTCAAACTACTGTTTACATTCTCAATAGAGCTCAATTAAGAGTGAATCATGATAAGACTCCATATGAGTTATGGAAAGGTAGACCTACAGTTTTGAAATGATTTAAAATATTTTGAAGCATATGTTTTATAAAAAGGGATGAAGATGCCTTGGGTAAATTGGAGACAAGATCTGATGAAGGAATATTTTTGGGTTATTCATCTTCAAGAAAATCCTATAAGGGCTAAAATAAAAGGTTACAAAAAATAATTGAAAGTGTGAATGTTATAGTGGATGAACACCACTCTCAACTGTTACCCAAAGATGACATGCATTCATATATCCATGTTTATGAAGAGAAAGAAGAATCTACAAAAGAAGTTCCATAAGAGGAAAGTGATGAAGGTTGGATTGAAGCAATGAATGAATAAATTAGTAAAATGGAGAAAAACAAAACTTGTGAACTTATTCCAAGGTTCGTTGATAAGAATTACATAGGATCAAAATGGGTGTTTAGAAATAAATTGGATGAAGATGGGAAGATTACAAGAAAAAAAGATAGATTGGTTTGCAAGGGTTATTCTCAAGTTGAGGGTATAGATTTTGATGAGACATTTGCACCTATTGCTTGAATTGAATCTATTAGAATGGTTCTTTCATATTTAGTTTATAAAAAGTTCAAAGTATACCAGATGGATGTAAAATATGCATTTATTAATGGCTATCTAGATGAGGAAGTTTATATGGAGCAACCTAAAGGGTTATTGAGACTAAACACAAAGATTATATATACATATTGAAAAAGGCTTTGTATGGTTTAAAACAAGCCCCTAGGACCTACTATTCTAGGTTAGATAAATACCTTCAACAACAAGGTTATAAGAAAGGTATTGTTGATAACAACTTGTATTTCAAATGTGAAGGTGAGAAAATGATAATTGTTGTCGTGTATATAGATGACATCATTTTTTGTGCAGTAATTATAAATTGTGTAGAGGATTTTCCACTCAAATGCAAAATGAATTTGAGATGTCTATGCTTGGAGAAATTTCTTTCTTCCTTGGTTTACAAATAGTATAAACTGATAATGGGATATTCATATCTCAATCTAAGTATGCTAAGAAAATGCTCAAAAGGTTTCAGATGGAAGATTGTAAGCCACATAGCACACCTATGGTCACTAGATGTAAGCTCAATAAAGATGAAAAATCTGAATTAGTAGATCAATCATTATACATGTCCATGATTGGAATTCTCTTATATCTTACAACAACTAGGCCAAATATCATGCAAGTTTTTTGCATGGTTGCTAGATTTCAAGTTGCTCCTAAGGAGACATATGTTAAAGCTATGAAGAGAATTTGTAGATATTTGAAGAGTAATATTGACTATGGATTATGGTACCCTAAAAGTGAAGAATTCACTTTGAAAACATATATAAATGTTGATTAGGAAGGAAGTGTTAATGATAGAAGAAGTACTAGTGGAGGTGCATTTTTCCTTGGAAACAAACTTGTTTCCTAGTTGAGAAAAAAGAAGAGTTAGTTACTCTTTCTATAGCTGAAGCAAAGTATGTGGCAATATTGGCATGTTGAAATCAAGTGTTATGGATGAGTAAAATACTTAAATATATCAATGAAGAGTATAAGGAACTTGTTACTATTGTTTGTGATAACTCAAGTGCATTAAACATATCAAAGAATCCATTGATGCACTCTAGGACCAAGCACATAGAAATTAAGTATCACTTCTTGAGAGAAAAGGTAGGAAATCAGGAAGTCTACATGGACTATGTGTCAACCAAAGATCAAGTGGTGGACATATTCAACAAGCCTATTCCCAAAGAAAAATTGGAATATCTGAGGAAAAAGTTGAGAGTAATTTCTCCCACATCAAATCACTAAATTTTAGTGATAGGGAATGAGTCCAGGGGGAGATTCACAAGAATATTTATACAACCCTAGAAGAGTGTGAGGAAGTCAAGTTAGGTATGCATGGTATGTCCAAGGGGGAGAACATCAATAGTATTTGTGTCCAAAAGAGTCCCTTTTCCATTGATGTCAAAGGGGGAGAAAGAGAAAAATTATCATGCTCATGCAATTGAGCAAAGGTAGAAATTGAGAAAAATACTCCCTATTTTTCAAAAAGTGAAAATATATCAAAGGGGGAGTTATGGTTGTCAACAGTTGTGTGCCAAAGGGGGGGAATTGATTGTTGTCTAGAATGGATACTAATGTTTGGGTAGAGAATTTAGTTTTCCATCACTTATAAAGGGGGAGATTGTTGAAATTGTTAATCAAAGAGTTGGTATAATGTTTTGATTGATTCTAAAAGATGTCATTGATATTCAAAGGATAAGTCTATTGCAGAATGATGGAGAGAAGAGCATGTTTTGTAAAGTTGCAAAGTTACTCAAAATGTTGCTATGTTGTCATGCAATATTGACATGTTATTATTGAGACTATTTTTAGAGGTCCGAGATGAAATATAATAGCATATTTGATATGGGTTTTTTGAGAGATTTCAAGTGGTGTGATCTATATGATCAAAAGTTGAATAATGTGCTCAAAATTAAACAATATTTGCTCTCTGATTAGAATTAGGGTTTAGTAGGTTAAACCCTTGGTTTCAGTCATAGTTCCCTTACAAAGTTTCTAATTCCTCATTGAATGGATACTTATGGTTACCGATCACTTAAGTTATAACTTAAGCCTTCTTAGTTGTCGAGGTCACAGACCTCTCGACCTAGGCATTACTAGCTTGCTAAATAATAAGGACTTTAATTTTTCTTAAGTATTGAGCCTTAATATTATGCCCCCAAAATCTCCCATGACCCACAATGGGCTTGAATCTTTATTCCATGGGACTATGGTGTGTTGATTCATGTCCCTCGTGGGACCAAGGATAAGGCATGCAACTTAGAAGATATCTATGACTAAGATTAAAAGTAATAAAGAGATCAGGTGGCTCTTGCACACACACACCACTTAGAGGTGATGTCATCAGTTTCTTGTGTAATTGCAAGAAGATGAAATGTGTTATTGAAAGTAGTGAGTTATTTTTAGTGGATTATGGCATAAGTGGAAAGGTGGTAGTATCCCCGCTAGTCCGCTGAGAAATGGTGGGTCCTTAGCTTAGCCTTGCGATAGTGCAGGGAAGTGACAAGTGTCTCGATGGGATCGATCTTGAAAATATTTGAGTACAAGGTGATGAAGTAGGTGGAAAAATGACAAGTTTTGATTGCATTACATAGGCAATTCACATCACCATTGTGAACCCATGATGCTGGGAAAATGTGATAAACAATGAGCATGGTCGGTCGAAAGCTTAATCAACAACCAAGAAAAATAATGACACGTGTCCAAGATGATAGATTGTGAGTGTTTAGTGTTTCGTGTGACTTCTTTACATTACAAAAAATATGTTTGAGCCCTAAACATAAAAGTGATAATCATAAGGAAAGTGATGGAGATCAATGACTCATATTTAAATGAATTTTATCTAATGGTTGTGTTTATAAGTACAAATGGTTAAAGGAGAATTGTGAGATTGTGGCACGAAGGTTGCAAATCAACAACCTGAATTCAAAAATTTGATCTTGCAATGACTAAATGGAAAAAATATCTGCAAACTAACACAAAATTCAAATTTAATTGGTTCAACTGCTCCAACTACTGAATTTGATTGGCAATGAGCTATGTAGATGGTGGCATAGATAAAAGGTGGTTAGAATATCAGACACGGATTAATTACAACAATAATATCATTTATTGCATATTTGATCTAGGGTTTTCATGTTTCTAAGAATATAAAATACATCGTATTTGGAAGAAGATCATGCATATAGGGATATGAAATTAAATGTAGATAAAAAACGTAAGTTCTAAATATGCCAAAATAGTAATTGCATTGAATGATGTTGGTGATTTTTTTGGCTCAAGGAGTGTTAGCTTGTTGGAGAAGCTAAGTAAGAAATTTCAAATGACTAAGTGTTAAATGACCAAGGTAGAGAAGAGAGAAGAGTGAGAGGGTGTATGCATGTTGCAGAAGAGAGGAAAAGAGGTGCATTATCAAGTTAATGTAGAACCAATATCTTTTCACATATGAACTTGTAATGTTGTAAGAGGTTGGTTCCTTAGAAATATTAGGTTGGTGCTCAATCATGTGTGCAGTGTACCTTGATGTTGGTGCCTTAAAACATTGTCTTATGTGTCAATGTATCTATAAGTGGTGCTTACAAAATATATGTAATATCATTGATTGTGAGATTGGATTTGAGTAGTAGACTCAAGCAACTTTTCTAACTGTGGATTTTTCCTTCTATGGTATTGCATGTATATTTAGTGTCCTCTTATGTGTGTTTTCTTTTTGCTTGATCTTTAATCTTGTCTACTATTTTTAATGTGTTAAAAATTTGTATACACTAATTAACCCTCTTCTTAGTGTATTGGCATTTTTTCAACAACCCTTTACACTATAGTCTAGATAGCACCCTCCTAATATGTCTTGATTTAGATGAAACACAAATGAATTTACATGAGGTACATGATGGTATATGTAGAGGTCACTCTACTGGTCTTACTCTAGCCAAAAATCTTATGTGAATGTGATACTATTGGTCCACTATGGAGCATGATGCCTATAACTTTGTTAAGAAATGTTGCTAATTTCAATTACATGGAGACCTTGTGCATGCACCTACTCAATAACTTCATCCAATTACATCACCATGACCATTCACTCAATGGGGAATTGACCTCATGGGAAAGATTCATCATACCTCCACTAATGGTCATAAGTTTATCATCACTATTACTAAGTACTTTACCAAATGGATCAAATCCATTCCAATGAACTACACTATTGGTAAGCAAATATCCAAGTTTATCCTCAACTAAATCATATGCCAGTATGGTGTTCCCTAATCCATCATTAAAAATAATGTTCTTCCCTTCAAAAATCAAGATGTCCATGAACTGTGCAAGAGATTTCACATCTAGAATCATTTCACCACTCCTTACTACCCCCAGAGTAATGGTCAAGCTGAGGCATCTAATAAAACTATCCTCAAAATCCTAAAGAAGACCTTCGATGATGTTGGTCGTGACTGGAATATCTAACTTAACCCCACCTTATGGGCCTATCGTACTATCATTTGCACTCCTACAAGAGCCACTCCATATTCCATCATCTTTAGATTTGAAGCCATTCTTCCCATTGAGTTTGATTTACCATCCCTGAGAATATCTATGTAGTCATTTATTAACAATGAGGAGTATTATATATCATGTTTGGATGAGCTAGAGTTGCTAGATGAGAAGAGACAAAATGTCTTGGTCCACTTGCAAGCATATCAAAATAATTTCCATTGAAGCTACAAAAAAAGAGTCAGAGCTAGGCATTTTGACATTGGTGACTTGGTCCTAAAAGAGAATCCAAAAAATCAAATGGATTGAGAAAACACAATTTTTTTGAGACTAACTAGTTGAGTCCTTACATCATAACTATAACATATGGATATGGTGCTTATCAACTTGCCACTCCTGAAGGTGAACCATTACCATATCCTATCAACAACATGCACCTTCATAAGTACTATACCTAGCTTTTGGAGAATCCCATCCAAAAAAACAAAAAACCAAAGAAACAAACAAAATTCGTTACCCTAATGAAAACTTGGAAAAACGTTTCTTGGTGAAAAAAGAAGAAAAAAAATAGTAAAGATAAATATTTTTTCCAATAGTGAAAACCACTTCAGTGGCACTTTGGATAAGTACCATGATGAAAACCTAGAAAACATGCATCATGTGTAGTCAATCTTTGATCCATTGTCTACTATCATTACATATTATTTTTCCACTTCCATCCATGACCCCTCTTGTATATTCCATTCCAATATAAGATCCTAATTTTCCCATCCATTTATAATAAAATATTAGTTATCTTTCTCATGGCCTAGGAATTTTTTATGTTTAGCGTCCTTCATCCTTTCATATCCATTCACAATAAACCTCGCCTATCCCTTTTGCATCCATAATAAGTTGTTCCTATACTTGACTAGAGTAAATTCCTAGACCCGTGTCTTACAAGGTATCCTAGACGTAGGTCGACATTAGAAAATGTCAAAATAAAAAAAAAAAACCAAAAAAATGTCAAAAATCCAAAAAACCCAAAAAATGTCAAAAATCTAAAAAACCCAAAAATGTCAAAATACAAAAAAAAATAGAAAACATCAAAAATCCAAAAAAAAATAGAAAATATCAAATCCAAAAAAAAATCAGAAACATCAAAATCCATAAAAATAAAAAATAAAGTGTCAAAATCTCCAAAAATAGAGTTTGTGTTAGTCCAAGTAGTTGAACTATGTTGCCATTGCAACTTCACATAGGCAAGGCCATCATCAATGATCTCCTGAGGCTTAGGTTAGTTCTTTATGTTTTTCATAATAAATTGTCAAGTCCATCCATATCTGCATCTTCATAATAAACTATCTATGGTCAATGTCGGTCAAACTACATTATCTTTATGCTTTACATAGGAAAGGCCATCATTGATGAGTCCTCGAGGAATTAAGATAGTCCCTTAGGTTTTTTCATAACAAGGTCTTCATTTTTCCCAATCATCCATCTCACAATAAACTATCCCTTGATAAAGTTGACAAGTTGAGTAGAAATAAACAAAAAATTATCAAACAAGAGAAATGAGCTTAACAAAATTGGGAAACAACAAGAAAACTATCTAATTAATCTTTAGCTATCAATAGATCAATTACCTAAAAAACCATAGGTAAACATAAAACATGAAACATCAGAAATCCTTATCATCTATTCTTATATAGTATATAGCATCATGGGGCTCCCTCGGCTAATATGACATGCTTCATATCTAAAATCAAAATTTATCCATCAACCTTTAGTCTTAGATAGGACTTTTCATCATCAGGTTGCCTAGGCTTATACACCATGCTTCCTTTCCTGAAACCAGACGCTATCATTATCCAAAATCTAATCATATAATTTGTCAAAAGATCTAAATGGTTGTTGGCAAATTGGTCCAGTTTGTCTTATCATTTTTTGTGATTTATCTTTGTTCATGTTACTATGCACCTCAAGGATTTCCTAAAAGGATTTAGAGGAGCTATGATGGATCATGACTATTGTGTGGTCTCACAACATGCCCCATTTTTCTCTTTAGAAAAATGTGGACCCCTTTTTTTCTACTATTTTTCTTTCCCTTCCCTTTTCTTTTGCTTGCTTCAGTGTGTTGCTTCTAGAGGAAATAATAAAATAATTGGTTTTGATCCACCTTTCCTGACCCCACTTAAGTTCTTTCTTTCCCTAACTTCAAATGTTTAAAATCCCTTCCTTAGTCACATCAAATTATCAGAATCCTAAGTCCTGGGAGTTGATGTTGTTGCTTTAAGGATTTTGTATCTTTGGCAATTTTCTCTTTTTGCTTGGCCAATAGTTGTGCCTGATAAGTCGTCACCCAAACAAAATTGTCCCGATGTGTGTATTTCCCCTCTTGGCTAGTAAGCCTGGTAGTGAGTTTTCTTTTCTTTGGAACTGAAGACTGAAATTTTTCTTACAAATATGTTCTTCAACCAATTTGGTCTCATTTGCACCTAGTCTCGGGACTCCCTTTACACTTGGTTCTCATGAACCCAGTGGGTAAAATTCCTGGTTCTCGGTAATATTTTCAAGGTCCAACATCAAATGATTCAAACCTCGCTTGATTGTGAATTAGTAATTATCTAAGGAAGGAATTGCTCCTAAATCCTTTGCCTCATAAGAATTTAAGTGACAAATGTAAGTGTGCCATGTAAGCTTCCTCCACTATTTTCTTCTATAATGGTGGGCCTTGCATAGAAACCAAGGAGATCTTGATTTGAACCCTAATTTTCCCTAATTACACCTTTATTTAGGGTAATTAATGCAACACAAAAGTGAAATTAATGAAGGTGATGAATTATACACATACTTGGTACCACCTCATGCATGCAGTTTCTTTCATAACACACTACCTTGTGCTAGACTACTCACCTATAAAGCCATTAAAGAATTAAAACCAAGATTGTGGCACACAAAGAAAGGTAATTCTTGAGAACCTAAACAACATAGCTACCAAGGGTTTTCGAGGTCGCATTTAGAAAATTGTATTATCATCAAACCCAAGTATGCTTTGAATAACTAAAATTTTGTTAATTCTTCTATGCATGCATAGCTTGGCATAAATGGCATTACCCCTAGTTTGGTAATTGAAATGTTTATTATTTTGGATGTGTATGTAATCTCATTGTAGACTGTAAGTATTATGAATTATTGAAATGGATGGTTAGATTAACCCTAACTTGCACACAAGGTACATATTTTCTAATAATGCATGAAACCTAAGAAAATATGAGTACTTCTAGAAGGAGGCCTATAGATGAGGAATTTGAGTCCCCTACTTGACAGGTCATATCAATCGGTGGGATAATTATAGAAACTCATCCAAGATGGTTTATTGACATTGAATTCATCATAAGGATTTGATAAGAGAATGCCTCTCACCATGCAAAAAACATTGTTACAAGTGGACTCCATTTGGTAGGAGGGTTTCCACCAGCAATAGAAGCCCCTAAACTAGTAATGGAATGTATGAATTTGTATAACCCAAACAAGAGGGTCATTGAGAAATAAGGGAGAGTCTATGTAGGACTCTCTGTAAAAGGGATTGTATACACATTTAGGCTCCCCAAATTTATCCAGATGAATCCATTGGATGTGAAAGTATTAAATACATGACATACTTGAGTGTAAAAGAGAAAAACAAGAGATTTATGAATGCAACATGCTTCCAGGAGGAGATTACCATGAAAATGAGACAAATCTCGAGGTATTTGTTTATTCAGGTAGTCTAATACATCATAACCCTATTAAGCAAGATAGTTGGACTTAAAGATGCTAGAAAATTTGAACCATGGATGTTTTGGCTTATAGTGAAAATAAAGTAAGGCCCTATGCAAATTCACTCGGGGAGTTTCATCAGCAACAGGCTAAATGAAAATTTAATTAAATTCTCAAACACCCTATGGTTTTCTATGTCTTCTTATGTTGTTTATTATTGTTCCCTAAGGGAAAATATTCAAGGATTGAATAAAGTTGGTACCCTAGACAAAGAACTAGTGAATAATTTTATTTATGCTCAAGTACCCTAGATCACAATTCACCAGTACCAAGAGCATTATTGGAGGGTTAATTGTGTGTTTTCTATGATGCTGGTAAGAATAATGGAAGGAGACAAACCCAAAATATTGTCCTTGGAAGCATAGAGTGTTATCTAGTCAGTTGGGGGTTGGTACATTCAATTTCCTACTTTCACCTACATCAAGGTGTAAGGATTCAAAGGATACCCCTTCATGCTACCCAAGCATCCAAAATATAAGATATTGTTACTAGAATTGGTGAGACAAATGCACCCTTCTCATTCCCTTTTCTCATAAGCACTCAAGAAATGTTCTATAAAATTACTCATCACCATCAGGAATTACAAATGTGATATGGCCAAAAATGTTGATATGTGTGAGGAAGAGTTGAAGTTTTACAAGTTGGAGTTATTTACACTCAAATGGAAGAATTGCAATATGAAGGGAAACCTTTCAAAACAAATAGGTAGTAAATATGATCATATTTATGATTTAGAATATTTTTGGCATAATTGTGATGATGAGCATGAGGTAAGACATCGATCATATTAGAGGTTTCCCTTACAAGCAGCAAGGTTTCTTGGACTTAACGATATTCCAGAGCAGTTGGATACAAATGAAAAAAAAGTATTGAATGTAATTTATGATGAAGAAAAGCTTTTTGATGAACCTATCCTAGTCCCAAATTATACTACGAAGGAAATAGTAACCCTTAAGAATATTTCTAAATAGGTGTTGACATACACTCAACACTAGATTCATGGTTATAGTAAAGAATTAAAGGAAGCTAGGGTAAATGTGATATACCTGTCTTATGTGAAGAGAAAGAAATAGTTAGAAGGTGAATCAAGGTATGTTGAGACTGATAAAAAGAAAAAAAAGTTGGAAAGGTAGAGGAAGCTAAACAAGGTGAGGAAATAATTCTTAAAACTGTAAGCTAAAGAATTCTGGTGATGCTAGCTATCTAATGTAAAGAGATTGTGGCTAGTCAGACCAATGTGACAGTGAAGCCTAACGTGGAATTTTCTTCCACAATAAAGCAAAGATCTCATCTTATGACTGATTAAGAGGTGAGAATGAAGACGGATACACTTTCTAACACAAAGTTTGCATCCTAGAAGGTTGTAGATATATTTACCTCTCCACTTGTAGTTAATATGATAGAAATGAAATAGGCACTAGGAAGGACTCCTATAATTCAAGAGGAAAGTCCTGAGCCAAATGAAGAAAAAGTTAGAAAATAGTGGGAGAATCTGACTTCCATGATGAAACAATTTGAAGAAAAATTATCTAAAGAAAATCCCCAAGTACCGCCAATAGTGGAAGAAGTGCCAACATAGGGTCAAATCCTATGGATAAAGAAGAAGAAGACATTATAAGAGGATCATTCACCCCAAAGGAGAGAGACCTTAAGAATATTTAAGAAATAGGAAAGAGGGATACTATAAGTTCGATTCCCATTGATATTATTAGTAAGGAAGATACAATTGATTATCAGCTTCCATAAGGAATATATAAATATGATGTTGAACAATCGCAAACTTCTGAGAAATCGAGAGAAGGATGAGATAAAAGTGAATATAGAGCCCTCACAAAGTTTTGGTGGTGAATTAAGAAAAGAGGAGAATCCTGATGTTTCAAAATAGAAGGAAAATGATGCCCCAAGAACCGATGTTGGACACATGGCAGTATAGGAAAATATAAGTCTCGAAAAGGAAAAGATAGTAATGAATCAAGATAATCTAAAATTTGTGCCAATGAGGATAGAAAATTCTCAAGTTCAAGGTGGTGTGATAGGTAATGTTGATAGTACAAGAGGAGAAGTTCTTGAACATGCAAATCATCAGGAATAAAGAAATATTGAAGAGATAGAGCAAAAAGAAGAAGCACCTAATTGGTTAGTCAAGAAAGTAGCTCTACCATTGGAGGTGGAACTGGTACCTCTAGATCTCAGAAGTTTGATACAAGAAGTAGAGACCCCTAAACCTAGACTTAGAGAAAAGATAAGACATGCTATGAAGATGAATGCAAATGGAGGGAGAACTCTCCAAATATACTCTGATGGGAGATAAGGGAAAGTGTGAAATAACACCTTGGTATTATAGGGTAACAACAATTAATGTTAAAAATTCATCATGGGGACAAGAATTGGAAGAAATGAAAGTGAATTTAGAGACAACTATCACTAGGGTATAGATGAGTAAATAGAAGAAAAGAGAGCTAAAGGAGAAGATTTCCTACTTGGAAGGTTTTATCAAGTCACTAACCCAATTTGATCAAACATGGCCTGAATTACCCTAAAATATGGTACTTATATCTAAGGAGTAGGTAGATGCTATCACAACGCTATGCCACAAGTTAAGTGTATTCAAAGAATGGATGGAGTGCCTGGTGAGGCAAGGAGAAGAGTTAATTAAAGATTCAATTGGGAAACATAAGGAGGTATACCATTGGTTTGACAAGTCTAAAAGACTGGAAGGAGAATGTCAAATTCACCAACAAACTGATGTAGAAAGGTGAAAGCTAAAATCTCTTATTCAGAAAGATGTCCGAGAATTGGTGAATGAAAGGATAACCAAGGAACAATAAATTTCAATATTTCAAAAGTGGAGAAAACAAGTGAATTGGGAGAGTGACACTTTTCTACAATGTTTAGAAGGATTTGAAAAGGTCACTAAGAGATGTAAGAAGCTGATTGATAGAGATGAAAGTTTTATTGAAATGTTAGCACAACAAAGTTGTGATCCTCAAAATTTAGGATAAGGAGATTAAGAGGTGAAAGCTTTCAAGGAATGGATTGAAAGGGTAAAGAAGGATCATGTTCGCTCATAAAGCTAGGAGGTTATAGATGAAATTATAAAGTGCATAAATGTTATGGTTAAGTATGAAGGAGAAGTGATATAGAGGAAATAAAACATCATTCAAATACTAGAAGACTATGCTAGGCTTAATTACAATTGGAAAGTGATTCAAGGAGTTTCAAAGGAACGTATGCATCAGGTGTTGATCACTTTCAAGGAATATCAATAGGGGAAAGGTGAAGATGAGTCTTCAGACACAAACTTCAATGAGGAGGAATAGATAGCCAGATGCCAAAAATTTTGTGTTTTGATGTAGTTTTGAAGTGAATTTTGTGGGTTTGTTCCCAAACCCGGTGAAGGTGGCTAGTCCCATAGATTTTGAAGAAGTACCGATAATCTTGTTTTCATGCAAGGTACTTGTGAACCAAAATCTGAAGTTGAAGATTGTTGTTGATGAAGAAGAAAAAGTTTTGACTTTTCCTAGAATATTTTGATGATAATTGTCACCTACCATGTGCTACATTTTTTTTTCTTATTCTCTTTGATGGACTAAGTTTAAACTCCTTAGGGCCTTCTTTCTATAAAAGGCCATTAATTTATTTATTTTTGTTTTAAGTTCAAAATTTGTGGATGTCGAAGAACCAATTTTTTTTCAAGTTTTATTCTTTTTTCCTAATTTTTATTCCATTTCAGATTAAAAACTTGAATGTTTCATTAGAAGTTAATAAATATCAAATCGAATTTCAAAGATATTTCTTGATCTGAAATCTTATGTAGTTGATTATTTGTCCCTATCAGAAAATATTGTGTGTTGCATCATTTAAGGGTGCATATTGGCACTATCTAGTGGTAAATAATCACCCTTAATTTTAGAATCTCGCATCATTTTGTGCCTAGATGTGAAGTAATCTGGTGACATATGGAATGGTTTTCTCTGGTTTGGTTATTTCTTGAGGAATGCATGGATAATACATGGGAGAAATTTTACTTTTAGTAAATTTTTATGCTTTTTTTAGAATAGATGTTTTAAATTTCAAAAAATATTCCAAAAAAGTAATGAATGCATGGATTTTTAATTACGAATCTTTTGATTCCATGAAACTTTTGAATGCTTAAAGCTAAATCTACTTGGATAAATGCAAGTTATTTGAATTTCATGAAATATTGTTATAAATTTATTGATTTCATGAAGTTGTTGAATGATCAGATTGAGATTATTTTCATATCTTTATGATACCTTCTGATACCTTAAGGACTGTTTACCCCTCATTTGTAACATCATTATCATGAAAAACCTTGAGTGAATCTAGTGTATCAAGACCTAACATAAAATATCCTTGGGATTCAACTCAGTTAGCCTTTGATTTAGGTTTTCCTGATGCAATCTTTCAAGAAAGATAGGTTCTTGTAGTGTGTTTGTGAGAATTTTATTTGTTTGTTGGTGTTCAACTAACATTTGCATCAACATGATTGGCACTAGAAGGATGACATCCCTTTAGTTTTGATAGGAAGTAAGATAGTGTCTTGAAGAGACACTAGGTCTTGGTCTAGTGATCCTCATTTGACATTAGTCAAACATAGTGGTCGTACATCATCTAGGCCCCAAGGGTTGAGAATCACAAGCACTATACTGCAAAATTTGATGATTTTTATACCACCCCACCCATAGTGATGGATTTCTTTAATGTAGAGTCATCGATTCAATTTTCTATGTACAACGATCTTCCAAAGAATCTAGACAAATTGTGTCCTAAGTATTATCTTCACAAAGATGCAAAATAATATATCAATATCTTTAAGGATATGTGTTTTAGAGCAAGGATACAACATGAAGATGTTGTATGCAGGTTGTTCCCTTAAACATTAAGTTGTGAATTTTACCAGTGGTACATCAACTTTCCCTGCAATTTTGTTCGAACATGGCAACAAATGGAGAGTAAATGTTTAGCTAGGTTTAGAACACCAGTTGATCTTGCCCTGCTGCACCATCAATTTTCTCAAATTAAAAGGTTCGATGTTGAAACTATAACTGCTTTTAATGATAGGTTTCAAAAGGCTTATACCAGGTTGCAAACACCATATGTAGTGGTTAATTTGTATACCATTGTAATTTATTGCATGGCAGTAGATCCTTTGATTGTGATGTTTGTGAAATGAAAGGAAAATCCCCCTACTACTCTTATTGAAGCCTATATTGAAGCCATAAGTGTAAATCTAGAAATGAAACACCTCAAAAGTGGATTATCTATAAATGGCATAAATGGTATAAATGGATTGAATAAATATCCCATATCGATAGTGGACAGAGTTCCATTAAACCATCCAATGGCTCCTAATCCTTTTCCATCAGTGGTCCAGAATGGGAAATTGCCTCAAAATAGTTTCTTCCAACCAAGAAATAGTCAAGCTTTAGCCCCACATCCTGGTCTAGCTATCACAAAGTTGCATCCTAATGGAAATTCTTTCTTCTCACAGACTCAATAAATTCAAAAGGTCAAGATTAAAAAAGATAAAGAATATATTAAGGAAATCATATCTCAACTTAAAACTTTAACCATAGAGGTTATGCATTTAAGAAGTCAAATTTTTTATTCTCAGAGTAATAATCAAAATTTCTAAGGTCAAACATACAATGCCCCTAGACCACCTAGACCTTGGAACACAGCCAAAATAATGGAGAAATATCCACACCTTTAGATAATCCTAATCCCTATGATGATAGGTCTACATCAAAGGTAAATCTAGCTAACCTTTCCATGAACAATTGGTGTTGAATCCATAATACAATTACTCATTCAAAAGTGGATTTTCCATAGTTTAAGAATGTGTTAGATATCTTTTTGGCCACTATGCATTATAAAAATTAGTGTGACTCCCACCCACCCCAAGGGAATTAGTTAGTTCTGGTTGGATATGAATCTGCTTTAGTTCTTGAAACTTACGAGTGTCTTGAGTCACCCACTATTGCCATGAGTCATACTTATGAACAAGAAGGAGACAATTAAACCATGACTTTAGAAACCTATATGTTTCCTTATCAAGATGAAAATGAACCTCAAGACGAACCTATTGAAATTCATGTTTTCCAATAATATCCAAAAGGACATAGCTACAACCTAAGAAGTAATACAAATGGTGGAAGTAGATTCAAATGTCCTTTGACCATGTCAATTCTTCCTAACAACTTTAGCACTCCACCTGATGATAAATCCACTAACACTCCAGGGTTACCTAAGGTAACCTCCCAATATAACTTGTTGAATATTTCATGAAGTGGAAATACAAAACCCACTAATCAAAATAATTTGACTAATTATTTGGCAAAAGAAATAAAAAAGGTAAAAATCAACCTCTCTTTATCAAAATTGCTCAAAATTCATATGATTAGGAAATCTTTCTTCAATACCTTAGAATATTTTCCTAAAGAAAGAATACTCATTAAAGAAATACAAGCAAAGGATAACTCTATTAAAGAAAATGACAAAAACATAGTTCCTATGACAGACGCATAAGTAGCCTTTTATAAGGGAAAGATAGAATCCCTACCATTTTTTCTAACACTAAGAATATTTGGTAAAAATCTCCATTACTGCTTGATAGATTATGGATCATCTATCAATGTGATGCCTTTTTCCATATGTCAAACTCTAGGTTTAACCTCGGTGAATTCCATAAAGAAAGTTACTCAACTCGACAAAATTGAGGTAAACGTAGTCAGGAAGTTAACCAAAATTCATATGCAATTAACATCAGGTCCTGGAATTCAGGATTATATTGATATCTAGGTGGTTGAGATACTGGATACTTATGGGATGATATTCAGTAGAGACTAGTCAAAGACTTTGAATGTATATATGGCCACAAATTTCTCACATATGTGGTTACCATGGAAAGGAGTCCCTAATTAGATTAGGATCAAGAGAGAGTCATGCATGAAACACATGATCACCAATTATAATCAGAAAAATGAAGTTCTATACATAGATGTAGAACCAGGAGTATATGGAATTAGAAGTTTCAAAGTTAAATTAGAGGAATTTTCCATGTGTAATGTTGAGAAGCATAACCAAATAAATCTTGGGACAAATATGTTAGTCGAATCAGATTATGATTCTTCTAGAGGAGAAGACAACCATTTAGATAAATTTCATCAAAACATTACTAAAGAGGCTTGAAAGAGTGGGAAAACTAAAGATTCACTAAAATTTTTGTTGTTGCAAGGTTGGTGTAGGTTACATAACTCTGCACATTTAGAAGAAAGTTGCATGATGTGCTTAGAGATCATTCATAGAATTGAAAGTCGACATTGTTAAGAAAATAAAAATCTTAACAGGTCTAGGATTGAAGCACTTAAAGATAAAACACATGCAAGATAGATTGAAAATATCAATTTGTCATCTCTTATGAATGCTAAGTTCAAATCTGTCGAGGATCAAACTTGGACCCTTAGGTTTGATGGGTCAAAATTGAAACAAGGAAATGGAGTTGGGGTTGAGCTCATTAGTCCCCAAGGTAAGTCTTTTCTTGTTGCCTATAGATTACAATTTCAATGTACTAACAATGTGGTAGAGTATGAGGCTCTCATCCATGATTTGATGCTTGCAATCAAGAAGAAAGTTAAGATTCTTAAGGTTTTTGATGACTTAAAACTAGTGGTCAAGAAAGTTCAAAAATAATATAGTTATCATTATAAGCACTTGTCTAGTTATTGGCATCAAGTGTGGGAACTAATAAAATATTTTGATGCCTTTAACATTGCTCAAATCCCATGAAGATTCACTCAGAGAGAAAATGCTCTAGCTACTAATGCTAGAGCTCTAGAACCATTAGATGCTTGCAATTTGAGAAGGTTTACTATTGAGCTGGTGCAATTACCCTTGGCTCCTGATAATGTTACTAATTTTTAGGTGTTTGAAGATGATCATCATATGCTGGAGTTTATCACTAATACCGGTATCTTTGAGGCACAGATAATTGAAGAAATAGATCACCCAGATTGAAAAATTTAAGATGAAGAATTAGCTCAAGTGAAGGATAATAATATTTTGAAAGGAATAATTGATCTAGAGAGATTATTTGATATGGATCAGATAGTCCGAAAAAAGGATTTTCCTAAAACCAATAGAGGAAAGTCTAAATTATAAATTCTGAATACTGAAGAAGATCTGAAGAATGTGTTTATAGGGAAGGTATGTACTAAGGAAGAACGAAGAAAGATTTCCCAAGAACTCTGAGAATTTTGGAAAGTTATAGCATGGACATACAAAGATCTAAAGACTTATGACACTTCTATTATCACTCATACAATTTTGTTAAAGCCTGATGCAAAACCTTTTCGACAAAAAAATGACCTATAAATGCACTTCTAGAATATTTGATTCAAAAGGAACAACAAACGCTCCTCTTATCCTAGATAATTTTTCCCATCAGACATTCTACGTAGGTGGAAAATTTAGTGTCGGTCGGAAAGAAGAATGGAGATATATGGTTGGGTGTGGATTTCTAAAATCTTAATAAGGCATTTGAAAAAGATAATTATCCCCTACCTTCATTAGACTAAGTGCTACAAATTGTTAATGGTTAGCATATGATTTCCTTCTTGGATATATTCTTTGGGTATAGCCAAGTAATGGTCGTGAAGGAGGATCGAATGAAGAGCGATTTCACTACAAAATGGGGAACTTTCACTTACATAAGGATGCCATTTTTATTAATAAATGTCAAGTCACATTCCAAAGAGCTATGGATTATGCCTTATGAGATCTAGTAGGTAAGTGCATTATTATATACATGGACAACCTCACAGTATTTTCTAATAATAGAGGAGATCATGTTCATGATCTCAGAGCAATATTACAAAAGTGTGAAACTTATGGAGTTTCATTGAATCCTAAGAAATGCATTTTCAAGGTAACTAAAGGAAATTTGCTAGGATATATTATTTTTGAAAGAGGTATTTCAATAGAACCAGATAGAGTAAGTGACTTACTCAAGTTATAGCCCCAGGAAGTAAGAAATAATTAAAGTCATACTTTGACAAGATCAATTTCATCTGGAAGTTTATCATCGGGTTCGCTGAGATAGTGAAACCACTCAATGATATGTTGAAGAAAGATTCCAAGATCGAGTGGACAAGTGAGACTAAGCTCACCTTTAAAAATATGAAATTTGTGATTGTTGAAGCACTGATGTTGATAAGTTCAGACTACACTAAGTCATTTTATATTTATTCTTTTGCTTCGAGTCATACATATGCAACAACATTGACACAAAGGGGTGAGAATAAAAAGGAAAATCCAATTTCTTTCATGAGTGCTCCCTTTAAAGAGGCGAAGATAAGATACATGGATATTGAAAAACAAGATTTTTCTTTGGTTAAGGCAGGAAGAAAAATTAGATATATTCTCAGAAGTATACTCAAGGCTATTGTACCTAATGCCACAATAAAGATGTTACCAATGCAATTTGAGCTCAGAGAAAAAAGAGCCAAATAGATTATGATTCTACAAGAATTTGATTTAGAGATTATACCCATGAATTTGGTTTGTGAGCAAGCCTTAGTTAAATCCATTGTTGAGATTGATCCACAAGTATCTAGCCAATAACATACTCTGGATGTAGAAGACCAAGACGATTGGTATTCTGCTATATGGTACTATCTAGTTAGCAAAAATTTCCCTTACCATATCTAAAGAAATCAAAGAAGATCCTTGTGGAACCTTCAAATTTTGCAAATTTGAAGTGCCCATATTGGAAACTTTTCCTCTGCACTCTCAGAAGTGCCCTTGAAAAATCTGCCCAATTGACCTACTTTAGAAGGTCATAATTTGGAGCCAGTTTATTTTCGTGCAAAACCCCTTAGTGGACACACTCATGTGATATATGTGAACATGCATATCAATTTCCAAGCCCCTGTGATGAGTTTTTATAGTGTTTTGAAAAGAAAAGCTAAAGGATTCTAGCACTGTTTTGTTGTTTCAGATAATTTGGATAAAAGGAGGAATGAATATGTGCAAAGTTTGTTGTCCTCAATTGTGGGTAAACATGCTGATGAAATCAGAAATTGTATGAATGCAAATGATCAAATGTTTTCAGTTTTAAACATAGCCAAATTCAAACTTGAGAAGGAAGAAGTTAAGTGTGATGCAATGTCTACCATTGATGTTCATGACAATGAAAATGTTTGTGTCTATCCTGAAGAGGATGTAAATGACAAACTCAATGATGACACCTTGTCTAATGATGAAATGTATAAAGATGTATATTGTTGTCATGATAGCCCAGAAGTAAGAAAAAATGAACAAGTGGACAACCTATTTTTTGTGACAGATTGTAACCATGCTTTGAAAAGGTTGTTAGCAATTCAATCTTTTATGATTGGGGAAATCCAGTATAAGATTGGTCCATCGAGTTTTCAAATTTTGATGATGGTGACACCATGATATATCATGATTTGCAATTTGATAATGCATACAATTCTAGTGAAGGTCGAGGAGAGGAAGTGGTTGAAAGAATGGATTAGAACAATGGTCTATTAAGCACTGAATAAATTTCAAATCTATTGACCATTGAATATCAGAAGTGTACACAAATGAATAATCCTTAGTTGTTGTGTGCTACCGATGTTAATTTTGATAGTGATGATAATATTCACTATGCAAGGTATGATGCATGTATTTTTTATTCTCCTTCCAATTATGAACCAGTTGGTCAACATGATGATAATGTGGATGAAGACAAGCAAACATTTGATTGTAATGATGCATCGTATGATGAGTATGAAATTATGGATACTGATACAAGTTCAGAAATTTGTTTTGATGAATTAGAAACAAAAGATGACCATGAGGTTTGTGTATCCAATAAGCCAATTCTTGAGAATCTTAATGCAAATTTGGACAAGTGTTCATTTGCTAACTTAGATGAGCCTAGTCACGAGTCTTTTCATGTGGATATGGACGTTGATTTCAAACTTGAGATGTTTAAGATATTGATATGTTATGTTCAGAGGATAACAAAGTAAGGATGATGATAAGTTAGAAATCCTTGATGATTCTCTACATCAGCATGATGGAGGATAGTTATAGAGTGTGCCAATGCATGAGTGTATCTCTTTACATACACTCAGAGATAGTTTGCATGATGTGAAAGGTCTTGTGGTAAGTTCTTGTGATAATTTCACATTTGATATGCACACTAGTAATCAAATTGAGCTTAATAGTACCAACCATGTGTCAGAATGTGAGTACTATTTTTGTCAGTTGGAAGAAGTTTTCATAAAGTGTGACAATGTGCAAAACATTGAAGAATGTTGTTTTCAGCTTGAGAGTGATTTACATGGTGAACATGATAAGTTGTTGCCACATGATAGTCAATATTTTAAGAGTATGCAGGTAAAATCACAAAGAGTATTTTATAAAGGAAACAACCAACACTCATCCAACTTTTAAACTTGAATCACTAAAAAGTGGCATATATGTTTTGAATTTTGAAATGATGTAAACTAGTAAAATATGTATTTTTTAGCATATTTTATGTTTATATTTTTTTTAAACAAATTAAAAATTTATTTTAAACTAATTTTTAATAAATTAAAACTATAATTTAGTTGCTGAAAAAATGAAGTTGCATGAGACGTGAAAATTTTTATAGTAATTTTTTTTTCTTTCAAATTTTTTGTGTGTATTTATAACTTGAAACTTTAGTGCATGGATTTATTTTTTTCCAATTTTAATAAATATATATTTTTAAATAAATATTAAAATGTGCATGAATAAAAAAAAAACTATTTCCATTGGACGTCAACTTTCATATTAAATATTTATCTAAATTGGAAAAAAAATATACCATCTTGAAATATATTCTTTTATCTAGTGCATCATATTTTTTTCAATTGTTTTTAATAATTTTTAGTATTTTTCTTTGGCATGTTAATCAGCCTAATTTTTTTGCTAATAACCTACTTTTAGTAAAAATAAAAAATAAAATATAAATAATAATTAAACTATTAAAATAAATATATTTTTGAAAACTACACTTATGGATCTACAAAAAGGTATTTTTATATTTTAAAAAAAATGTTATTTACATTAGTAGGAATTATTGAAACTTTAAGTTTTTCAAATAATTTTATTTTTTGGTAAATTGGACTCAAAGTGGTGCTCCATATATTTTTAGCCAACAATTTTAGTTGAAAAAGTTGTGGAAGTATCTAACTTAGCTAGAATGAATCTTACTAGATCATATGTTTGACTAAAATTGATTTTTAGTTAGAAATACTTAAATTAAGTTGTGTTGATAAGTTGGTTGAAAGTGTGACACAACTTTGTGCTTTCACCCATGTCTGATCTTTAGATGCACAATAATTGTGAATATATTGATAATATTGTATGTGATGGACTGTTGGGAGATGCCAACATGTTTAATCAAGAAAATTGCAGTGATATTTTTAGATTGGCTTCAATGAAATGTGATAAGACCTTGTCTCCATTTGGTCTTGATCACTATCTTCAAATGTTGTCACTTGATGCAAAATAAAAAAAATGAAGAGATTGGTAGTGATGTGGCATATGCATTTTGGTTGCCATATGACAATGGAGTCAAACAAAGAGAAAGTTTCCACTTATTCAATGTGATGCACTCAAGGTAGGAGGGTCCAATGGAGGATTGTCCAACCTTGCATCTTGATCCACTAACTCCATGATCTTAATATACATGCAACGAAAGCTAATAGCTAATCAACAGAAAGATAAAAGGTAGTTACAAACACATGTCACTAGATATATCCTGGGAAAACCCTAATAGGGAGAAACCTTGCCTTCAAAGCTCATTCCTCTTTATATTATAATTTCAAAAACATATTGCATATGCCACTCAGGCTTTACATGTGCTAGGTCATGGCCTAGATGATTACAAAAAATTCATACAATAACATTCTTCAATTGAATCCTATTTGACAATTCTTTTGCTCTGTGATTCTTCTAGATCAAAACACTTCGTTACCATGCTTCATAACTTCATACTATCGATCACACTTCCATTGATGCCTTGCAATAATCCTCTATCTTCCATTTATATCCTCCACAAGCCTTCTAATCATTATCGAGTTGGCCCAATTTCAATGACTAGAAGGTAACATGCAAACTCAAATAGGTCGGCCCCAAACATAAGGCATGCTTGTACAAATATATAGACTTCATGCGATTCTCACAGAAGGTCATCCAGGTCCTAAACTTCCTTGAACAATGTTCCTTCTCGCTCCACAACCTTCAACATGAAAATTCGGTACAAGGTTCTCCCTCTGGTACTCTGCAATTGAATGTTTTACTATCGCAACTGATTTGAATCTTCTAGATGCTCCTGCATCAGACTCTCAGGGTTATTTGAAAAGTGAGCCTCCTAACTTGGTCTGTATTGTGCCAAGTTCAATGCTATCTCTTTGAATTAGTTTGGTGATCTGTCCAGAGGTACTTGCAACTGCCTCAGGGTTAGCGATCTATTCAACTCCACCTTGCAAAACTACCTCAAGTTCTTCTAAATTTAGCAATCTAATTGCAAGCCTTGTATTGCCTCACTGGTCGACGGTCTGAGCAATCCCACCCCGCAAGTTGCCTCAAGTTCTTCATCATGTCATGGTCTAGGTTTGGCAATCTACTTGCAAGCCTTGCACTACCTTACTGGTCGGTGGTCTGAGCAAGCGTTCTCCACAAGTTTCCTTAGGATCATTGTCTTTCTCTGTCCCTTCATTCACATTTACTTCACTTCATTACATAAACTTTCTCCTTAAGATCAATGCTTCACCTTCTTTTGGTTCCTCTATTATATCTCATGAATCAAAAGGTTCCTCTTCCTCTGCATAAACTATCTCTGCATCCTTTTCCTCTGGTTCCTCTATCAAACTCAGTAACTAATTAGGCTCTTCTTCTACATAAGATATTTCTACATCATTTACTGCTTCCCCTCTATTAGTTTCTCTGGTAGTAGGTTCTTGATGAATTTTAATGCTTGATTCTTTTCTCCTCCAAACTTGAAAATAGGTTCCTCCTCTAGAAAATCATCTTCCACTCCTTTGGTATCCTTCACTGTGATAGATATTATGACTCTAGTACCTCTCCCTTTGTAGTTTGCATAACTGTCCTTGTTCTGCTCTGCATAAGGTCTCCTTCCTCTATATCCTAATCCATCTTTTCAAGAACATTAACAGTAGTATGAATTCTCCTTGGTGGCATCTCTTTCTAGGATCTGATACAACTGCCTCAAGTCGGCGATCTAGCTATAGGTTTACAATTGCCTCACTATCGGTGATCGGTTGAAAAACACAAATAGGTTGCCTCAAATCGGTGATCTATCCACAAAGATCTTACAAAATGTCTTCGCTCAACTTTTCTCTTCTCTCCCAAAGTTTGTAAACTCACTCTGATACCCATTGATGCAGTCAAGGTATGAGGGTCCAATGGAGGATTGTCCAACCTTGCAACCTAATCCACCAACTCCATGATCTTAACAAGCATGCAATGAAAGGTAATAGCTAATAAAAAAAAAGATAAAAGATAGTTACGAACACATGTCAGCAAATATATCCTAGGAAAACCTTAATAGAGAAAAACCTAGCCTTCAAAGCTCATTCCTCATTATATTATAATTTCAAAACCATATTACATATGCCACTCGGGCTTTACAGGTGCTAGGTCGTAGCCCAGATGATTACAAACAATTCATAAATTAACATTCTTCCATTGACTTCTTCTATTTCACAATTCTTCTACTCTGTGATTCTTCCAGATCAAAACACTTTGTTACCATGCTTCATAACTTCATATAATCAATCACACTTCCATTGATGCCTTGCAACAGTCCTCTATCTTCAATTTATATCCTCCACAAGCCTTCTAATCATTATTGAGTTGACCCAACACAACGGCTAGAAGGTAATGTGCAAACTCAAATAGGTCGGCCCCAAACATAAGGCATGGTTCCACAAATACATAGAATTTTGTGTGGTTATCACAAAAGGTTGGCCAGGTCCTAAACTTCCTTAAACAATGTTCCTTCTTTCTCCACAACCTTCAACATGCAAATCTGATACAACGTGCTCCCTCTGGTACTCTGCAACTGAATTTTTTACTGTCACAACTGATTTGAATCTTTCGGATGCTCCTACATCACAATGGCAGCTTGATACTAGTTTTTTGCAGAAATGCAGTCACTCGTGTTATTGTGGTGTGATAGAAAAAATCATGGCTTGAGAGAGATCAAATCTTTTAATAGATTAGTGTTTGAAAGAGGTAAGAATTGACTCTCCTTTTTTGTTTGGTGGCCTGGGGTCATCAAACGATGTGGAAAAAAGGAGGTTCAATAAAGGAGTAGTTCAGAGCACCCAATGGACTCAGCATTTGGTCTACTCCCCAAAGATCTAGATTCTTGCTATGCCCATAGGCTGCATACATCCCCAATCAGAGCCACTGGTGGCACCTTAAAATTTTGAAGTGCCCATATTGGAAATTTTCCCTTTGCACTCTCAAAAGTGCCCTTGAAAAATCTACCCAAGTGACCTACTTTGGAAGGTCATAATTCAAAGCCAGTTGATTTTTGTGCAAAACCCCTTGGTGGAAACACTCATGTGACATATGTGAACATGTATGTCAGTTTCCAAGCCCCTAAGATGAGTTTTGAAAATAAAATTTGGAGGGTTATGGCAGTGTTTTGCTGTTTTAGAACTTTCAATTCTATGAAATGGCCTCCCATTCAAGCTTATATTTCACAAATGGATGATTGTTATGAAAAAAAGATTGTTTCTCTCCATTCTCCCCACATTCATATACTCCTTTGTTCGATTTTAGAGCTTCATAATCTGATTTTCTATTTTTTCGAGATCAAAAGAAAATGGAGTTTGTTCTGATTTTACATCTGTATTTCTGGCAATGTTTCAAGGTGGTCAATTTGGACCCCTAATATGTCGCGAAGAATGATGATTGAAGGAAATCCCTTTTGCACACATACTTAGTGTATCTAAATGATATGTTTTTCCATTGGAATCCTCCCATGAGTTGGTTTGGTATTTTTTCAAGAAGGTGACCTTGTATGTCTTGATTGGTTGTGAACATGTACAATTGCAGAAAAGTCAAATTGAGCAACTTTTTCGATTAATATCTTGCATCTCAGGATATTTTTTCCCACCCTTTTTGTTGCACTAAATTTTTGGGTCAAATGTCTACATGTCTGCTCAGTTTTAGGCTCCCAGGATAAGTTATGATGGGTTATTTAATCCTTTTCCGATCGTGACAAGGCCAAAAATGGTATTCCAGAAAGTGTCAAATTTTGCAATTCTAATGACAACCCATTTCATTTTTTGGTCTCAAACCTATAAAACTCCATTTTAATCAAGAGATGTGGTCATTTGATACATTGTTTTAATACATTTTGGGTACGGTGAACACGTCCCAAGGGCCAATTTACAAAAGAGGTACCTGAATTTTGAGGGTTGGGAAAAATTTGAGGAAATGGGTTTTCTCTAAATAATTGATAATGTCCCTACAAAAAATTTTGTGACTTTAAGTGTCCTAGTTTTCCAACAGTGAGTTTTCTCCAAATGGGTCGTAGGTGTAATTAGAAGTCACATTTTTTATAATGTTTCAAATGTTCATATTTAAAATATTTTGAATATTTTAAATATTGTGTAAATATATAGAGGCATTTAGGGCAAACATAAAATACATCTTCAAGTGTTTTGGAGGACAAGCAAGTTTAATTATTGCTTCTGATTGGCTCAAACACGGCTTTCATGGATTTCAGAGTTGCACGGCAAATTCATCGCCCATGGCAAGTTTGAAATGCAAATGGAGAAAAATTTCGGCGATGCAATGTTTTCAGCCATAAATTTTTTATTTGGCAGATTCATTTAATGTTTATGGGAAAATTTTTCAAGGTACGACAAGTCTCCATTGCTTGTTGGGGGAAGGGAAGGCTTCTCCATTCCAATAAACAACCAGCCATGAGCGATGGACTTGTTTTCCATCGCTCATCGCCAATTGTTGTTTCCTTCTTTCTTTTGCTCCAACAATGCTCAATGTTTGTATAGATGGCTTGATATTTTCATTTGAAGGGATATTTTAATGGTGAGAAAAGGTATGTGAAGTTAAATTGAATGAAAATACATAAGTAAAGAAGATTTACATAGCCAGATAAATGAATAAAAGCCTTCACGATAAAAAAAAGCCTTGAGGAGAAGAGGATAATGGTATTCACGTCCAAAAGTTTGCAGCAGTAATTTCTCATGTTGTAATGGCTATTTTAGTGCTATTTTGAGCAAATTTGGCTCCCAACAATTGATAGTATTGACCCAACAAGTGTTTTCAATGCCTGGATATCATTTTCCACTGTATTTTGAGCATTTTTATTGCTTGTGAAGGAAAACCCACCTTGGTCTTGCAAATCCAAAAGTGTAGGAGATTTCAATCTTTGACTGAATCTTGTTAGTTGGCCAAATCCACCTTTGAGTCTAAGCATTAGAAAGTGGATATTCTATAGGACCCATTGGATCTGTTGATTTGGAGAACCAACAGAGCCCTAAAGATTAAATCCCAGAGTTACATGATTAAA
This sequence comes from Sequoiadendron giganteum, assembly GCA_007115665.2. Taxonomy (NCBI): domain Eukaryota; kingdom Viridiplantae; phylum Streptophyta; class Pinopsida; order Cupressales; family Cupressaceae; genus Sequoiadendron; species Sequoiadendron giganteum. Next base: position 96,057,726 of record CM021103.1, read on the forward strand.
GGAGGGGCTTTGTTCAAGAGAAATCATTAAGGAATTTATTTAATATGTTTAAATAATACAAAAGTGAATGAAGTGTTGTAGGAATCACATGATAAATATGGTACAACTCATGAAGCACCTATGGCTACTACACACCTCATCCTAAGAGCCGACTTTTACTAGCTGACTATTTTTTAGGATACCTATGAGCACATAATGTGATGTTACACATGTCAAACTGTTGCGGATAAAGGGAGATTTAATACTCAACCATTATAGTTGGTGACAGAGATGTGCCCTTTCTCATAATGGGGGTTAGACTTCATCAACATGATTAATTCTTCGTTATTCGCAGGTCACGGGTTTGTGCTAACTACCATCGATTATTGAACCCAATGGACTGAAGTGTGCCACAATAAGTAATGCACCTTAGAGGTGGTAATTAAATTCTTGGAGGAAAGTGTTATTACTAGGTTTGGAGTACCATATGCTTTGGTATGTGATAATGGCCCCACTTTTTCTTCATTGATTTTTTATAGTTGGGCATTCGAGTATGGTATAGCATTGAAATTATCATCTAACTATTACCCGCAGGGAAATGGATTAGCAGAATCATCAAACAAGAACCTGTTGGATTTAATTAGGAGATTAATTGAAAAGAATCCTTGGGAATGACATTCTCTATTGAAATTTTTCCTTTTGGTATATCACACTAGGATGAAATCCACATTGGTAAATTCTCCTTATCACTTATTCTATGGGATAGATCCTATATTGCCTATAAATTTGAAAATCCCTACTTGGAAATTTTTTCAAGAATATATTGGATTAGATGATCAAACTGAAGCTTAGTTGTTGCAACTGATGCACCTAGATGGAAAACATTCCAAAGCTATAGATCATTTCATTAGGCACCAATCTGTGGTAAAATGGTGGTTCAACAAAAGAGCTAGATTGAAACCTTTTAGAATATCCGATTTAGTCCTATATTGGGACAAAGCCCATGAGAGTAAGGGTGAACATCGTAAGTTTGACAAGTTATGGACTGGTCCTTACCAAGTATCGGAAATCTTAGGTGACAACACTTATAGGCTTAAAAATTTAATTCGAGAGGATGTTCCATTACTTGTCAATGGACAATACCTGAAGCATTACTTTCAAGCCTAGTGTTGGTTGCTTGTCATTGTTGTAAGTATGTAATAGTTTTTTTTTGTTTTTTTTAATGGGTTTTTTGTTGCTTTCTTTTGTTTTTGTTTTCTTTTCATGGTTTTTCATTACAGAGATATACAATAGTTAGCAATCTTTGAAGGTGGTCAAAATAATAGAACGTCAATTCTAGAAATATGATTCATTCTTTGACCAAAAATTGTCCTTTAATTATAGATTATTGGGGAATTATTCAAATCCATTTACTTTACTTCAAATAAATCATTTAGTTGATGTTGAGCTACAAACAACCATACCTAAATCATTCTACTGAATTTGGGATAACAATAATTTTCATTGAGTGAAAAATCTAAAGGTAACCTTTTCTACTGCTATAATTCTGAACCTAATAGCGGGATTCATTGCTTGGAAGTTCAATCAAAAGAGCTTACAAAGAAATATCAAATGAAAAAATGAAAAATGAATATCAAAGAAATATCAAAAGATAAAATTCAACTCTTAAGGCTATCCAAATATCTCTATTGGGGTTATGGATGCCTAATTGGTAGTAGAGCTTTGTGTTTGAAAAAAATATAGCGCTAACCTTTTTGAGGCTATGGATGCTTGACTGGGAGCAAGGCTCTATCCAAGGTTGGCTTAAAGGGAAATTACCAAATTATGTAGGTCAATGCAAATATCTACTATACTATAAATTTACTGTAGCAGAATAAATCAATTGCACACATGTGGACTCAGTAAAATTTAATCTTGTATGTTGGCTAAAGTGAAGATGGAATGCCAAAATAAGCGTCTGACTATTTATAATTTAAGGACTATATAAAGTTGAAGCATGGTTATCAGGTCTGAAATTGACTTTCTATTTTTTTGTTTGGTTTTTTTCGTTGCTAGTTGTTGTGTGGTCTCGCAACATGCCCCATTTTGCCCAGTAAGTCATCAACTAGACAAAATTGTCCCAGTTTGTGTGTTTCCCCTCTTTACTGGTAAGCCTGATAGTGGCTTTTCTTTTCTTTGGAACCAAAGACCAATTTTTTTGTTGTGAATATGTTCTTTAACCAATTTGGTCTCATTTGCACCTGGTCTTGGGTCTCCCTTTGCACCTAATTCTCATGAACCTGGTGTGTAAAAGTCCAATTCCTGGTAATCTTTTCAAGGTCTGATGTCAGATGATTCAAACCTTTCTTGATTGTGAATTGTTAAGTATCCAAGGAAGGAATTACTCCTAAAGCATTTTCCTCATAAGAATTTAAGTGACACATAAGTGTGCCATGTCAGCTTCTTTCACCATTTTCTTCTCTAATGGTGGTCCCTACACAAAAACCAAGGAATTCATTATTTGAACCCTAATCTACCATAATTGCACCTTTATTCTAGGTAATTAATGTATTGCAAAAGTGAAATTAATGAAGGTGGTTAATTATACACATACTTGGCACCACCTCGTGCAAGCAGTTGCTTTCGTAACACAATACATTGCACTAGACTACTCACATATAAGGACATTGAAAAATTAAAACAAAGATTGTGGTGTGCAAAGAAAGGTAAGCCTTGAGAAGCTAAAGAACACAACTACAAATGGTTTTCGAGGTCGCATTCAAAAAATGTATTATCATCAAAACTAGGTATGCTTCGAATAATTGAAATTATGTTAATTCTTCTATGCATGCATGGCTTAGGTTAAATGGCATTACCCTTGGTTTGGTAATTGAAATTTTGATTATTTTGGAAATGGATTAAACCTAATTGCATTATGTAATTTAAATGAATTATGGAAATGGATGGTTATATTTAACCCTAACTTCCACACAAGGCACATATCTACTAATAATGCAGGAAATGCAAGAAAATATGAGTACTTCTAGAAGGAAGATTATAGATGATGAATTTGAGTCCCTTGCTTCACAAGTCGTACCGATCAAAGGGAAAATTACAAACACTTATCTAGGGTGGTTTACTGACACTGAATTCATCAAAAGGATTCAACAAGAGAATTCCTCTCAGTGCACAAAGATCATTGTTGCAAGTGGGGTACATTTGGAAAGAGGGTTTTCGCCAGCAATGAAAGCCCCTAAACTAGTAGTGGAATGTATGAATTGATATGACCCAAATAGGAGGGTTGTTGAGAAATAAGTGAAAGTCTATGCAGACCTCTCAATAAAAGGGATTGTATACACATTTGGGCTCCCCAAATTTAGCCAGATGAATCCGTTGGATATGCAAGTCCTAGACACGACATACCTGAGTGTAGAAGATTAAAACATGAGATTTATGAATGCAACATGGTACCAGGAGGAGGTTACCAATAAATTGAGACAAATCCCAAGGTGTGTGTTTATTCAGGATGTCTAGGACATTATCACCCTATTAAGTAGGATAGGTGGACTCATATATGGCAGAAAATTTGAACCCTAGACGTTTGGGCTTATAGGAAAAATAATTGAAGGCCTTGTACAAATTCACTAGGGGAGTTTCATCAGCAATAGGTTGTGAAAATATAATGACATTTACAAAAATCCTATGGTTTTCTTTTTCTTCTTATGTTATTTATTCCTATGCCTTGAGGACAAATATTCAAGGATTGAACAAAGTTGGTACCCTGGGCAAAGAACCATGGAATAATAAAACCATGGAATAATTTGATTTGTGCTCATGTACTCTAGATAACAATCCACCAGTACCAGGACCATTATTGGAGGGTTAATGACATGTTTTCTATGAGGCTAGTAAGAATAATGGAAGGATAGAAATCCAAAATATTATTCTTGGAAGAACAGAGTGTTATCCGATTAGTTGGGGGTTGGTACAATCAATTTCCTACTTTCAGCTACATCCGGTTGCAAGGATTCAAAGGATACCCCTTCATGCTACCCAAGTATCTAATGGATAATATGTTGTTACTATAATTGGTGAGACAAATGCACCCTTCTCATGCCCTTTTCTCGCAAGCACGCAAGAAATGTTCCATCAAATTCCCCATCACATTGGGAATTACAAATGTGTTATGACTAAAAATGCTTATATTTGTGAGGAATAGTTGAAGATTTACAAGTTGGAGTTCTCTACACTCAAACAAAATAATTATGATTTTAAGGGAAACCTTGCCAAGAAAATAGGTAGTAAATATGCTCATGTTTATGATTTAGAAGATTTTTGGCATAATTGTGATGATGAGCATGAGGTAAGGAAGTGATCATACTAGAGGTTGCCCTTACAAGTAGCAAGGCTTCTTGGACTCAATGATATTCCAAAGAAAATGGATATAGATGATGGAGAAGCATTGAATGAAATTTATGATGAAGAAAAGATTTTTGATGAATCTATCCCAAACCCAAATTATACTAAGAAGGAAATAGTAACCCTTAAGGAGATTTTTGAATAGGTGTTGACATACACTTAACACTAGATTTGTGGTTATAGTAAAGCATTAAAGGAAGCTGGGGTAGAGCTCACATACCCGCCTAATGTGAAGAGAAAGAAAAAAATAGAAGCTAAATAAGGGTATGTTGAGACTACTAAAAAGAAAAAAAAGGTTGGAAAGGTAGAGGCAGCTAGACATGGCAAGGAAATAATTTTGAAAACTTCAAGCTGGAGAATTCCAGTGACGCTAGCCAGCAAACATAATGAGACTATGGTTAGTTAGACCAATGTGACAATGAAGTCTAAGGCAAAATTTTCTTCTATAGTAAGGCCAAGATCTCAACTTATGACTGATGAAGAGGTGAGAATGAAGACACATACACATGCTAAGATAAGGTCTGCATCCCAAAAGGTTACAAATATATTTACCTCTCCACCTTCAGTTAATATGGAGGCAATGAAATAAACACTGGGAAGGACCCTTGTAATTCAAGAGGAAGTTCTTGAGCCAAATGAAGAAGTTAGAAAATAGTGGGAGAAGCTCTACCATGATGAAACAATTTGAAGAAAAATTATCTAAATAAAATCCCATGGTATTGCCAATAGTGGAAGAAGTGCTAGACACAAGGTCAAATCATATGGATAAAGAAGAAGAAGATTTTATAAGAGGGTCACTCACCCTAGAGGTGGGAGACCTTGAGAGGATTTATGAAAGAGGAATGGGGGATACTATAGGTTAAATTGTCATGGATATTAAATTAGTAATGAAGATATAGTTGATGATCAACTTCTTTAAGGGAGATATAAAGATGATGTTGAACAACTATGGACTTCTGAGAAATCAAGAAATGGTTGGGATAAAAGTGAAAATGTTGACCCCTCATAGACTTTGGGTGGTGAATTAAGAAATGAGGAGTATCTTGATGTTTAAAAATAGTAGGAAAATGATGCCCCAAGGACCGATGTTGGACACATGGAAGGATAAGAAAATATAAGTCTTGAAAAGGAAGAGACGGTGATGAATAAAGATAATCCAAAATTTGTGCCAGTGAAGAAAGAAAATGTTCAAGTTTCAGGGGGTGTGATGGGTAATGTTGATAGTGCAAGAGGAGAAGTTCTTGAACATGTAGGTAATCAAGAATGAAGAAATATTGAAGAGATAGAGCAAAATGAAGAACTTGACTAGTTAGTCAAAAAAGTAGCTTTGCCATTGTAGGTGGAACTAGTGCCTTTGGATATCATAATTTTGATACAAGAAGTAGAGACACCTAAAACTATAGGTAGAGAAAAGAAAATGCATGATATGAAGAGGAATGCAGATCAAGGGAGAACTCTCCAAATAGCTACTCTGGTGGGAGATAAGGGCAAGCATGAAATAACACCTAGGGATTATAGGGTAACAATAATTAATGTCAAACATTCATCATGGGGATAGGAATTAGAAGAAATGAAAGTGGATTTAGAGACAATTGTTACCAGTAAGAGTAAACAAAATAAAAGAGAGCTAAAGGAGTGGATTTCCTACTTGGAATTTTTTATCAAGTCACTATCCCAATCTGATCAAATGCAGCTTGAATTGCCCCACAATCTGGTACTTATGTCTAAGGAGCAAGTATATGTAGCTATCACAGTGTTATGCCATAAGTTAAGTGTATTCAAAGAATGGATGGAGTAACTAGTGAGGAAAGGAGGAGAGTTAATTAGGGATGAAATTGGGAAACATAAGGAGGTATATCATTGGTGTGACAAGTCTAAAAGATGAGAAGGAGAATGTCGATTTCGCCAAGAACAGACTGGTGCATAAAGGAAAAAGCTAAAAGATTTTATTTAGATAGATGTTCAAGAATTGGTGAATGAAAGGATAACCATGGAATAATAAATTTTGATATTTGAGAAATGGAGAAAACAAGTGAATTGGAAGAGTGACACTTTTCTACAATATGTAGAAGGATTTGAAAAGGTCATTAAGAGATGTAAGAAGTTGATTGATAGAGATGAAAGTTGTATTGAAATGTTAGCACAACAAAGGTGTGATCCTCAGACTTTAGGACATGGAGATAAAGAGATAAAATCTTTCAAGGAATGTCTTGAAAGGGTAAATAAGGATCCTATTCACTCATTAAGCTAGGAGGTTATAGATGAAATTATAAAGTGCAAAAATGTTATGGTTAAGTATGAAGCAGAAATAATATAGAGGAATGAAAACATCATTCAAATATCTAAAGATTATGCTAGGATTAAGTATAGTTGGAAATTAATTCAAGGAGTTTCAAATGAACATATGCATTAGGTGTTGATCGCTTTCAAGGAATATCATCAAGGGAAAGGTGACGACGAGTATTCGGACCTAGAGTTCAATTTGGAGGAATAAATAGCTAGATGTCAGAAGTTTTGTGTGCCGATTTAGTTTTGAAGTGAATTTGGTAAGTTTTTTCTTAGTCTCAGTGAAGGTAGCTAGTCCCAGAGAATTTGAAGAATTATTGATAATCTTGTTTTCATGCAAGGTACTTTTGAAATGGAATCCAAAGTTGAAGATTTTTGTTGATGAAGTTAAAGTTTTGATTTTTCCTATAATATTTTGATGAAAACTATCACCTACCACATGCTACATTTTAATTTGTTTTTTTTATTCTCTTTGATGAACTAAGTTTAATCTCTTTAGGTCCTTGTTTTTATAAAAAATTATTTACTGCTTTATTTTTATTTTAAGTTCAAAATTTGTGGATGTCGGAGAACTAATTTTTTTTCAAGTTTTGTTCCTTTTCCAATTTTTTGTTCCATTCCAAATTATAAAATTGTATGTTTCATTAGAATTTAATCAATATTAGAGCCAATTTCAAAGAATTTCCTAATATTAAATCTTATGTAGTTGATTTTTTGTTCCTGCGTATGTGTAGGATCATCATGGAAAAATCAAGCCCTTAAGTGGCAAAAATTTCAAAAAAATTAGAGTTAGGCAACTTGACATAAAAATTTGAATAAGTTATCTATATTATTTCAAAAATATGTAAGAATTGGATTTGTAGAAAATTGAATTTAGTTTCTAAACTACTAGGTTTATTTAAAAAAAAAATAAATCTATTTGGTGAAAATTTGAAATTTCAATACAGTAGTACTTAAATTTCAGGGAAAAATAAGAATTAGGTGTTTGTCTGACCACCCTAACCACATTAAAATGATAATATTTTTTTATAAGATTTTAGATATAAGTAGAGGACTCATGTCCCGATGTGATGCATATTGTTTTGTAATTTTTTTCAAGTAAATAATTAATTATAATTTTTTATTACAAATTTTGAAAAATATAAAGACTCGTATGTCTGACCGCCTTAACTTGGTCAAAACTTTATGAAATTCATTTTATTTTTATTTTTTGATCTTATAGTATGCGAAGCATAGAATGTGACGCATGTTTTGGATTCAAAAAATGTGATACCATTTGAAAGCTATATATGTTTTTCAATCAGCCTATCAATCAACACTTTAGTCGTAATTCAATAGAAAATGAATAATAATTATTTATTAAATTCAAAGTAAAGTATAGTTTATATTGGTGGAAAGATGACAATATCCTCTAAAAACCCTTTTCGTTTCATCAATTTTGGGTTAAAAAAAAGTCATCAGCCACATACCCATCATATTGCCACTTTTTGGCCCATCATGATCCTACACATACCCTCCTATCGGATAATCCTATGTGCTAGTTGCACTATATAAGGGTGCATACTGACACTGCTTAGTGGCAAATAATCCCTCTTTTCTTTAAAATTTTGTATCATTTTGTGCCTAGTTGTGAAGCGATCTGGTGACGTATAGACTGGTTTGCTATGGTTTGGTTATTTATTAAGACATGCATGGATAATACTTGGGAGAAATTTTACTTTTCAGTAACTTTTTATGCTTTATTTTAGAATAGATGTTTTAAATTTTAGAAAATATTCTAAAAAAGTAATGAATACATGGAGTTTTAATTATGAATCTTTTGATTCCATGAAATAGTTGAATTCTTAAAGCTAAATCTATTTGGATAAATACAAGTTATTTTAATTTCATGAAATATTGTTGCAAATTTTTTGATTTCATGATGTTGTTGAATGGCCGGACAAAGATTATTTGCATATCTCTATGATACCTTTTGATACCTTAAGGACCATTTACCCCTTGTGTGTAACAACATTATCACGATGAACCCTGAGTGAGCCTAGTGTGTCAAGACCTGACATAAATGAGCCTTGGAATTAAGCTGAGTTAGCCTTAGATGTAGGTCTTTCTCATGCAATCTTTCAAAAAATATAGGTTCCTACAGTGTGTCTCTGAGAAGTTTATCTTTCTGTTAATGTGCGACTAACATCCACATCAACAATGAACTTTTTCTCTTTGATTTTTGTTTTTGGTTTGTCTTAGAAACATGACTGGGCAAACTATTTTCCTTGTGTGTGATTGGGGTTCCATTTGGCATAATCAAAACATCCTGTGCAAGCTAAAGCTCAATCTAATGTTTTCTTGTATTAGGATTAACATGCTTTGCGGTTAATTCCTCACATATTCCAACAAGGTTCTATGGTTACTAGTCCAAGTCATGGAACTCCTTATCTATCATGTGTCTATTTTTATAAGGGATAACATATCACACCTTGGTCTATGTCATATCTTGTTGTTCTATATCCATTGCCATAATAAGTTCTATGATGATAATTATAGAATAAAATCAAATCTTGATCATTTATTAGCGAGATCTCAAGATAATAATCCTAATTCATCCATTTCATTTCTCATTTTCATCCCATCCACTTTCTTCTTTTCATGCTAACATTTCTTTCATCAGTCCTTGCATTCATACTTATCTAATTAGCTTATCGATAAACTTTCCAATTTTTTTGGAATTTTTCAAAATTTTGTCAATTTTCCTAAGGGGGCATCATCCTATCTTACATCTACTAGAGCACACTAGGGAAATTTTTGAGCCAATTTTTTTTATTATTCTTTGACACAATGCTCAAAATCACATTGTATCAAAGAGGGGCAAAATGTAAACACTGAAAAATGTCCTGAGCCAACAAGCAACATTTTATCACTAATTTGTCTTCTTCCATGCATAATTAAATATTTTTTATTTAATTATTTCCTAATTTCATTTTCTTCTATTAATTAAATAATTCTTAATTATTTAATTAATTCATTTTATCTGTATTCCTCTTTTGATTAATCTAAATAAATATCAATTTTATTTAAATTATATCACTATATATATTTTTCTATCCTTAATTAAATAAATTTTATTTATTTAATTATTTATCACTTTCTTTTCTCCATAATTAAATAATTATTTTTAATTATTTAATATTTTACCACTCCATCCTTCTTCTATAATTAAATAATTATCTTCAATTATTTAACTATTCATTTTCCGTCCTTTAAATTAAATAATTGCTATCACTATTTAATTTGAATTTCTTCTTAGGAAAGCCCTAAATCTCAACTAATTTATTGAGTTTTGGTCCATCCTTCCCATCCTTATCTATTTTTTTCTCAACTAATCTCATCCATTGATCATGATACCTCATAATCCAATCATAACCCTTCACTTGAATTGGGATTTCTATAAAAGAAACCTATCATTCTCATTTTAAGGTTAACCACAATCTTCAATATTTTTCTATCACTATCTTGAGATCTAGAGCTATCAATCATCAAAATCAAGCTTATTGCAAATACATTGCATAATATCTAAGAAAAAATAAAGCAAAATGGAGCAAAGAAATGGAGATGATTCAACTTTGGCATAGGAATTGAGTATTATTTCTTTAAATATATTTAGATTTCTATTTTCATTTGTGCTTCATTTTTGTATTAGGGCCATTATTGCTTGAATTAGATAGTTTTTTGGTTGCTATTATTGATTCATGTTTATTCTTTTAAATTCTAACCCCTATCTACAATAACATTAAATGAAATAAATGTGCACTAGTTTATTTTTCATCCTAATTAGTCTTCTATAATTACAAATTAAAGTCTTCTCATAAGGGTCATTAAGGTATTTGATAGATACAAATCAAAGTCTTTCTAGGTATTTTTTGGTTGAAAAATCCTTCAATTAAATTTAAAATATCTAAAATAATAATCAAATTAGTTCGTTGTATGCTCACCTAACATCAAACATATTATTTTATGATTCTCAAAAATTGATAGATTTAATTTAGGAATTTATCCCTATTTTACTTGAGTGTGTGGTAGTTAATGAAGAAATATTTGGGAAATTGGACCCTAACAAGGGTTGTTTACCCTCTCTTATAGTTTTATAAATATAGACTCAAACACAACTACATATTTTGTACACATGGTTCATTTGTATTTTGATTCCATGGATATAGGGCATGCAAAGAAATCTAGGAAGAAAATGATATTTCAAGTACTCAAATACATAAATCATTGTGATGTTTAGTGACTTGTTCTTAAATTTTAACTCTAAATTTAAATAGTAATAAAAATAAAATATGATCTAGTCATTGATTCTAAGAAAAATCCTTGAGGTGAATTAATCTTGTACTTAGCCATTATCCCAAATTCCTAAGGGCACAAGATATTTTAATTGGACTTACAAAATACATTAGTATAGTAACATGGGACACACTATGATTTTTTTGTAAGTGACTCAAGACTTGGTTGGTTAGACGAGTCAAAGTCTTTAGATAAAGTTTAGTTGTTATTTTTCTTATCCAGATTATAAGTCTATATGGTTGACCAAGTTTCATATACTAAATTAAATGTAGGATTGGTACATAAAATGGCCATGATTTTGGGTGATCACACAATAATGAGTACTACTTCTCTAAAATCTTGATTTTTTACTAAAATTACATATTTTTTTATAGAAAATTAATGATTTAAACCTTGACGGGCTCCATCCAAAGAGTTTTAATTGAATAGGGTCAGATAAGGTCCCCTTAGATCAATACCCCTTTGATAGAGCTCCTCTAGTCTTAAATCATACCCACAACGAAGTTTTCTTTGCACCTATCAAAATGTTGACAAAAAACCACCTTTTCTTTACCTTTTGAGGGATCAAATAAATTCATTTAGAAATTATGTCTGGTAAGTATGTAGCCCTTATTATAAGCTTTCCAAAAAGCATATTTTTAATATTTTTTAATTTTATTATTATATTTATTTTTATTCATGTGAATGTAGTTTTTTCACCAAACATCAAGGTATGTGTTTCACAAATGTTGAAAAATAGAAAAATAGAGAAAAACAATCTAAAAAATATTTGTACCCTGGATATTGATGTCCTTCTTTTAGAAAAAAAAAAACATACAAAAATAGTTATATGTTATGAATACACCTATGTCCAAATTATAATTACTTTAACTTTGAAAGTTAATTAAAAATAATAATACAATAAAAAAATATAGAAAAATATCCATGCCCTAGATATTGGTGTTACAAATTTATATTTTAAAAATTATAATTTAATCCTTTTTTATAAAAAAAATATGTGCTATGACATAAACATCACTTTAAAAAATATTGTTTACTAAAAAAAAAAGTTATTAAAAGTTAAATTAAAAAAATCACAATTTATTTCTAATTTAAAAAAATAATTAGAAACTACACACAACTCTTCACAAATCACTAGTTCACATTATTTCAAAACTATTAATGGTTTAGTTGCTATAGGTTTCATAAAGTAAAAATTTGGTGAAAAATGTTGATTTCAGTATCCTACTTTGGCCAAAAAATGGGACATGTAGACACTAAAAATTGTCCTAGGCCTACGACTCCTAATTTCTCCATCACTATCCACCTTGTCATTCTTGATAATTAAATAATTTTAATTATTTAATTAATTCATTTCTTTCCTTATTCCTCTTTGATTAATTAAATAAATTTTATTTATTTAATTACATCACTAATTAAGTCCCTTTCTTTCAAAAATTAAATAAATTCTTATTTATTTAATTTTTATACCACTTTTCACTATAATTAGGTAATTATTTAATTATTCATTAGCCTCTTCTGCCATAAATTAAATAAATTTTAAGTTATTAAATTGGTCCACTCTCTTGAAGTTTGAATTAAATCATTATTTAATTCAAAAGATTCCCTTTGTCACATTCCTCTATAATTAAATAATTATTTTAATTATTTATTTATTCATTGGCCACCTAGACTAGATAATATTATTATTATTCAATCTTGTAACATACCAATCCTTCTATGAAG
>CM021103.1:96079411-96232556 GCA_007115665.2 Sequoiadendron giganteum
AAACTTTTCTAGAGAGATGGTTGGTAGGTAGTTGTATATAGCCTCCATCTTCATATTTTTCTTCACATCACTGATCTGAGAGAGTGCGTGAATAAAAGTTTCAATACCACTCAACTAGATGGAATTGTTGTAGTTGGTTCCCTCTATGGTTCTAACTATGGCTTCTCTTTCCTTCTAGGCCTTGAGGTAACGCTTGTTTCCGATTACTAACTTTCGAGTCATTAATCTGAGATGCACCATCCTAGCACAAGAATTCACAACATTATATAATGTTGGATGGAAAGATTGATGAGATAATAGGTTCTAGAGCTAGACCTATTAGCTCTAATACCACATGTAACATACCAATCCTTTTATGAAGTAAAAATTTATAATTTTTCACCTTTTGAGTAAATTAACTAAGTAACAAGCCATTGCAATAAAACAAATTATTTTCTTTATTGATAATTTTCCAAACAAGATGCGTAACATAATACAACATGGATTCCATTCCATTTCAATAATCTGATGTTACAACAGTAAAATAAAGCATACATTTACATACATAGCTCAATGAGCTTTGGAACAAATAGTTGTAAGATGGTCCAGGATCCTTCCTTTCAAATATTGGTTCTTATGTTGCCTACTGTGAAGGAGAAGCATCACTCAAGCACTTTTTTTCCAACCACGGACTCTTAATGTGGTCCCTCTCACATTTATCATTCAATAGATGAAATTTCCCTTCGACAAAGAGATTGGTAGAGTAACTGATAATGACAACCAACTAAGCATAATATTGTGTCCTACATAACTAGAATTTGTAATCCCACAATCTCGAACTAGCATGTAATACTAGATCATGATGAATTGATAGTGGAGTCTCAAAAATCACACTATCTATAGTGGAGTCTCATACATTACCACTACTTTGGCCAAAGTTTTCTCATTTAGTACTTTGAATGAAAGTCATCTATCACATTCACTACTCAATGCCGATTTGACTTAAGGCCATCTTAAACTACGAATAGGTATTTCCTTCAATGGATAATTTATCACCCTAGAGATAGCATATCACCATTTTAATCTACTTGGAATAAACCTACTAAACAAGTAAGTACACAAGCTAGGTATTTCCTTCAATCGATAATCTATCATCCTAGAGATAACCTATCACCATTTTACATACTTGGATTAAACCTACTTAGCAAGTAAGTACACAAGCTCTCTCCCATACTAGATTAACTATCCTAGGAGTAAACACAAACTTTACTAGTTAAATTAATAACTTAGCTACTTGTATCACATGTGCCTCTCATGTTCAATCATACCTAGTATATAATATCTATGATAAAATCCCATCTCCAATTATGGAGTATTTAAAAGCACAAGATTTAAACAACATAAAAGCTTCAATTTCCTTTTCAAAGACACTCTAATTTATCTAATGCACACACTAGAAAAGACAACTCAAGCATACACGGAAGACACATCATTCATAAGTAAAATAAAAAAGAAGAAGAGATCCTCATGCCTATTATCACTTATCCAAATAATTGACAGAAATGTAGCCCTCTCCAACAACAAAGCTTGATAATTAGCTTCTCTAGAACATCACAAAGAAACTCTAACTCTCTACTTGATAGTTTACTTCTCTCAACAGAAAAATTCCTTGCAAATAGAATAGAACTCTCTCCCTTCCTCACTCACAATATAAAATAGAGTATGGTTGGAAATAATGCAGTATAAAAACTTGCAAGAAAAATGAAAAAGATGCATCCCTCCAAATAAAATTACTCCTATTTATAGAGTAGCATGGTAACTTCACTGCCTAAATTTTAGGCATGATAATGGACAACAAGATCCATGCAAAGAAACACATGAAACACATTAGAAAGGTGGTGACCTATCAATTTCATACTTAGCAAATTCATCTACAAGTCAACTTGCAATACTGACAACAATCAAAGACTTATTCAAATCTGCATATGCTCAATTTAAATTATCTCATGAACTAGACATCTATCGCAATTGGGTTTCCAGAGGTGGCACCAAATTCATCCACACTCCTCGTTGTTGGCATGTTTTAATTGCCATAAAAAATAGTCAATTACCAATTTGCAGTTCACCAAACACTATTGACTTGCTTTAGAGATGAGTCGGCTAAGATGTTCAATACATTTGACAAAGTCATCGACAAATGTATATAACATAGCAAATATGTTTACCAATTCAAAGTTGATCTTTAACATAGGTGTTGACTAAGTCCATGCTTGTATCGACATAAGACAACAACTCAAAATGAAATATAAGTGCTTCGTATCATGTGAGAGTATGAGTGAGAATCAGCTTTCACAAACAATTATAAACTATTTCTATTGGCCTCTAATAACATAGTCATAAACGATAGTTGATTTCTATTAATATAGATAATGTGTTAAATATATATTATTATATATATATATATATATATATAATATGTCATATACATATATATATTTAAATATCATCTTGTATTTATAAATATATGTATATGTATATATATAAATGTTAATATATATTTACATATATATATATATGTCATAAGCCAAAAATGTAAGTATACATTCAATATATATGAAAGAGTATAGGCAAGATAGTATTTGCATATAATAAACATAATATATCAAATGTATGCATATATATATATATGTATAAAAGTATATTCCTCTATGTACACGTATATGTAGGTATATATATATCAATCCATCTAAATGAGTGTGTCCATCCACCAAGATATGTGTGTATCGATACACCTATACATATGGATATGTGTATATACTATATATATATATATATGTTCACATTCGATTCACATATAGCCATTCACAATTACCATCATATTTATAAGTATTTACATGTGGTACATCTATGTATGTGCATATACACATTGTTAGATCCCATTGACATGTATGTGCATATATATACACATACTCCACATACATCCCACTTGTCAATATAATCATAATAGTACAAGAAAGATCTCAAAATCTCAAATAGATAAACATCACCCTATAATGCATGAAGTAGTAAACAAGACTCTTCTAATGCAGACATATCAACTATGGATGATTTACCAACTTCCCACAAACTAACTCAACTCAATAATTCTAATGTGGTGCGTGTATCCTCAAATAGTTTAATTTTACCAGTTACCCAACTAAGATCTTCTTCTGAGTGATACTTTTCCTCTGCTTGGATGAATGGAACATATAATTGCATCCACTAACACATGTGCACAGTAGTAAATTTTTCACAACATATGTAGTATACATAAAACATCTTCAAAGTTAGAATAATAATTCAATAACCATCCATTCACATATATGAAGTATTTTTCCATGAAATAGAATCAATTGAGATAACATAAAATGAGATAACATTCACATTGATAGCATGATACGAGAACAATTTATTCATCTCCAGAATTCACATTACATTCATATTTACCCTATGCAGTAATAGTAAATAGTAACTACACAATTGGAGTGTAACAAATCTCCTATCACCTCTTTATTTGTGTCGATCCTTATCTATCCATGACTCAATTAACCTCCACCCTTGATTAAATTATTTATAATTTAATCTTGACCATCAATCCTTATAATTTTTCCCTAACCCTAGTCCATACTACATCTTTCATTCTTAGCCATTGATTATTGACTTTCAATCTTAGCCTTTCATTCAAAATTTTCTTTCCTATAAAAGACCTCTATCATTGTCATTTCTTCATCTTAGACATCTTAGACATCTTGGAGAATCTACACAATCTTTTTCTATCTTTCTATCATGTCTATCAATATCAAGTCAAGTGCATCCATAGTCAATTAGAATCTTTAATATTTTTCTTTTTCAATGTCATTAGGCCTACTTGCATACTCAAAAATTTGAGGGCAATTAATCATATCAAGAAAAATGGAGAAGTGCAATGAAGGTGAATCAATGGTGGTATGAATACTTTTGGTAATATTGTTCCATGTTTTTATGTCTTTAAGATTATTTGTTCTTCATTGTTTATTAGGGTTTTATTTATATGCTTTATTGCTTGACCTTGATAATTTTAGCCCCGATTTACATTGGTGAACCCAATGTGAAATGAATTTTTGTAAATTTTCCTAATTTTATATTATTATTTTGTGCAAAAATTTGGAGACTTTCATTTTGCAGCTAGGGTTGGAGACACAAGCTTAGGGTTTGGAAAGATTTGACCATATCTCCCAAATGGCCACATATTTTTTCACAAAATAATTTTGTTAGGTTGGGGGAAATATCAAGAGCCTTCAATCCAAAAATTGGATTTTTTGGATCTATTTTTTATTATTTATAATTTTTTATTATTTTTCCTGAAAAATCAATTTTGAGAGAAAATTATTGACTTTTTTGGATTTGTGTATATTTCTGGAAAGCTCTCTGAATTCTAATAGGGTTCTATTTTTTATGTTTTTAATTGGAATGAAAAATAATTAGACAAAAATCATATCTTTGAAAATTAGGGTTTTAGAAAGGTTAGCTTATATCTCACAAATGGTTGTAGATCTTTTCAAAAAAACAATTCCGCAGATTTGGGATGATGTCGAGAGATTTTAGTAAAAAAACCATAATTTTTGGACCGGTTTTGAATTTTTTATAAGCTTTTAATTATTTTTCATGAAAAAATAATTTTGGGTGCAAATCAACAATTTTTTCAAATTTCTTTATATTTTTTGAAAGCTCTTGAAATTTCATTAAGGGTTTTTTCTTTCTATTTTTATTTTTGATTCCAAAAACATTTCCAAAAATCAGACTTGTCTTGACTAGCTAACCCTCTAATAATAGTGATCAATAATCTTGTTAGGGTTTTGGCTTTTGTGGTTGTTTTTGTGAATGTGTAGAAAAATAAACTCCTCAAAAGATAAATTAGATTAAGTGGACAAAAACTTGGATCTAAAGAAAGTCTAGGTGCACACTTTTTAACTCATATCTTAATCTTGTCTTCTCAACATCACACTTTCAATTTGGGCTTAAAAATAACAAGTGTCTTCTCAAAATCACATTTCAATATAGGATTAAAAAGAAAAATTTCTTGCATTTCTTGGTGATTTTTTTGTGCTTGGAGGTGTGTATACTCTTCCCTCACATTTCCATATGATCTTGGGAATCAAAAGAACTCTTCAAAACTCTCATTTTCACACCAAAAATTTCAATTTCTAAGCTTAATGGATATTTATTATGTGATAAAATACATGTGTATGCTCTCTCCTTGCATTATCATATGATCTTGGAGATAAAAAGCATTATTTGCATCACTTTTGTGTAACCTTCTTAGGGGGCCTTCCTAGACAAGTGATCACTCTAGGGGATGACCTCAACTCTATCATTTCAATGGAGTATAAATAGTGGGGGGTGAATCTAAAGACACACCTCTTGTAAGTAGAATCTTGTCAATCTTGGGTAAGCCCCAAAGAACTTTATACCTTTGGGAAGTGAAGGTGGAGTGTGGGTTACCCTATCCTGTCAGCTATTTGGCATGATTCTCCATTCAAATTCACAAATTAATGCCTCACTTACCTTTACAGTATATAGGAGACATCCCTAGATCCTTGTGCATCCTATTTTAAGACCATTGACCAATCTACCCTCTTGAATAATTTCTAGGATTGTTCATGTGCTTGGAAGTGTCTTCTTATCATAATCATTTGTATTAGATCTTGCATCAAATCTTTTCTTGTGTGTGTGCATGTGTATTCAATATTTAAATCTGTTGGAAAATGTGCCTCAACTTGCTGGATTGAACCTCTGTTAAGGACTTGACAAATTTACTCTCCATACCATGAAGTCCTTCCTTCTCTTTGGTGGTAGCACAATGAACCTTGGCTTCATCGAAAAAACTATCACATATCGGTGAGTGACAATGTGTTGTCTCACCGATATGCTGATATGCGATAAAAGCTCTGTCAGTGTGACTTGGGGTCATCGGTGAAACTCTTCACCAGGCTACACTGATGAACCGATGGTAGATGGAATTTTTCTGGACTTAGATGACAATGGGGACCACAACATAGTGTACCAAGGGGATCTTGATCTACGGTTGCTATTTGACTAATCCAAGGGTGCTAATTTTATTTCGTGCTCAGTTGAGGTGAGTACCGGTGAACTCTTGTGAATCGAGCAGAATTGACTGAGTGTTTGACACTTGGCGGCATGTGAGGTGTGCAAGCTTTGAAAACGTGTCATTGTTTCAAAGAAACTTACTGGGAATATTGTAGATTCTTTTTTGATTCCCTAAAATTTCACAAGATGTGTATGTGTGTCTTGGTGGACTCTGGCAGTCTGGCGATCAGACAGTTATCGCCATACTGTGGTGGTCATTAGGCCATGTTGTGGTAGCATGGTAGGAGAAGCTAGGGGCATAGTTGACCATTTTGATAGTCACAGCAATGGATGAATGGCGTAATGACATGTGGTGCAATCTCATTCATTGATTTTACATCACTGTTGTAAATCAACTGTTATTGGTCGAATGTTTAAATCTGTGAAAGCGATATGTGCATTAACTGTAAGATCTGATTTGGCGATTGACATAATCCAAATCTAGGTAATTCTTTATAATAGAATTAAATGCTTGGGCAGCTCAATGCATGATTACAGGGTGATTTGATTAGAGATCTAGTTGCTTGTCAGTGAAGTATGGAATTAAATTGGCTCCCCCTTTGGTTGTTGGAGTGATATAGGCATAGAAACTAAGGTGACGGTTAGAGAGTAGTGATTCATTGTATGGGGTAATAGCATTGGAACAATGAGGGTGTTCAAACTAAAGTTTGTTGTTGTGAGCTAACTATTAGAGAGTGAAGTTTGTAACTTTGTATGTAATTTGTTTACTATAATACAAAGTGAATTTGCTTGGTGTGGTGGGTTTTTCTCCCATAAGGGTTTTCCCATGTATATCTGGTGTTATCTTTGTGTATGTTTTTTTTTCTGTTGCTCTTGTCTTATTGTGTATGTGCATCTCAAATGTAAGAAAGTTTTAAATAATGGTTTTTTGCACTTCTCCTCTCTGGTTTTAGCATTAGGAAAGCATATTCCGCACCTATTATTTTACTTTCAAGCGGTATGAGAGCCTAGCCAGTTGTGTTATCCTTGTTAGTAGGGCTGGTGTTTTGTGCTAACCCTATTTCAGTGGGAGTCTTGCAAAGGGAGAACCAGTTACTGAGTCTACTATTTGAGATGGTGAGTACTTCAGGTAGAGTAGAAATTGAAAAATTCAATGGCAGCAATTTTGAGCTGTGGAAACTCAAAATGGAAGACCTGTTGGTGGATAGAGACCTCTGGATTGTTGTGTCCAAAACTATTCCATAAAGTATGAAACAAGAAGATTGGGATCTTGCAGATAGAAAATCTAGAGGCTCGATAAGACTTTGTTTGGCCGATTTTGTACTACTAAATGTTCATGAGGAGAATACTACAACTTCATTATGGAAAAAAATTGGTGATATTTATCAAGGAAAGTCTCTAGTCAATAAGTTATTCCTGAGGAAAAATTTGTACTCCTTGAAGATGCAAGAAGGTGCATCTATTGCAGACCATCTAAACTCATTTAATATGAGTGTTGCTCAGTTGGCATCTGTGGGTGTGAAGATAGAGGAGGAGGATCGTTGCATGCTTTGGTTATGTTCCTTACCTGACACTTGGGATTATCTAGTAATGGCTATTGGAAGTACAAAAACTACTTTCAAGATGGAAGACATGGCTGCCCCGTTGTTGTCAGAAGAAATGAAAAGGAAGTCTTCAGAGATGGCCAAAGAGGCTCTTGGTGTTTGGGGTAGATCAAAGGAGAAAGGTAAGAAGAAGGAAAAGAATTCTAAATCCAAATCTGAAGGGAGATCAAAGTCTCCTGGTAAAAATTCCAATGTGAAATACTGGAACTGTGGGAATCCTAGCCATATTCGAAAGGATTGCAAGGAGAATAATAATAATAATAATAATAACTCTTCTGACAATGAATCTTCTCAGAGTGGTGCAGATTCCTTCATTATAGCCTTGTCAACTCAAGCATCAGATGATGTCTGGTTGATTGACTCAAGTGCATCTTTCCATATGACGTCTCATAGAGAGTGCTTCACTAAATACAAAAAGCATGATGGTGGAAAGGTGTACCTAGTGAGTGACTCGACTCTAGAGATTGTTGGCCATGGAAGAGTCAAAATACAATTCCCTGATGGAAGAACCAAAGGGATTGGTGATGTACTACACATACCAAGTTTGGCTCGTAACTTAATTTTTGTCACTAAGTTGAATGGTGTTGGTGTGGAAGTTTCTTTCTCAAGGAAAGGATGTAAGATGACTAGAGGCACAATGGTGCTAGCTAAGGGTGTACGAACTAGCACTTTGTACAAGCTAGATGCATATGCTATTCAATGTAACAACATCTCTAAAAATTTAGCAAAAGTTGTTCCTATAGAGGAGAAGATTGTTGCTCTTGTGAGTGTGAATTCCTTGGAGGTGAAACTGCCAATGGAGAAGACCATGTTGTGGCATCATAGACTCGGTCACATAGGTGAGAAAGGATTAAAAACCTTGAAAAATAAAAATCTTGTTGAAAGGCTTGTTGATTGTCATCTTGAGTTCAATTTTTGTGAACATTGCATTTATGGAAAGCAACATGATGTTTCATTTTATTCTAATCCTGATAAATCTTCTGGCATACTAGATTATGTTCATTCTGGAGTATTTGGTCCAGTGAATGTTCCTTCGTTATTGAAATCCATATATTATGTTTCTTTTATTGATGATTATTTGAGAAGGGAATTTATATACTTTCTTAAGAGTAAATCAGAAGTGTTCAGTCGATTTAAAGAATTTAAAACTTTGGTAGAAAATTAGACTGGAAGGAAAATCAAATGTTTGAGGATGGATAATGGCGGTGAGTTTTGTTCTGTAGATTTTGAAAGGTATTGCAAAGACCATGGGATTCAAATGCATAAAACTACACCTTATACTCCACAACAGAATGGAGTTGCTAAAAGGTTGAACATGACGCTAATGGAAAAGGCAAGAAGTATGTTGAGCAGTGTTGGTCTGGAGCATAAGTTTTGGGTTGAGACTGTGGCTACAACATGTTACCTGGTAAATCGTTCACCTTGCTCTGCTCTTGTTGACAAAACACCTTTGGAAGCATGGTCTGGTAAGAAGCCCTCTCTGAGACATATTCATGTCTTTGGCTGTGAGGCATATGCATATGTGCCAAATGAGAAAATATCTAAGTTGGAAAACAAGGTTGTTAAATGTATCTTCATCAGTTATGGCATTGGTGTGAAAGGATACAATCTTTGGAATCTTAATACTGAGAAGGTTTTGTATAACAAAAGTGTAATATTTTGTGAGCTGAAGCCTTCAACTGCTGATCCATAGCTAGAGACAAATCAAAGGGAAAAGAAGAATGATGTAGTTGACATTCCTCAAACTCCAAAAAAAGAGGGACTACATGGTGTACCTAAAATTAAGGAGAGCTCTAGTAGCTCTGAGAGTTTTGAAGAAGAAGAACCACAACCTCAACCAATGAGAAGGTCTACACGTGAAAGACATCAACCTGATAGGTATGGATTATCTATGTTAGATTTGAACTATGCCTATGCTTTAATTACTAGCACTGATGAGCCTAGGACTGTGAAAGAGGTGATTAATATGCCTGATTCAAATTCTTGGTTGGAAGCCATGAATGAAGAAATGGAATAATTGAAGAAGAATGAAACCTAGGATTTGCTACCTTTTCCTGAAGGGTGAAAGTCTGTTGGCTGTAAATGGGTATTTAAGAAGAATATTGGTCTAGATGGTAGTGTTAAAAAGTATAAAGCAAGGTTGGTTGCAAAGGGATATTCCCAGATAGAGGGAATTGATTATGGAGAAATTTTTTCCCCTGTAGCCAAGCTGACATCTATCAGATGTATGTTGTCACTTGCAGCCGTGTATGACTTAGAGATTGAGCAGATGGATGTGAAAACAATGTTTCTTCATGGAGAGATGGAAGAAGAAATTTATATGTCCCAGCCTGAGTACTTTGTTGAAAAAGGTAAAGAAAGACTGGTCTACAAGTTAAAGAAATCTTTGTATGGTTTGAAACAATCGCCTAGAATGTGGTACCAAAATTCTGACATCTTTGTGTTGTCAATGAGATTTGTGAGATAAAAATCTGATCATTGTGTGTATTACAAATCTGAAAATGATCGTGTGCTTATTATTACACTGTACGTGGATGATATGATGTTCATAGGAAATAGTAAGACTATGATTTCCGATCTTAAGTCTCAGTTGTCTACAAAGTTTGAAATGAAAGATCTAGGTGTAGCAAGGTATATTTTGGGGATGGAAATAACCAAGGACAAAACAAACAGAAAGTTTTGGGTCAGCCAGAGTAAGTATATTAACACTATTCTAGAGAAATTCGATATGAATGATTGCAAGCAGTTAGTTCCAGTTTTGTAGGGAATGAAGCTATCTGTTGAAGACTATCCAAACTTTGCTACTGAGATGGAGGACATGACTAGGATGCCTTATGAAAGTTTTGTTGGTAGTTTAATGTATGTGATGGTCTTTACAAGACTAGATATTACCCAAGCAGTGGGAGTACTTAGCCTATTTATGGAAAATCTAGGAAGGACACATTGGGATGCTATGAAAAGAGTGTTTAGATATCTAAGGGGTACTTCAAAATATGTTTTGTGTTACCATGGAAATTTGGTTGGTTCACAAAGGACTCTCAACATTCATAGATATGTGGATTTTTATTGGGTAGGGGACATTGACAACAGAAGGTCCACCAATGGATATAATTTCATGTTAAATGGTGGTGCAATCAGCTGGATGAGCAAGTGATGGGTTGTATTCTCTTTGTCTACTATGGAGGCAGAATACATGGCAGCAACGCACGCCTATAAAGAAGTTGTTTGGCTTGGGCGTTTGTGTTCGAATATTGGTTTTGATGTAAGGCAGATTACTTTTTCCTGTGATAGTCAGAGTGCCATTTTTTTTGGCAAAAAATCCAACTTTCCATGCAAGGACAAAACATATCGATGTGTAGTATCACTTTGTTCGAGATATGGTGGAGGATGGAAACATCTATTTAGAAAAGGTGGATACTCTAAAGAATGTTGTTGATTCTTTGACAAAGCCAGTGAGCACAAACAAGTTCAAATGGTGTGCAAGTTTGGTGGGTCTTGGGGCCTATGATCATTAGTAAATTTGAAGTCTCAAGGAAGCCAGTAAGTCTTCGTCAAGTGGGAGATTTTTGGAAAATGTGTCTCAACTTGCTGGCTTGAACCTGTATTAAGGACTTGACGAATTTACTCTCCATACCACAAATTCCTTCCTTCTCTTTGGTGGTAGCATGATGAACCTTGGCTTCATCAGTAGAAGGATCACATATCAGTGAGTGATAATGTGTTGTCTCACCGATATGCTGATATGGGATAAAAGAATTATTGGTGTGACTTGGGGTCATCAATGGAACTCTTCACTGGGCTACATTGATGATAGATGGAAGTGTTTTAGACTTTGATGGTAGTGGGGACCACAACATAGTGTACCGAGGGGATCTTGATCTATGGTTGCGATTTGACTAATCCAATGGTGCTCATTTTATTTCGTGCTCAGTTGAGGTGAGTATCGATGAACTCTTGTGAACCGAGTGGAATTGATGGAGTGTTTGATGCTTGGCAGCATGCGAGGTGTGCAGGCTTCGAACATGTGTCATTGTTTCAGAGAAACTTATTGGGAATATTGTAGATGCTTTTTTGATTCCCCAAAATTGCACAAGATGTGTACCCATGTCTTGGTGGACTCTGGTGGTCTGGCGATCGGATGGTTATTGCCATACTATGGTGGCTATTAGGCCAGGCCGTGGTAGCACAGTATGAGAAGCTTAGGGCACAGTTGACTATTTCAATAGTGAAGCGATGGATGAATGGTGTGATGACACATGGTGCAATCTCATTTGTTGATTTTACATCGCTATTGTAAATCAATTGTTATTGGTCGAATGTTTAAATCTATGAAAGCGATATGTGCATTAACTGTAAGATCCGATTCGGTGATTGACATAATCCAAATTTAGGTAATTCTCTATAACATAATTAAATGCTTGGGTGGCCCGATGCATGATTGTAGGGTGATCTAATCAAAGATCTAGTTGCTTTTCGGTGAAGTATAGAATTAAATTGGCTCCCCCTTTGGTTGTTGGAGTGGTATAGGCATAGAGTCTAAGGTGATGCTTAGAGAGCAGTGATTCATTATATGCAGTAATAGCATTGGAATAGTGAGGGTGTTCAGACTAAAGTCTATTGTTGTGAGCTAACTATTAGAGAGTGAATTTTGTAACTTTTTATGTAATCTGTTACTATAATACAAAGTGACTTTTCTTGGTGTGGTGGGTTTTTCTCCCGTAAAGGTTTTCCCACGTATATTTGGTGTTATCTCTGTGTATGTTTTTTTTTCTGTTGCTCTTGTCTTACTATGTATGTGAATCTCAAATGTAAGAAAGTTTTAAATAATGGTTTTTTTCACTTCTCCTCTATGGTTTTAGTGTTAGGAAAGCATATTCTGCACCTCTGCTTTTCTTTTCAAAATCTTAATCAATCAAGAAAGAAAACCCAAAAAAATAAAAAATCTAAAAACATTAGAAATATTTCAAAAACAAACAAATATATGTGTCCTCTAAGTCAAGCTATCCACATCATCTCCAAGTCAAACTTCGCATCCTCATTTTCATCCTAGCCTTTGCATTGTCATTTAGACCTCATCACCATGTCTGCAATTTATCTTGATATGTTTCATAGTCAAGTTGAATACTAGTTACTCTGTAATGGTCAATCCCAAAAAAAAATAGACTTGAAAAGATAATTCATCAATCCTCCATACCAACCATCCATGAGCTTTATTCCTCCATCCATCTACCCTCACTACCAAGAGTCACTTACCACAATGCATACCATTGATCCATAACAAACATCCATTAGACATCCTTATCCTAACCTTGACAAGGGAAACCAACCTTCCATTAATCCATTCCAAGACTCCACATCTACCCTAACTAGCCTTTTGTTAATCCCTTCCAAGAATCCACATCCTACCTTAACCAACCTTCCATTAATCCATCCCAAGACTCCATATCCTATCCTAGCCAACCTTCCATTAATCCATTCCAAGACTCCACATCTACCCTAACTAGCCTTTTGTTAATCCCTTCCAAGAATCCACATCCTACCTTAACCAACCTTCCATTAATCCATCCCAAGACTCCATATCCTATCCTAGCCAACCTTCCATTAATCCATTCCAAAAATCCACATCCTATTCTAACCAACCTTCCATTAATCTAATCCAAGACTCCCTATCATAACCAACCTTCCATTAATCTATTCCAATCCACTCTATCCCAATCTACAACTCCATCCAATAAAAATACATTTAGTCATGGTCTCCAAAATCACATTCCATTGCCTAGACCTTGGGATACATGTCAAAAGGAAAGTCCAAATCATGAGAACATAGATCCCCATTCATGTCAAGATCAAGGTAGTCCATCCCATGACCCCATCATTAATTCCATCCTAGAAATCATTTTAGACAATCATGTCACCCAAGACAAAAAAATCTTTGATCAAGACACTACCATTGATCATGAAATCCAAAATGATCCACTCATCGACCTTTATACCATCCATGATCAAACATTTGAAGTCAATCCTATCCAAAATCCAAGCACCTCCATTTCCCAAAATGAGAAACTTTCCTTCGTTGGAAAAATAGATAATCAAACAAATGACATGGATCAAGTCACAAAAGAACATAAAAAGGATACTATGGATCAAGACAAACTTAAACAAGCTACTATGGATCAAGTCAAAGAAGAAGAGAAAAAATCTACAATGGAACAAATCAATATCCCAAATGATCAAGAAGACACAAGCATGATGAATGATAAAGCCAAAATATCCTACCAACTAGGATCATCCATCCTTTTCAAAGTAGACTTTCCTGCAAATGAGAAAAATTTGAGTAATGGTTTCCAACTAAGGAATGATGGGTTAGCATCTTTCTTTCAAAATAACAAATACCCCATCACAAATAGAATATTTCAAAGAATACAATATCAAGGAAGAGGACTAGGCCTAACTGAGTAATGCATTCAAGAACCAATACAATTTTATAAATATCCTCGACATCAAGGTCTTGGCTATTCTAAAATAAAAAAATAAAATGATGTTAGTGATACCTCCATGATATTATGGGAAAATTTATCCAACACATACATCAAAATGGGGCCCATGAGTAGTCCTTGTCATAAGGTTTCTGCCAACACTCCTTCCAGCCACACCATAAACTACCATTCCAACATAATTAAACCCATCAATTGGAACCAAAAAAAACAAAAGTATTACAAGCCTAAAGCCTGAAATCAAATACCAAAGGCCATTGAATGCAAAAATACAAGTGGACAAATAAAGTTAAAAGGGATCCCAAAGAAAAATGGATCAAGTAAAGAAAATAGTTCAATTGCAATATCCAATCAAAATGTGGAGCCACAAGAAAAGAGGTCTCCCACATATAATAAATGTACACCTCCTTCAAAATGGTCATCACATAAGGCATATAAATTTCATGGTTCCAAACACTATCCCAATCAAAATTCTAAACTCCATCATTTACCACCCTAAGTTTGGAAAATAAAAATTCCTACATCCAAAATGATAAATAGTCCATCCACACCTACCATCATCCATCATAATCCTACATCTCACCTAAAGTCTAAAAATCCCATGTCACAAACCCGTTGCATCTTTTCAACAACTCTTTATCATAAGGAATCCCATGGAACTCTATCATGATGGGCATATTTTGATAAGGCTAACTCGAATATCAAAAAGGATCACAATGACATCGATCAATTTTATACAAGTGCTATGATCCTAACAAGACAACTAATATTTAAAGGTTACTATTGGAATATCATGACATCGACATCTACATCAACACCATCAAAGTGATCATCTATAACAAAAATAAAAAAATGTTGCCTTGATGAAAAGCTAGCAAAGAGGAATCTTGTGTGACAATAAAAAAAATAGTAAAGAGAAAAAATTCATCCAATAGTGAAAACCATTATTATGCCACTTTGGATAAGTACCATGATCAAAACCTAGCAAATAGGCTTCATGTGTAAGAGAAATTATCTATGTGGACTATTACACTTAGGGACAAGTTGTCTCATCTCCCATACCTTTCTCATGACATTTTCCATCTATCCATTTAATCCATATCATTCCCATCCATTTTCCCACCTACTTTAATCTTGATAAGGACTAACGTACAACCATAAATCATTCTTTGGGAAAACTTGACATGTCTATCCTTTGGTCATACACTATTCATGAAATATCATGTCATTACCTTCATAGAATTATCCATACCCATACGTTAGAGAAAACAAATTATTCCTATGCAACATATTCCTTTGAGATCATATGCCAGTAATTCTCATGTCTCCCATCATTTACTAAAATCAATCCATCATCCTTCGATGCCTATTGTTGGATTTGGTTTTCCCTTGTCATTGGCTTAAGGATTCTAATCCACTTATCTAGGTTCCCTCCATGATCCCATCCAGTCCTAAGGTTAGTCATTCCAAATGCAATCAACCTAATCCATACAATCTTTCTATGCAACCTAGTACATCATCCAAAACATTCCTTGGCTTTATTTATAGCCTTGCTAGAAACCTATATCCTTTAGTCACATTATCTTCATCCTCATGTTGTTTCGGGATGTTTCCTTCCCATAAAAAACAACATCATCATCATCATTATCACTTTTCAATTGGTTTTCAACTTGACTAGGAGCAAGATCATGGTTATCCCTGGATTCTTGTGTGTGCTTGTTGGCTTGCTTGTAGGAATCATTCACATGCATTTGTCACAATCCTTAAAGTCACTCTTCATTTATAACAAATCCATCCTCCATCATCTCTATGTCTTCCATCATAACACTTAACATCATGTGTTTTTTCACCTTCCATAACACATATCATATTCCACCCCTAATAAATTGGATTCATAACTGACTGGGGGAAAATACTTGACCTATGTCTTCATCGGATCCTACACTTGTTGGAGGTCATTTTATCAAAAAGACAAAAAAATCAAATATTCCCAAAGAAGCCAAAAAAAGAATAAAACTTCAAAAAGACAAAAAAATCATAAAACTTCGAAAAGACAAGAATCATAAAATGTCAAAAGACAAAAAAATCATAAAATCACAAAATCCAAAAAAATCAAAACATGTCAAAAACACAAAAACATCCAAATAAATTGCAAAAACCTCAAAAATAGAGTCAAAGTTAGTCATGTCATTCCATGTCATTGTTCAACTACGTTGCCTCTATGGCTAAATGTAGGCAAGGCCATCTATCGATGTTCCCCCGAGGTATTAGGTCAGTCCTTTTAGGTTTGTCAAATAAAATCATGACTTAGTCCTTTGTAAATAAAAAAAATTATTGGCATGTCAAACTATGAGGTCTCGACATATTGTTATGTAGGCAAGGCCATATGTCGATGAGCCCTAAAGGCCAACTAGGTTGGTCCTTTAGGGTTTGTCATGTCGGCCATAATAAATCAACCATTGTCAACTTAGACACAAACAATCATCAAAACATCGAAAAAGTCATGCATCAACAAGAAAAACAAGTCAACAAAGTAACTTGGTCAACTTAGTCAATTTTCAAAAGAGTCAGCAATATTAAACATTAAAAACCAATCAAACTTATGTCGTATACAAGATGTGTCCTTGAAACCAAAAATTTTTATTAATCAATTTTTTGTTATTTACCTTATACAGGTGGTCACATGCTTGAAACCAGACTTGACTTCTTATATGACATGTTTCCTCTCCTGAAACTAGGCCTTGTCAAACAAACAACCCATCAATCACCTAGTCAACTAAACATCAAACAATCATATTTTGGAAAACACTCTGAATGGTTGTTGACCTTGTGGTCTAGTTTGTCTTATCTTTTTCTTTATTTTTCTTTGATTTAGGTTACTAGATTTGTTGAGGATGTCCCATGAAGGATTTAGAGGAGCAATGACGTCTCATAACTCTTTTCTTTGATTACCTGTTTGTGGATTTTCTTAGCAAAAAGACTCGAGCAACTTTACCTTAGTATGAGTCAGAACATTCCTTGTTTGTGACTATCTGTTTTACAAATGGATGACCTTGCACACCTTGGTCTATGTCATACCATGGTGATTGTTGTTCATTTGTCATATTTTACTGCCCAATGATTAAATGCAAGGCCTATTATTTATTTGGAAAAATATTGAAGTTCTTTTTGACATAGTAATTTCCATATCCTTCAAGCTAACATTTCTTCTATCCTTCATCCTCTAGTCTTCCCATCCATTTCATGAGCACACTTGTGTTCTTTGAACCCGCATGTTCTCTCAAGGGGGCATACCACTCCCTCCTCATCATCCTTCCTCATCATATTTACACTAGGGCATGTTTTGACTGAATTTTTTTGACACACCGCGATAAACTACATTGTATCAAAGAGGGGCAAAATTTAGACACTAAAAATTGTCCTAGGCCTCCAACTCCTAATTTCTTCATCATTGTCCACCTTGTCATTTTTGATAATTAAATAATTTTAATTATTTAATTAATTCATTTCTATCTTTATTCCAACTTGATTAATTAAATAAATTTTATTTATTTAATTACATCACTAATTAAATCCCTTTCTTTCTAAAATCAAATAAATTCTTATTTATTTAATTTTTATACCACTTTCCACTATAATTAAATAATTATTTAATTATTCACTAGCCTCTTCTATCATAAATTAAATAAGTTTTAATTTATTTAATTGGTCCACTCTCTTGAATTTTAAATTAAATCATTATTTAATTTAAAATATTTCATTTGTCACATTCTTCTATAATTAAATATTTATTTTAATTATTTAATTATTCATTCGCCACCTAGATTAAATAATTTTATTACTATTAAATCTCCTATCACCTCTATCTATGTCGATCCTTATCTATCCATGTCTCAATTAACCTCCAACCTTGATTAAATTATTTATAATTTAATCTTGACCATCAATCCTTATAATTTTACCCTAACCCTAGTCCATACTACATCTTTCATTCTTGGACATTGATTATTGACTTTCAATCTTAGCCTTTCATTCAAAATTGTCTTTCCTATAAAAGACCTCTATCATTGTCATTTCTTCATCTTAGACATCTTAGACATCTTGGAGAATCTACACAATCTTTTTCTATCTTTTTGTCAGTCTATCAATATCAAGTCAAGTGCATCCATAGTCAATTAGAATCTTTAATATTTTTCTTTTTCAATGTCATTAGGCCTACTTGCATACTCAAAAATTTGAGGGCAATTATTCATATCAAGAAAAATAGAGAAGTGCAATGAAGCTGAATTAATGGTGGTATAAAGATTTTTGGTAATATTGTTCCATGTTTTTATGTTTTTATGCTTATTTGTGCTTCATTGTTTATTAGGGTTTGATTTATATGCTTTATTTCCTAACCTTGATAATTTTAGCCATGATTTACAGGACACACTATTGTGGGCTAACTCATTTATTAATCATGTTATATGGATGTGTGAGCCCAATAGGCATAAGAGCCCATATTGGTTATTAATTTTATTTTTGTATTAAACCAAAAAACCCCAATTGGATATTGTTAATTCTTGAGTATTTGGTCAAGACTATCAAAATATTAAAATAAGCTACTTAAAGTGATTAATAGAATAATTTATTACTCATTCTTATTTTTAAACAATCACTATGATTTTTTTTGTTAAACCAAGTGGGTTATTTCTTGTGTCTATCTAATTTAGATAAATGCCTACCCCATTTACATGAATCTTTATGATGCATGAGCATAAGATAAATTTGTGTTTTAAAATAAAAAAACAAGAAAGAGAAAAAAAAAAATTGGGGGTACAACTTTATGGTTATTACAAATTTTTATACACTAGCCAACAAGAAAATGTGAGATTATGAGGATCCCCATAAGAAAGCCACACCACATACAAAACCATGGGCACAAATACATTAATATTGGCCCTCTCTCAAAATATTGGAAGAGAAGCTAACCATATCATCCACTAAAAGATTTATTTCTTGAGTAAAAATAATAGTTGGCATATGCTAAAAAAATACCCCAAGTATCCTTTGTTGAAAGGTGCTTCTCAAACCCCTGACGTTTCAAGAAATTGAAAACATTTTTATGGGTTACAAAATTGAGTCTCTAATGTCTTGATGACACAAAATTCCACCATTTCTTCCCCTCTCAGCTTTACCTTTTCATATTATTTTTTCCTCCTAACACTTGATACTTTATTAATACCCTCTTTCCTAAGGTTCTTTTGCTAAATCCCTAACAAAGGAGATTCTTTCCTTTTACCATCTTCTTTTCCCCCAAATTCTTGTAGAGGATCTAGTATGTCATTAGCTTCACTTGGTTCCATTTGAATCTTTGTCATAGCAATATAATCTACTCATACTATAAGTAACTATTCACATCTTTTTTCCTACTAGTTTTCTCAATATTCTTGGAAGTGAGGACATCCACTTCTTTCATAACACTTGCATTTCTAAAGAAGTATTTGTATTAGGTGTATTAGATAAATTAATTCAATATGAAATGTATAAATCTTGGATAGTTGGGGCCTTATTATGCTCCATTAATTTCAACTCCTTAATTTTTTTGAGAATATCAAATATCATGTTAGACACTCCTTTAGGAACATCTTATGTTGATGATTTATAGTCTTCACCTTAATATGAAATTTCACATGAATGAATACATTTGAATTTTTCTCATTTGATTGGATTGGGGCCTTTCCTCTTTCCATAAATAGAATGTCCACATCTTAAAAGAGGATTGAGGGGCCTTAGAACCCATCTTTGGATTACTTATTTGTAGATATCCATATTCATGGCATTAATGATAGTGAAAGGGAAGAGCTTCATGGCCTACTTATTGAATCCAATTCATATTACCCATTCTAAAATATATAAAATATTCCTCAAAAATATATGTATATATATATATATATATATATTTCAAAGAAACGATATTTCAATTGACCATTCCCAAAAATCCCAAAATAAAAAACCTTTTTGTAGCTAAAACTATTTCCATATCACCTCTAGAGTTCCAATTCTTTCAAGCCCAAGACTTTTAAAAAGGAAAGGATATATAGATATCCATAAAATTACAAACTAAGACATACTTGGATAAATTAAAAATAACATCAACAATAGATTTTGGATTAATAACTAGAACTGCTTGACTTTGCATTTCCCTAAGAATCCATTAGAATTTGGATTATTAATTAATTATTGACTGAAATAGATTTCCTTTGTTGCATGCATTAAGAAATGAATCTTTTTTTATGTCCAAATGAAGAAGGCCTAGATATTCATCGATAGATTATTTAAGTATAGAGTGGGGAGTCCCTTGGACCACCTAAAGTCATCATGCAAAAGACCACCCTTACAAAATCCAAAGAAATAGAAGAAATGATGAAAAACATTGTGGGAAGAAACCCCACCTCTTTCACATCTCCCCACCTTTACTCACACCTAGCACCAAAAAAGAAAGCACTATAACCCACGTATAAAAGGCTTGGAACCTTACTCAACCACTAAAATAATGACCAAATCCATAAAATGTTTATATGCCATACAGTTCTCCTCACCTATTGTCTAGTGGAGCTTTTTTGATTTCCCCTTGTAGGTTTATTTTATCCTCAACTCTAATTGGTTGGGTTTTGGGTTCTACAAACAAGTCTAGGTCATGGGTTTTCTTTTTGAATGTTGAATTGTTACCAATGGTGGTCGGTCATTTAAGTGATGTTTTATCCCTTTTTGATCATGTCTTTACCAACCCCTTTTTACCTGTCCTCTCGGTTTTTTGCATCTTGACCATGTCATATTTTCCATAGTGTCGGCTGATAAATTGTTTTAGATTATCCTCTAAAAAATATTTTCGACCTCGAGGGTCATTTCCCCATCCACCTAGTCGGTCCCTTTCTTTATAAATAACCTTTTCATATGTGCAGATTGCGTGACCATCAGATGAAGTGATTATTATCTAGATCGTTCCTCGCAGACCTCGCAAGGTTTCTGCTTATGTCATAAAATGGTGTGAGGCTTGTAAGATGCTGCCACCTATTGCATTTGATGGTGGGGACCAGTTTTGCTTGCTGACCGATGATGGATGTTGATGCTGAAAACTGTTTCTTTACCAACGCATCGTGATCGTTCCTCGCTGACCTCGCGCAATTAAAACTTTAGTTTCAACAATGCTACGAAGTGTGCAATTTGCTGATGCATGGACACCGATGTTGTACGATGGATGACTGGGGTGGGGCCCATTCCATGCTGATGTGTTTCCCTGTAGGTGATTTCCTAGTCACTTGAGGACTGGAAAAACAACGTGGCATTTTCAAACTGTTTTGACTTAATCTGGACTGTTCTCCTCACCTACATTATTTTTCATCAACGACTCACATTTGAATAAACTGGTGTTGTACTATAGCCATTTTATCTCACGCGAGCAAATAGTAATGGTCGAGTTCGACTCTGCCTGCATAATTAAATGTTGAATGATTAGCTTATTGTTATTTTTGTGTTTTATTTTCATGACTGAAGAGGAATTGCTTGGTGCCGAGCAAAGCAAACCATTCTTGTGATTTTCTAGCTTCACTGTCAATAACATTATGCAAGTGTAAACGTAAGTAACACGCACACCATTTTTTCTATCTTCAAAAAGTTTTATGATTGCTTGAGGAACTATTTTCAATTATTTCATCTTCTGTCTCTGAAAGGTTGATCAGGTTGTGGCTTTCAAGTGGCCCTCCAAGGAGGATTTTGAATTATGGAAAAAGGTTTTCACTGATGAACTTGAATTATGAATGTTATAGTCGAGAATTACAACTTGGTCATGTATAATACAGGTCTGGCCTTAGATATTATATTTTAAAAATGCATTCTCCTTTTGACTTCAAGTACAGGGTGTTGAGGTGGAATAAGTACTATAACGGCTAAGCATGCCTTTGATGAAAAGTGAGCGGCCTTTGGAGCGATGTTTTCTTTTCTTCCATATCAACTAATGATGATTCTTGTCTTATGCTCTCTACTTGCATAATAGAATGGTAATTGAATTAGGAATTAGCGATCCAATTAAAAATGGACATGTGTACTCACCGGCCTGAAGCTTGTTGGCTCCCTTTTTTTATAAAACAGAATTCTAGGCCAAGAGAAAGGTCTGTTGAAATACCCGAAATATGAGAAATAAGAGTCTAGTGATACAAAGAGTATGAATTGTAAGTCCAGGTTTTAAATTTTTGAGTCAGATTTGAGAACTTAGTTAATCATACGGTTCTTGAGCATGTTTGTATCAAGCTCATGAATATTTAGAATTTACTTTCTCTCCTATTGTGATATTTTGCATGGATTATTAATGAAATATTGATCCACGATGATTTTCATTGATCTTCATTTGTTCTTAACTATGAATTATTTTTAACTATAGCTCTGGTTCAAAGGATCGGTTAAATGCTTTAGTTAACTAGTAAGTTCATGCAATATAATAAATAGGATTCATAAATAAGTCATAAACTCAGGTATAGATTTATGGATTGTAATGCGATTCATATAGATCATAAGTGTTTAAGATGAAATTTACCCTATAGTTAAGTTTTCTCTTTTGACTCCGTGCGTTGGGATATGGCACTGGAATTTTGATCATGCTTTATTCTCTTATGTTTTGTGTTAGGGCCTTAGGATATTTTATTCAATCATTTCCAATCAGTTTACTTTAAGTATTTGTGATTCTCTGTTAAATGGACCTAAGCCTTTTCAAGGAATAGCCATTTTCTTGGAGGATTTCATCCTTTTAACATCATGGGGAATCTATATGTAGCTTATCCAAGTGCAAATGAATTGTTCAAATTTGTATTGTAATAGCACATTTTAGGGAATACCCTCCTGGATTTTACAGAGTCTGAAGTGTAGGAGAATTAGCCTTATTGTTGTTCTCGTCAAGTTGGCCATACGTTTCCTAGACTTTTATTATTGGATGTGGCAAGTTCATAGGAGTTTTTTGGAAATACGTTTGAGTTGCAGTAAAAAATGCCAACATAATGGCGACTCTACTAGGGAATTATCGAATGAAAAGTCTCTAGTGCAGAACTTGTTTTGTTAGAGTCATTTGTTAATTTATACTTGGTTTAAATTATGTGCCTAATTTTTCATATTCGGCACATGTGTCTAGTTTTCCTAAGTTTTGTGTCAGTGTGTCAGGTAAAGTTCAAACTCTTGTCCAAAGTCACGAGTACAAAAGTGAAGTGCAATCACTTCATAATTCCCATTATTTTGGGTGGTGACTCTGATATCTTGAACAAAACTATTCATACAAAGTACAAATAGCAACGTGCAAAGGAGAGTCCCCGTACACCAAAGACCATGAAGAAGACTAGAAATTATGTAAAAAAGAACTTGGAGCCAATGCTAGAGCTCAAACTAGGACAAGACAAGAAATGGGTAAAAGTGAATGATACCCCAAGTAAGTCTGTTTCATCTCCTATCGTCTCTTCTCCTACTTTAAATGCCAAAATGAATAGTGATTTTATTAGGGGAGATTCCTCAGAAGTTATTATGTCTCAAATTGACCATGGTAGTTTTCCTTTTGAAATGGCTTGAGAAGTTGAAGCTAATATGTCTAAAGAGGAGGAGAGATGGGGTTTCTGGGAACAAGATAAACAGTTCCTAGAAGCTACAACACCTGGTACTATGTCCATTTTTATTGGACAAAATTTCAAACCATGAGGGACCTCTTTAAATGAGGAAACGCCTTTGCTTCAAGATGAAGATCAGGTAGAACAACCTTACTATACTCCTGCTCCAAGTGAGGTAGGAGATATCCTTGAGAATGAAACGGATATAGACAAAGATATGCAAACTTTAATTGAAGAATAAAATAGGTTGCAAGAGGCAGAAGACAATAGGGACAAAATAAGAAAGGAGAATCTAGAGAGATTTTGGGCTAAGCAGTCTGAAAGAAATGCCCAAAAAAAGAAAGTTGAAAATATGAGGGAAGAAGTAGCTAAGAGAAAAACCTTTGAGGAAAGGGTGGCTAAAGCAACTACTGATAGGGCTCATGAAGTGCCTAAAGAAACAGTCTCTATGGGAAATTTTTTCACTCCCACATATACCCCTTCTATATCAGCTACCAAAACTTCAGATCCATTTGCTAGATCCAAGAAGACAACCTTTGTAGATCATGGGAAAGCTCATGTTGACCAACCTCAGATAAGTGCCTATAATTTATCCAATTATAAAAATCATCTTAATACTAGTGATGAAAGAAATAATGAAGCTAATCCCAGGCCATCTGATTTTTCCCAAAACCCTAAGCTCCTAAGATTGTAACTAATAAATGATCAGTTGCAGGCTGATATGAGAAAGGCGGAAATAGAAGCTACTAAAGCCGAAATGGAAAGAAAGATAGATTTCCTAAAGATATCTATACCCACTCCCCAAGATTCTAGTTCAGGAAAGAGCGAGAATGAATCACTGAGAAAGAATTATGAGAAGCAAATACCTAAAGGTGGGGGTGGTGGTAACCAAGGTGGTGGAGGTGGAGGTGGTCATAAAAACTCCAGTTCTTACTCATAGGATGAGGAGGGAAGCACTAGCAAGAAGGTAGTGGTGAAAAGGATAAAAGGGGGGATGATAAGAAAGATATTGAGCAACAAAGCACCCCCATATGTAGACGTGGTGGAGGAGCACCCCAAATTGATAGATACAAACAATTGTGTTTTGGTAATATTCAGGGGTATCCTAATCTAGTCCCAGATAATGCACGGAAGCATCTCCCAAAATTCACTGGTAACAATGCTTATAGTGGGGAAGACCATTTGAAATATTTTCAAGGTTTTGTTGAAGAATTTGAGCTATGGGATGATGACGTAGCAATGAAATACTTTATGCAGTCATTAGTTGAAGATGCTAGGGATTGGTACAGAGGGTTACCTAATTCTAGTATTGATTCTAGAGATGCCTTTTGTAGAGTTTTTTAGGGAACAATACGGGGATCATACTGACCCCAGATTTAAATTAAATGATTTCAATAACATTACCAAGGGGCATAATGAATTGGTTACTGAGTTTAATGCTCATTTCCAAAAGGCTATGATAAGAGTTCCTGCATATTTGAGGCCTAATGAAAGTGCATGTTTGGTTGTGTATTGTAATGCTTATGATGCGAAAATGTGCTATTTATTAAGAGATAAAGACCCTCAAAATTTGAGGCAAGCATATAAGATGGCGATGAACATTGAAAATAATAGAAGGGCTTCTAGTAAAGTAGGGAGAAGAGAAGATCCCAAAACTTTTAAAGGCACCAAAAATCAAACTGAAAAGGTTGGTAAATTTACTGTTGTTGATGAGAAGATAGATCAAGTCCTTACCCTATTGCAGAAACAAGAAAAAAATGACAAGCCTGATTTTCAAAGAGATGATAGGCCCCCCAGGCTATAGGACTATCCCTACAATACCAATTGGAATAATGGAAAACCTTTGCAAGGAAACCAGAGAAACAATCAAGTTCCACTAGATCCTTTACAGAAGCATTCTCTGAATGCCACAAACAATTTACCTTGGTGTGAAGTATGTGGAATGCCACATTCTCCACAATAGTGTGCAGTAGCACACAATATGGTAGAATCTCAAGATGAATAGGGAGATGCTCAGTCTCCCCAGGATCAGGATACATTGACAAATGTATTATTAGGACCAGCTGATCTAGCCTATGATGATTATACCTTAGATTATGAGCCTTGTGGCATGGATGTTGATGTTTAGAGACAACATAATGATGTACACCACCAACAAGTGTTTCCGAATGAAGGAGACAATGATGCCTATTTTGTGAATGAACTGGAGGTGGATAATACTGTTTTGAGAAGACCTTCCGATGAAGAAATTGAAAAATACATTGTTGCTATAGTTGCTAGGGAAAGGAATAACATACAATTGAGAAACAAAATTGTTCCAAGTGATTTAGGTAAGCCTTGTAGCTTGTTCATAAAAGAAAAAGATGTAACTAGAACAAATACCAATTTGGAGGCTAATAATGTCGTTTCAAAGCCTAAGGAAGTAAGGGAGCCCCAGATATGGGAAAAGAAAGTTGATATGACCAAGAAAAAGAATGAAGCTGTACCCCATAACATCAAATACAACAATCAACACTCTTCTAATGATGAAACTCCCAAAGGAAAAGAAAAGGTAATTTCTGAAAACACAAATTTTCCTGAGTTACCAAAGTACACTTCAATAGATATGTTCCAAGTACTTTCACAAGTTAGGGTTATTATTCCTTTCTTAGAAATGATGCATAGATGAACATAAGGATAATATTGTTGCACTTATTAACAATATTCCTACAAGTTGAAAGAGTAAAGAGGTTTCTGACCAGTTAAATTCAAAAAAGGAGCAAGAAAAGTAGAAGGTTGTCGAAGAAAATATCACAAAAAGCCCTCAAATATACTTAGGAACTACTATTACTACTAATCCCAACCATGTCAATCCTTTTTTCTTAAGCTTGATTATTGATGGGAAAATGTTGAGAAATTGCATGATTGATTCAGGAGCATCTAACAATGTGATGCGAGTAAAGATAATGCATGCAATGGGATGAAAAGTGGACAGTACATATGGTAAGTGCTATGCAATGGATTCTCTGGAAGTACCTATTATAGGTATTATAAATAATGTTCCATATAAACTAGCAGCATTTCCTAAGAAAGAGCTACATATGAGTGTAACAGTGGCGGATATCCCACCTACTTATGGCATGTTATTATCTAGACCTTGGAGTGCTTCAATGGGTGGGAGCATACAGTGTGATCTGTCTTTTGCTACATTTTCTATTGAATAGAAAGATTTTAAAATAGATAGGGAAAAGAGAGCCCCTCACATGATTGAAAATGTGGAAGAATCACTAGAACCTATCAAAATCAACTTTGTGGAAATTGATTTAGAAAACTTTCGTGTTGAGGAAGATAGAACAAAAGAAGAGATCTAGTCAGAACCTATTGATAAAGAAGTACTGAAGATATCATCAGAAGGTGACTTATGGATGATGCATTTTGATGGAGCTTGTTCCAAAGATGGCTTAGGAGCAGGAATTTTCTTTACTTCCCCACAAGGTAAAACATTCAAATATTCTTTCCTATTGCAATTTTCTTGTACCAACAATGTTGTTGAGTATGAGGCTCTCATACTCGGTCTGAAGATAGCTTCAAAGCATGGTATTAAAGTATTAAAGGTCTTGGGAGATTATGAATTAGTGGTTTCCTAGATTAGATCCCGCTTTGTAGCTAAAGATAAAAGGCTTAGGCAATACAAAAATGTAGTATGGGATACTATTGAAGTATTTAATGATTTTGGTATTGAATGGGTTGAAAGAGGACAAAATGCTAATACTAACTTATTAGAAAATATTGTTGTTAAACTTGATGATGTCACTTTTGGTGGCATCTCACAAATAGAAGTACAAACCAGGCCTACAATACCTGATAACATCTATAACTAGCAAGTTTTTGATGATGACATAGACATTTTGAAATTCTTGCATTGTTTGGATCAGTATGAGAGCCAGGAAATTGATTTTGGCTTGTTTGTAACAAAAATTGATGGGAAGGACACCATGTTTGGGAGTGAACTGATTTAACTCAAAAAAAACACCAGCCCTAGGGGTCTTGTTGCACTTGAAAGGGTATTTGATGGCCCTGATATGTCAAAAGATAAACAAGCACCATCTCATAAAGCTGATCTAGAAGAAATAAACTTAGGAACATAAATTGCTCCTAAGAATGTTTATGTTGCGGAGAAAATGAATCCACATGTAAGAAGCATGTTGATTACCTTGCATAGGAAATATAGACATGTTTTTTCTTGGTCGTATGAAGACCTTAAAGAATATAGGGAGGATTTATTCCAACATGAGATCCCATTGAAACCTGATATGAAGCCTTTTAGGAAAAAACAGAGACCAATTAACCCCACCCTGCAACCTAAAATGCAAGAGGAGCTTGCCAAACTAAGGGAGGCAGGAATTATCAAACCAATTAGGCACTCATCTTGGGTCTCTAACTTGGTACCTGTTAGAAAGAAAAATGGGGACATCAGGTCATGTGTTGACTTTAGAAACTTGAATGTTGCTTCTTTAAAGGATAATTACCCATTGCCTAATATGGAGGCTATGCTGCAAAAATTCACAAGATGTGAACTATTATCCATGATGGATGGATTCTCCAGTTACAACCAAGTAATGGTTAAAGAGTTTGAGCAATTCAAGACTGCTTTCACCACACCATGGGGAACATATGTTTATGTAAGAATTCCATTTGGATTAATAAATGTTGGAGCAAATTTTTAAAGGGCTATGGATCTAGCCTTTGTTGGTGTTTTTGATTTGTTCCTTGCCATTTACCAAGATGATCTTACTTCCCATAGCAAAAGTGAGGAGGATCGTTGTCCTCACTTAGAGAAAAAAATTATTAGAGCTTTGGAATATGGGTTATCTTTGAATCCTAGGAAATGTGCCTTCGAAGTAAAAGAAGGAAAATTGTTGGGGCATCTTGTTTCAAAAGATGGGGTGTGCATTGATCCTAAAAGAGTGACTTCTATTGAAATAATTACATAGCCAAGAAATGTAAAAGGTATCCAATCTTTCTTTAGATAGATAAATTTTCTAAGAAGATTTGTCACAAATTTTGCTGAGACTATTCGTCCAATATCTAAGATGTTGAAGAAGGGAGAAAAGATAGTATGGACAAGAGAACCATCCAAAGCCTTTCAAGCTATCAAAGATGCAATCAAGCAAGCCCCTGTTCTTAAGTCACCTGATTATTCAAAACCATTCCAGTTATTTACTTTTGCTTCTTTTCATACTATAGCTGGAGTGCTATTACAGAAGAAAAATGATGGTTTTGAGTAGCCAATTTCATTCTTCAGTAAATCATTACAGGCTGCAAAATTGAAATATGATATATCTGAAAAAATAGGCATATTCTTTGGTAAAGGTAGTTAAGAATTTCAAACCTTATCTAATGGGAGGAATTGTGTGGCATATGTACCAATGACAGCAGTTAAAGATATTTTCACTCAGCAAGAGACTACAAGACGAGGATGCGAGTGGATAAATAGAATCCAAGAGTTTAATATTGACATACAAATTACCAAGCTTGTAAAGGGTCAGGGTCTAGCCAAATTAATGGTTGAGGAAAATTTGGAGGTAAATCAAATAAACCAAATAGAGCAACAAAACATTGCGCCTATCTGTGATATGCGAACTTGTGGCTGGTACAGGAGGATTGTTGAGTATTTACAAATGATGCAATGCCCTGAAGGTATTCCCTTTACTGAGAAAAGAACTCTTAAACTGTAAGCAATTAGATATGTCATCATTGATGGTGAGATCTGGTGGAGGAACCCAGATGTGTGGATGGAAACCAAGCTGAGGATCTATTGATAGAAATGCATAAGGGAGCTTGTGGAGGCCATTACATGGCTAAGAAAGCGGCTCATAAGATTTTTAGAGCAAGATACTGGTGGCCTACTGTGTTCAAGGATGCTCACAAATATGTTAGAAAATGTGATGTCTATCAGAGGTTTATTGGAAAGTTAAATTTTTTTGGTAATATGTTGTTGAGCCCCATGTCTATTTCGACTCCTTTCAAGCAATGGGGTATTGACTTCATAGGGTAGATATCTGAAAAATTTAGTGGAGGACATGCATGGGTATTGGTGTCAATTGATTACTTTACTAAATGGATTGAAGCAATCCCAGCCAGAAGGGCCACAAGTAAAGTTTTTATTGATTTTTTGACTGATAACATCTTAAGCCGATTTGGGGTACCTAAAATAATTGTCTTAGATAATGCAATGTGTTTCAGGTCAGAGGAATTTGTTAATTTTTGTGATCAATATGGTATAACTGTTTCATATTCTTCCCCTTATCATCCCCAAGGAATGGACAAGAAGAGTCCAGTAATAAGAGTCTGATGAAGATCATCAAATGTATGATTGAGAAGAACAAAAGGGCTTGGGATTCAAAGTTAAAACTAGCGCTCTAGGATAACAGGACAACTGTCAAGAAGGCAATTGGTCATTCACCTTTTAACTTAGTCTACGTAATTGAGGCATGTATTCCTCAAAATAACTTGTTGAATATGTATGAGTTTGTCCAAGAGTATGATGATGATGTGTGCGATAAGATGCAACACAAAATGGAAGAATTGAACCAATTGGATGAAACTAGAAGAGAAGCTCATAAGAGAAATGAAAGGCTATAGCTTCAGGTAAAGCACCTTTATGACAAAAAAAGCAGTTCAAAGAAAATTTGATGTTGGAACAATGTTGTTGCTCTAGAATGCTATATCAGAAGATAAGGGCAAGCATGGAAATTTTGACCCATTTGGCTAGGCCCATATATTTTCATGGATACACATGGAGAAGGTTCATATTTCTTACAATCACTTACATGTGAAGTTTTTGAATTGCCAGTACATGGACAGTTCTTGAAATACTACTTCTCCTGAAATAGCTCTTTTTTCATGTACGTTGTGCAGTCCTGTAAATAGTGTATATAGGTTTGATTGTTTTTGTTTTGCTTTGTTTTTTTTCTGCTTGTCTTGTCTGGACAAGTCTTTGTGTCTAGTCTGTGTAACAATAGATTCTGGAATCTTGCTATGCCCACAAGGGGCATACATCCCCAATTGGAGCCACTGGTGGAGCTTTTATTTTTTTCCCTTGTAGGTTTATTTTATCCTCGACTCTAATTGGTTGGGTTTTGGGTTCTACAAACAAGTCTAGGTCATGGGTTTTCTTTTCGAACATTGACTTGTTACCAATGGTGGTTGGTCGTTTAAGTGATGTTTTATCCCTTTTTTATCATGTCTTTACCGACCCCTTTTTACCTGTCCTCTCGGTTTTTTGCGTCCTGACCGTGTTATACTTTCCATAGTGTCGAGCTGATAAATTGTTTTAGATTATCCTCTAAATAATCTTTTTGACCTCGAGGGTCATTTCCCCATCCACCTAGTCGACCCCTTTCTTTATAAATAACCTTTTCACATGTGCAGATTGTGTGACCATCAGATGAAGTGATTATTATCTAGACTGTTCCTCGCAGACCTCGCAAGGTTTCTGCTTACATCATAAAATGGTGC
The DNA here is from genome assembly GCA_007115665.2 of Sequoiadendron giganteum. NCBI lineage: Eukaryota > Viridiplantae > Streptophyta > Pinopsida > Cupressales > Cupressaceae > Sequoiadendron > Sequoiadendron giganteum. Next base: position 96,110,738 of record CM021103.1, read on the forward strand.
GAGGCTTGCGAGATGCTGCCACCTGTTGCATTTGATGGTGGGGACCAATTTTTCTCACTGACCGATGATGGATGTTGATGCTGACAGCTATTTCTTTACTGACGCATCGTGCTCGTTCCTTGCTGACCTCGCGTAATTAAAACTTCAGTTTCAATAATGTTGCGAGGTGTGCGATTTGCTGACTCATGGACACCAATGTTGTATGATGGATGACCGAGGTGGGGCCCATTCCATGCTGATGTGTTGCCCGGTAGGTGATTTCTTGTTCGCCTGAGGACTGGAAAAATGACGTGGCATTTTCGAACTATTTTTAATTAATCTAGACTGTTCTCCTTGCCTACATTGTTTTTGATCAACAACTCGCATTTGAATAAATTGGTGTTGTACTATAGCCGTTTTATCTCGCACGAGTGAATAGTAATGGTCGATTTTGAATCTGCCTACATAATTAAATGCCAAATGATCAGCTAATTGCTATTTTTTTGTTTTATTTTCACAACTGAAGAGGAATTGCCTAGTGCCGAGCAAAGCAAACCATTCTTGTGATTTTCCAACTTCATTGTCAATAGCATTCTGCAAGTGTAAATGTAAGCAACACGCACACCATCTTTTCTATCTTCAGAAAGTTTAATGATTGCTTGAGGAACTATTTTCAATTATTTCCTATTTCATTTCTGAAAGGTTGATCAGGTTGTGGCTTTCAAGTGGCCCTCCGAGGAGGATTTTTAATTATGGAAAAATGTGTTCACTGATGAACTTGAATTGTGAATGTTATAGTCGAGAATTGCAACTTGGTCATGTATAATATAGGTCTGGCCTTAGATATTATATTTTAAAAATGCATTCTCCTTTTGACTTCAAGTACAAGGTGTTGAGGTGGAATAAGTACTATAATGGCTAAGCATGCCTTTGATGAAAAGTGAGCGGCCTTTGGAGTGATGTTTTCTTTCCTCCATATCAACTAATGATGATTCTTGTCTTATGCTCTCTACTTGCATAATAGAATGGTAACTAAATTAGGAATTAGCGGTCCAATTAAAAATGGACATGTGTACTCTCTGGCCTAAAGCTTGTTGGCTCGCTTGTTTTATAAAAGGGAATTCTGGGCCGAGAGAAAGGTCTATTGAAATACCCGAAATATGAGAAATAAGAGTCTAGTGATACAGAGAGTATGAATTGTAAGTCTAGGTTTTAAATTTTTGAGTCAGATTTGAGAACTTAGGTAATCATAGGGTTCTTGAGCATGTTTGTATCAAGCTCGTGAATATTTGGAGTTTATTTTATCTCCTATTGTGATATTTTGCATGGATTATTAATGAAATATTGATCCAAGATGATTTTCATTGATCTTCATTTGTTCTTTACTGTGAATTATTTTTAACTATAGCTCTGGTTCAAAGGATCGGTTAAATGCTTTAGTTAACCAATAAGTTTATGCAATATAACAAATAGGATTCATAAAGAATTAATAAACTCAGGTATAGATTTATGGATTGTAATGCGATTCATATAGATCATGAGTGTTTAAGATGAAATTTACCCTGTAGTTCAGTTTTCTCTTTTGACTCTGTGCATTGGGATATGGCATTGGAATTCTGATCACGTTTTATTCTCTTATGTTTTGTGTTATGGCCTCAGGATATTTTATTCAATCATTTCCAATTAGTTTACTTTAATTGTATTTGCGATTCTCAGTTAAATGGACTTGAGCCTTTTCAAGGAATAGCCAATTTCTTGGAGGATTTCATCCTTTTAACATTATGGGGAATCTATCTGTAGCTTATTCAAGTGCAAATGAATCGTTTAAAGTTGTATGGTAATAGCACATTTTAGGGAATACCCTCTTGGATTTTATAGATTCTAAAGTGTAGGATAATTAGCCTTATCGTTGTTCTCGTCAAGTTGGCCATACGTTTCCTACACTTTTATTATTGGATGTGGCAAGTTCATAGGAGTTTTCGGGGAAAATGTTTGGGTTGCAGTCAAAAATGCCAACATTGTCAATGCCTTTTTAATTAAATAATTACTATTTTAATTAATTTATATTATTTTTTTGGGTTGTTACTCAAGGGCGCAACTAATCTCCCAACAAAATAAACCACACATAGGAATGTAACATACAACAATGCATAAAATCATACACAAAAAAATACATAGAAACATACATAATATGATGGGATAACATAGTGAGATGCCCACCAAATGAGGGATAAAAGTGGCAAAACTGGCAGATGGGAGAAAATGTTACGATGATGAAAGGGATCCCATAACGGTGCCATTAGGTCAATTTTCCCACCTTTTGTCAGCTATGATGCCAAGATGAGAGTTGGACCATAAAATGTTTCCCTATGGCTTGCATGAGAAGCTATCATTTTCAGTGAGTTCTATGCTGGTGTAGGAATTGGAGGTAGATTGACATGTGTAAGACCTACATTGAAAACTATAAGAAGAATATTTTTTGAGAGAGAAGGTGGAAAACACTTTGTGTTGTGAGTGTTTTCAGTTTGCACATTGAAAATTGAAGGTTGGAGTGCACATGGAGGAGTTGGAGGAGAAAATCGACCAAATTGAGGTGAGGGGTGACTAACCAATTAGGTTGTAGAGGGTTTTACAACACTATGTGGGTTGTTTGTTTCTTAACACCTAGGGTTTTTCAACATGGGGTTTTACAAAATAGAATGAATGTCTTGATTTTTTTTTATAATTTATACAATATGAATTTTTTGAAAGGCCCCTTCAAAATTTATAAGAACTCTTAATTTGAGAAAAAAAGCATTTAAATTTCCTCATGTTTGAAAAAAAGTGCACAAAATAATTGTAAATTGGAAAACATAGCGTTGGTTTCAATTATTTGAATCTGCATGTTTAAATGTAAAGGGTTGTCTCACAGGGAGGATTTTCAGGAGGATGATACATAAAACTAATCAAATTGAGTTGAGGGGCAACTAACCAATTGGGTTGTTACATGTAGAGGGTTTTACAACACTATGTAGGTTGTTTGCTTCTTAACACCTAGGGTTTTGCAACATGGAATTTTACAAAACAGTATGAAAGTCATGAAATTTTTTTGTTGTTTAGACAATAAGAATGTAGTGAAAGGTTCCTTCTAAATTTATAACAACTTTTAATTAAAGTAGAAATTACATTGAAATTTTCGCATATGCTTGAAAATAATGCACAAAATAATTGTAAATTGGAAAACCCAATGTGGGTTGTCAGTTATTTGATTCTCCATGTTTAAATGTAAAGGGTTTTCTCATGAGGAGTTGTAGGTGACGGATATAAAAAACTAACCGAATTGAGGTGAGGGGTGACTAACGAATTGGGTTGTTACATCTAGAGGGTTTTACAACACTACGTGGGTTGCAAGTTTCTTAGCACCTAGGTTTTTGCAACGTGGAATTTTACAAAATAGTATAAATGTCTTGGAAACCCTTTGTTATTTAGATAGTATGAATGTAATGAAATACCCCTTTAAAATTTATAATCATTCTTATTTAGAGTAAAAAATACATTTAAATTTCCTCATATGATTGAGAAAATGCACAAAATAATTACAAATTGGAAAACACAATGTGGTTTGTCAGTCATATGATTGTGGTTGTCAAGGCATATTTATCTTTTGTAAGTTGTGCAACCACACCTTTGAATTTTGATCTATCAAAATTCTTTACACAATCATTATAGGTAAATTGAACATTTCCTAATTAAGCCTCGAGTGCTTGATATCAGCCTTCAACTTCTAAACTACCTCAAATTCTTGCAAACACTAATTTTGTAATGTGTCCATGTGCCCTTCTTCATAAGAAACACCTTACATTGTTGTGTTTATTTGTCAACTTCCTATCTTTTAGATTGCAACTGTCTGTCAAAAACATTAATTAAACTCCTCTTTCGATGATAAAATCTTATTTTAATCTTTTAATTCCTTTTGTAAGTGGTTAATTGTAGTGTTTCTATTGTTTTACTTTAGTTTCAACATTTCCAACTATTTCTTTTGCATCTACAAGTTGACCAACCACACATTTTTCCTCATCCCCACTAATGTTACCCATTATCACCCTCCTAGTATTCCTTTTCATGAGCTTCTAACTTCTTTTTCATATCTTTTACTTTAATCTTTGGAGTAGCTACTCCCTCATCAGCCCTTAGGACAAAACCATCCATTTCTTGGATAGATTTTTCAATGTCTTCAATAATTTTATGTAGCTTTGCAACTGCTCTTTTCTTAGCTTTGAGAGTGTTTCTAATTAGAGAATGTAGATGTTTTATTTTTGATAAGTTTTAAAAAAAAGTTGTCTACCTTTTCACATAGGACTTTCACGTCTCCAGCCAACTGATTCTCTTTTTCTGCACTAAGATCTAATTTTTCCTTTTCCTTATCATCTATTTCAAATTGTATTTGTTCCATGGAGTTCTTAAGTTCAAGAATATTTGACTTCATTTTTTCAACTCTTCTTATAGCATCATCTCTTATTTTCTTATGCAAATTCATATGCAATACAAAACCTCTTGACTTTATCAACTTCTACATTAGTATTTACCCATTGCACATATTGCACAATGCTCCTTCATCAAGCTATCAGGAGTATGAACAATCTCTTCATTCAGTACATTATCTATCTCATGTTGGTGTAATTAATTATTTAATTACACTAGCATAATTTTAACTTAGGTATTTTTATTTAACTAATTAAGTCCTAGGTTGAATTATTAGAAAAATCATTAATAATGGGGTCATAACCCTTTCCATGTATTTAGGAGATAAGATTCCTTCTAGAATATCATCTATAATTTATCTCAATTAGTTTATCATTCCATAGGTAGTTATTTAGGGTTTACATTTTGTCACATGTTGTTAGATCAAGACACATGGAAACATCATAATGTATCTTGTATCTCAACCATTCCTATATATTTAGGGCATTTGTACATTTGTAATCATATTATAGATCAATCAGATAATCTCAATTTTCATGCTCAAGTTGCAACACTTTCTGTGTGGGTGAATTTATTCTTGGCAAAGATCCTTTGAAATGTGCACAACTTCATTGGATGATTCAACATCTATTATTTCAACATGGTATCAAAGCTTGTCTAGTGAAGGTTCATCTCAAAATCAAGAAAGTTGGGCTAGAGAGCTTCATTGCAGGCTTAAATATTTTCATTGTAGGCTACTTGGGCCCACTCGGGGACGAAGCTAATTTCTGGAGTAAATTGAGTCTAATCTGAGCTCACCATTGTCTTCAAAAGGCCTCAAAACCCTAGGATCACATGTTCATTAATCAAAATTGGATACATCAATCTAGGAGCCATCAGAGGTATTTTAGGTTTGCAAAATCAACTGGTATGATCCGTACAAATTTGCAGTAAAAAAATATCCCTGTCAATTGTCCTCTATGGCAAAAAAAATTTAGTTGCAGACCATTTTCTATTTCAGAAAAAAATCAAGGCTATTTTATAATATTTGGGTTTTCAATAGTTTGGCAAAAAATTAAAAAAATCAAATTGACTGCATATTAAAATTAGTGGTTAGTATCAATTTATCTTTCATCGAAATTGGGTTTGATTTTTACAATCATCGGGCTAAATATTTTTATCATCAGCATTTAATATTTCTCAATCAACATAATATTTGGAAAAATCTTTGTAGATTTATTTGACAGCAAATATATATTATATTGAAAAGAGTTGATTTTTAATTGATAAAAGTAATATTAAAAATCAAATGTATATTGCTTTTTCTTGTCGAAGTCTACAAACAGGTTCGTCAACAGATTTATTTTGTGCAGGGGAAGGTATAGTCACTGGGCCCATCACATCATGCACATCATCGACCGTTCATCATTTCTTGGGCTAGAGATCACTAACCAACTACCATTTGATTGGATCATCAACCGTCCTTACCCCATTCCAATTTCTATCAACGATCGAAGCTCCACTTCATCCATTGATGACTACCCTATCTAGTTCACATCCTCCAATGACTACTCTAACCGATTCCCTACCATTCACACTGACCGATCTCATTGGCCTTGTTCACCCTGGTCTACGGTCCTATTGATTATCAAGTGCCCTACTCTATCCGAGCAGTGCCACCCAAACAAACCCTCCCCTATGCTGCTTTAGTCACTCCACTGCCACCATACAATAGTGTTATACGATTTTTATTTTTTACCTTAGCCTGCACCAAGGTCACATCAACGACCGAGTGCTAATTCCTGGGGGCTCAATTTTTCCCCAGTTTAGCCTATAGAATGCCTAATATAGGAATTTTTTCATTTTTCATAACTTTTCACCATAGTATCAAAAATTAGAAAATGAGATACTATCGAAAAGAGGTTTCAGTTTACTTTCAGTAGTGCAATCCATTTTCCAGAATTTTGTTAAAAAAATCTATAGTCAACTGAAGTCAAAACCCTAATTTGGACTTAAAGGATCATATCTTCTCAACCATTTATTGAAATTTGGTGATTCCAATGGCATCAAGAAGATATTTCATAGCTTTTTCATTAGTCCAATCACTTCTTTCAGTTTTAGCTCTAGGTATCTTTATTGGATTTTTGCAATTTGGTGCATTTTTTTATTCCTTGGACATCCTAAAGATTGAAGAAGAATTTTTTGATTTGGGTGGCATCTCTTTAGTTGCATATAATTTTTTGGAAGTTTTTATTTGATATTGAAGGTCATTTTCTTTGTAATCTTGGAGAAATTTCATAGCAGATTATGGGGTTTGCATATTATCCTTCTTTGGTTATGTTGCACAAAGGAAACTATAAACAATGGTGAGATGGGATCATAAACCATCTCCAATCACTTGAATTATTGCCACATCTATATGGTACAGTTCCCCATCCAAGTCAAGGTATTCATGAATTTTCTTGGAGTTGTAGAAAATATACTGTCTTAGAGATCATTGCAATGCAAGTTGATGGTGATGTTTTGAGTGCTATTGACCATTGTGATTATCCTCATATCCTTTGGACTAATATTTGGGAGATATATGGAGACTCTAACACTCCACCATTCCTTGATGATCATGATTCAAAATGCCATTCTTCAAATCAGGTACCCCATGTTGATATTGCTATTTAAGAGCTTACATATTTGGAATGCCTTGAGTCTTCAGATGGGGATGTAAAGGGTTATATAGGTGCTTCTTCTCCATTAGATACAATTGATGTACCTTCACATTTAGTTATTCCTTGTCTAGAGCCATTGATTGAGGCTTCCATCATTCCCATTCATTAGGACACATTAAGTTTTCCATACTTGACATCACATGATGGATTTGTTTTAGGTATTGTTGACTTGGCTACTTCTAGAGGTTTGGAGGACATTCTTGAGGGGATATCTCTCCTCTATTCAGATTCTACTTTGGAGAGTTTTCTTGAGTCTACACATTTCATTGTCTTGACCTTGATTGGGGATCCTGAGACTACCTTGGAGGCACTTTTTTTCTCTTCAGAGATTTCATATACCAGACTTCTTTCCTCCCATTTCATTATGGAGTTTGAGTTTCTTCAACATCTACTATTGGATTTTATTCTTCCTAGCAGGAGACATGTGGTTTGGACACCCTTGTTGCCTCAGACTTCTTTCAGTGGTTTTGAGGACACTTTATTTTGGGGTCTATTCTCCATATATTCCTTCAATGGAAATTTCACTGCATTGCATTCTTTGGATCTTATTTAGCATCAGTTTTTGCATCATCCTGAATTGTCACCTTCTTCATTGATTGGGTATGTACCTTATTTGATTGTGGAATATTCATCTTTAGTGACAAAGGAGAGACATGAGTAGATTTTAGAGACTTCATCATCATCCACTTTCATCCTATCTTCCTTTAATTCCTATTTAGAATGGGAAGCTTCCCTGCATTTGTATTTGGTTTTATTTCTTTCGAAAGGGAGACAAGTTGTTTGTCAGCATTGGATCATGTTTTTTCTTCAAACACTTACCATTTTTGGAGGTGATCACATATTTTGGGGGAGCTATATAGTCTCTCTCTTTCCATCCTATGGAGGGGCTATTGATTGTATTGTATCCATGTGACATATGGTGTACTTGGGGGGTATCATGCAATCCTCCACCCCTCCTCACTTTTCTGGATTTCATCTCCTTTTTGGAGAGGGGTTTTCCCCTTTTCTTCATTTGTGGGAGATTAGTTGCATTTCATTCTCATTTTTAAATGGTTACCTAAAATGGCCATCATGTAGCCTAGACCCATCATCCATCATTGCATAATCATTTCTTCCCTAAGTTGCACTTATGGAGGGGTGTTGGTATAATTAATTATTTAATTAAACTAGAATAAGTTTAACTTAGGTCTTTTTATTTAATTAATTAAGTCCTAGGTTGCATTATTAGGAAAATCATTAATAATGGAGTCATAAACCTTTCCATTTATTTAGGAGATAAGATTCCTTATAGAATATCAACTAGAACTTATCTCAATTAGTTTATTATTCCCTAGGTAGTTAGCTAGGATTTACATGTTATCACATGTTGTTAGATCAAGACACATGGAAATATCATAATGTATCTTGTATCTCAACCATGCCTATATATTCAGGGTATTTGTACATTTGTAATCATATTCTAGATCAATCAGATAATCTCAATTTGCATGCTCAAGTTACAAAACTTTATGTGTGGGTTAATTTATTCTTGGAAAAGATCCTTAAAGTGTGTGCAGCTTCATTGGATGATTTAGCATCCATTATTTCAACATATCATTCACTTTGGTCTACTTCTTTTCAAGTTTTTTTAGAGTAGATTCCTTTTTCATTACATACTTTCTACTACTTTCTACTTGAGTTATTCATTGCCATTTTCCCATTGTTCATATTACACACACATCTTCCTCAACTTTTCAATAGTAGTGAGTATCTTCAATAAATACACTATCTCATTCACTTTGGTCTACTTCTTTTCAAGTATTTCTATAGCATATTCCTTTGTCATTTCATACATTCTAGTACCTACTACCTCCAATTTTGAATTTTCATTTTCCCATTGCACATACTTCACATGCTCCTTCCTCAACTTCTCAAGAGTAGGAAAAATCTCTTCAGTCTATATATTATTTATCTCATATATTTTGGTCTACTTCCTTTAGAGTGTTTTTACAACTATTTCCTTACTCATTTCATACATTCTTGTACCCATTGCCTCCTAAAGCATTGAGAACATACCAGGTTTGTTAACACCTAGTGTTTTCAACCTTGAATTATAAATAGACAAAATGATTGTGGGTATGTGCAAGATCATGATGGGCCAAAAAGTGGCGATATGTAAGTGATATGATGGCCCATGTGGCTGACAACTTTTTTTTTACCCAAAATTGATGAAATGAAAAGGGTTTCTAAAGGAGATTCTTAGCTTTCCACCAATATAAATTATGCTTTACTTTGAATTTAATAAATAATTATTATTCATTTTCTATTTGAATTACGACTAAATTCTTGATTGATAGGCTGATTGAAAAAAATCTATAACTTTCAAAGGGTATCACATTTTTTGAATTTGCAACATGTATCACATTCTATGCTTCACATACTATAGGATTTTAAAAAAAAATGAATTTCATGAAGTTTTGACCAAGTTAAGGTGGTCAGACGTATGATATTTTATATTTTTTCTAAAGTTGTAATAAAAAAATCATAATTAATTATTTATATGGAAAAAAATTACAAAAAAATATGCATCACATCGGAACATGAGTCTTCTACTTATATCTAAAATCTTATAAAAAAATATTATCATTTTATTGTGGTTAGGGTGGTCAGACAGACACCTACTTCTTATTTTTTCCCTGAAATTCAAGTACTACTGTATTGAAATCTCAAATTTTCACCAAGTAGATTTAAAAAAAAATAAAATAAACCTAGTAGTTTAGAAACTAAATTCAATTTGCAACAGATTCTATTTTTACATATTTTTGAAATAATATAGTTAACTTATTCAAATTTTTACATCAAGTTGTCTAACTCTGATTTTTCTGAATTTTATTGCCACTTAAGGGCCTATTTTTTTCATGATGATCTTGCACATTCCCTTGTAATGAAAACCTTTTTTTGTTTAGATAGTATGAACGTAAGAAAAGTAACCTTAAAAATTTACCAAAACAGTTACTTACAATATGAACTATGTTTGGATTTCCTCATATCATTAAAACATAGGTAGGTAGGAAAACACAATGGTTTGTGGGTTAGTTTTTTCTACTTGTTCAAAGATCAAGGGTGGAGAGTTTGGGTAGGAGTTATAGTTTGGGGATACATAAAAATAACTAGATTTAGCTGGGGGTAACCAACCAATTGGGTTCTTATATATAGAGGGTTTTACAACACTATGTGGGTTGCAAGTTTCTTAATGACTTATGTTTTTCAACCTCCGATTATATAGACAATATGATTGTAGTGAAAAACTTTTGTTGTTTAGACAATACAAATGTAATGAAAGGAACCCCTTAAAAATATATAACAAGTCTTAGATAGACTAAAAATTGTATTTCAATTTCCCCAAATCAATAAACTATAGGCAAGTTGGAAAACACTATGGGTTGTGATTTATATAATTATTCTTCTTCAAAGCTCAAGGGTGGAGAGTTTAGGGAGGATTTGCAACTGAGGGATACATAAAACTAACCAAATTTAGCTAAGGGGTGACCAACCAATTGGGTTCTTATATATAGAGGGTTTTACAACTCTATGTGGGTTGCAAGTTCCTTAATGCACTTTGTTTTCCAACCTTTGATTATATAGACAATATGATTTTAATGAAAAACTTTTATTGTTTAGATAATACGAATGTAATGAAAGGAATGCATTCAAAACATATAACAAGTCTTAGAATAAAATTTGCATTTCAATTTCCTTAAATCAATAAACTATAGGTAGGTTGGAAAACATTATGGGTTGTGATTTATATAATTTTGCTTGTTCAGAGCTCAAGGGTGGAGAGTTTTGGGAGGAGTTGCAATCGTGGGATGCATAAAACTAACCAGATTTATCTAAGGGGAGACCAACCAATTGGGTTCTTATATACAGAGGGTTTTACAACACTATGTGGGTTGCAAGTTTCTTAACGCCCTATGTTTTCCAACCATTGATTATACAAACAATATGATTGTAATGAAAACATTTTTTTGTTTAGAAAATACAAATTTAATGAAAGGAATCCCTTCAAAATAAATAAATTCTTAGATAGACTAAAAATTACGTTTCAATTTCCTCAAATCAATAAACTATAGGCAGGTTGGAAAACACTGTGGGTTGTGATTTATATAATTCTGCTTGTTCAAAGCTCAAGGGTAGAGAGTTTAGGAGTGATTTACAGCTGGGGGATACATAAAATTAACTAGATTTAGTTGAGAGGTGACCTACCAATTGGGTTCTTATATATAGAGGGTTTTACAACACTATGTGGGTTGTTGGTTACTTAATGCCCTATATTTTCCAACCTTTGATTATACAAATAGTATGATTGTAATAAAAACCTTTTTTGTTTAGATAGTATGAATGTAATGAAAGGCACTCCTTCAAAATATATAACAAATCTTAGATAGACTAAAAATTGTGTTTCAATTTCCTCAAATCAATAAACTATAAGTAGGTTGGAAAACACTGTGGGTTGTGATTTATATAATTTTTCTTGTTCTAAGCTCAAGGGTGGAGAGTTCAAGGAGGAGTTGCAGCAAGGGGATACATAAGAATAACTAGATTTAGCTGAGGGGTGACCAACCAATCAAGTTCTTATATATAGAGGGTTTTACAACACTATGTGGGTTGCAGGTTTCTTAATGCCCTGCATTTTCCAACCTCTGATTATACAAACTTAATATGATTATAATGAAAACCTTTTGTTGTTTAGACAATACGAATGTAAGAAAATGAACCTTCAAATTTTACCAAAATTGTTACTTACAGTATGAATTGCATTTCGATTTCCTAATATCATTAAAATATAGGTAGATAGGAAAACACAATGGGTTATGAGTTATTTTTTTCTCTTTTTTCAAATCTCAACAGTGGAGAGTTTAGGGTGGTGAGTTAGTTTTGTGTTAAAAAGTGTTTGAGTTCATTAGTTGAAATCCACTTATAGTTTCATATCTCACTTTCTTTGCTCACACAAATTCATATGCAATACAAAATATTTCAAGTTTATCCACTTCTCCATTACATATACTACACGTGCTCCTTCCTCGACTTCTCAAGAGTGGGAAGAATCTCTTTAGTTAAAACAATATCTATCTCACTAAGTTTGATCTCCTTCTTTTCAAGTGTTTTTAGAGAAGATTCATTTTTAATTTCATAAATTATAGTACCTGTTGCCTCCACTTTTGCATTGTCTCTTCACCTAGAGAGTTCGGGGTGGTGAGTTAGTTTTATGTTAAAAAATGTTTGACTTCATTAGTTGAAATTCAGTCATAGCATCATCTCTCACTTTATTTTCTCACAAATTCATATGCAATACAAATCTTTTGAGTTTATCCACTTCAGCATTGCCATTTTCCCATTGCACATACTACACATGCTCCTTCCTCAACTTCTCAAGAGTGGGAATAATCTCTTTAGTTAAAACAATATATATCTCATTAAGTTTGATCTCTTTCTTTTTTAAGAAATTTTAGAGAAGATTCCTTTTCAATTTCATAAATTATAGTACCTATTGCCTCCACTTTTGCATTGTCTCTTCATCTGGAGAGTTAGGGGTGGTGAGTTAGTTTTATGTTAATTTTTTTTTGACTTCATTAGTTGAAATCCACTTATAGAATCATCTCTCACTTTCTTTTCTCACATAAATTCATATGCAATACAAAATATTTCAATTTTATCCACTTCTGCATTGCCATTTTCCTATTGCACGTACTGCACAGGCTACTTCAACTTCTCAAGAGTGGGAAGAATCTCTTCAGTTAAAACAATATCTATCTCATTAAGTTGGATCTCCTTCTTTAAAAGTGATTTTAGAGTAGATTCATTTTTGATTTCATAAATTATAGTACCTACTTCCTCCACTTTTCCATTTTCTCTTCACCTAGAGAGTTTGGGGTGTTGAGTTAGTTTTATGTTCAAAAATATTTGACTTCATTAGTTGAAATCCACTTATAACATCATCTCTCACTTTCTTTTCTCTCACAACTTCATATGAAATACAAAATATTTTGATTTTATCCACTTCTACATTGCCATTCGCCCATTGCACTTACTGCACAGGCTCCTTCCTCAACTTCTCAAGAAGGAAGAATATCTTCAATTAAAACATTATCTATCTCATTGAGTTTGATCTCCTTCTTTTCAAGTGTTTTTAGAGTATATTTATTTTTGATTTCATAAATTATAGTACCTTCTACCTCCACTTTTGCATTGTCTCTTTGCCTTTGCACATACTACACATGCTCCTTCCTCAATTTCTTAAGAGCAAGAAGAATCTCTTAAGTCAACACATTATCTATCTCATTCACTATGGTTTTTAATACAAGTGAGCTTCATAATTTATCGCAAGTGTGGCTTACAGTTAAAATTTATTTTCAAATTCTTCATATGTTTGACAAATAAATGCACAAAAAATTAAAAGTTTGTAGGTTGTTTAACAAGGTGGGTGTTCAATTATTTCCTTTTTCTTTTTGTAAGGTAAAGGTTCAATAGCTTGGGGAGGTCTTGCATGTGGGAGACACATCAAAAAAATCAAATTGAGGTGAGGGGTGACTAACCAATTATTATTTTTGCATGTTTAATGGCTTCTAAATAGTATGGGTCTTGTAGGTTTCATAACACCTAGTGTTTTCTAACCTACAATTTCATAGTGGAATAGGTGAAATTTTAGAGTAGACACTTCATAATGGACATGTTGCCTATGACAACAAATAGTTGGCAGTAATACATGATTTGTATTAATGGAATGACATAGTATGATTTCTAAATTGTACATGATTTGTTAATTATTGTAATGTATCCAAAATTCAACTTTCTCTTTTCATCCATAATTTGTGATCAAATATGCAAAAAGCAAGGAAATGAACTGAGATTTAGTGTAGTGATGAAATAAATAATTGCCATTCAATGTTATCTATGATATATTGTTAGATTTATCATTTCTTTTGTTAGTGTAATCAAGTTGTGAGTAATCATGCATTATCCCCATTCAAATAATCTTTTAACCTATGCAAGGAAAGTGAATTTGTCAAAGATTTGTACTATTCAAATGGTGAAGATAGAAGAAAAAAAAGACTATAGACTTTAACTTTGTGAATGTTTGAATGAGATATTTTCATAGTCCATAAAAAAATATGGGTAAGAATTTACCCACATATATAGGTGCACCACACCCAGCTTGTGTTGTATTTTCTATTGTGTCGTTCATTTCTTTAGGTAAACATTTCATTTTCTATGATACCATTCTAGGCCAGACAAAGTTGCACTTGTTCAAATAAACATTATGTTGTTAAAGCTACATAATTAGTAATTTTTCATGTGTAAGATTTTATTTTCATCCCCATTTAAAATTACATCCAAAAATGGTTTGATTAGAAAACATTTGTATACACCTAAAAGATGTATTACCACCTACAATAGAGGGAACCTTTTTCATATTTTAGCCTATGCTCATTCACTCCTTTACTGATTCATTATTTTATCAACAAATGCAAAGAACGTGTTTTTTTTATTTTGACATTGCTAGCAGCCATAAAAGTAATTACATATTATTATGCATGTTACACTTATAGGCTACATATAAAGTTGTAGGTTAGATTTCTCATTGTGTCATTCAACCTACACTTTTTAAGTTCATGAATTGTCATATACGCTTTTTTTGGTCATGTTAAGTCACCCATGAAAAGCTTAGCAACATTCCTTCTCAACTAAAAGAGGTTTGTACACCGCATCTACTATGAGCTCTTAGTTTTTTCATGCAGGGTTGCGATTTTAATTGCAGTATTTATTTTCAATTGCAGGTTCAACTAGACATTTTGGTTTCCAACCTGCATTGGATTACATCATGGTTGATAGGAAATTTTACAACTTTATGCCTTTCCTGATTCACTTCATTACTTATTCATTACTTTTTCAATAGATGCAACAAATGTGTTATTCTTTTGGCATTGTTGGCAGTAATGGATGCATAGTTTTTTACATACAAGGTTGTCATAAAAGGTTTTGGTTACCCCCTAACCTTTCATCTTCATTAACACATAATCATGCACCGCAACCAATGTATCTTCTGAAAATAAAATAAAAATTGTTGCAATTGTAGAAGTAATTACATATTGATATGAACGTTACACTCATATGCCACATAAAAATTTGTAGGTTGAACCACTCATCATGTTATTCAACCTCAACTTGTTTATTCATGAATTTATAAATGTTCTTTTGTTGCTCATGTTAAGTCACCCCAAATGGAAGGCTTAATACCACAACATGCCTGCTTAGGTAAGAGAGGTTTGTACACCCCATATACTTTGAACTCTTAGTTTTATTTTCATGTGGGGTTACAAATTTACTTGCAGTCTTGATATATGTTTGGAGGTTCAACTAGACTTTGTGTTTTCCAACTTGCATTAGCTTACATCATGGTTGATAGAAAATTTTACACCTTTATGCCTTTCCTCATTCTCTCCATTACCTATTCATTATTTTATCAAAAAATGCAACAAATGTGTTATCCTTTTGGCGTTGCTGGTAGCAATGTACGCATATGATTTTACATAAAAGGTTATCATTAATTTTTTTGGTTGTCCTCTAACATTTCATCTCCATTAACACATATGCACACACACCACAACCAATGTATCTTCCCAAAATAATTCATTTCCTGTTGCAACTGTATAAGTAATTACATATCATTATGCACATTACACTTGTACACCACATACAAAGTTGTAGGTTGAACCAATGATCACGTTGTTACTCAAATAGAACAAATTTACTTCAAAATGATGGTTAGTTTTCACAACCTTCCTCTTTAGGTAAAATAGGTTTGTGTGCCACACCTAAAGTGGAATCATCATTGAATGTCCATGTATGCTTGTGATTGTATCATCACTGTCTATGTCCACTTGTATGTTGAGATACACACATTGATTTCCAACCTACGTTTGATTCAATCTATCACCTTTTGTTTTCCTCAGTGGAAGTTGGCAACCTCCTATTGGTTTCATGTTGGTGGCAGCAATGCAAGCATAGTTTATTTACATTCAATAAATAATTTCTTTCTTTTGTTAGACACAATCCACTCTAATTTTAAATGTTTATCCAATTCCTACCTTACGTAAAATGGGGAGAGGCTTGAAATAGAAAAAATAAGATGGTCTGGAGGTGTAAGTGTAGACACATAAAAATGACCTAGGCCTCTGAGCTACATTTTTCTATGTCGAACCACACTTCTTCCTCACATAATTAAATAATTTAATTATGTACTAATGTCATATTTCACACTATTAATTAAATAATTTTTAACTATTTAATTAATTCATATCCTATATTCCTCTATGATTATTTAAATAAATAAATTATATTTCTTTTTTTAAATATGTCACTAATTAATCCTTACACTTTCTATGATTAAATAAATTTTTAATTTATTTAATTACTTATTTCCAGCTACAAATTAAATAATTACCATTTATTATTTAATTTGTTCATTATCCTTTTCTCCTTCAATTAAATAAAATTATTCATTTAAATCACTTTTCATTTGACGAAATAATTATTTACTGCCTTTTGTCTTATTCCTGTTTTGAATTAAATAATTATTTAATTCAAAAAGGTCAACTTCCCTCTATAAATCAAATAATTTCCATTTATTACTTGATTCTCTGGCTGCCTCTTTTTCCATGCCAAATATTTCCCTTGTCCCATTTATTCCTCACCTTTGATTTAATTGTTTTCAATCAAATTTCAACCCTTCATTTCAAATCGTGCCCTAATTTTGACCTAATGTTGCCCTAACCCTAATGCTACTCATCACATTGAATTATAGCCTTTGATCTTAGGGTTTTGTCAACTTCTAATCCTGGCCATCCATTCTCAATTTGACATTCTTTAAAAGGGGTATCTCTCAAGTCATTTTGGACACACACAAAGCCATTTTCAGCAACTTAGACATTCTTCATGTTTGAGAATTTTTGAGTACTTGAGCACAATTTTTCAATATTTTGTTGGTCTTAGGCATAGGCTATAGTTGCACTTCAATCTGAGGGAAATCATACAATGTACAACAATATGGAGAAGGCCAATAGAGGTCAATCAATGGAGGCTTGAAGACCAGGTGATATTGTTTCCATATTTTCATGCTTCTCGCTTTATTTGTTCTCTATTGATGATTGGGGTTTGATTTATTATGCTACTTGCAATTAATCTGAAAATTCTACGCTAGTTACATTTGGTGAACCCGATGTATTAATTCACATTATTGTGGATATATGTTTTCTAATCAAAAGTTTTCATGAAATTTTTTTGTAGGCAGTGATATTTCAAATTGGAATGTTGAGGCAGTGACAACTTGTTGAAAGATGAATTTTTCATTTATTTTTTTTAATTTTTTATTTTATTTTATTTATTTATTTTTTCTAAAATCACATTTATTTACTACTCCTTTACATTTCAATTTCTATGGTGTTTTGTGTTTTACTGCTTGTCTTTTGACTATTAATTATTGTGATATCAAAATGCATAACATATGTATGTCTAATGTTGCTTAGTAAAAATAATAATCAAAATACATAATAATAATATATCTATTTGGAATTTGGGTTTACAGTTGTCAAATGTGTTTGCTTAGAATTTTAAAGGAACATTTCAATAAATCCATTATGTGTATGAGAGCTTGCACTTTTTTTAGATTTTAATTTTAACTTTAGATTTTATTTTTAGTTTTAATTTTAATTTAGATTAATTTTAGTTTACATTTTAACTTTAATTAATTTTTTAAAGTTTTAAATTAGATTAGATTTTTATTTAGATAAGGATTTTAGATTAAGATTAATTTCATTTAGTTTTAGATTTATTTTTCTTTAGATTTTTAGATTTCAAATTCATATTTTTAGATTTTAAATTTAGATTTTTAGATTTTAAATTCAGATTTTTAGATTTTAAATTTAGATTTAGATTTATTTTTCTCTTTATATTTTTAGACTTTTTTATCTTTAGATCTTTAGATTTTAAATTTAGATTTTTAGATTAGATTAATTTTATTAGCTAGATTAATGTTAGCTTTCATTTTAGTTTAATTTTAGTTTTGTGGCTAACTTTGTTATTTTGGCTTCTTTGTAGGTTTAAATGTCCAAGATTTGAAAATTTAAAACATAAAATTTTTCTTGTCAAAGATTGAAGGTCAAAACTACTAATCATTCTTTGCAAGGCTCTTGCTTTATTTTACTCTATTTTAAGTTTATTTTTCACATAGAATGATTAGTGGGTCTTGTTGATGGTAAAAATGACACAAACAATGTTAAAACAGAATATTTCTACTCTATTTCTTCTGAAAAAGAAAGACAACATATAGTAGCCTAACTCCCAAGGTCCTGGTAGTTGGTTCTCAACTGTCTGGTGTCACTCAATCGGTCCATGCAACTGTAATGTTCAAGGGGCTTGTGTTGGTAATAAAGAATACAAGCAATGACTTGTTCATCGAGCTATTCTTCACAAATAAATGGGGTTTTTTTAATAAAAGAAAAAAAGATAGATCAAAGGGTAAACCAGTAAATATGAATCAAACTTATCTAGCATCCGGACATATATCTTCAACAATGAATGTTTTCCAAATAGATCAAATAAACCAAAGCATGACACAATTTACAGAATAATCCATACCATTGCATACATCTAAAGTGCTTAATTAATGTCACAGTCACACATCAAAAATATCTCAAGGATTCCAAAAGAACACACATTCATTCATCGCCAAAATCATAGATCAACAAACTTCAATAAATTCAATTCACCAATAATTTAATAAGATAATCCTTAAATCCGGTTTCTTCTAATGACTAAATCATCACATAAGAAAATATCATGCTTCAGCACAATCACTGGCATTCAGATAAATTATAACTTATCAACCTTATCAAGTAAGACTTAATTCTAACACCATATTGCGTAAACCTGTAATTTTATTTAACTGTAAAATGAAGTACAATGTATCTCTGTCACAACTATAAAAAATTCTATCTCCTAATATCAGGTGGCCAATTCTATTCTCTATCAGTCGACCCTTACAATATGATACCACATGGGTATTTATAGATATACAAAACCTGAACTACATTTCTATTTTAAGTTGATCTGCCTTTTTAGGAACTAAAACTCTCTTGGAAACTCAGATCAATTTGATGTTGAGTTCTTACATTAAACATTCAGTTAAACTAGAGAAAAGAAAATAGAAGAGAAAAAGGAAGTCATGCTCTTCAAGAAATACCAGTGCTACATGCAACATGCAAAGAAGAAAAAAAACATGCATGAAATTTAGGCATGCGAGGTTTGCTCCATCATGTATTTTCCATAGCTGGCGAAGACTTGTAATGTGTCTAATTCAGGCCCATCCACCTAGCTGTCTTCAAACTTATTCACTCCAACTCTACTGCATCAAACTCTCTCATATCCTTTAGCTTCATCAATTCTCTTTTAGTAGCCTTTATCTCTTCTTTGATGTCCAACAGTCGATCTATTAGCAGATCTTCACCATCATCTCCTTTCAGCATGAGTCCTTTAAACCTTTCACCCCATTTCTCTTTTATCTGGCTCAAAGGTAGGCCTTCCTTTGTTAGTATATTAACATCTACTATGATAGCAATGACCACCTCCAACTCCTCAAATTGTTCAGTTAGATCCTTAACAACATCTTGGACTTCATTTCTATGTTTGCACAAGAAATCTATTCTGAATCGGAGTATACGAGAGGTCTTTTCCACAAAATATTTATTATCCTCCTCGAGTATTGACTGTTCAAGAAGAGTAGTCAAAGGCAATGTACTAACCTTCTTCAATTTTTGACTATATTCTTTATATTCCTCTTCCTGCTTCTCCAATGCCTCAATATACTGATGCATTTCCCCTATCAACTCTTTTGTCCCTTTGTGAACCTCAAAAATTTCAACCAAAATTTCACCTACTTCTTGATTTAACTTGTCAACCCGCCTAACTAACATCTCTGCTTTTCCCCTTACTTGTACTAAGTCATCTACCTCCTTTTTTCTCAGCAAAATTGGAGTCTCAATAATAGCTACCTATTTTGATCTTGGAGAAGAGACAATTTTCAAAAAGGAATGCAATTGATCCAACTGAGCCTTAAGCTCATCTTTCTTCTGCTTATCCTTTAACATCCTTGACTTGGTTGTCGAAGCTACCACATCAATTAGATTCATCTGCTGATCTCTGGTAGGCCTTCCCAAGTTAATAGTACTTAATTGATAATGCATTAACTGTATGTCTCCTACCTCCTTTTCTGTCATCGGTATGGCACACTCAGCAACAATTTATCCCTTTTCCATGAGCCTGGTGGAGTGTAGGATCTTGGCCTTCTTTTTAGGCCTTTCTTCTTCAATCTCCTTCATCATATCCTCCCAATTGAGAGGTTGTAAAGGTGTTACTGTTCTTTTCTGCAGGTCCAATTTCAACCAGGCGGGAGCACATGGAGCAGTAGTCATCATAGTGGAAGAAGAATAAATAGAAGTAGTAGAGGGTGGTTGCACATTTACTTGGGGTTGAGAATCAACCCTTGATTCCTCTTGTTGTTCTTGCACCACATGCATCTATACAAGCTTTTCAGCCTCTTGCCTATCATTTTCTTCCTGTATCTTCTTACCTTCTTCCTTCTTCAACCTCTCTTCCTCCAATCGTTCTCTCTCTAGTTTTTCTTTCTCCAATATTTTCTTTTCCAGTCTCTCCTTCTCTAATCTTTCCTTCTCTAGAGCTTCTTTTTCCAGTTTCTCTTTCTCTAAAGCCTCTAGTTTTTATTTCTTTAATCTTTCTGTCTCTAGAGATTTAAGCTTTTCTCCCTTTTCTTCTTCTTCTTGTTGTTTTCTAACCAGCTCTTCGGCCTCTTTCTCCCTTTTCAATTGTTCTACTTCTTCTTCCTTTCTGTGAGCTTCTTCAGCGAGTTTCAACATGGCTACCAGAACTTCTTTCTCCCTATGGTGTCTTTCCTTCTCTTCCTCAAGGTCATGAATCTTTTGTATCAATTCTAACTTATCATTCTCCTCCTTGAACTTGAGTTCATGTTCTTTTTTCCTTTGTTGCCTCTCTACTTCATTAGCTTTTGATTTAGCTTCTATCTATTGTTGTTGAAGTATGAGATCAACTTGGGTCTTGGCATCAATTACCTTTTTCTTTTCTATTATTGCAGCTTGCTCATCAACAACCTTCTTGACTTCTTCAAACAATACCCACTGATCCTCCTTTGTCAATATATGTTCAGTATCCTCCTCTGGAGGCATATTTTCTTGTAATTCTTTATCTGACAGAGTCTCATCTGAATCTGTTCCAACATCAAGAATCTCTTGCTCTACTCCTTTTCCTTTAAATGATTCAGCAATACCATGAAGAGTCCCTTCAGGCATACTAGCACTTGGTTGTTTTGTAGGAGGAACTTGAGTAGAGGACTCACCTAATGTAGGTGTTGAAACAACCGATCCTATTTGAACATCTCCTTCTTGTATCTCTGATTCAACAACCGCTACTTCAAGCTCTATTTCTTCAATATCTGGAGGAAGGAACTCTAAAGGCTCTTTAGGGGGTGTCTTTATTTTGATCCTCTTATATCCTTTTCCCTTTTTAGGAGCTAGTCCTTGAGGAGTTTTGGTTCTTAGAACCAACCACTGAATGCTCCTGTGCATAACTATCCTGCCTATTTGCTTTATGTCAATAGTTTCTTCATAATTCTAGTCAATCGGATCCAGGCTCTTAGTCCCAATATTTAAAGCTTCATATGAAGGATCCAATACAATTCCATCATCTACCAAGGTGTTAAGAATGTCATTTCTGATTCCAAGTTCTGCCATGAGTGAGATAGATAACCTCTCATAATTATTTTCCTCAAGTCATACTCATCTTGTGGGTCACTCCAGAAATCTTCCAATAAATTAAAATGCTTATCAAACATAGATGGCAGCAAAGCATTCATCTTACCCTTTGGGTCAAAGTGCTTTCGAGCTGTATACAAACCTAGCTTTAACTGTATCAATTCTCTGCACACCACCTTTGCTCCTACCAAATGCTGATAGCTATACTCACCCAATTTCATGGGGAACTTATGACATCCTGTCTTATGTTTCAATCCCAACCGAGCATTAACCCCTAGGGCCTGATATACAAATTCCATTAAAACTATCCTATTATTGCAACATCTTGGCAACAAATGTGGATGACCTTCAAAACTGGCTAGCCTGAAATATGTGAACCTGGGGTATTGAATGTACCAATATCCCAATTCAGTGATAAATGCCATGTCCTCTTGGCTCAGCCTATACCCTGCATCTCCATTGAGTTGGTTAATGATCACATATATTAATGCATCATTAACCCTTCTGAATTGAGTGTCGACAACCTATAGGGACAACTCGTTATAATGCTCCCATACCTTCTTTTGTCCATCTAACACCCCTGTTATCCCCACTCTATTCAGACCTGGGAAGATACCTACTCTTGCTGCTACATATACAATGTAAGAAGTCATGAAGAAGCATTTGGTTTCCTTAATCCTGGTCAATTGATCATGAATGGCATCTGAAACAATCATCGGCCAATCAAATTGTTTCTTTCCATTCAAAATGGTCTAAATAAAAGGAAACATCCACTCCTTGAAATGAAAGGCATCTCTCTTCTCAAACACCCTAGACAACATCATGATTAAATCTGATACCTCTTTGTAGAAATCCACCCTCTTGGGTTGGTCTGGGAGTTTGGTTAGAGACTCCTTTTCCGTCCTCAACCATTTCTTATTCAAGTGAGCTTTGTTAGATGCTTTATACTTGATGTATTTCTCCAAGGCTTCAACCTCCTTCAACTGTACCAGGTCCTTTGGATCTAGGACCCTAAACATAGCTTGAAACATTTGAGGAGTGAGATCAATTATTACATTATCTTGAGAATCCATACACTGCCTAGTGGTTGGATTGTAAGCACTGGCTGCTGTCATGATTAACTCTGGGCACCGGATTGATATAGGAAATAAAGTGATATGAGCTAATCTAGACTCCATAATCCTTTGTGTTCTCCTTGTCATATCTTCAACAAACGTTTCTGAATAAAGCTCCTCAAAATTGTATTGGCCCAGATTGGTATCAGTTATGTCAGACCAATCTAATTCTACTTTGCTTGCAATGGCAACAAGACTCTTGTGGTTATACCTTAAAGTATAAGGTAGCTATTCAGGTTTAATCTTCTTGGATTTAGCTGCTACTTTTGATGTTCCTGCAGGTTGGTTCCTTTGGGAAGCTTCTCCTGATGTTCTTGACATTCTTTAGCTTTCCTACAACAAAAACCTTTAGTTAGACCCCTGAATAAACATCTCAAAATGTGTCTTAAAATCATACCTTTTAGAAAACATCTTAAACAATCATCTTTTAACATACTGTCAAGCTCAAAGCAAAAATTGTTATTGATTTTCCACTTAACAAGAAGCGGGCTTGGAGTTGGAACTGGAATGGTTATCGGAACCAGGACCGGAATGGAAACCAATTTGGTTTCTTTTACATTTTATGTTTTCATATTCTGTTTTGGTTCCGCTTCCGCCTCCGCCTAGGCTATTATTATTTTTTGAAATAAAGCTTCTCACTATAAGCAGAGTCGAAGGGGGAATGAAAATGGAATCGACACCTATTGAAAAACATGGTTCAAGGTCTAGATTGATTCTGATCCGGCCTCTGCCTAGGTCATCATGACATCATAAATGACTTTAACAATTCAATGCATAACTTCATGATTTTAGAGGCTAGGTCATTTTAAACGAAAAAGGGGCTAAAATATAGCATGATGAGATCATCCCCACATGACCGAGGGTGACTGTATTTTAGGGCATCATATTTAATCATTTTAAATGTGATCACAGAAATGCGTAAAAATCCAATCTAGAAAATGTGATATAAAAACTAGGGCACAAATTTAACCCTTTTATTTTTAACCAGATTGAATGCGCAACAAAACTCTAAGTAAAAACAAGATTCTATCAACTCTAACTCACTGTAAAACCTGAACTTAATCTATCTTACTGGCGAACCCTAATTAAATCTACATGTTTAAAACCCAACACAACACGACGCGATCACGAAAAAAAATGTGAAAACGACCGTGCTCCAACTCACTAAAAATGAGAAACAAAAGCAAAACAAAAACAAGAACAACAAACAAAGAAATGGTGAACAAATCATACCAATGCATAGAAAATGCAAAATTTCCCAAACGCAAAATGATCAAATAGAAACAAGAAAACACAAAAGTAAATAAAAGAAAAATGAGAATAGGAACCCTACCTTGAATGAAAAAACCTGTCCAACCTTCCGAAGAAATCCGCAAGCAATTACCTCCTCTTCTTTCAATCGATTCACTCAGATGAACTCCAAAGCTGCTCTAATCCGCTCTTTGATTTCTTAATAATGATAATAATAACCCGTTTAATGCCTAATCAAGGTAAAATTTGGAGTTTCTACCTACACATAGCAGTTGTCATTAATGCATTAAATGTAGTTAAGCGGAGTCAAAATTGGAGAAGAATACACACTTCATTGCAGCATGACTTCAGTCAAAAGTCAACAACCAAGAAATGGTGGGAGTGGAATCGGAGTGAAAACTGATCTAGAAACTTGAGTAATTTCCGAACTTTATTCCTATTCTAGTTTCGGTTCCGCCAACAAAGGCTAAAACAAAACTAAACACAAAAATAAAACAAAAAGACTAAAAACAGAAAACTAAACATAAGGACTTAATCTAAAACAAAAGATCAAAAAGCGGAGGCGGAGGTGGAATGAATTTAAATTTTGGATTTTAAATAAAACATTGGCTTAACTTCCACTCTAGCTCCGGCTTCGATAAAGACAAAACAAAAGGGTTAAAAATAAAATCTGTTGGGATGGGAATCAAAAAGAGTTTTGAAAGAAGTTTCAGAACCTGGTTTCAGTTCCGGTTCCGATTCCGCCAGACAAAACAAAAGAAAAACAAAGTGTTGGAGACAAAAGACTCCAAACTTTTTTTGAAAACAAACCAAGGATAAAAACACAAAAAGGGGGACCCATTTTGACCAAGGCAAAAGATGGGGTGGTTATCTAAGGAATAACAAATGGCGACTCGGCTGGAAAAAATAGTTTACCCATTTTCAAGATACCCAAAGAAAATTTCAGTCACCCTAAAAATACTTGGTTTATGAAGCATGCTAACTTGAATAAGATCAGATATATGTAGGATAAGTTTGAGCTAGAATCTCAGATGTATGTGCTCATGAGTTATTTCTGAATCTGAGTGTGTGCCTATATTGTGCATCATTCTTTGTAGATACTTTCTCTGTTCGTGAACAACTATACCTAAGATTCAAGCTACATGGGTTGAGTCCTTTGACTACCGTGCAATAAAATCCTGGGAATTGCTTCATTGTCAGACAGGCGTCCATAGCCCCAATGGAGATACCTCTAGTTCTCTCAAAGCATTGCTCTACTGCCAGCCAGGCATCCATAGCCTCGATAGAGATACTTGATTACTCATTTGATATTGAGTTTGCCTCTTCCTTCTTTCTTTTCTTTTCTTTCATTTTTTTTAAAGCCTTACTTTTAGAAATATTTTATGCACCTTCCTCAATACTTGAGACATAATGAATCTGAAACATGGGTTGAGAACTACTATGGATTTCATGATAGTATTGGAATCAGATTTTCACTTGAATCAAAGGGTAGAGCCATTCCAAAACAAATAGGTATTTTACTCATGTAGATGTTTTTCTAATTTGGTCATAGATTTTGTTTTTCACAATTCATGAGATATTCACAATATATCTTCTATCCTTAATAACTTTTCAAACCCAAACTAGAATGGTCATAAAACATGAGTTTCAGAACGAAATCCTTTTCAATGATAATGATGAAAATACCTACACCAATTTCTCTCCTAGTACCAATAGCATATCTTGAATAACAACCCCTTCCCTTGAGATAAACAAAATGAGGATCCCTAACGAAACAAGACAAAACAAAAAAAACAAACAAACAAACAAACAAACAAAGAGAAAGAATCAAATAAAAACACAAAACATAAAACCTAAAAACTAAAACTAGACAAAAACTTAATTACATATGATATAGTATAATACATTCTCCTTTAAAAATATCAAACCTTCTATGCACCAAAATAGTGCTTGAGAAATTGACCATTAACTAGTAATGGAATAGGCTCTCCTATTAAGGTACTCAAATGAAAAGCATTCTTGCCTAGTATTTCAGCTACTTGATAAGGACCTAACCAAAGTCTATCAAACTTTGGGTGATCTCCTTTCTTTTCTCTAGCCTTATCCCATAGTAATACAAGATCTGATATCCTAAAAGCTTTTATCTTGGCTCTTTTGTCAAACCAACGCTTGACAACAACCTGATGCTTAGAGAATTGCTGCAAAGCAACATCTCTTTGCTCTTCCATGTTCAGTAAATTAAGTAGTCTAACCTCAATCCTATCATCCTTAGCATAAAATTCTTGCATGAACTTGAGAACGGGTATCTGTAAATGGATGGGGAAGATAGGGTCTTGGCCATACACTAACTTAAAAGGTGAGTTTCGTAGAGTAGCTTTAATTCTAGTTTGATCTGCCCATAAGGCAAATCTCAACTAGGTGTGCCAGTCTCTAGGATTATTCTCTAACAACTTCCTTATTACCTCCAATAATTTTTTATTTGTGGACTCCACCACTCCGTTTCCCTGAGGGTAGTAATTGGAAGAATACTTCAAAACAATTTTATGTTCATATGCCAATGAAATGAATTCAGCAGAAGAAAAAGGAGGGCCATTATCACATACCAAAGAAAATGGAACTCCAAACCTAGTTGTGATGTTCTCGGTCAGAAACTTGATGACCACCTCTGTGGTGCTATTCTTGCAAGGTTGGGCCTCAGTCCAACGTGTGCAGTAGTCGGTTGTATTCAAGATGAATTTATGACCTGCAGAAGAATTAGGATTTATTACACCCACAAAATCAAGTGCCCATTGAGCAAACGGCCTTACCTCATATATTGGTTGCAGGGGCATTGCAGGATTTCTTTCTGTAGATGCAGAAGTTTGGCATACATGACAAATCCTGTAGTGCTGATGTGCATCTCTAAATACATAAGGCCAATAATAGCCCAATCTTAGAATCTGATGATCTAAAGCATCAGCAGACCCATGCCCTATTCCATGCCTTCCATGAAACTCAGAAATAGCATGTTTGGCCTCTTGCTGATCGAGACAATGTAGGTAAATTCCTTGAAATTTTTTTTTGTAGATGGATCCCCCCTTTAGCATATAGTGAGCACTCTTCATCGTTAATACTCTCCTTTGAGTAGCATTCATTCCGTCTGGACATTTGTTATTAAGGAGGAAGAAAATCAGATTTGTATACCAGGGATCCTTTGTGAATGATTGGACAGTGTACTGTTGGCAAGTAATATTTTTGTCCACCTCAGCCATTGCTTTTGATAAACCCTATCCTCGAACAAGCTTCATTGGGTGAATTTCTAAGTCAAACTCGTGTAATATTGCCATCCACTTCCCTCTTCATTCTCCTAATTCACTTTGCATCAAAAGGGACTTCAAAGTTGGATCTAGAACTATGGCCATTACTTGACTTCAGATTATGTAATGTCTAAACTTCTTTACTGCTCATACTAAAGTAAAGGCTTGTTTTTCTAGTGGTGAGTATCTTACTTCTACATTCTTAAATGGAGAGCTCATGAAGGCAATAGGTCTCTCCTCTCTCTCTTCTCTTCATTGTGTTAACACTACTGAACATGAGTGATCAGATGCAAAAGAATAGATATAAAAAAGTTTTAAATAATCTGGGCTTGTCAACACAGGTGTCTCAGATATAGATTGTTTAATCTACATGAAAGAAGACTTAGCCTCTTCACTCCACTCAATTTTCACATCCTTCTTCATCATTTCATTTAAAGGTTTAACAATCTCTGCAAACCCTATTATAAATTTCCTAACAAAATTGATCCTTCCAAAGAAAGACCTCATTTCTTTCTTGCTTCCTGGCTTTGTCAATTTCAAGATGGCCTCCACTTGGTCAGGATCTATAGATATCCCCTCCTCTAATATAATGTGACCTAAGAGTTTCCCCTCAGATACTCCAAATACACATTTCTTTGGATTAAAAGAGATACCATAACTTATATATTTCTTCAGAACCTTTTCCAGGTCAGCAGCATGGTCTTCTCTATTCCTAGAGAAGATGGTTAAATCATCTACATAAATGATTAGACATTTTCCTATCAGATATTTGAAAGCTACATCCATTGCTCTTTGGAAATTAGCACCAACATTGATGAGACCGAATGGCATTCTCTTGTAAGAAAATGTACCCCATTTAGTGGTGAAAGTAGTCTTCATCCTATCCTCATGACTAACCAGGACCTTATTGTATCTAGAATAACCATCCAAGAATGAAATCATTTGGGATCCATTAACCTTTTGTAAAACTTCATCAAGAGAAGGCAACGAATAATTATCTTTCTTAGAGGCCTTGCTTAGATTCTTGAAATCAACACATAATCTGATCTCACCATTCTTCTTGCTCACAGGGACTAAATTAGCCACCCAGGTAGAATGTCTAACCGGAAAGATTATTCTAGTAGATAACAATTTTTGTACCTCCTTCTGGATCAAGGGCTCAATTAAATCATTGATCGGGTGTTGCTTCTGGCAAAAAGGTTTGGCATATGGCTTGAGAGGTATGGTGTGAGTGATCACTGAAGTCTAAAAAAAATTTAAATCATCATAACTCCAAGCAATAGCTTCAATTTTCTACTCCAAGACCTTGATTATCTTGTCCTTGATTTCCTAAGGACAATTATTTCCTATAAGAACATTTATTTCTGGGCCTGAGTGAGTCAAATTAACAGATTTATACTTACCTCCCTCACTCTCTGTAGGCACCCTTTGACGAGCTCGTGGGTCTGAGTCAAATATTCTTTCTAAATCAACCATCCCCTTCAGGATGTTATTACTTTTCAAATCCAATATCCCTTCTGGACTCTCTTTCTCAAGATCCCAATCTCCTTGATCTCTTTCAGATTCATCTATTATATGCCCTTGAAAAACATCAGAACTTTCCAAAAAGGCTAATATGTGTTGATCATCATCAAATACCTGAAAGTGTCAAACATTGTCAGGAACAACTGGGACTGAAATCAACTCAACTGAAAACTTCTTTAGATTAGAATCTTGCATGGGCTCTAATGTGCTTGTAGCAATAGCAAGTGGATCTGCAATTTGATTGGCTTCTCTACAGATCAAATTAATCCCAAAAGCATCAAAGTCTTCAATTAAATTCCAAACCCAGTTTCTGTACACAGGCAATCTTTTATTATGACATGTATATTGGCTATGTACCTGCTTTACAATCACCTCATAATCTCCCATAACTGTGAGAGAAGTAACCTTCTTCTTATGAGAAAACATAAGACCTCGAGAAAGTGCTTCATACTCAGCCACATTGTTTGTGCAATTGAACTGCAATCTATAAGAAGCAAAATAATTTTTTCCTTTCGGGTTAGTTAGCTCAATCCCTGCTCCACTTCCTGCTTTAGACTTAGAACCATCAAATTTGAGAGTCCATAATTAGTCTTGGTTGGGGTTTCTTTCTTCCTAGGGGCAACAAGAGATGACTTACTTGGGATATGTGGTAGCTCGGACTTTTTCTGGTCATCAGCAATTGACTTGAGACAAAGCTTAGTTGGAGATTTTCCTATGTTTTTAGCCTGCTCAGAAATCACTTCTTGAACAACTTCTTGGGTTAATTTGCAATCCAACTCATTTCTCATCAATGCCTTGGGTATTGGCAAAGTATCTGGGGCAGGTGTATTGAGTGGGAATTGAGACACCTCAGCCTTTTCTTGAGTTTCAGAGCTCAGCACTTGACCCTATTCCCCTGATGACAAATCTTCCTATTGAGAGGGGATAGTCCTAGTAAGGATGGTAGCATTGTTGAATTGAAAAGAAAACTCATTGATGGGAGCCTAGGGTTTCTCCTGACATATTTGTTGAGGCTGATCTACATGACTTAAAATGTCTAGACATGATTGGCATGTTAACTCCGAATGACTATGATAATGAATCCTACACCAATTAGGAAGTAAAAAACTATTCAAATCAGTTCCTTCTCCTAAAACCAGCTTATCTTGTTGCAACTTCCTTATCAGAACCTGTTGGTTGATGTAGATCATTGGCTCATTGTGTTCGAGGGGCACTGCATCCCCAGGATTGACTACAGAGAAAGTAAGGACTTCCTCTTGTTTGTAAACTCCTATCTCAGTCTCAAAGTATGCTACTTCATTCGAAGCATCATACTTTGTGATCATGTGCTTGAGTCTTGGTTCACTTTCAATCCTTATTTGTGTTGCAACTCATTTCCATGGTAACCACATGTGAGAGAAATCCAAGGACAGATATCCCCCTATGCTTTTCATTAGCTCTCAACTTAGGAGCATACCATATGTTTTTGGGATATCACCCACTTGGATATCTATGTAGGTCTGGATCCTTGGATCCGATCCAACCTACACATGCATGTTCTTTAATTCCCCTACAACATTGACTTCAATTTTATCCAACTGAATCACCTTCTTATTGGTTGGGATAGGACTTAATCCTAACCTTTTACATCTCGAAGAAGGCATGACATTTCCTGATGCTCCGGAATACAATAAAAAATTCTGCAAATTATTTCCAAAAATTCTTAAGCTTAATAGAAAAGGTGGGGTACTGGTCTTACCTTTATAAATGGTTGCATTTGCCTCCTTTGCTGGAGTCACTTTACCTTTTCCTTTTAAGCGATCTGCATCTTCCAAAGCTTTCAATACTACCTCACATTGAGTTGGGCACCACTTCATGATGTCAAAGAATGATAGTGATGTTTTATGCTCTATAATTCTGCAATAAAGTCAAATTCTGAATCATTCCTAAATTGATATTTAGGAAACGGAGGCGGATTACCTCTATTGTGAGAATCAGAAGGCCCCTTTGGTGGTGGCATATTGTTATCTACATTCTGGTTAGGTGGGACCATGTTGTTGGGAGGTGCTGACATAGTAAATAGGCCCTTATTCTGATTTCTTAGAAAGTGACCACCTTTAGACTGAAAAGCCTGGGCATCATACACATCTTCTTCTAGCTCATTATCTCCTTGCATAGGAAATTGGTATTTCTCCTCAATTGTCTCATAAGTCATAGCAGTACTGACTGGCCCATTATCCTGATTGAAATTTCCTACTGGAGGATGGGAATCAGCTTGTTCTATTTTCACAATCTTCTCCATTTCAGGGCAGGTAACCTCATAATGTGTTGCAATATCATGTAGTCTACACCAATTAGTCATGAAATTAAGGTCAGCTACATTAGCAGTATGTGGTCTCTCCTCACCTGACTGGTAGTTATGGGGAACTCCCCCATTGTTAGGTCCAGTATTCCATTGCCTACTATTGTTGTTGTTATTGTTGAACCTCTGGTTATATCCTCTGTTTTGATTTTGGTAATTTTGATTAGAGGAATTTTGATTCTGAAAGTTGCGGTTGGTGTTTTGACTCTCATTTTGATTGGAGTAGTTTCCCTGGTTGTTGTAACCTCCCTGATTTTGATAATTCTGATTCTGGTTGTGGGGAGGGTTTTTCCTAAGTTGTGCCATGTCATTAAAAATTTGAGATAGAGTCTTCTTGAGAGTCTCTAACTCACTAGTCAGTTGAACAGTTTGTTCATTTTGCACATTATGCACTATGGCTGGGGAATGAACATGGGTTGGTCCTCCTGCTTGTTGCTTTTGATTTTGAGGTTGTTGGGAAGAATCTTGCATGCCATTTTCAAAAAAGGGAATGGTAGGTGGAGCTTGTGATTCAGACCCAGGTCCATATTGGGAGTAAGACATCCCTAGAACAGTGTTGTACAATGATGGGTTAGGCATATGATAGTTCATGAGAGGAAGAGTTGTTCCTAAAATTTCTGATTGTAGACTTATCTGTTCTTGCAATTTGATGGTCAGATGATAAACCTTAGATAGGGAATCAATCTCATTAGGTTGATAAGTTCTCTACAAGAATAGGCCAATCAAGGGATCAACAACTCTTAAATATACTTGTATGGCAATATTTTCAGCTACCAGATAAGGGTCTTGCAACCTACGAAACATTCTTTGGAATTTGGTATTGAACAAAGGTAGTGGCTCATGATGATCCTTTCTTATGGTGGAAAACTGGTGATATAAGATTGTAGGGTCCACATAAACCCGAAATTGATTAATAAATGCATTTTCTAAATCTGTCCAACCCAGAATGGATCCTCTGGGCAGATTTAGATACCAATTGTATGTCATATCACCCAGACAATAAGGAAACAATCTACATACCACATCTTGATGAGAAAATTGAGCATGTGTACAAGCATCTTCGAACGCATGTATATGCTCCTCATCACTTCTTGATTCGCCATGTATGTACTTGGGACAAAACTTTTTTGGGTTCTTTGGTAAGTCATGGATTCCTCCTGGAATAGTCCCTAACGGACAAGGATTATTCACAAAATAAGCCATGGGTGGGATTGGTTGAGAAGGTGGTGATATAGGCCGAATTGGTGGTGACACAGGCCTAATTGGTGGTGGTGATGTAGGTTGAACTAGCGGTCGTGTGGGTGGATTTGGAGGAAATCCAGGTGGAGTAAGTGGTTGTGGAAAAGTAGGTATTTCTACCCTACGAGCATGGTGTCTAGGTCTGACAAGGGTTTGAAGTTCTTCAAATGGTTCAGGATTAGTAGAAGATCTGAGAATCCTCTTGTATCTCTCTGGTGAGAAAGATCCAATGCGAGCCAGCTTGTTCTTTCAGGCCCTCCTTCTAGCACCAATTATGTTGATGGTGAAAATGACACAAGCAACGTTAAAACAGAATATTTCTACTCTATTTCTCCTGAAAAAGAAAGACAACATATAGTAGCCTAACTCCCAAGGTCCTGATAGTTGGTTCTCAACTGTTTGGTGTCACTCAATCTGTCCATGCAACTATAATGTTCAAGGGGCCTGTCTTGGTAATAAAGAATACAAGTAATGACTTTTTCATCGAACTATTCTTCACAAATAAATGGGGTTTTTAAATAAAAGAAAAAAAGATAGATCAAAGGGTAAACCAGTAAATATGAATCAAACTTATCTAGCATCCAGACATACATCTTCAATAACGAATTTTTTCCAAACAAATCAAATAAACCAAAGCATGACACAATTTACAGAATAATCCATACCATTGCATACATCCAAAGTGCTTAATTAACGTCACAGTCACACATCACAAATACCTCAACGATTCCAAAAGAACACACATTCATTCATTGCCAAGATTATAGATCAACAAACTTCAATAAATTCAATTCACCGATAATTTAATAAGATAATCCTTAAATCTGATTTCTTCTAATGACTAAATCATCACATAAGAAACTATCATGCTTCAACACAATCACTGGAATTCAGATAGATTATAACTTATCAACCTTATCAAGTAAGACTTAATTCTAACACCATATTGCGTAAACCTGTAATTTTATTTAACTGTAAAATGAAGTACAATGTATCTCTGTCACAACTATAAAAAATTCTATCTCCTAATATCAGGTGGCCAATTCTATTCTCTATCAGTCAACCCTTACAATATGATACCACATGGGTATTTATAGATATACAAAACCTGAACTCCACTTCTATTTTAAGCTGATCCGCCTTTTTAGGAACTAAAACTCTCTTGGAAACTCAGATCAATTTGATGTTGAGTTCTTACATTAAACATTCAATTAAACTAGAGAAAAAAAAATAGAAGAGAAAAAGGAAGTTATCCGCTTCAAGAAATGCTAGTGCTGCATGCAACATGCAAAGAAGAAAAAAAACATGCATGAAATTTAAGCATGGGAGGTTTGCTCCATCATGTATTCCTCATAGCTGGAGAAGACTTGTTGTAATGTGTCTAATCTAGGCCCATCCACGTAGTTGTCTTCAAAATTAATTCACTCCAACTCTACTACAACAAACTCTCTCATATACTTCAGCTTCATCAATTCTATTTTAGCAGCCTTTATCTCTTCTTTGATGTCCATCAGTCAATATATCAGTAGATCTTCACCATCATCTCCTTTCTACATGAGTCCTTTAAACCTTTTGCCCCATTTCTCTTTTATCTAGCTCAAAGGTAGGCCTTCCTTTGTTAGTATATTAACATCTACTATGATAGCGATGACCGCCTCCAACTCCTCAAATTGTTCAGTTAGATCCTTAACAGCATCTTGGACTTCATTTCTATGTTTGCCTAATAAATCTACTCTGAGTCGGAGTATACGAGAGATCTTTTCCACAAAATCTTTATTATCCTCCTTGAGTATTGACTGTTCAAGAAGAATAGTCAAAGGCAATGTACTAACCTTCTTCAATTTTTGACTATATTCTTTATATTCCTCTTCCTGCTTCTCCAATGCCTCAATATACTGATGCATTTCCCCTATCAACTCTTTTGTCCCTTTGTGAACCTCAAAACTTTCAACCAAAATTTCACCTACTTCTTGATTTAACTTGTCAACCCACCTAACTAACATCTCCGCTTTGCCCCTTACTTGTACTAAGTCATCTACCTCTTTTTTTCTCAACAAAATTGGAGTCTCAATAATAGCTACCTATTTTGATCTTGGAGAAGAGACACTTTTCAAAAAGGAATGCAATTGATCCAATTGAGCCTTAAGTTCATCTTTCTTCTGCTTATCCTTTAACATCCTTGACTTGGTCGTCGAAGCTACCACATCAATTAGATTCATATGTTGATCTCTGGTAGGCCTTCCCAAGTTAACAGTACTTAATTGATAATCCGTTAACTACATGTCTCCTACCTCCTTTTTTGTCATCAGTATGGCACACTCAGCAACAATTTCTCCCTTTTCCATGATCCTGGTGGAGTGTAGGATATTGGCCTTCTTTTTAGGCCTTTCTTCTTCAATCTCCTTCATCATATCCTCCCAATTGAGAGGTTGTGAAGGTGTTACTGTTCTTTTTTATAGGTCCAATTTCAACCAAGTGGGAGCACATGGAGCAGTAGTCATCATAGTGGAAGAAGAAGCAATAGTAGTAGTAGAGGGTGGTTGCACATTTACTTGGGGTTGAGAATCAACCTTTGATTCCTCTTGTTTTTCTTGCACCACATGTATTTGTACAAGCTTTTCATCCTCTTTCCTATCCTTTTGTTTCTATATCTTCTTACCTTCTTCTTCCTTCTTCAACCTCTCTTCCTCCAATCGTTCTCTCTCCAATTTTTCTTTCTTCAATCTTTCATTTTCTAGTCTCTCCTTCTCTAATCTTTCCTTCTCTAGAGCTTCTTTTTCTAGTTTCTATTTCTCTAAAGCCTCTAGTTTTTCTTTCTTTAAAGCCTCTATTTTTTCTTTCTTTAATCTTTCTATCTCTAGAGATTTAAGCTTTTCTCCCTTTTTCCTCTTCTTCTTGTTCCTTTCTAACCAACTCTTCGGCCTCTTTCTCCCTTTTCAATCATTCTGCTTCTTCTTCCTTTCTATGAGCTTCTTCAACAAGTTTCAACTTGGCTACCAGAACTTCTTTCTCCCTCTGGTGTCTTGCCTTCTCTTCCTCAAGGTCATGAATCTTTTGTATCAATTCTAACTTATCATTCTCCTCCTTGACCTTGAGTTCATGTTATTTTTGCCTTTGTTGCCTCTCTACTTGATCAGCTTTTGATTTAGCTTCTATCTGTTGTTGATGCAGTATGAGATCAACTTGGGTGTTGGAATCAATTACCTTTTGCTTTTCTATTGCTGCAGCTTGCTCATTAGCAGCATTCTTGACTTCTTCAAACAATACCCACTGATCCTCCAGTGTCAATATCTGTTCAGTATCCTCCTCTGGAGGCATATTTTCTTGTATTCCTTTATCTGACAGAGTCTCATCCGAATCTATTCCAACATCAAGAATCTCCTACTCTACTCCTTTTCCTTTAAATTATTCAGCAATACCATGAAGAGTCCCTTCAGGCATACTACCACTTGGTTGTTCTATAGGAGGAACTTGAGTAGAGGACTCACCTAATGTAGGTGTTGAAACAATCGATCCTATTTGAACATCTCCATCTTGTATCTTTGATTCATCAACTGCTGCTTGAAGCTCTATTTCTTCAATATCTGGAGGAAGGAAATCTAAAGGCTCTTTGGGGGGTGTCTTTCTTTTGATCCTCTTATATCCTTTCCCCTTTCTAGGAGATGGTCCTTGAGGAGTTTTGGTTCTTAGAACAAACCATTGAATGCTCCTATGCAAAACTGTCCTGCCTATTTTCTTTATGTCAATAGTTTCTTCACTGTTCCAGTCAATCGGATCCAGGCTCTTAGTCCCAATATTTAAAGCTTCATATGAAGGATCCAATACAATTCCATCATCTACCAATGTGTTGGGAATGTCATTTCTGATTCCAAGTTCTACCATGAGTGAGACAGATAACCTCTCATAATTCTTTTTCCTCAAGTCATACTCATCTTGCCAATCACTCCAGAAATCTTCCAATAAATTAAAATGCTTATCAAACACAGATGGCAGTAAAGCATTCATCTTACCCTTTGGGTCAAAGTGATTCCGAGCTGTATAAAAACCTAGCTTTAATTGTATCAATTCTCTGCAAACCACCTTTGCTCCTACCAAATGTTGATAGCTATACTCACCCAATTTCATGGGGAACTTATAAAATCCTATCTTATGTTTCAATCCCAACTAGGCATCAAACCCTAGGGCCTGATATACAAATTCCATTAAAACTATCCTATTATTACAACATCTTGGCAACAAGTGTGGATGACCTTCAAAAATGGCTAGCCTGAAATATGTGAACTTGGGATATTGAATGTACCAGCATCCCCATTCAGTGATAAATGCCATGGCCTCTTGGCTCAGCCTGTACCCTGCATCTGCATTGAGTTGGTTGATGATCAAATATATGAATGCATCATTAACTCTTCTGAATTGAGTCTCAGCAACCTGTAGGGATAGCTGGTTATAATGCTCCCATACCTTCTTCTGTCCATCTAACACGCCATTATCCCCACTCTATTCAGACCTAGGAAGATACCTAATCTTGCTGATGCATATACAATGTAAGAAGTCATGAAGAAGCATTTGGTTTACTTAATCCTGGTCAATTGATCATGAATGGCATCTAAAACAATCATTGGCCAATCAAATTATTTCTTTCCATTCAAAATGGATTGAATAAAGGGAACATCGACTCCTTGAAATGAAAGGCATCTCTCTTCCCAAACACCCTAGACAACATCATGATTAAATCTGGTACCTCTTTGTAGAAATCTACCCTCTTGGGTTGGTCTGGGAGTTTGGTTAGAGACTTCTTTTCCATCCTCAACCATTTCTTATTCAAGTGAGCTTTGTTAGATGCTTTATTCTTGTTGTATTTCTCCAAGGCTTCAACCTCCTTCGACTATACCAGGTCCTTTGGATCTTGGACTCTAAACATAGCTTGAAGCATTTCAGGAGTGAGATCAATTATTACATTATCTTGAGAATCAATACACTTCCTAGTGGCTGGATTGTAAGCACTGGCTGCTATCATGATTAACTCTGGGCATTGGATTGATATAGGAAATAAAGTGATATGATCTAATCCAGACTCCACAATCCTTGTTGTCTTCCCTATCATATCTTCAGCAAACGTTTCTGAATAAAGCTCCTTAAAATTGTATTGGCCTAGATTGGTATCAGTTATGTTAGATCAATTTGATTCTACTTTGCTTGCAATGGCAACAAGACTCCTGTGGTTATACCTTAAAGTATAAGGTAGCTATTCAGGTTTCATCTTCTTGGGTTTAGCTACTACTTTTGATGTTCCTGCAAGTCGGTTCCTTTGGGAAGCTTCTCCTGATGTTCCTGACATTCTTTAGATTTCCTACAACAAAAACCTTTAGTTAGACCCCTGAATAAACATCTCAAAATGTGTCTTAAAATCATACCTTTCATACATACATCGGAGGTGGAACCAAGTAGAAAACATCTTAAACAATCATCTTTTAACATACTGTCGGGCTCAAAGTCGAAACTGGAATGGTTATCAGAACCGAGACCGGAATGGAAACCAATTTGGTTTGTTTCAGATTTTCTATTTTCATATTCTATTTCGGTTCTGCTTCCGCCTCCGCCTAGGCTATTATTATTTTTAGAAATAAAGCTTCTCACTATAAGTGGATTTAGAGGGGGAATGAAAATGGAATCGACACATATTGAAAAACATGGTTCAAGGTCTAGATTGATTCTGATCCCGTCTCCACCTAGTTCATCATGACGTCATAAATGACTTTAACAATTCAATGCATAGCTTCATGATTTTAGAGGCTAGGTCATTTTAAATGAAAAAGGGGCTAAAATATAGCATGATTAGATCATCCCCACATGATCGAGGGTGACTGTATTTTAGGGCATCATATTTAATCATTTTAAACACTATCACAGAAATGCGTAAAAATCCTAATCTAGAAAACGCGATATAAAAACTAGGGCACGAATTGAACATTTCTATTTTTAACCAGATTTAATGCACAACAGAACTCTAAGTAAAAACAAGATTCTATCAACTCTAACTCACTGTAAAAATTGAACTTAATCTATCTTACTAGTGAACCCTAATTAAATCTACAGGTTTAAAACCCAACACAGCACGACGCGATCATGACAAAAAACATGAAAACGACCATGCTCCAACTCACTGCAAATGAGAAAAAAAAGCAAAACGAAAACAACAAGAACAACAACAAATGAAGAAATGGTGAACAAATCATACTAGCGCATAGAAAAGGCAAACTTGCTCAAATGCAAAACGATCAAACAGAAACAAGAAAACACAAAATTAAATAAAAGAAAAATGAGAATAGGAACCCTTCCTCGAATGCAAAAACCTGGCCAACCTTCCGAAGAAATCCGCAAGCAATTACCTCCTCTTCTTTCAATTGATTCACTCAGATGAACTCCACAGCTGCTCTAATCCGCTCTTTGATTTCTTAATAATGATAATAATAACCCGTTTAATCCCTAATCAAGGTAAAATTCAGAGTTTCTACCTACACATAGCAGCTATCATTAATGCATTAAATGCAGTTAAGCGGAGTCAGAACTGGAGAAGAATACACACTTCACTGCAGCATGACTTCAGTCAAAAGTTAACGACCAAGAAACGACGAGAGTGAAATCAGAGTGAAAGCTGGTCTGGAAACTTGAGTAATTTCTGAACTTCATTCCCATTCTGGTTCCGTCAACAAAGGCTAAAACAAAACCAAACACAAAAATAAAACAAAAAGACCGAAAACAGAGAACTAAACATAAGGACTTAATCTAAAACAAAATATCAAAAAGCAGAGGTAGAGGTGGAATGAATTTAGATTTTGTATTTTAAATAAAACATCAGCTTAACTTCCACTCCGGCTTCGGCTCCGATAAAGACAAAACAAAAAGGTTAAAAAGAAAATATGTCAGGATGGGAATCGGAAAGAGTTTTGAAAGAAGTTTCAGAACACAGTTTCAATTCTGGTTCCGGTTCCGAGAAAAAAAAAAAACCAAAGTGTTGGAGACAAAAGACTCCAAACTTTGTTTGAAAAAAAACCAAGGATAAAAACAAAAAAAAGGGGGATGCATTTTGACCAAGGCAAAATATGGGGTGGTTATGCAAGGAATAACAGGTCTAAAAATAACTTTAGTGTTTGATTTGACATCATAAGTGAGGTTAAAATTAACAAGTGTTTTTTGTGTTTTGTGGTTTGCAACTTGTCATTAAATGTGTATGCTTTCCTCTTACACCATTTGGCGATCTTGAGGGTCAAAATCATTTCTTTGGAACTTGTATAACCACACCCACATTTGTATTTTGGAATTAAAATGAACATTATATGAGTGTGAGACAAAGGTGTTGTGTATGCTCTCTCCTTATGCTTCTTGCAATCTTGGATGATCAGAAACAACATCCTTGTCTTGCTTGTGTTACCTTTAGAGGGGCCTACCTCGAAAGAGGGAATGACTCCAACTGGTTTTTCGCTCAGGTCAGTATATAAAAGGATAAGACTAAATCGTCAAGTCCTCACGACGGTATTTTACCTTGTCGTACAGTGTCACTCAAAATATGGTACCTATTTTAAAACATATAAGAGCCCCTAGTAGAGTGATTAAAGCCTTAAGTGGCTTGTTGGATGCTTTAAGGGAGTCATGTCCCTGAGTATTCACTAAGAAACTTTGTTATAGTGGCCAAAATCCCTTTCACTTGCTAGCACAGGAACAATCATTCTAAAGCCACCCCACATCTTCACTAGGTGTGTGTAGAGGCAAAAATTCCTCTTTGGGTAATTAAGACTTGGTGAGCCTAAGAAGTGAGTGTCGTGGAGGGGAGACAGTGTCACCAATTCTCTAGTTGTCCGCCTTGTTTAAGTTGTTGGAGAAATCTGAGTGGGGATCTAGCAAGTGGTATCTCTTGAGAAGCCTAGGGTTGTACAAAGTGCTTTCAAAGTGTTTTCCATTTCACACCAAGATCAAACTCAAAACATTGTGTTTTATGTGTGTGTCTTTCAAAAAAACAAGCAAATAAACCTTACACCTAAAAACTGTAACACATCACAACTTAAGACCAAACAAAATTTTCAAACAAAACAATTAAAATTAGTTCAAACTCTTGCCAAAATCATATTCAAACCTTTGAGATCCATTTTTGGACCAACTTCTTGTTGTGATTCCTATTTAAAACCATAAACTTGCTCAATTCACCTTCTGTATCATCATTCCATTATTAGGTCACCATTTTAGGTATCTTAGCATCCTCATTACTTGCATATCCCAACATCACATTAGGCTACCTTTTTTAAACTTTTAGGCTTGACACCTTGTGGATTTTAGGATAGAGGAACTCTTTATATCTTAGCACACATCATTGCTTCAACAAAATATTGTCATTTGACCAAGTCACTTTTAACTTAGTCCTTTGTCATTTTGGTGATAATTTCCTACTCACAAGTCTAGTTGGGAGACTCACCTTGTCTCTCTTTCACTTGTCCTAGAAAAAGGCCATTTGACAATCCTAATTGAAACATTGGTTTACCCTTGGATAGTTAGTGATCGTATTCTTACATCTTTCAAAAGTGTTTAAGCCCTCAAGTTACTATAGGTATCCATCGCCTCTTAGTCATTTGCATCCTTCATACCACAACATTTTAGACCTAAAAGAGTATTTTTATACATTATAGTCTTGTAACATACATTAGACATCTTTCACCCTTAAGATACCAAAAATGCCAAAAAAAAAATAGCTGCATTACATTTAGGCTACCTTATTTCAAAAATACCAAAAACATAGTCTTAGTCTCATATCATCTACTTTCATTTTGAGAAAGTCTTATATGGTTGAAACTATATTGCAAAATAAACATCAAGCAATGGATCTCTTTCATGACAATGATGACCTAAGTTACAATTACACTAGCACCCTCAACTTTGACAATACCAATAATGAGCCTCACAACAATACCAACCTTGAAAGTCATGACCATGTCAACTTGGGGACTACATATTATAACCAACCAAAGACACAAAATCCTTTTGAACAATTCCTTGTTAGAGACAAAGATGGAAATGTGTTCAGAGAAGAAGTAGAGGTTTCTACACAAAATCCCAAAGTTGCCTCTCTTGTGGACAAAATCGTCATGTTGGACCCCCAACAATATTTAGCCAAGCTTTTACATGAAGGAGTTAAACTACCTCAAGGATTTGATATCAATACCTTATGAGAAGCAACATAACCCAAGAACAACACACAAACAAGCCAAGGAAAATCTACACCACAACCTAACACTTCCATATCCATTGGAACAACAACCCAAAGTACCACAACTACCAACACCTCATCCATCTTTGTGACACAATTTTTGACACAAACCACATCACAACCATTATTCACAATGAAATCCTTTGGCTCAAAATTTACTCCCTTTGGGTCATCATCTAAAGCCATAGGGGCATCCACATCTAACATCCTTAGTAGACCTAAGGCAAGAAGGGTTCAAATCCAAGGACCTCAATCAAACATGAACACCATGTCACAAGGTCCTCATGTCAATACAAACACCTTAAAAGGACAAAACATGAACGTTCCACATAGTCAAAATACAAACACTTCGCATGGTTATAATCCTTTTCAACAAGGACAAGGATCACAAATGACACAACCTCATAACATATCATATGGATACGCATATGGATCCTTTTTTGGAAACCAAAATACACATTGACAACACACCCAACAATGCAACATAGCTCAACCACTTCTCACATCCCAACTTACACATCACACATTCATACTCATGGACACAATCAAAAACCACCACATATGCTCAACATTCTGAATAAAAACATGTCATGTCAAAAAAACATGGGACCACACAACACAAATATGGAATCTCATAACAATGTTGCCAACAATCTCGTAATAGATGTGCATTGACTACCCAGTTGGCTGCCCTCCAAAAGCAAGTGGAAGGGATGCAAGTGTCAAACAAGAAAACATACTCATCACATGATTTACATTCTCACCCATATGACATTAGCATATGCATGCCTCCTTTCCCTCTTGGGTATATCATCCCTACCTTCACTAAGTGTAAGGGAAATAGAAATCCTCTCGAGAGCAGATAGAGAATTCACCACTATTTGTGTGGATGTCACATATGATCATTCTTGCCTTTTGAGACTCTTCCCTAGAAGTCTTATAGGGTTGGCACTTTAATGGTTTGCATTGATACCTAAAGGGTCTATAAAGTCATGGGACGACCTCGCCAATAAATTCATGGATAATTATGCTTACAACATTGAAATGTTGTCACGATTGCTACCTTATGCTACTTGACACAAGATGAGGGAGAACCCTTCATTACACTGGTAGAATTTGGCAAATAAATGACTACGTGACTAAAAATTTTAGTCACAACAACTAAAGATAACTAAATTCTACTATTTTTTTGCAACAAAACTATAAATGACTAATTTGATCATCATATGTGACTAATTTTATCATGGGGTAAAAAACACAACTAAATAATTAGTCACACAAATAAAAATTAGATAATATGATATTAAAGTGGATAATTAAAAAATATATTTTGAATTGAGGGAGTGGGTTGTATTATAATATAATATAATAATAATATATTATATTAAAATACAATATATTATATTATAATATATTATATATTATAATATATTATATATTATATATTATATTATAATATAATATAATGTCATCAAATGAAACTTTACTGCACCACCGCCAAAGCCAATAGATCACACCCGTGGGATTGCGGTATGCTACAGGACAACGGTATATACCACACAACCACACAACACTGAAGGAGTAATAGTGCGTCTACGGTGAAACAGGAAAATGGGGTAGGGAAAGCATGGCGGGAGTTGGGGTTAAATCCAACATATTATATTATTAATATTATAATATTATATTATATTATTATTATATATATTATATTTAATATAATATAATATAATATAATATAATATAATATTTATAATATTATATTATTATTGTATTATATTATATTATATATTATATAATATTATATTATAATATAATATTATATATTGTGCAAAAGTAGGGGTGGGGCTCCTAGTTCGGTTGACTAAACCTTTCTTGTTGTAGGAGGTTGGTCACGAGGTCTAGTCTCACCCACCCCCGTGGTACCAAAGGGCTTTTCGTGCCAATGTCATTAGTCACATTAAAAAGTTTACCAGGTGCACTGCAGTTTATAGGGGGCCGTGCTACCTGATTCCTGCAGTCTATATATATATATATATTGTGCAAAAGTGGGTTATGATTGCAGTTTTTTTTTTGGATTCCATTTTGAAATAAGTTTTTAGTGGGCACGGGAAAATCTGCCTAGGCATTTTCATTTTAATAAATGGACTCTAAAACCCTCATCAAAACCTTATTTTCAGGATGCAGCTCACCAAATTAGAGAAGTGAAAGGTCAATACCAGTGAGGTGTGTTTGGAGGAGCCGAAACCAATAGCAATGGGGAAAGAACTTAATCCATCCCTTCACTTCTTCTGGTGAAACTTGAAGTATCCACTGTATTTATTTATTTGGTAAAAATAAGCTTTGATTCGATAAGAAAAAGTGATCAATGCTTAAGCTTTAATTCGCTCTGCAAAATTAGGTCAATGCATTGCTCATTTTTTTATATTGGGTTCTTTCAGGTGTTATTTGATCTATGTTTGCCCTATGAATTTTGGTATGATATTGGGAGGGGCTTGCACCGACACAATCCAAGATCCAATACCTTTCACTGCTATAAGCTTTTGAGAAGAGGGGTCCAACAATGTAGATCATAGTTGAATAATTAATATTTTTGGTGGAGTTTGTAACACGATCTGTTTTTGTTAGTGTTTAGGGTTAATTTATCTCTTTTTCCTTTTTCCTAATTTTTCAGGGTCTAAGGTTGTGTGATTTTGTCAAGATTTTTTGTGTGGGATTACATTATTTTGATGTGTCCCTCATATTCAAGTTCTCGTGCATGATTTCTAGTAAGTGCACAATGGTTTCAATGTAGTGTCAAAATAAGTGCAACTGTAAGGATCTACATCGATGGTGAATCAATCATCTCATGGATTTCTGGTGTTTCCTTTACTATTAAAAAATTAGATGGCAGTCTTAAATATAGATTTTAGGCTTCATTTCAACTTTTTGCCTAG
This sequence comes from Sequoiadendron giganteum, assembly GCA_007115665.2. Classification (NCBI taxonomy): domain Eukaryota; kingdom Viridiplantae; phylum Streptophyta; class Pinopsida; order Cupressales; family Cupressaceae; genus Sequoiadendron; species Sequoiadendron giganteum. Next base: position 96,155,717 of record CM021103.1, read on the forward strand.
TTCAATTTTAGATTTCAATTTGGAACATAACAACTTCATTTTCTAGAATGGAAGTTTTCAAGACTTCCAATATGTGACTGAATATTCTTTAATGTAATTCTATTTCTCTTCATCAAGTGACCCATTTATGTTCTAATTTTTCCAAGCATCTTTCATTGCTTGATTGGATGAACTACAAATTGTCATTGTTGATGCAGCATTTGAAAAATTTTAGTTTGTGGTATATTTTTGTAATGGATAGAATTTTCACATAACCCCTAAGTTGATAATAATGTGTGGAATCTAAAGCACATATGACCATTATTGAACAATATTTATGTGGAAATATCTGGTGCATAACCATGATTACCCACATAAATGGATATAGAAAAATTTAGAATAAAAACCATGTCCTATAGTGCCTAGAGATAAGTGGGATTTGATTGATCCTAGATGTACATTATAAATGACTATTGAAGGAAACATTAGATATTTGAGTCTTCATTTCTAATTAAAGTCAAATTATTTCTCTGCATGTCGAATAGTTCTTTTGTTAGTGTTATGCTTTGTTTTCTAAATGTCTATATATGCATATAAATAGAAAAATATGTTAATAGAGAGCGGATCCTACTGCCTAGAAATGAGTGGGAAAGCGGTTGTGCTTTATTTTATAAATGTCCATGTGCTTCAACTTTTTCATGGAAGTGGAGCTTGGAAAATGGGATATTGATATTTGTGATGACTTCTCTTATATATTCTTCCAAAGCTTTTATCTACAGAAGGTGGTCGTATAGTTGTAGAAACCAAGGATGGGATTCTCCCCTTGGTGGGGATTGGTCCTTCAACAAGGATCTCATAATTAAAACAAAGACTTGAGTCTATGAAAGGGATTCCAACAAATCATCAACTCTATTTTTTTTACTTTTCTAAATTCTTCAATTCTTCAATAAATAGTGTAAAATAGTCTTGAGACAAGTTTCCAGTGAGGCACATCATTTATATGTTTTGACTTTCTAGTGAGGTTGTAACCAGTGAGGTTTTGATTTTCCATTGAGGCTTAGTGAAGTAAATTTTCATATTTGTTCAAACATTTTAGTCTTCATTTCATGGTGCTTCTCTCAATATTTGAATATCTATGATACTTGAAGTTTATATGGATAAATTTGTGAGGATTAATTAAGTTATATTTCATTTGTAACTAGAATCATTGATTCACCCAAATAAATGACTAAACCATGACTAAATAAATGATTACCATGACTAAAATAAATGACTACCATGACTAAAATAAATGACTACCATGACTAAATAAATGACTACCACGACTAAAATAAATGACTACCATGACTAAATAAATTACAACTACCATGACTAAATAAACAACTACCATGACTAAATAAATGACTAGTTAACAAAAATCAATGACTAAATATACTACCAAATTTGGTCATCTTATAAATGACTGGCAATAAACTACTAATGGTCACATGACCAATTTTTAGTCATTCATTGTTGTTTTTCTACTAGTGTTACTTTCTTCAAAAGATGGTGTAGTATGGTGAGTCGATGTCACATTGAGATTACTAAAAAGAAAAAAGTGGACATGTTCATAGAAAACCTCAAATCAAAGTTGAAACACCCTCTACAAGTACATTGTTGTGCCACATTTGCAGACTTAGTTGAGAAAGGCATGACAGTCAAAAAAGTACTAATCACCTAAGGTGAACTTACATATGGCAACAAAAACACACACAACCAATAGAACTCTAACAACAAAAGAAAGTTTTAGTCCTGCAATAAGAATGTAACAAATGATAGAATCATCATCGCAAAATTTGTGAACAAAACAAGACACACATTGACTCTTAAAGCATCCAACATGAATGAAACACAACTAACACGGTACCAAATAATCAAGAACGAGGAACTCCAAGATAACCAAGGAAATGCCCACAAAGACAATACACTCCTTTATTAGAACCAATTGAATCTATCCTAAAGAAGCTAGTACAATCAAATGTCATACAACTCCAAGAGCCTAAAACATACGACCCAAGATAGTTCAAACCATCTTGGTGGGATGACAATTCCTTTTGTGACTACCACCACATCAAAGAGCATAAGACCTCGTCATGTCATCAATTGAAGAACATGATTCAAGAACTAATTGAAAATGGTACCATAAACGTTGAAGGACAACAAAAAACTTCCAATCAAGACCATACAATCTTCAAGAATCCACTACAAGACCATGGTTCAAGAAATCCCTCCACCTTAGGTCTATAGACAAACAATCAAGACAATTATAACAAGACTATCTTTGATTACTCAAAGATAATTGATCACCTTTGTGTCGTTGATGACTATGTCAACACAATCACCATTAAAAAGGTTCTTGAATGCGCCATCACTACCCACAGGGATAAGGTTAATTTATCTAGCCCTTCTTCAAAGCAATAACAATCCAAAGACCAATATAATATTTTTGACCAATTGGGAAAGACACCCACACATATTTCTATCCTCGAGTTGTTACGCCTATCACCTAAACACAAATCTATCCTCGATAAGGCTTTGAAGGAAACCTCCATTCCTACTGACCTGGATGTCAACCAATTTGAATCCATGATTAGATACTTGGCCAATTCACTCCATGTCTCCTTTTCTAGAAAAGACTACTCTACACAAAAGTTTAACCATAACGACCCATTGCACCTTGAGTCCTAGTAGATGGTGGAGCAAGGTTGAACATTTGTACCTTAAAATTGGTTAATATTTTGGGCTTCTTGGAATCATGTGTAGACACCACTAAGATCATTGTCATCAAGGCATATGACAACAAATAACGATCATCTAAAGGAGTCATAACACTACCTATCAGAGTTGGTCCTGTAGTCATGGATACCACTTTGTAAGTCTTGGAACTTGACCTCACATACAACCTTCTCCTAGGCTGACCATGGATTCATTCCATGAATGTTGCTCCATCAACATACCACCAATGCCTTAAATTTTCACATGGAGACACTGAAATTATGATTCATGGTGATCCTAATCCCTTTCAATACTGCAATAGTTTGAGAGGGACCACTCAATTCCAAGTTCCTATCAATAATGATGCTTCATCTTCCACTTCGTCACATTACATTGATCCATATTCATTGACTAAAGCATCCACTTCATCTACCATACCATCGAACCCCAAGGTCCAAGTCCATGATATGGGATGTGTTGAATACCACATGGACGAGCTATAGATAAATGATAATACTAATGTTGTTGAGAAGGTTCAAGCTTCCAATAATAATTTCAAGACCACTTCAAAAGGTGCACAAATAGATGGCCTTGCTTGGATTGAAACCTTCTATGATCTTGATGATACATCCACCTTTACCCTATCTACTTTCGTGCAAACCTTGCATGTCCATGATAACCGTATGTTTGGGTAGGATATCTATGATAACCCATGCTTTGAACTTGATCCCATTGAGGATATCCAAACATCATCCCTATATACCACCTGTCCTAGGTTAGGGTTTTTCCCCTATTGTCACCTCTACTAATTCATCTTTCCAATTCGACAAGGATATGTAAGCCTCTATTGATGTGAACAATACCAAAAGGGATAGTCCCAAAGTCTCCATTGATTACATCACCACTCCCTATCATCCACTAAACACTTTCATCACTCCATCCATCTCATTCATTCCACTCACATCCATCTGCATCATAGACATGGATCAACAAGTCGTATCTAAATAAAATGACGAAGGAAAATCTCAAGAATCAAGAATGGAAATGCCTTCAAAAGGAGATCAAATATCAAAAGACATGATGAAAAGAAAAGAAATCAAAGCAAGTCCTCTAGCCAATACAAAAAGCAATTGGAGCAATCAAAAATATAGGTTAAAAATGAGAAAGAATGTCAAGACATGTCCTCTAGTCAACACAAAAAGCTATTGGATGAATAAATAAAAAAAGTCAAAAGTGAAAATCATAAAGCACTGATCTCCAAGTATGCCTCTTCATTAGAAATCACTAGGGGAATCTGTCAAAATAAAAGTACAAGACAAATAAAGAACTTGTTGATCCAACATCTTCATCACTTTCACTTATTCCATACATTCCATTCAATCTATCCATATTCACACATCTGTCATATATTTCCACCTTCATTTGTGATGTCTTTTAATGTACCTTTAATGGTGACCCCTCAACATACCCTAGCTCATCAGTCACTCAAACTCCTTTTTGTCTGAAGCCTGGTGGCCCATGTAGTGTGCACATAATGGATCATACTATAGCCTCTTTCATCCACCACTTCTATCATTCGTCATATTTTCCACTTACATTCTGCATCAAAATTAGGTCCTCTCATCCAACATGGTCCTTTGAACACAATCACTACATTGTCATGACATCAATTCTACACATAGCTTCTGAAAGTCTTGCTAAAACCATAAAAATACAAAAAAATCATTACCTTTATGAAAACTTGGCAAACAGGTATCTTGGTGACAACAAAAAATAAAAAATCATGAATAATCCACCCAATAATGAAAACCACTTCGATGGAACTTTGGATAAGTACCATGGTGAAAACCTGGCAAACAAGCACCATGTGTAGTCAGTCTCTTCTCCATCATCTACTATCGCTCTACTTGGTCTTCCACCCTAATCCATAAAAAAACCTTTACTCTCCATCATCTTCACGTCATCCATCATGAGGCCTAGACATCTTTATCATGTCTTTCAATCAGTTGACGTCGTGCATCCTTTCTCCTCCATCTTCCATCCATAATAAACCCCTGTCCCATTCCATCCTTGATGGTTAGTCCTAGACCTTGTTGGGGTCACATTTCCTAACACTTGGCTTCATTGGATTCTACATTGGTCTTTGAAAATCAAATATTCGACAGAAGAAAAAAAATCAAATATTCGACAAAAGATAAAAAAATTAAACATTCCCAAAAAGACAAAAAAATCAAATATTCCCAAAAAGACAAAAAAAATAAAAAACATTGCAAAATGACAAATAAATCATAAAACTTCAAAAATCCAAAAAAATCAAACATGTCAAAAATACAAAAACATCCAAATAACTTTCTAAAAACTCCAAAAATAGAGTCTAAGTTAGTCAGGTCAGCCTTTGTCATTGTTGAACTATGTTGCCTCTATGACTAAATGTAGGCAAGGCCATTTTTCGATGTTCCCCTAAGGCATTAGGTCAACTACTTTAGGTGTTGTCAAATAAAATCATGATTTTGTCCTTTGTTATTGAAAAAAATTCAAGCGTTAGGTCGAACTATGAGGTCTTTGAGTGTATGACATAGGCAAGGCCATCAATCGATGATCCCTCAAGGCCACCTAGGCTAGTCCTTTAGGGTTCATCGTGGCAATAAAATAAGTCAAACATAGTCAAACTTGGACACTCAATAGTCATTTGAATGTCAACATTCAAATCATGAACCAATAGACAACATAGTCCAATTAGTCATCAAGTCAAAAATCAATCAAATTTCCAAAATAATGTCAACCTAGTCACTTGATGGTCCCCTTCAAGATGTGTCCTTCTTGGAATTGGACTCTGTCAAAATTTAATTTTCCTTTTCAGGATGTGTCCTTCCTTACAATAGGCATCATCAAACCATCAAAACTATCAGACTATCAAATCCTCAAACTATCAAACCGTCAAGCAATCAACCTCCATCAAAAAAATATTGGCAAACACATTGAATGGCTATTGATTTTGCTGGTCTATTTTGTCTTATATTTTTATTGTTTTGTCTCTTGGTCATGTTACTAGCTACCTCAAGGATGTCCCATGAAGTATTTATAGGTGCGATGATGTCTCATGACCTATTTTTCCTTGATTTTTGTCTTTGGTGTGTCTTGGCAAAAGACTGGGGCAACTTAGCCCTTAGTACGAGTTAGGACATTCCTTGTTTGTGACTATTTATTTTTTGTAAGTGGATGAACTTACACACCATAATCTATGTCATACCACAGTGTTTGTTGTCCATTTGTCACATTTTACCACCCAATGATGATTATGCAATGCCTATTATGTTATTTGGTAAAATATTGAAGTATTCCTTTTTCATCCTAACATCCATGTCTTCCATGCTAACATTTTTTCTATTCATTTCATCATGTAACCTTTTCATCCATTTCAAGATCACACTCATATTCTTTGAACCCTTCTATTCTCTCAAGGGGGCATACCACTACCTCCTCATCATCCTTCCTCTTCTTACTTTCACTGGGGAATACTTTTGACATCTTTTCTTGGACACAATGCGGTAAACTACATTATGTCAAAGAGGGGAAAATTGTAGACACATAAAAATGACCTAGGTCTCTAAGCTACATTTTTCTATGTCAAACCACACTTCTTCCTCACATAATTAAATTATTTAATTATGTACTAATGTCATATTCACACTATTAATTAAATAATTTCTAATTTTAATTACTTCATATCCTAAATTCCTCTACAATTATTTAAATAAATAAATTATATTTTTTTGTTTAAATATGTCACTAATTAATCCTTACACTTTCTATGATTAAATAAATTTTTAATTTATTTAATTACTTATTTTTTGCTACAAATTAAATAATTACCATTTATTATTTAATTTTTTCATTATTGTTTTGTCCTTCAGTTAAATAAAATTATTCATTTAACTCACTTTTCATCCCACTGGTAAAAAATTAAATAACTATTTACTACCTTTTGTCTTATTCTTGTTTTGAATTAAATAATTATTTAATTCAAAAAGGCCAACTTCCCTCCATAAATCAAATAATTTCCATTTATTACTTGATTCTCTAGCTTCCTCTTTTTCCATGCCAAATCTTTCCCATGTCCCATTTATTCCCCACCTTTGATTTAATTGTCTCCAATTAAATCTCAACCCTTCATTTCAAATCTTGCCCTAATTTTGACCTAACATTGCCCTAACCCTAATTCTACTAATCACATTGAATTCTAGCCTTTGATATTAGGGATTTGTCAACTTCTAATCCTAGCCATCCATTCTCAATTTGAAATTCTTTAAAAGGGGTCTCTCTCAAGTCATTTTGGACACACACAAAGTTATTTTCAGTAACTTAGACATTCTTCATGTTTGAGAATTTATGAGTACTTGAGCACAATTCTTCAATATTTTGCTAGTCTTAGGCATAAGCTATGATTGCAGTTAAATCTAAGGGAAATCATACAATTCATAGTAAGATGGAGAAGGCTAATAGAGAATGAAGGCTTGAAGACTAGGTGATATCGTTTCAATATTTCCATGCTTCTTGCTTTCTTTGTTGTCTATTATTGATTGGGGTTTGATTTATTATGCTACTTGCATTTAATCTGAAAGTTCTACCCTAGTTATAGTAAGATGTACCATATAGAAACTCTCCTTTTTCCTCTTGCAATTTGGAGTGGAATCATATTGTCATCCAAAAGGATGGGGTCCTTGACCTTGTCACATCAATTACTCTTAGTAGACTCAATGATTTCGTTCATGGTGAAGGGTTGCTTGAAGGTTCCTGAAGCTTCATTTGTGCACATGAAAAAATGAGAGAAGAACACCATCACAAGTCCCATCAATAATAAAACTTATTAAAAAACAATCATGTGGCATAGGTTTGTATCTTTTAACATTCATATGTATGGTCCAATGATATTTTTTTCTCTTTCTTGGAGATGATGAGATGATGCTTTCTTTATAGCTACTGGAGAGGATACAATCTTGAAGACCATTGGAACAAGTCTCCATCATATAAATGATAACATATGTTTATAAAAAGTGAGGTTTTCAATGCCACTTCATTGCAAAGGTTGTGTATAGTAGACCCAATGTTGTCTATCTACTCTTCAAAGAAAATTTTTACATCAATGTCAATGGTGAATTTTTCCATGGCATTGATGACACAAGTGGATACTTGTGTGCCAAGTTCACCCCTGATCTATTTGTAGAATGAAAAATCTATATTGAAATCCTTTTGCTCATGGATGTGAGTTTCGATGTAATAATGGATAAACACCTCACTGATCCTATTTTATGTGACATCATGAGTAAGAGAGATGAATTCTTGACAAGAAAGGATGTAATGAATGCTTAGTGAAAGGTGTGATCTATTCATCCACAGAAAAAAAATATATGATTCATCAAGTATCATAATATGGAATGCATAGGACAAGGATAACTTCTACTTTTAGCAGCCCCATGTAAATGAGATGGCTTTTGTTATCAGGGTTCAGACTCCATGGATGTTGGATACAATGGTTTTCCACTTACACAATTCAGTCATCTCCATGGATTCCACATTTTTCACTAACAAATATGGGGTGAGGCATTAGAAACATTGAAAAATAATTCTTCATATTTTCAATGATCTTATTGGCTATATACTTGAAAATGCTCACACTGACTTGTTATGTCTATAATATGAATTGTATACTTTACTCATTTTCGACAAGCAACAAAGTGATGTGCCCGTTACATGGGAAATCTCCTAGAAAAACAAGATTGAGGACATTTTTGGCTGGCTATACATGGTGCATGTCTATGGAAGGAGAGCCATACCTAACTAAAGAATCAATATTTTCTCGATTGATGATCCCACTACAAAAATATAGGTCATATAGTAAGTGCATGTTTTGGTTGGTTTGTGTACCTTTCTCATTTGATATTTATTTTTAATGCCACTTTGTCATGCAAATGAACGTTAAATAATATTATTTTTATTATCTATTAAGGTTATCTTTGGATGTCATGTGCTTCTATGAATTTGGCATGTTCGAAGGTCTTGGCTAAAGAACATACACAAGTATGCAACCAAGGATAGGTAAATTGACATCTTCCACAAACTTGGCATGGTAATCATGGCGATTGGTGATAGCGAAGATAACATCACTTAGCTATTGAACTATTTCTTTTAGGAGTTCAATGATCAACCCAAATTTTATAGTACTTCAAGAAGAACTGGTGCAAAGGAGATGGTCGAATTGGTGAGTTGACAATTTCTATCACCTCGTTCGATTTGTACTATTCACATTCTTTGACATTACCTCTAATACATTGGTGTTTACTTCACTATTGTTTTTTCCCAACCATGTGGGTGAAAATTTATAGACTATTCCCACATGACAACTAGGATACAAATGTTGCCATTGATTCATACCATTGCATGTTGAAAAATTGATACTTATGTGATCATCAAAAAAATGGACAAGGCGAATGGACTATTTGTATTACACACTTGTGTATAAAATGGAACCATTCTTTAAGAAAAAGAAAAAGTTGTAGCATCATAGTTTTTTGACGAAATATAACATTTGAAATATTAAATATAGATTGGAGAGGGCAAAGGAAATTTTGAACGATGATTGTGATCCAGATGAAACACATCTTGGATGGAACTGGATGAAAAGTCAAAGTAGGTACAACCACTACTTGGTTCAAAAATTTGGTGAGCTCCTTTTTGTTTGTGAGTGCCCTTGGAGTTTACAGGTAACACTTGCAAACATGTCCTTAAGGTTGTAAAAATTATTAATAGATCATCTGATGCTAAAGGGGTGATCCACAATAAGTGGATTTCAATTTGAAGTGTGTTACTTTATGGGAGACAATTATGTTTTTCATTTTCTACTGCCTAATACAAGTTTCTTTTGTGTTTTCATTTAGATGACAGACATGAAACCATTGATAGAGGGATATATTTGAATGTGACATTATCATAGGGAGCATCCAAGAAAATAGGCCTAATGTTCTCACCCTTACACAAGCTCTTTTTATTAGTGATGAACATGATGAAAATTTGCAGAAAAAATGTGTATTTGGAATGACACAAACAAAATCTTGAAGAAAGTGATGTGTACACTTCCACGGTGTCTTGAACAAATATAGTCATATACACAATGTGTCAAGAGGTTTCTACATGATCTATAAAAAATACAATACATTTCCATTTGAATTTATTCAAGATCTTGATGCAGCTACAACTAGCATTATTCACATGTGTTTATGGCTTAGTGCAATTAGGGAACATACTTGGCATGCAACCCACCATATGGAGCATGTTGCACAATAGTCAGACCACCAAACTCCTATGTGTGACTCCTTTCCCTCTTCCATGGACAATAGCTTTAATATGAATGTCAATATGCAATGTGAGACATCATGGACACCTACTATGGATGGGCCAGAGCATACAACATCTAATACAAATGAGTATGAGAAAACCAGTTTCAATTTCTATATTGTAATAGGTATGGTATTTCAGATTTATTTTTCCATTAATAGGCTTATATCCCCTCATAAACTTTTTGATTTTTTTTGTCTTCTTTGTTATCTTCAACATTTGAATGTGTGGAAAGGAGTCCTCGTCAGTGACTTCCTTTCACAAGTTTAAACCCAATGGAAGGTATGGTTCCAATTTAACAACTATGGGTCCATTTTTTGGTATGAAATTATGCAATAGCATGTTTCCATATAATTTTTTTACTATGGTGATAGGCTTGTTGAAAGTATAAAGTGTTTTCATTGATGTCAACTAGATGGTGTTGTCAGTAGTGTCAATTATTTGTAGAGGAACATGGTCATTGATTGTATATGTCGACAATATTGAGAAAATTGTAATAAAGAAGGTTTACATTGTGCGCATGTATAGTTGAGATGTTGAAGAAGTGCTACGATAACATGGAGTTATCCTTATTTTTCTATGTCTAGAGGTGTGTTAGAGTAATGTAATGTGCTGAAATGATGTCTCTGGTACTTTCTTTCCAAGTGCTTTTGAGAAAATTTGACAAATAGAGAAAACAATGCCATGCATGTATTCAGTGTTTTCTCCAAGATGTGCTTCACATTTCTTCTAGGTTGATTCTATGCTTGTGTAGATATTAGGTATTTTTCATGATTATTGGTAGTTTATATTGAACACAATGGAAATGAGGTGTTCAACCTTTTGGGAGATGGAACTTGGACCTATTTCATGCTTTAGTTCATTAGGAAGCTAGATCCTCAACCAAGTGGCTTGATTGGGGAAGGGACTAGGGGATTCCTATTGTAATTGGACAAGTGTCCACCATTAAATGAAGTTTCAAAGGAGAAATGCAAAAAATTATGCACAAAACCCTAGAAACTTGAAAACATAAAATCAAATTGATAAATAGTATGAAACATAAAAGTACCTGGAGGAGTGGAGAGGCCAAAACAAGATTTTAAAACCCTAGAAATATGTTGTTTGAACTAGGCTAGGACTAATATGCTATACTGGGCATATGAGTCTTGTTGTAGGGTTTCAGGGCATAATCTATTAATCTCCTCATGACTTATCAGGATCTACAAAAAAGTGCCAAAAAGTAGCCTCGCGACTAATACGCCAGGTTGAGCATATGAGTCCTCTTGCAAGGTTTATAGGGATCTTTCTAAATCTTCCAAACCTAGATCTGACACTGTTGAATACTACTAAAAGGACATAATAGTGACTAATATGCCAAACATGTTGCAAATTGTCCCAAAAAAGTGAAAAGCATCCTAAGAGTAGAATTTTGAACTGAAACTTTGTGAGCCTCTAAATATGGATTAAATAAGAACTTTCCCACTAGTTTCATGTAAATAAGTTGGATATCTTGCTCCAGATTTGAGTTTTTGTGAGCCTTGACAACTTATTATGACAACTTTACAAATGTTGCAACTTTATCTTCAAATGATATTCAAGCTCCAATTCACCTAGATCTGCAAACACACATCAAGAGAGAAGATTTTTATTTTGTTAGGGAATGGGGGTTTGCCTTGGTCAAACCCTATTTTGGTAATTAAACCTTGAAATGAATAGAAAAGTATGAAGGAATGATGAATGAAAAAATGCAATGTAACCACTCATAAAACCTTATTTGAAACCTTAGATTACAAATCTATAAACTAGCATGAAATGGCCTTAGCAAGTGTAGATCTTGATCATAGAACTTGATGTGCGAAAAATTCCTCTGATATGATTTAATTGATCTTGAACACTACATCACCTCATTAGCTCAAACAACATGCATGACACAACAAATCTTTGACATGATGGAAGGAATCTTGATTGCTGCCACAAATGATGAAGAAATCTACCCTTGTATTCTCTTGAAGTCACTCTTGATCATAAAATTTTCCTTAGGAATCGAATATCTTAAAAATCTAGGTGAAACTAAGTGAAATAACCTTGTATTTATACTTGTTTATGCTTAATCTTTTGAAATTACAACACTACAAGCCGACATCCTAAAATAGAAACTAAGGATAATAAAATTTTGCCAAGAAATTAATTTAAAATAGGTCCTACGTTAAAGTGGAACGCATACGCTAGGTTGGGCGTATGAGTCCCAAAGGATTACACCCAAGACACGTACTTTGGAAAGTGTGATGTTTAATATTGCATTTGAAATTTGGTGCCAAGACCTAGGGATGACCCATACACCCAAGTGAGCATATGAGTCCTAGTTCCCTAAATCTGGGATTTATAGCCAAAAATGTTAAATTATGAAGTGTCATTCATTAAATGTTAGGATTCTCCTTAGAAAAATGCATTTAACTAGGCTTGTGAATGCAAAATAGGACCAATTAAGGCATAAATAAGCCATATTTTAATAGGGAGGACCTAAAAAACTGTGAAAATGTAAAGGGATACATTCTTCTGCACTACAACTATATCCATAATTTGGGCTTATGGATCATTTTACAGTGTGAGATATTTTTGTTGGAGTTGAGAAGATACAACACCACAGAAGTCCAAAAGATCTTTGCAAGCAAATAACCTGTTACAAGGAGAAACAAAGAGAAGCAACAAAAGAAATGCTCAAGAATGTGGAGCAATGTATTCACCTGAAAATGTAAAATGAATTATTTATACAAAAGATAGTTTTCAACTACATATAGATGAAAACCCTAAAAAGGAAAACCCTAGGCTTGCACAATAATAATTAATAAGGTAATTAATTATTATGCACCTAATGTTAGCTTAAGTGAAAAGAGGTAAAAGGGAAACTTTACATAATTAAACAAATATTGTTTAATTAATAAAGTAAATGTCCAATTACTCTAACACCCCCCCTTAAGATAGACATAGGGAGAAGCTAAAACCTAGAAGAAGCTACTGAAAGCAAAAGCAATGGGTCCCGACAACAAGGCCAGATCAGGTACCCATGTACAAAATCAATGCAAACTAAATGAAATGGGGTAAAGGAGAAAACCCAGTGGGAACAAAACTCCTCCCCAAAATAGAATGCAAGGAAGGAATGCAATGCACTAATGAAAGAAGGATAGGAGGTGGATAACATGATACCCCCCATAGACAACTTCTATCATATAAGTACATGTACAATGATCTCCATAGGAGATATAGAAAGAGAGAAGAAGGCCCCCCACAATGAAGAAACTCCTGTCACAATGGTAGATGCCTGATGTAGAATCCAAAAAGAGATCCTGAAGCGGCAAAAGATATTCCTCCCCTTGGGAAGAAACGAATCCATGGACCTGTACCGAAGAAACCCTGTGAAGAAGGAAGAACCAATCTGTCTCAAGATGTGTGCCATGATAGGATGCTGAAGAGTCTCACTGTCTGAATGGAAACAAATAATGCCAAATCCAAACTAATGTGGAGAATACTGAAATGCAACCTCTGAATGCACAGATAATGGTGGGCGAACAGTGATAACCTGACTGTCAAGGTAGAGGAGATGAATGTCCTCAAAATAATCTTCCAAATCTGCAATATAGGACTCAACAAACAAGAAAGATATGTCTGCAACATAAGAGTCCAAAGTAGCTATGTCTAGAAGATGTATGATTCCCTGCTGCACTGAATCAAGAACAACAAGAGATGCTGATGAAGTCTCAGTCTGAAGAGTAGGAACTATGAGACAAACCTCTGATCCATCGAAATATGTAAGGGTGTCTAAATACTTAAGCTCCTCTAAAGTATCATGATCAAATGGTGTATTCTCTCTCCAAGAAATGGGTATGAGACAATCTGAAGTAGGATCCTCTGGGAATGGAGATAGAATAGGGTCTCCATAGATCTCCCAAAGACGTGTCCAAAGTGGGTGAGGACAATCAATGTCTGATATAACCAACACAGTGTCATGATCAACACTAGACAATATAACTCCTGCAATGTGATTTCTAATAATATCCCATGCTAATCTGCCCTCTAAAGTTGTTGGTTCAGGTATGAGATAATACAAATAAGGCAAAATATTAAGCCACCTACAATGTGTAAGTATACCCTTTGCCCATGACTCATAATTACCCCGTTCCAGAAGAACAACTAAAGGATGAGTAGAGAAACCCATGATAACTCTTCAAATGAAAAATTTAGAGACTAATGATCTCAGCAATGATAAAGCATATCAAGATAACCCATCCAACGTAAACAAACCCCATGTAGGAGCCAAGATGACCAAGTAATTGAGCAAAGTGTAAAAACACACAAAGCTGAATAAAAAATACTTGGTAAATATTCTGATAAAATAGACTATAGATCTGGAAAGAGCACTGTAACACCTTTCCAACACCTATTCGTTTGCGCAAAATGGACACCGTGGCCAAAAGTTATGAATTTTTCAAAAACTAAATTTAGTTTGCAAGAAACGAATTTTCTCGTAAAAAACGTTTATTTCTAACTTGATTTCTGGAAAATCTGCTCATTATTTGTAGACAAAAATAAAAACCCAGAAATGTTTTGATGCTAGAAACAAAACCCAGAAATCGTTTCTTGATCCAACAAGCAGAATATGAGAAAATGATTTTTTTTTTACTTTCAGCTAGGAGAAAAATGACGCACGCCGTTTTTTCAATAGTAATTTTCTCTAGATCTGTGCAAGATATGCAAAATCTAAAAGATACCCATTTCATATTTCGACGCTGGCTACAAAACCTAGAAATCGTTTTTCCTGCAAATGAGTGAAAATTGAATTTTTGAATCAAAAATGATGACGACTCCAATAAAAAACGGTTTGCAACAAACCCTTGTAGCTCCAAAAATCTTCAAAACAAGAACAAGCAGCTGCAAATCTGAAACTCTAATACCATGTTGGAGTTGAGAAGATACAACACCACAGAAGTCCAAAAGATCTTTGCAAGCAAATAACCTATTACAAGGAGAAACAAAGAGAAGCAACAAAAGAAATGCTCAAGAATGTGGAGCAATGTATTCACCTGAAAATGTAAAATGAATTATTTATACAAAAGATAGTTTTCAACTACATATAGATGAAAACCCTAAAAAGGAAAACCCTAGGCTTGCACAATAATAATTAATAAGGTAATTAATTATTATGCACCTAATGTTAGCTTAAGTGAAAAGAGGTAAAAGGGAAACTTTACATAATTAAACAAATATTGTTTAATTAATAAAGTAAATGTCCAATTACTCTAACAATTTTTACCAGTATGTGAACTAGGAAAATCAGTATTTTTGGCTATGTTCTAGGAGAAATGTGTTTTCTCCACATTTCTCTACATCATGGTTTCAAGAATTACAGTTCTAAGAATAAGTTTATGTGCTTACTCTCTTTCTTGGTTCAAGAGGAATTGAGATTTGGTGTTGCTAATGATGGGTTTCAGATTTATAGTGTATTATAGTGACTTCAAGTATGCAAAATGTTCATATTCTTCAGGTGAAGTTTTTTGCAAAGGTTTTGGATAGATTTACAAGTGTTCATTACTTACTCCAGATCGTATTCAAGTAAAGTTTGTGGTCTGAAAAGATTGGACCAAGTCAAGGATGCGTGTACTTAATTTTTTTATGTGTTTGCATGGGTGTTGGCCAACCTTGTGTTAAACACTACTTACAAAGTTCATGGAAGCATATTGAGGCATGTCGAGACTCATTTAGGTCTTCATTGATAATTTCTTTGGGCTGCCCTCATTCTCTTCCACCATGGGAATGCTTTGGTGCCAACCTAATTTGAATTTGTAAATACAAATTGTGTATGATTGACCTTGGAAGGGTTTCATGGTTGAAGATGGTATAAGTATTAGTAGAGATGCTTGTGAGACAAAAAGGGATAGAGGAGAGATATGTGTATATGATGTGAGGTTAAGAATATCAACTTGCAAAATTTAAAGTGTTGAGTTCTTGAAGGTAGTAAGATGAAGGTGTACTCTATGTTTCAAGCATGTTTGTAAGAGTGTGATAAAATGGTGGACTTCCTATTGTATTGAGATAGTTTCCTCTTTGTAATGACTCTCTTTTATCTTCTTTGTAATTCTATGGTAGTGAGCTCGAGCAGTGAGCCCTCACTGGATAGTGTTTCCTATTCTGGAAGTGAGCCTCTATATTCTGTTTTGAAATTCTTCATATTGTGAGTTAATCCTCATCATGATTTTTCCCTCATTGGGTTTTCCACGTAAATATAGTGTTCTTATGTGCATGGTTTTACTACTTTTAGTTTTTGTTCCTACATTTAACAATTACACACATTAGTAGAGTAAGAATTTTGTGAATTCTTGTAGATATAACATATGTTGATAGTTTTAAAGGTTAAAGTTGCTACAACTGATTCACCCCCTCTCAATTTTCTTGTTCAACAATTGGTATTAGAGTCAGGTTCCTTGGAGAAGAGCTTAACCACTTGAGGAAGGTCTAGGATGAAAAACAAGATAATTATTGAGTTTCCTAGGTTCAATAACACTGACTATGCATTTTGGAAGACAAAGATGGAAGGATATTTGACATACTATGGATATGAGATCAAAAATTCTATTCAAAACCAATATGTTTCTGAAGCTAATGGTCCAAGTACTATTGATGAGATTAAAGCGCATGAAATAAATAATAAGACAATGTTTATTATTGTAAATAGTCTTTCAAATTCTGAATTAGTTAAAGTTATTAATTTGAAGACTACTAAAGAGGTGTGGGATAAATTGGAAAATATGTATGAAGGAGATGAAAAGTTCAAACAAGAAAAGTTGTAGAACTTGGAGGCACAATTTGAGATCCACGAATAGATGAAGATGAGAACATTAAATCCTACATGCAGAGAGTAGATGAGTTGGTAGGTGGAATGGGAGGACTTGGAACACAAATAGATGAATTCAAGATAGTGAAGAAGGTTCTTATAACTCTCCCTAATGGGTATGTGCAGGATCATGATGGGCCAAAAAGTGGCGATATGTAAGTGATATGATGGCCTATGTGGTTGACGAATATTTTTTTACCCAAAATTGATGAAACGAAAAGGGTTTTTAAAGGAGATTCTCAAATTTTCACCAATATAAATTATGATTTATTTTGAATTTAATAAATAATTATTATTCATTTTCTATTTGAATTATGAGTAAAGTCCTGATTGATAGGCTGATTGAAAAAAATCTATAGCTTTCAAATGGTATCACATTTTTTGAATACGAAATATGTGTCACATTCTATGCTTCGCATACTATAGGATTAAAAAAAAAATGAATTTCATGAAGTTTTGACCAAGTTAAGGTGGTTAGACATACGTGTTTTTATATTTTTTAAAAGTTGTACTAAAAAATTCATAATTAATTATTTACTTGTAAAAAAATTACAAAAAAAATGCATCACATCAGGACATGAGTCCTTTACTTATATCTAAAATATTATCATTTTATTGTGGTTAGGGTGGTCAGACAGACACCTACTTCTTATTTTTTCCCTAAAATTTGAGTACTATTGCATTAAAATTTTAAATTTTCACCAAATAGATTTTTTTTTCTAAATAAACCTAGTAGTTTAGAAACTACATTCAATTTCCTACAAATTATATTCTTACATATTTTTGAAATAATATAGATAACTTATTCAAATTTTTACGTCAAGTTGCCTAACTCTGATTTTTTTGAATTTTATTGCGACTTAAGGGCCTATTTTTTCCATGATGATCCTGCACATACCCTAATATGTATAGTGAAAAGTTATCTTCTATAGAGGAAATTGTAGATTATAATACTTATACTAAAGATCAGTTGATTCATACTCTAACCTCATTTGAAATGAGAAACCTTAGTTTAAAAAATGGAACAAAGACAAAAACTACTTTCAAGGCAAAAAAAGTGGAAGACCTGGATGAAGAAAATCTTGATGAAGTGGAAGCTAATTTTATAAGAAGAATGGAAAAGGGCTCTGCTAAGTATAAAGGAAAATTACCATTCAAATGTTTTAGTTGTGGGGAAATAGGTCATTATGCTTCAAGATGTCCAAAAAGAGATGAAAAAAATAAACATAGAGAAGGTAAAGAAAAAAAGGTAAGATGATCAAAAGATCATATTATGTCAACAAAGATGCTCACATTTCTAATGATGAGTTTGATTATGGAGATTTTGATGATAATGAATGCTTGTTCCTGGATTTAAAATATGAATCTACTCCTACTAACACTAAAATATGTGTGAAGGAAAGAGCTTTGAAGAAAGTTGAAGGTACTATGGTCTCTACTCTTCATGTTAAACAAGAAAATAACTACTAGGTTGTTGATATTGGCTACTCAAATCACATGATCAGTGATGAAAAAAATTTGTTAAACTTGAAAAATATGATGGAGGCTTAGTTAAGTTTGGAGATGATTTTGGTGCTAAGATCTGTGGGATAAGTTCAATCAGTTTTGATGGTAAACATAATACTGATGATGTATACTATATTAAGGGTTTGAGACATAATCTATTGAGTGTCAGACAAATGTGTAGTAGGGAATATAATCTTGTGTTCAAGGATGAAAAATGTGTAGTAGGGAATATAATCTTGTGTTCAAGGATGAAAAATGTGAAATAATAAAAGGGTCTAGAACTGTGATTGTTGTTGGCAAGAGGAATGAAGGAAGCATCTATCAACTTAAAGGTGTTGATGGAAATTTATTTATGTCTTAGATTAATGGTAGTTGGTTATGGTACCAGAGGATGTGCCATATGAATTTTGACAACATGGTGAGAATCAATGTAGTATAAGTTGTGAGAGATTTACCAAGAATCACAAAGTTGGTTAATGTTGTTTGCAAGGACTGTCAACTTGGAAAGCATGCTAGAAACACCTTTAGAACAAAGGAACAATCTACTACCAAATTGTTGGAATTAATTCATACAGATCTTTGTGGTCCTACGAGGGTTAGAAGTCTACAAGGTGACAAGTATTTTATGTTTTTGATTGATGATTACTCTAGAATGACATGGGTTACTTTTCTTAGAGAGAAATCTGATGCATTAGACAAATTCAAAGTATTTAAGGCAATGGTTGAGAATGAAACGGATTTGAAAATAAAATGTTTGAGGTCTGATAGAGGTGGTGAATTCACCTCTAATGAGTTTAACATATTTTGTGAATTTCAAGGAATAAGAAGACAATTGTCTACCCCTATAACTCATCAGTAGAATGGAGTTGAAAGGAGGAATAAGACAATTCAAGAAGCTGCTAAAATAATGATAACAGAGGTAGTTCTACCAAAATTATACTGGAGAGAAGAAATTCACACTGTTGTTTATGTGTTCAACTAAGTTCAAGAAAAAGCTAACAACACTAAGACACCCTATGAGCTATGGTATAGAAAGATTCCTACTATTAATTATTTCAAGGTATTTGGAAGCAAATGTTATATCAAGAGAGATGAAGAAAATCTAGGAAAGTTTGATGCTAGATGTGATGAGGGTATTTTCCTTGGATACCCTACTAGAAGAAAAGGTTATAGATGTTACAATAAAAGGCTGAAAAAGGTTGTAGAAAGAACAAATGTCAAGGTTGATGAAGTGTTGAAGAATTCAATTGAAGTTGATGGATATATTTCAAATGAACCTAATTGTAGAGAAGAAGAATAAATAGTTGAAGAAGAAGAAATACAGAATGAAGAAGAAGAAGCTCTAAAAAAGGTTTTGAAAACCTCTAAGTATGTGCAAAAAAATCATTTCGAAGATCAAATCATTGGAGACAAGAGAAAAGATGTATTGACAAGAAGAAAAGCTACTACAGTTGAGGTATTTTATTGCTTACTTTCTAAAGTTGAGCCTAAGATAGTGAGTGAGGCATGTAAAGACAAAATTTGGATGAAAGCAATAGAAGAATAACTTATGAAAATTGAGAAAAATAAAACTTGGGAATTGGTTCCTAGACTAACAAACAAGAAAAAAGGGGTTCTCTCGAAGGGGGGGTTTGAGCGAACCCAAAAAAGGGGTTCACTTGAATCCCCCCTTCAACTGAAGCCCTTTTGGTGATGTCATCCCTTTTGGCACCTTTTTTAATGAAAACGTAGGGAAATTCAAAGAAAAGGGGGTTTCAAGCAAACCCCCCTTTTTTGCCCTTCTCCCCCTCTTCTACCAATTTTTTTTCAAAATTTTTCCTTTCGAAGCTCAGATTGAGGATGAAAATGGAGGAAACTTCATAGACCCAATTGGATGATGGTAGTCCTCAAATTGAGCTATCCATCAAATATAATTTTAATATATTTTGGTTTTATTATGTATTTTTTAGTTTAATTAAACATAGGTTTTTCATCAAAAATCAAGTTCTTTATTTTGCACATTTGAAAAAATAGTAGATTATCAAAAAAATTCTAAAAATATGTTTGTGCTAGGTATTGATGCCCTTGATCCAAGAAAATAAAAAATAATTTTGATACATACAAAAAAATTATGTTGTATCCGGTCCGCTTATGTTTAAATTGTAATTGGTTTGACTTCAAAACTTAATTAAGAAAAAAATATTCAATAAAACACTATGAAACTAAATGAGCATGCTACATATCATAGTTACAAAGCTAAATTTTAAAAAATTAGAATATCATCCTTCATAGAAAAAAATAAATTTGTTTATGGTGAACATCACTCTTTAAAAATGGTGTTTACTATTAAAAACTAGTTTTTGAAGGAGATGGAAAAAGAAATGCAATTTCATTCCAATTTTTTTTTTAAATATATATTTATAATCTACAGACAAAATGTCACAAATCACTAGTTTATATCATCTTCAAAATCCTCATGGTTTAGTAGCTCTAGGTGCCCGGAAGTGAATATTTAGTTAAAAAATTCAATTCAATGTTAAGTTTGGCCAAAAAATGTAAACCACTATTGTGGGATCACCCTCTATCATGAATAACTTCTACAACACAATATATTTTCCACTATGAGTTGTAACAACTAATTTATCTATTAGTTCTAAAGCTTCATAAGTGTCACTTGTCGAACTAATAACTTTTAATTTTCCTATGACATGTGCACCAAAATTGTCTTTTCCATCAAAATTTCTTCTACAACTTCCCTAACATTTTTATCCTTTCAGAAAGAGAGTACATGGGAATTTGAATACATTTTCTCTTTAGGAACAACTATTGATTCATTCCAGTCAGTTTTCACCATACCTTGGCTAACTCCACTTTCCTCATTTTGATTGAATTAGATAAAAGTGGACTTCGTCGAAGTATGGTGAACATTGATGGGAAATGTATCAAATGTTGTGCTTCAAGAGGAAGATTATTCAAATTACTATGTACTCTTTCTGAAAAGGATAATAATGTTAGGGAAGTTCTAGAGGAAATTTTGATGGACAAGACGATTTTGGTGCAATGTGTCATAGGAAAATCAGAAGTTATTAGTTTCGCATAATTACATGTAGACAACATTATTCTAATGAAAACCTTTAGTTTTTTAGATAATAAGAATGTAGTGAAGTTCATTCACCTTCACAATTTAAAGAAAATCTTACACTAAAAATTGCATCTCAATTTCCTCATATGATTTACGAATAAATGTAGAATATAATTGTAGGTTGGAAAACACAATGTTGTTTTCTATTTATTTCATTATGTACATTCAAATCTAAGTGGTGGAGAGCATGGGGAGGATTTAAAGGTGGGGGTTTCATAAAACTAACCATATTGAGCAAATGGGTGACTAACCAATTGGGTTGTTATGTGTAGAGGGTTTACAACACTATGTGGGTTGTAGGTTTCATAATACCCAATGTTTTCCAATTCCATTACATTATTACTATCTAATTCACAAAAGGTTCTCAAGAAAATCACAAAACATACCAAATTGAGGTGAGGGGTGACTAACTAATTGGTTTGTTACTTGTAAAGGGTTTTACAATAATATGTGGGTTGTCGGTTTTATAACACCTAGTGTTTTCAAACCTGGAATTTTACAAAACAATATTAATTTCTTGAAAAGATTTTGTTATTTATACCATAGGAATGTAATGAAAGGCACCATTTTATAAAAACATGGTGTTCTCCAACAACTAATAACACTCTCTATTGTTAGTTTTTTCATTCTACAGGTTGAAAGAAAAAGGTTGGAGAGCAAGGGACAAAGTTGCAGGTGGGGGAGATGTAAAATTGACCGAATTGAGGTAAGGCATTTCTAATTCTTTGGGTTTTTACTTGTAAGGGTTTTAAAACACTATGTGGGTTGTAGGTTTTGTAAAACTAGTGTTTTACAACCTAGAATTTTAGTAAATAGTATGAATGTCTCGAAAATATTTTTTTATTT
The DNA here is from genome assembly GCA_007115665.2 of Sequoiadendron giganteum. NCBI lineage: Eukaryota > Viridiplantae > Streptophyta > Pinopsida > Cupressales > Cupressaceae > Sequoiadendron > Sequoiadendron giganteum. The sequence continues at coordinate 96,178,180 of CM021103.1, forward strand.
AGATAGTACGAATGTAATGAAAGACACCTTCAAAATTTATAACAAGTCTTACATAGAGTAAAAATTGTGTTTCAATTTCTTCATATGATCCAAATATACATGCACAGTATGATTGCAGGTTGGAAAACATAGTGGGAGGTGAGTACATGATTTATGAAACCTCCAACCCACACAATGTCGTAAAAACCTCTATACACTGAAGCCAAATGAAAACCCTTGGAAAACCGTCAATGAAAACCCATCTTCACAAGGAATGGCCATTCAATTCTTCACAGTCCCTAAGTAGAATGGAAAAATGGCATATATTTTTGGCATATATACATGCCTACTAAGGTAAGTGCAAAATGATGGGGGGCCAAAAAGGGGTCTTAAGTGGCCACTTTTTTTTTCTGGAAATAGGAAATACTAACCTTGGATGTGAAATTGAGGACAGATACACTAAACAAATTTAGGTGCAACAAAAACAAGGATCATAGTGCTTTGAGTCTACTCTCTAAACTACTATTTTTTTTGAAAATGGTTGAGATTAAGGGGTTCAAAAGAGGGAGCCACAAAACTTAGTGTTATTTTTGTCAAGAAAACATAACATAGAGACTTTTGTGGCTCCCTCAAAAGGTTTTTTTTTTTAATATTTTTAAAATTGCTTCAGTGAGAAATTAGCTAACAACATGTAGTTTATGGCCGATTTTTCTAATAATTTTTTAATGAATATTTGATTTTTTACTAATTTTCAAAGTGGAAACTTCCTGAAAAATAGAATTTTGGTTGTGCTACCTCTATAAATTTTGAAAAATAATTGAAAATATATTTTTTTAATATGTGTAGAATGGAGTCTAGTTTCTAAAAATTTAATTTATTTGAAATTTTGATGAATGGTTAATTTATAAAGAAAAAAGTACCAAACACTACTTTTTGCCAAAAAACAGACAAAAAAAAAAGAAATTAAAGATAAAAGACTTAACATTATCAAAATGTGAAAAAAACTACATCTTTAGATAGCTAAGAGAGAGCCTAAAATTACCCATGTGTTTGATTTGTTTGACCTTGAAACACGTGCAAACCTGATGGTTAGCACGAATGAGATTATGTGAAATTTTGTAGAATATGTAAAAACACCATCTTTGGACATTGGGAAGGCTCTCCAAGCCTTTGGGTTGGATATCCAAAGAAAATCCAAGAAAAGAATTGGGGATTCCGAAAGCAAGACAAAACACAAGCGCGTTATAATACGCTTGCATTATTTGAATGCATTGACAAAATGTGAGCATGTTATAATGTGCTCACATTTTGGTCTACATTGAATTTATTTTTCCTCTTTTTTTTCCTTTTTCTTCTTGTTATCTTTGAGGGAAACTATACACATGAAATAAATATTTAAGTATAAATTGACATTTACATATGGATGTTTACTTTCTTATACTTTAATTTATATTTCATGTATATAGTTTTAGGATGTTTGAGAGTGGTTTCAGTTCTCTAGGAGTTATAATGCAAATTCTAGTTTTTGGAAGATCTTACAAATTTTTAGATAGTCAAATTTTAGTAATCAACATGTCAAATTTTGGTAATCAAGAGGTCAAATTTTACTAATTGGTAAGGTTGTATTCTCTCTCTCTCCCCCTCTCTTCTTCCCTGTCTACTCACTATCTCCTAATCCCTCTCTCTACCTATCTCTACATACATCACACCCTACCACTCTCTCTCTACACCTCTCTATCTCACCTTTCTCCCCCTCCCTACCTCTCCCTCCCTCCCTCATTCCCTCTCTACTTCTCTTTATCTCTCCTCTCTCTACCTCTCCTTCGCTCTCTACTTATCTTTATCTCCTCTCTCCCTCTCTCTACCTACCTCTCCCTCCATCACTCTCTTTGTTTCTCTCTATCTCACCTCTCTCCCCCTCACTACCTCTCTCTCCCTCTCTACTTATCTATATCTCCCCTCTCCCTCTCTACCTACCACTCTATTTTTCTCTGGCTCATGTCTCTCTCACCTCCCACTCTCTCCATCCATACCTCTCCCACTCCTTCCCTCTCTACCTACCTCTCCATCCATCACTCCCTACCACTCTCTCTACACCTCTATATCTCACTTCTCTCCTTCCATCCCTAATTCCCTCTCCATTAGTATAGAAACAACAATATATGACTGAATAAACTACTAAAAACTGCTTATAAATAACTAAACTTGGTCACGTGACCATTAGTAGTTTATTGCCAGTCATTTATAACATGACCAAATTTATGACTAAACCAATTTTAGTCATTTATTTGGTCATTTTGATTGATTGATTTGGTAGTATATTTAGTCATTGATTTATTCATATATTTGGTCATATTATTCACTAAGCTCGGTCACATGACCATTAGTAGTTTATTTCTAGTCATTAATTGGTTGTTTTGATTGATCAATTTGGTAGTATATTTATTCATTGATTTATGTCTATTGGTAGTATATTTATTCACTAATTTCTATTAGTTGGTAGTATATTTAGTCAATTAGTATTTTATTTAATTGATTTTGTTCACTGATTTCTTCCTAAAACTATTGGAAATGAAACAATGCTTTTGAGGTTTGAACATAAAACACATATAAACATAATCAATCATTCATTTGCACATAATGAAATAGCTATTAGGAAGGAAAAATACTAAAATTTTATTGATAAAAGGTGTTCTTACAAAAAAATACAAGACATAAATATGCGTCTTTTCTTTGAAAAATGTGTTACAAAGTGTGTTTCTCAATGCTATGATTGAGAAAACTGACTTACAATGCCTTTGTTTTCTTATACAACTCCAAAATAGACAAAAACCACTAAGATCCCTTAACAACACATTCAAACTATTGCATAAAGTAGTGGTCAAATTTTCTAATAGCTAGTACATGATAAACATCAATTATGTCATTATTTTCAAATATTTTAGTGGCCACCATGTGAAGGTCCCTTATTTCTCTTTAAGACAGACAACTCCATCTATTTTTTCTTCATAAGAAAGGGGTATGTGGTACAATTGGGGTTTGAAAATAGTGTTCAAATTATATTTTTACTCATGATCATTAACCCAAACAACAAACATTGGGGCATCCTTGCTAGGATCTGAGATGACTACTTTTTTAGAACTTGCCTAAGAATGGCCAACAAGAAGAAAAAATTACTATTTCCTACTAAAGTAAAGAGTTAAAAATCATTAGTTAAGTTCAACACTATTACATCAATACAAAGAAAATTATTTTAAAACTTATTATTTGAGACATAAGGGTATGTGTAGGATCATGATGGGCCAAAAAGTGGTGATATGTAAGTGATATGATGGACCATGTGGCTGATGACTTTTTTCCTACCCAAAATTGATGAAACGAAAAGGGTTTTTAAAAGAGATTCTCAGCTTTCTACCAATATAAATTATTCTTTACTTTGAATTTAATAAATTATTATTATTCATTTTCTATTTGAATTATGACTAAAGTCCTAATTGATAGGCTGATTGAAAAACATGTATAGCTTTCAAACGGTATCACACTTTTTGAATCCGAAACATGCATCACATTCTATGGTTCACATAGTATAGGATTTTTAAAAAAAATTAAATTTCATGAATTTTTGACCAAGTTAAGGTGGTCAGACATACGAGTTTTTATATTTTTTAAAAGACGTAATAAAAAAATCATAATTAATTATTTACTTGGAAAAAAATTACAAAAAAATATGCATCACATTGGGACATGAGTCGTATACTTATATCTAAAATATTATAAAAAAATATTATCATTTTATTATGGTTAAGGTGGTCAGACAGACACCCACTTTTTTTTCCCCTGAAATTTAAGTACTATTGCATTAAAATTTCAAATTTTCACCAAATAGATTTTTATTTATTTTTAAATAAACCTAGTATTTTAGAAACTATATTCAATTTTCTAAAAATTCCATTCTTACATATTTTTCAAATAATATAGATAACTTATTCAAATTTCTACGTCAAGTTGCCTAACTCTGATTTTCTGAATTTTTATCGCCACTTGAGGGCTTTGTTTTTCCATGATGATCCTGCACATACCCATAACAATTTCATTAACATCCAAGGTATAGCCTATAGGATCTATGAAACAACAAAATGACATATATGAATTGAACCATAATGTCTACACATGAACTGCTGCTAACTTTAAGATCACCTAGAATCAAATTCCTAAGTCTAGAACAACATTAATGTAACTAACTAGCTACTTGAAAAGAATATCAAATACCTTATATAATAAAATTATTAGAGACATGATATTTCCATGGTCCATTATTGTGCAATATTTTTTGTATCAACAAATCACATTCTATGATCCAATCATCAAGATGAAGAAAGTCATCTACCAAAAGGATCCTAGAATGATCCAAAATGCTAATATAAAAACACACTTGCACACAATCTTCTACCAAAATCTTGCTAATTCAAAATTATTAGAGGTAAAAAACAACATACCTTCAAGTGTGCATTTTCTTTCTCTTTATCAATAAAGACTCGTTTTGGTTCAACCACATACTCTGCACCAACCTCACCTGAGGGATTTCTTTCAAATTTTTGAAGAATTGAATTGGATTATACATGCATGTAAATATGCATAACACATCAAATAATACAAAAAACTCTGACCCCTGTAAACACTTTTCTCATTAAATATCGCATGGAAGCTTATCATTGGACATTTAAAATGACTTACCTGCAATCAAATACAACAACGTGTGTCTCACCAAAAATTCAATTTTTTTCTTCCTTGACCTTCACTTCATGTTTCTTCCATTGGCCATGGACACTATAATATTTGAAAATATAGGTCTAAATGTAACATAAACAAAGAAAAAAATGATGATTACTTACAAAATCTAATTACACCAGTAGTCAGTCATTGAAATATATAAAGACTCATAATAACATACTTCATTATGGAAATGGAAAATACTTCTAGGAAAAGAATTACCAAAAGAAAAAGATCAAACTATATAATGCTATGATGGAATGACTTGAAGTTCTTGTAGGAGAGCGGGATCATATTTCTTTGAGGCATTTTTTGAAATAGTTCACTTGCCTTGTCTATTCTTCCACATTTTCATGTATGTCTAGCAGGGAACTTGTAACTACAACATTAAATTTATGCTCCTCTCTCAATAATCCTCCCTTAATCTTGGCAAGCATGAAATTAAACCAATCAAAGTGATTTAATGAAGCTCTTTCCTTTTTCAAAATTAATTTCCTTCCCCATGAACTATTCTCCCATCACTTTTGAACCTCTACTTTCTCCATAGCCTCAATCAAAACTTTCCCTTCTTTTTTTGGTATCTTAGGGATTACAATTTTGATATCAGTTAAAGAGAGCCTCTTGAATTTCATCTGACATCTCACCATTTTTGGTGCATCCACCAAAGCTCGATTCACTTCTAGCTATTCATATACTTTTGCAAGGTCATTGTCCTATTCTTTGAGATCCTACTCTAACTTTCTACAAAATAACAACTCATGTTATGTTAGAAGATTCTTGTGAAAATACCATGATGACTAAACCAACACCCTATCACCTCACCAATAATCTGCATTGTAAAGAAGAAACTTTGTGACATGAAGTAATCCTATCATATAGTCGACATGAATCATGGAATGCTTCATCACCATGAGATGTATTGACATGAACATGTAAATGAACATGGACATGCATCAAGCATCATGAGATAAATGAGATAATCAACACAATGAAAATATGAAATGAATGCTCACAAATAAACACCACCAATCACTTTGAAAGCAACCTTTGACATAAATGACAAACCATGCAACCTTTTACATAAATTACAAACCATGCCAAAAAAATCCCCCTTTGGCATCGATGCCAACTTAACCAATCTACTTATTGCTCCCACTATGACTTATCATGTAAAGAACAAAGAGTAGTATCATTTCTCCCCCTTTGACAATAATGACAAAGGGAATTTATACTATCTTGATAAAAAAATAGAGAACCTTCATGAGATATACTAGACCAAACATTTCCATCATAGTTATATCACAGAGATCCGTAGGCAATTGACCAAAATAAAAAACAGGATCACTGTACAAAGCATTATGCAAGATAAACATTCCAAAAATAGTGAAGACCACTACCCCAAGAAAGAAGATTTCCTCAAAGTATATGCATACCTATTGTCAATAAGCACCATGGTTGTACCATAGTTTTACAACAAAAACCTTTCAAGATAATAGGATGTGTCAAAACTGTCATAACATTTGCAATGAACAGTATACCCCTAAAATATACAAGACAAAATAAAACTATGCAAGAACTAACAGTCCAAAAGAATGAGAGTGAAAGTTGTCCTCTGTCACTCAAGAAAACATTGAGCAAAATATAGGTGTACCTAAATCATTGTGCACTATAGAAGATTGCAAAGTAATACTATGAAGCATGAGAAAATAGAACCTATTAGTTTGTCTACAAATTCTATAACAAGATGTTGGCAAGACAAATACCACTTCATTGAGCATACTTCATATTCTACCACTCAATCCACTCTTCCATAGTATGTAGGAAGAGTACAATCTAAGGAATAACATTGTAGAAGCATCTATTAAGATGCAATGAATAGTACTATCATTAAACAACCCCTGCAACATGATTATCAAACACTGAAGTAGCCAATAATTGACAACTATACCATTTTACTATCACTACCACTGTAGACTATCCTTGAAAAAATGGATAATCCTCATAACACTGGAAAAAGAAGACTAGTGTCAGACCAATTATCCAAGCAAAAATTAGCATTAACCCAACAACAATGGCATGCACATAAAGGCACTCCATTGTACTGAGCTAGTTCACTGCAAAAACCACACTGCTTATTGTCAAATGTTGACATAGGAAAAGAGATACTATCAATTATGTTGATATGTAAGGCAAGACAACTGAAACCATTACACTTGTTAGCACTCAAGGAAAATATCATTATAATAGTGATCCATAATGACTTAGATATATACTTCCCACTATCACCATACAACAAAAAACCTCTTCAAACTATCTAAACATGTCACTGCCAACAAGTAATAGTCAAACAACTGTCATTAACAAACATCACTATCATCAACAAGAAACTATGAGCATTTGTCATCAAACAAAAAGGGTAAAGTTCCAACTGACTATCATCAATTACAATTCCAAACAAAGTTCCAATCAAGCAATTACTTCCACTATCATCCAAGACAAAGTTCATCCACACACTGTCATCAAAATCAAATGTTTCCACACAATCTGCCACACTATCATCAAGATCCAAGAAATGTTGCCACACTATATTGACTTTATCTTTGTGGGAAAAAAAGGAACCAAAGTAGCCACAACACTCTTATGCAAGGAAAATGGATTTTCATTGTTCAAAATATAAGAGAATTCACACTCCATAGTCAAAAATAACAAGAAAACTATTAAAAAGCATGAAATGGCATTGCCAATTGAGAAGAAGTATTGTCACACCATTAGGAACAATTGTATGTGTCTTTGAAATCATTATCTTATTATCATTCAAAGCACTCAACCACTGGCATTTATTCTCAACTATATTGATTGGTGTTTGAGTCACTCATGGTACTACATCTATTCAACATTGTACTCTTGCATTATGTAACTTGTCACTATTACTATTATCCACTATTATTGAGCTATGCACTGTGATTAAATATCACAAAATTTTATTTCATAAATCATCTTAAAACCTCTATCCACACATACCATGTTCAAGAAAATAAGAAAATGTAATATCCAATGCTCTTCACCATACCTTCATAAAATGAAGAAACTACATAGGTATAGATAATTCACTCAACATTGTCTTGTTTCAAGGTATTGTGTGCTCATGTACTACTGTATATTCATTTAAGGTCAAGGAAATAGCTCAAGGAATTGTCTCAAGTCAAATGCTCAAAGCATTGTTCAACCACTATCCACTACACTATATGGTATTGTCAAGCAGTTCACTCTATGCAGAAAACACATATGCAACATACTTATTAAATATCCTTCCTTTTTAGAGACACCTTCTACATCTTCTTCTTACTCGTACCAAGCTACAAGAGAAAGAATTGTTTCATAGAGTTTCATTAACATGAAAAACTTGAGATATTTCCCTTGATTCATTGCTCTTAATCATAATTAGTTTTCCTTTAGTGATATCCTCAAATGTCATCTTACTTCTTGTGAATTAGAGCCTTCAACAAGGATAGAATTAAATAATATGGACTGCGATAATCACAAGTGATAGTAGCCATTCATATGACAATGACAAGGGGTTTAATCACATTCCACAAGACAATCATAAAACAATAAATTCAAAACTCAATAGATGAAAGTTCCAAGGCATTGTTAGAGTCTTCATGAAGAACAATGTTGATGGAAGTTCTTATGACCCAGGGTAAGAATAATTCATGATAATAGGTAACTTTTAAAGAGTAGAATGAATGATCGAACCACAATAACAATGCATTGTTAGGAGTTTCATGATATAGAGGATAGTAATCTTCAAGTGACAGTAGAACCAAATGAGAGATCGCAATGATAAGGCACATTGGAAGGTGAAAATTTTCTTCAAAACATACAATTTCATTATTGATTGAGAGGAAAGTTTCATCCTAAAGAAGATAGTGTTGAGAAAAGTCACAAAGGTTGTCATAGTATTGTCACAAAAGACATCCTTGTAGAAGGGTAGTACTAGCTAAAAGGGACATTCAAGACAAGTGTTGAACAAATAATAATGGCAAGAGAATGCATATTCCAATGACAACATGGTAGGAGCATAGACAAGGCAGTGAATTTTTTGAAAAAATGCCTCAAAGAAATGTGGTCTCATGGAATGCCATGACAAGCAAATGTAATTGGTAGTTGCTCCTAGTTATTAGTTATGCAATGTGAAGTAATTGCATAACTGCTTAGGTTGAATTTGTAAAAACTATATTGTAATTGAATTTTTTTCATTTATCAGCATCTAGTTATTGGCTATGCAATGCGAAGTAATGCTTTGAGTTTTAAAGATGTGCAATGCAAAGTAATCAGTGATATGAATATAAACTACAAAAATCTAGTTTTTACAATTCATTAGTTAAACTCTTTATTTTATTTTCCCTCTATATCTCTATGCTATGGAAATGTATTTCAATTTCAAGAAAATTGTTTTTATCTCTTGTTCTACATTTTTTTACATTTTTTTAAAGCTTATTTTTTCCCGATTTTTTCATGATTTTTCTAAAAAATCTTATAATTTTGGTTTGCTGATTTTTTCGCCAAAATATTTTTTCTGCTATGCTCTATCCTATAGCGACTAACTATCAATATTTATAAAATTGTAGAACATTACCTTTAAATAACTAATTACATTTTTTGTATCTTTAAACTTTAGCACTATAAATCACAGGGCTTATACAACCCAAAATGTCAATTTGTGAATTACAAGTAACATACTGCATTTTCATAGATACCACGCAAAAATAAACTTGAAACACCAAAAAATTCTTGTAATTCTAAAACAAAATGAAGAAGATAATGCCACTAATTATGCATGTAATTGGGGCATATTCCCCTCCTCAAACTAATCAATGAACAAACAAATTCTTTGTTGACCATATACTTAATTACTATAGTTTTTATAATTGCTTTGAACAATGTTACTTCCTCAAAAGGGAGTACCATCTAAAATTCAACATTCTACAAAGGATGATAACAACAATATTCAATTGCAATAAATTCAAGAGGGGAAAATAGAAGGCTATAAAATTTTGTGAACTTTCAAAATCTTATTTTCCATAGTTGTATATCTAGAAATCTATATACTCCTCCATTTCCTCACATAATTAATTATCTTAAAATTTTAGGTTATAAAGGAGAATGATAAAATCTATAGCTAAAATATTTTAATGATACATCATAATTAATTAAAAACACCTTTTAAGAATTAAATTTAATAAGGTTAATAAGGTTGTTTCTTGCTACCAAACAAAAAAAATTCATGTAGGATTTACATTGCTAGCAATCTACATAATCTTTAGCTATAAATTCATTCATTGTTGTGTCCTATGGAAAAAAAACACTAAAAATGTAGAAGTAAGCTAACAAAAATGCTAACCTAGCACAAGAAACAAAAATAAATACCTGCTTCTAATCTCGCTTTTGTATATCACATGGCAGTAGGAGGATCTACATCAACTTATCCAAATTTTCCATGGCCACTAATTGTAATGATGGATTTCTGCAAGATAGATTTGTTAGTCATATAATGCATGCAATATTAATCTAAATCCAAATAAGCAATAGAATGCAAAGGAGAAAATGAGAAAATGAAAGGAAAACTAGAACAAGCTCACCCATTCTTCTCTCCTCCATGGCTGATTTCCATTGCACCTCCTTGGTTTGTTGTGTTGAAGAATGTGCCCTCAGATTTTGTGAGCAAACTCTATATTTGACTACTAGTCCTAAGAAAAAATTTAAAGGATTTTTTATATGAACTAAATGCAAATAGAAATTAATTCTAGCATGCAAGTAGTTAAGATGACAAAATGCAAAGCTATTAAGCAATCATAATAAGAAATCTAAGATATTAATAAGAGATTACAATATGAGAGATGTCGAAAATGAGAACAAGATTGTCATTTTATAGAAAATACAATCTTGAACGGACGAATGAGATGAGAGATTGAGAAATGCCCTAGAATCAATGGTCAAGATTCAAAATGACAACTCTCAATTAGGGTTAGGGTAAAAATCCCCAAATGTGTGGACAAGATTTAATTTAGTCCAAATCAAATGAATGATGGAGAATAAATGTGACACTAGATGAAATTAGTAAAAATCAGAAGATAAGAAGATGAGATTTTAGAAAATCAGTAATTTTAGAAATTACTTGATTTGTAGAAGAATATTTCCATTTTGAATTAAATTAGTTCAAAATATGGATTTTGTGAGATAATAAGTAATTGATTTTTGAAATTAATTACTAAAAGGAGAATTAGTTAACTATGTGACATCATTTTAAATAAATTTTTTTATTTAAAAAGATGGAAATGTCACATAAGGCAATTAAATAATTTAAGAATAATTATTTAATTAGAAGAGGTAGTTAATTAATTAAATTAATTAATGAATTTATTTAATTAAAAGAGGATTTAGGAATTAGTGACATGTTAAATAAATATATTAAAATATATTTATTTAATAATCAGGAGTACATTAATGATAAAGATTAATTAAATAAATGAGACTTTATTTAATTATGAGACGACTTTGATAATTAGTGACACATTAAATACATAAATAAGATTTATTTATTTAATAATCATGAAGAATAGAAGATAATGAATTAATTAAATAATTACGAACTATCTAATTAATAGTTGAAGGTGGGTTAGAAACATAATTAAAATGTCATAATTATGCTAGGACAAAAGGTGGTAAAATATTGCTTGCAGGCTTTGGTCATTTTTATGTGTCTACACTAATAAGAGGAGATCGCAAAGAGAATCCCTAAAAACACAAGATGTTATAAATAAATTAGAGTGATAGTCCTTCATGGCAAGAACACAATATGTAGCTCAATGAAATTTGTAAATGCAATCTATGGTAAGAAGAATGACAGTCACTACAGGTGTGACAATCAAAAAGAGGTTGAGCAGTGACAAGATAATAAAGCTCAAACCTTTCATAGTAAAGTGGATATCTTAACAGTGAGTTTCCTTAACTCCTTGCTGACCTTAAGGGTTTTTCAAATGCTATCGAAAGTGTTAGACAAGGAAAATGCAATCAGGGAATGAGTGTCCAAATGATGTAACAATGCTCATCATAGGTTCAATGTTTCTTCTTAGCCATTGTATAATGGAGGTAGTGGATTGCATGTTTGAGTGGTATTTTGAGACTCATAAAAGATGGAAGAATAGTGATTAATACCTTGTGGACTGTGAAGTAGTGACAATAAGGTTGAAGGATCTTAAGACCCACAATACCATGAAACAATGAGTCCCCTGTAATAAGTACATAGGCAGTCTATAGGGCATAGTTTGATTTTATAGAAGGATGCTCATGAAAGGAATCTTCAAGTGACAATGAGTGAGTTGTTTGAGATTGTAGTTGAGGATGCAATATCTAGTCTTAAAGGCAGTTAGCAAAGCAGTAAATATGCAAAAAAATCAAACCCTACACAACAAACAATTCACAATGTTATCTTTCATAATGCCTTGAGTTTGAAGACAAAAATCTCATTGTATCTTGATGAAAGTAGTGACCTTAATGGTCAATCACTAGCAACCATAATTTTAAAACATGCTATTGTGCTTATGGAGGAAACATTTTAAGCAAGACAATGAGTGGTGGCTTGGAACAATGGCAAGTATGAAGGACTTGCTTTATATGCATACTATGCATTCTATCTTAAGAAAATGTTCTTAGAAAAGATTGAAGGTGGATTATGGAACTCAAGGGTTACCATGATAAATATTAAAGAAAAGATTGAGATCTATTTAAAAGCCACTATCATGAAGATATTAAAGATGTCACATGTAAAACCAGAGTAGCTAGAGTAATGAATACAGTGCCAAAGAGGATAGTTAGCTGGGGCAGATTTAGGAGATCTCCACATTATCTAATGATAGGATTTTACATCATTTTTTAAAAATTAAAAGAAATCATTCTAAACCCTATATAGGATACATTGATACTTCAAAAGCATCTGAAGGAATTTGAAATTATGAAAATACATTTCAATTAAATACTAGGATTATAAATAGTAGCATGAACAATGTAACCCTTGTTGAACAGAGTAGGAATGAGATAAGCAACAATGAATCCTATGCCTCATTTCATGTACATCTCCTTACCATTCTCTTTCATTCTTTATTGAAACACTTCTCCATTTTGGCGAACTACGCTTGAAAATAAGGTTTCGACGAAGGTTTTAGAGTTTGTTATTTAAAATGAAAACTCCATTTTGGCAGGCTACGCCTGAAAATAAGATTTTGAAAAAAGTTTTAGAGTATGTTTATTAAAGTTTTAGAGTATTTTTGGGGGCTATTGATTCTTGATTCCTTAAATTATTTATTCAAATGGATTGTGACTAAATAAATGACTAAATATTTAGTCATTTTTTATTTGTGTGACTAAATATTTTTTTAGTCAATGACTAAATTAGTCATTTATTTACTCATTTCTAGTTGAGTTGCAAAAATATAGTAGAATTTAGTCATTTTTAGTTGTTGTGACTAAAATTTTTAGTCACATACTCAATTATTTTCCAAATTCTAATAGTGATCTACTTCTCTCTCTCTACCTCTCCTTCCCTCTCTAGTTATATTTATCTCCCCTTGCCCTCTCTCTATCTACCTCTCCCTCCATCACTCTCTATATTTTTCTATTTCTCTCTCTCTATCTATATCACCTATGTCTCCCTCCTTACCTTTCCCCCTATCTTCTCTCTATTTCTCCTCTCCCCCTCTCTCTCTCTCTCTCTCTCTCTCTCTCTCTCTCCTCTCTATCTCACCATTCTCTCTTTCCCTCTATGTAATTCTCTCCTTCTTTGTATCTCACCATTCTCTATCTACTTATCTTTGTCTAACCTATCCCTCTTTATCCCTCCCTCCCCTCTCTCTCCCACCCTCCCTCCTTCCCTCTATCTCCATCTCTCTCTACTTATCTTTATCTCACTTATCCCTCTCTACCTACCTCTCCCTTGATCACTCCCTACCACACTCTCTCTATTGCTCTTTATCTCACCTCTCTCTCACCTCCCTCTCTCACCTCCCTCTCTCTCCCTCTCTCTCCCTCTCTCTCCCTCCATACCTCTCCCTCCCTCCCTCCTTCCTTATCTAATGTTTATCTCTCCTCTCTCTCTACTTGTCCTTCCCTCTCCAGTTATATTTATCTCCCCTTTCCCTCCCTCCATCTCCCTCTCTCTCTCCCGAATCCCCCCCTCTTTTTCTCTCCCCCTATGAGGGTTGAGGGTGTAAGGTTTAGTGTCTAAGTTATAGGTTTGAGGTTATATGGTTAAGTGTATAGGGTATAGGGATTAGGGTTTAAGATATTAGGTATAAAGTTGAGGGTATAGGGTATAGGGATGAGGGTTTAGGGTTGAAGGTATAGGGTTGAGGGTATAAGGTTAAGTGTATAGGGTATATGGATTAGAGTTTAGGATATTGAGTATAGGGTTGAGGGTATAGGGTTGAGGGTATAGGGTTGAGGGTATTAGGTTTAGGGTTGAGGGTTTAGGGTTTAAGTATAAGGTTGAGGGTTGAGGGTATAGGGTCAAGTGTATATGGTATATGGATTAGGTTTAGGAAATTTGGTATAGGTTTGAGGATATTGGGTTTAGGTTTTAGGGTTTAGGGTTTAGGGTTTAGGTTTATGGTTCAAGGTTTAGGGAATAAGGTTGAATATAGGTTTTAGGGTTTAATTATAGGGTTAAGGGTTGATTTTTGAGGGATAGTGTTTAGGTTTGAGGGTCTAAGCTTGAGGTATAGGGTATAAGGATTAGGGTTGAGGGTTTAGGGTTTAGGGTTTAAGGTATAGGGTTGAGGGTTGGGTGATGGTGTCTAGGGTTTCAAGAGTATAAGGTTAAGTGCATAGGGTATAGGGATTATGGTTTTGGATATTGGTTATAGGTTTTATGGTATTGGATCTAGGTTTTAGGGTGTAGGGTATAAGGTTGAATGTAGGGTTTAGGGTTTAAGTATAGTTTTGAGGGATAATGTTTAAGGTTTAGGGTATATGGCTGAGGGTTGAGGTTTTAGGGTTTAAGGTATATGGTTGAGGGTATTGGGTTAAGTATATAGGGTATAGGTAGATTGAGATAAAGGGAGAGATAATGGTGAGATAGAGAGTAGAGAAGGAAGGAGAGAGTGAGAGAGAAATATAGGGAAGGGAGAGGTAAGGAGGGAGAGAGAGAGGTGATATAGTGTGATAGAGGATTGAGAGGGGGAGAGTGTGTGTGAGAGAGAATGGTGAGATATAGATTAGAGAGGGAAGGAGATAGTGAGAGAGGAATATAGGATAGAGAGAGAGGAGGAGGAAGGTGGGGATATTTTGAGAGAGGGAGAGAGAGGTAGAGATGGAGATAAAAATAGAGAGAAGTATATAGGAAAGGAGAGATAAAGAGGGTGAAGTAGAGAGAGATAATGGTGAGATAGATAGTAGAGAGGGAAGTAGAGAGTGAGAGAGAAAGATGGGGGAGAGAGAGAGAGGGAGAGAGGGAGAGAGAGAGAGAGAGGGAGGAAGATGGGGGAGATTGGAGAGAGGGAGAGAGGGAAGGAGGGAGGGCCAAGTAGATATGGAGAGAGGGGATAGAGATAACTATAGGGAAGGAGAGATAGAGAGGGAGAATTAGAGAGATAATGGTGAGATAGAGATTAGAGAGGGCAGGATAGAGTGAGAGAAAGATGGGGAGAGAGAGAGGAGAGAGAGGAGGGGAGGGAGGGAGGGAGAGGTAGAGATGGAGAGATATAGAGAGAAGTATATAGGGAAGGAGAGGTAGAGAGGGGGAGGAGTGAGGGAGAAGTAGAGAGAGATGTGATATATATAAATAGAGGGAGGGAAGGAAGGATGGAGGGAGGGAGGGAGAAGTGAGATGTAGAGAATGAGAGAGAGGGAGATAGGGGGAAGGAGGGTGGGGAGATTGAGAGAGGGATATATTAGATAGATAGAGGTAGAGAGAGAAGTTGGGTTAAAGGAAGGAAGAGAGAGAGGGAGTTAGGGAGGGAGAGAGAAATAAGTGAGATAGAGAGAGAAAGGTTACATAGAGAGAAGTAGAGAGGGAAGGGGAGAGAGAGAGAGAGGAAGGTGGAGAGATTGAGAGAGAGGATGGAGGTAGAGAAAGGTACATAGGGATAGGCTAGAGAGTAGAAAGGGAAGGTGTGTAAAAGGAAGAGAGAGATAGATAGGGATAAGGGTTGAGGATGTAAGGTTTAGGGTTAAGGTATAGGGTTGAGGATTGATGGATAGTGTTCATGGTTCAAGGTATATGGTTAAGTGTATAGGGTATAGGGTTATGGTTTAGGATATTGGGTATATGGTTGAGGGTATTGAGTTTAGGGTTGAGGGTTGAGGATTTAGGTTTGTGGGAACAAGGTTGAATATAGGGTTTAGGGTTAAAGTATAGGATTCAGGGTTGTGGGTTTACAATTGAGGGATAATTTTTAGGGTTGAGGATCAAGGTTAAGCGTATAGGGTATAGGGATTATGGTTTAGGATATTGGGTATAGGTTATATGGTATAGGGTTGATGGTATAAGGTATAGCGTTAAGGGTTGAGAGTGTAGAGTTTATGGTTTATGTATATGGTCGAGGGTATAGAATTGAGGATAATGTTTAGGGTTTAGGTTATAAGGTTGATGTTATAGGGTATAGGGATGAGGGTTGAGGGTGTGGGGTTTAGGGTATAAGGTATAGGGTTGAGGGTTGAGGGATAGTGTTTAAGGTTGAGGGTATAGGGTTAAGTGTATAGGGTTGAGGGTATTGGGTTTAGGATTGAGGGTTTAGAGTACAAGATTGAATGTAGGTTTTAGGGTTTAAGTTTATGGTTGAGGGATAATACTTAGGGTTTAGGTTCTAAAGTTGAGGATATAGGGTATAGGGATGAGGGTTGAGGGTGTAGGGTATAGAGATTATGATTTGTGATATTTGTTATAGGGCTTGGGAGATTGAGAGAGAGGGTGAAAGGGAGAGAGAGAGGTAGAAGTGGAGAGGGAAGGAGAGAGATGAAATAGAGAGAGAAATAGAGAACAAAGGAGGAAGGTGGAAGGTGGAGATATTGAGAGAGAGAGAGGAGGAAGGGAGAGAGAGTAGTGAGATAGAGAGAATTATAGAGGGAAGGAGAGAGAGGAGGAAGGTGGGGAGATTGAGAGAGAGGGAGAAAGAGGGAAGGATGGAGGGAGACATGCAGAGAGAGATAAAGAATGAGAAGTAGAGAGAGGGATAGATAGATAGATAGATAGATAGATAGATAGATAGAGGGAGGGAGGGGGAGAGAGAATGGTGAGATAGAGAGTAGAGAGGGAAGGGGAGTGAGAGATAAAGATGGTGGAGGGAGAGAGTGTGTGAGAGAGAAACACAAAGGGAAGGAGGAAGGTTAGGAGATTAAGAGATTGGAAGAGAGGGAGAGAGAAATAGGGGGAATGAGGGAGGGAGAGGTAGAGATGGAGAGAGAGGTAGAGAGAAGTATATAGGGAAGGAGAGATAAATATGGGGGAGGAGGGAGGAAGTAGAGAGATAGAGGAAGAGGTAGGGAGGGAGAGATAGAGGAAGAGGTAGGGAGGGAGAGAGAGAGGGGGGAGGGAGAGAGATAGAGAGAAGTAGAGAGGGAGGGAGGGAGGGTTAGAGGGAGAGAGAAGTGTGATAGATATAATGAGAGGGTGATCCCACAATAGTGGTTTATAATTTTTGGCCAAACTAGACACTGAAATTATTATTTTTAACTAAATCTTCACATTCGGGCACCTATAGCAGCTAAACTGTGAGGAATTTGAAGATGATACAAACTAGAGTCTCATCCCATTTTGTCTGTAGATTCTAAAAAAAAAATTAAAAAATATTTTGGAATCAGATTGCACTTCTTTTTTCATCTCCCATGAAAACTAGTTTTTTTCATAAAACAAAATTTTTAAAACGTGGTGCACACTGTATAACACATAAATTTTTTTCCATGAATGATAAAATTCTAATTCTTTCGAATTTAGATTTGTAACTCCGATATCTAGTTCTTCCACTTGGTTAGATAGTTTTTAATTGAATATGTTTTCTTTAATCAAGTTTTGAAATGAAACCAATTACAATTCAGACATAGCGCGACCGTATAACGCATAACTTTTTTTGTATGTATATCAAAATTCTCATTTTTTGTTGGATCAAGGACTTCACTAGCTAGTGCACTCATATTTTTCAAAAAAAAATTTGATAATCTACTATTTTTCCACATGTGCAGAACAAAGACCTTCATTTTTTATGAAAAACCTATGTTTAATAAAACTAAAAAAATAAATACATAATAAAATCAAAACATGTTAAAATTATATTCATTGGATAGATTGTTATAAGGAATACCTGATTCCAGTTGGGTTTGTGAAGGCTCCTCCATTTTCATCCTCAACCTAAGCTTCGAAGTGTAAAAAATTAGGCTTTTTTGTGTTTCAGGGGGAGAATGAGGAATAAGCGAGGTTCATATGAACCCCTAGAGGTTCATATGAACCCCTAGAGGTTCAACCAAAACCCTAGGGGTTCTCTCAAACCAGGGTTTGCTCGAACCATGGTTTGAGCGAACCACCCTTCAATATGAATTCCCTTTTGTTTTTTTGGGTAGGAAATGTGGGCCTAGTAATTAATGGGTCCTCTCGAACCCTAGTTCAAGCGAACCCCTGATGGGTTTGGTCAAACTTGTTAGTTCATTCGAACCCTTAAAATCATTTTTTTTTCCATGGGGTCATTTTTTCTCAGTTTTCCTTTCTCCATCAAATTGTAAACCACTTTGTGGTTTCATGAGAGAGAGAGGGGGGGAGGAGGAAGCTGGAGAGATTGAGAGAGAGAGAGGAGGGAGGGTGAGAGATAGGTAGAGATTTATAGGTTAGATAAAGAGAAGTAGAGACTGAAGCTGGGTGGGATGAAAGAAGAGAGAGAGAGAGGAGGAAGGTGGATAGATTGAGAGAGAGAGAGAGAAGGATGGAGGGAGAGAGAGAGAGGTAGAGAGGGATAGGTTAGATAGAGTGAAGTAGAGAGGGAAGCTAGGTGGCAGGAAGGAAGAGAGAGAGGGGGATAAAGAGAGGGGGAGATAGAGAAAATTAGAGAGGGAAGGAGGGAAGGAGGAAAGGAGGGAGGGATGGAGGGAGAGAGAGATGTGAGATAGATAGAAGTATAGAGGGAAGGAGAGAGTGTGTGAGAGAGGTTTAGAGAATAATCCTGATAAACAATGAGTGATATAGAGAGAGAGAAAATGATGACACAACTTGTTGATTACTAAAATTTGGCTGTCTAAAAAATTGTAAGATCTTCCAAAAACTAGAATTTGAATTATAATTCCTAGAGATCTGAAACTACTCTCAAACATCTTGAAACTATATACATGAAATATAACTTAAAGTATAAGAAGGTAAATGTCTATATGTAAATGTCAAAGTTAAATTTTTATTTCATGTATTAATTTCCCTGAAAGATAACAAAAAGAAAGAGAAGAAAAAAATTCAATGTAGACCAAAATGTGAGCACGTTATAACGCACTCGTGTTTTGGCAATTCTTTTTCGAATTCAAAATAACATGCATTTTTTGAAATCTAAACCATAACATGAGCATGTTATAATGTGCTCACATTATAACACACTCACGTTTTGGCTTGGTAATGACTAAGCCTAGGCTCAGTCACTACCAACCCATAACACGAGCGCATTTTACTATAACGCACTCGCATTTTCGTTATTTTGGGATGAAAAAGTGAATTGGCCACTTTTTGGCCCCCCATCTTTTTGCACCTACCCACTAGCTGATAGGTTATCATTAGGTCATGTCTCTTTAGTTTGAAAAGTGCATCAAATATCAACTTGGTAGTGTTCAAGGCTGTATGCAATAGGAAAACTCCTCAACTATTTCTCTGAGATTTTCTAGGTAGTTGGGATGACTGAAATAAAATTTAAACTAGAAGGCCACTAAAATAGAAATCTTAAAATGACAACTAAAAAGTAGGAAATTATTAGTCTAAAAAGCATAACAACTAAACTAGAAATATTGAGATGATTAAACTAATAAGCATTTAAATTGATGAAGAGGAAAAACAAGTAAAGAAACTATGAAACATTGAATAGCAATGGATAACAAACTTAACGATTAACATAAAAAAGCTTAACAACTTGAAACCAATAGTAGGTGCACCAAAAATTTAGTTAACTGAATTAAAGATTACAAACTCATTACAACCTACAGGATTAACTTTAATGGAACTCGACACATGAAATAAATATTACTTCACACTTTATCATTTACAAAATAGAAGCAACAAAATTTGAAAGTAAAAATACTTATCCATCTACTTCTATAGTACCTCAAGTGGCCAACTCTCAGGTGTTTCTACATCTAGCTCAAGTCACATAAACTTGATAACTCCAAGATTAGTCCATTCAAAATGATTCCATTCACAATACTTAACAACTCAGAATGAGGAAGGAAAAATTTTCTTTATTCATATTGGAAGTGTAATTCAAAAACATAGTTTAGAAATTCATTACAACAACATAACAATATTTCTCCATCATATATTACTTTTAAAAGTTTCACACTTATACGAAAACTATTTAACAAAATCCTATAATTCAGTTGGTAGAAAGTACCACTAAAAAAGTCTTTTAACTGAACTTAACAAACTAACAGAATTTGAGTCCATAACATAAAACATTAAAGAGGCTCAAAGTGAGCCATAAAGTCTTCAACATAAAATAACAAAATAACTACAAAAACTCGATCCACCATGCATCCTAGAATTCTGACACCTATACTTTTGATGCTTTTCTTCAACCACATGGAAGTTTGCGTTGAATCTTAAACCATATGGAAATTTTCCTTGAATCCTTCTAGCTAAGCATGATGGCCGATTATGCATGAAAACCTGTACATTACTTCAGAAACTAAACCATTAAGTTAGCATAGGTTAGCTTATTTCAAGAAATTTCAGAAAATAAAGTTATACAACTTTTCACAAAAAGAAAGCATTTATTAATCCTAAAGATAATTAATTGGTAAGGTAAAGGTGGTTGGAAAACATGAGGAAGGGTATTTAGTCACTTATATTGATGATGTTATTTTTACCTCATCACTAGCTAGCAACCTACGCCTGTCACATGCATTTTGGTAGGGAGAATGGTTGATTTACTTTAGCCTCTGAACCCCTGCAACTCCCTTTTGAGCTCGCTAGCAACCTTCAAAATGAGAATGTCGAAAATGGCAGCATTATGGGCTTTATGTGGTTTTAAAAATATATTTCAATTGTAGAACCCACATTGTGTTTTCCAACATGGTTATATATTTTGCATAGTTTTTGGTTTCTCTAAACATTATTCCACTACTATTTTAATTTAAAAATCCTCAACACAAAGTTCTGTGTTGTGAGAACATTAAAATATATGTCACTCATTCAACTTCCTCAAAAAAATTTTGTTGTGAGAACATTAAAAAGGAAAAATTTTAAAACCCTCAACACAAAAGCACATAAACAACTTTACATTTCAAATGAAAAGCCCTGTTCGCAAGGAAAACCCTTGGAAATTTGTCAATGAATATTGTTTTTTGTAACAAATATCCATTCAATTCTTCAAAGTCCTTAGAAAAAATGGAAAAATGGAATATATTTTTAGAAAATATACACACTTGCTAGCTAGTTGGGCACGCCTATCAAATGTGTTTTGGTAGTGAGAGTGTTCACTTTGCTTCGGCCTTTGAACACCTGCAACTTCCTTCTGGGCTCCCCAACAACCTCCAAAATCCAAATGTTGAAAATGATAACGTTTTGGGCCTTTTGTCCATTCCAAAATAATATTTTTAAAACTCATTGGCACTACCACATTTTTTCGATGATGACATTCCAAATGACACACACCTAAATGTCCATTAGAATCTACCCGTAGTCTTACCTCACAATTATACCATTGTAGAGGGGATAGGTCGTATGTTATCATATCATAAAGAGGTGTGTTTTGTCAGGAGATTAGCTTCTCCCGTTACTCAACCTAGAAATTTAAATTGTATTTAATTTATAACATCCTTTTTAAAATTTTGTGTAGAGGGTATGTTATTTTCCTCTAGTAGATATCCTTATAACTTGGATGCCAATCCATGACCTAAACAAGCGCCAAGAAATTTTGGATTTTGCGAGAGATGTATTCGTGTTGTTAAAAACCCCAAAAATAATCGTCAAAAGCCAGGGCTAATATTGATTCAACATCTTATCACAGCCCTGAGAATTTCCTTGCTTAATCCTAACAAAAACAAAATGCTACAATAAAGACGAGACATGCCCCACGTTAGCTTGGTATGTCCCGCCTTCATATGAATCCTTTTGTTGGAAGAGATTTGTGTGAAATCAAAACTGAAGTTCATGTTATTTTTCATGGTAACATAAAATGAAGGAAATTTTCATTGGTTTAGTTTGGGTTTCCTATTCTAATTAGTCTTATATTGAAAATTGAAATCTTCTCACATGGGTTGTTAAGGTCTTTGCTAGAAAAAAATCAAAATCTTTCTAGGTATTTGTTAGTTGAACTCTTTCGATTAATTTTTAAATCTCTAAAATAATAATAAAATAAATTTTTTATTTGTTCCAGAGCACTCTTCAAAATATCTGGAATGCTTAATTTAATTAATAACAACTCTATTGTACACATAGAAACCATTATTGGGTTGTATGTTCCTCATACATATATTGAGAAACTACTGAATACATTACAAACATATGGCATGTGTGTATACAAACTAAAAATACAAAGGAACCCAATATTGGCCACTCTTGTTTGAACCCATGATTGATACTGAAAGTGGAGAGGCTGTGGGCGAGATGCTTTTGAAGTTGGAAGATTCTATGTTTGCAGATTTCATGTTAGATTGTAGATTTGCAAGGCATCATTTACAAGAAATCATTCAAGGTATCATTGTTCATGTTTCATGTCCCATGTTTCATGTCCTTGTTGCATTGTTCGTCATTTGGTTTAATTACCTAAAAGGGGTGACCAAGCAAAACCCATATTCACTAACAATCAACCAGTTCTTCTCCTCTTTACATGTGTGATTGTAGATCTAGGTGTCTTGGGGCTTGAAGGATTATTGAAGATTAGGTTACAAGCTTGGAGAAAGTTGTTGGAATTTTCTCCTCATTTGCAAGGTTGTATTCTTCACTAAAAAGTCTTCTACAAGTCTGAAATCAGGGTTTTAGATCCAAAATCAAAGTGGAGCAGAAAGAGCAGAGATAGGAGAGAAGAATTAGGCCCTAAGATTCCAAAAAGCCTAACTAGAATCATACACTATTTTTGGCGTATGAGTCCTATTTTAGGTCATTTTTTAGATTCTTGTAGTTTTAGACACCCATTTGCCAGATTTTAGATTTTGCACGGAAACCTAGATCTTGAATTGATATGCCTAGATTGATGTATGAGTCCTAGTGGGCCTAAATTTTAGGTTATTCAGCATTTGAAGCCTTCATTCAAGCTCTCTCAGGTTTCCAAGTGCTTCTCTATACTTTTCCAGTTTGTTGTTTTGATTTACTTGCATTTATAGTTCATTTAGTGAAGTTTTATGCATTATTTAGTTCAATCATTAGATCTTGCATTTCATACATTTTTTCTAATCACTAGCTTGGTGGTGAACCCCTCATTTAGCCTCAATTAATATCTGAACATACCCTAAGATACCTTATTTTCAGATCTCTTTCCCCGTTCTTCACTAGATTGAGATCTCTAAAATGTCCTTGAGTGTCGCAAGTGTGAAATAGGAACCCTACCCTTGTGCTCCATTCCTGAAAAGTGTGGAGTACTATTTATGTTACCACATTTTGGTGAACCTACATTTAAAACATTTTATTTTCTAATTTGGAGTGCATCATCATCCTAGATCTAGCTTGCATTGACTTTGCATTAAGGTTTGCATAAGTTAATTGGCACTCTAGGGTTTCTAAGTTTGCATTAGTGAAAGTGCATATAGGTTGCATTTTTGCATCTCAAATCATTGAAAAACATCTAAAAAATGTATTTTCATTTAGTCTACAGAACACCCAAACCAAAAATCATAAAAATAACTTAAAATATATTGAAATTTGTGCAAAAAACCCTCACTAGGACTCATATGTCCCTCTGGGCAATTTAGTCCTAGTGCAAATCTAAAATTTCCTTTTACAACATTAAAAACCCTATTTCTGCACTTTTATTTGCTGCCATCAGTTATTTGTTTTAGTTTGTTGAGTTTTTGTTGTGTGCATTTCATTAGATCAAGCTTAATGAGGTTAATTTCATGCATTTCTCAATTCCAAATTTCCATTTACAACATTACATCTTTCAGGTTGTTGCATAGTGTAATCAAAAAATTACCTTGTTTGACATCTGAAAATTATATCTACACATTTCATTCTAGGTCTTTACATTGCATTTTAAGTCTCTTTCCATTTTATGTTTGCATAGATTACTTTGCACAAATGTTAATATCTTTCTTTTCCAAGTTTACAAAGAAAAATCTAGTCAATAAGCATGTTAGTCATTCATTCAATACATTCCCTAGTTATGAGATTCTCTTAATGCAAGATAGTGAAAATGTTGAAAATTGCCTTAAACCTACAACTCCTTTTATTTCTCCTATTTGTGGGAATGATGTGATAGAAGAAGATGCAAATATTAAAAATCCCGATGATCATAGTTACTCTTCTCCTAATACCTCTCCAACATGTGACGAAGGTATTTTGGTGCTAGAAGATGCACTCATTGAGAATCATGACATTGTTGAAAGCTCCTCTTCTATAAACTCTCCTACATTGGAAGATATTTTAGCACAAGAGAATGACATCATAGGCACATTTCTAAACATCACCTTACCTAATTAACATTCCCCCTTTGCTTATGAGAATGATTTAGTGGAAGAGGATGTGATTATAAATAATGAGGATATGTTGGTATTAGATGATCAAATCTTTAAGGTCTATAAGAACCCTCTTTATATGATCCTTCCCCTACTTATCCTATTTTGGAAGACATTAGAGAACACAAGAATGAAATCATAAATGGTCATGAAAATCATACTTTTTCTTCTCCTAGTATCTCTCCTAGTTGTGAAGAAGATACCTTGATTGATGAAATTTATGAGAGTCTTAGTTGTCCCTCTTCACCTAGGGAAACCCTTATTGAGAAAGTCAATTCAACCATTGATTATCCCCCTACTTGCAATGAATTAATTTTGGAAGAACCAATCCTGGAATGTTAAGAAAAGGACAATAAAAGTAATGGAGCTTCCTTGGATTATGGTGAAAAGATGATACTAGATTGCACTTTATTAGAAATACATCAAACCAAGACCACTAATCTTATGGATGTGTAAGTGTCCATTATATCCCCCTTGACTATGGGACCTCCTAAATACCCTATGGGACATCCTTTAAACCCTCTCATTGTTTACCCACCTTCACACAAACCTCCAAATCAAAACAAACTTGAACTTATCCTTTACCCACCTAAGAATAATATTTTTTCGTAGTTGAGTTATAATACTATTGCTCGTACATATAACACTAGAAACAATCTGTAACCAATACAAATACCTTCAACATCCCTCCCATTTCCTAATCCTATCTTGTCTGGTCCCTCTTGTTTTCCTTCACAAAGTGGAAAGGAGTATGATCTTGTTGCACAACTTAAGAATACTCCTACTAAGATATCATTGTAGGACCTTATTCAAGCCTCCCTTCATTACCATAATATGATTCGAAGTTTTTTACAACAAGTTCCTATCCCTTCTAGTGTGCAACCAAATGACATAATATATGATTCAAGGTGAAGGGAAAAATTGGGTGGATCTAATGACCCAACAATGCGGAATACATTCCCTTAACACTAATACAATAGGGGAGAAGAGCATAAACTGGTTCTTAATAGTTTCTAAAATTACCTGAGATGAATACAACCAGTAAAAGATAAAAAAAATAAGCATTCATAGATGACACAATATATATGTGGGAAAACCTTTCCAGGTGAAAAACCCACCACACAAAGTCAAGACAATTGTATTACAGTAATGAAACAATTACATACAATGTTCAGTCTTCTCTGGTCAGCTCACAACAAATTTCACACTCTCTCTCTCACTATTACAATGTTATCTCATAACATATAGTTCGAATTATTCTAACATTGTTGTACTCGACTTACAAAGTCATATGATGCAATTTATTTCTTCAATCAGGCGCCAACCATCAGGTTCATCAAATCAAACATCCAATCACACAATCGATCTTCCCATAGCGATCTCTCTACATCGAGCCACCCAGGCAATAATGCCCTCACCCAAATCAGGTATTGTTCGCCAACCTAAGTCAGCCTACAATTACTGTTGTTGCCACAAATGCCTTTGGCCAACCAAATTGTAGTCAAACTGCAACGCGTCCACCTTGCATTCGCTATCGCTCTTTGACTCTGAGTCAAAAAATGGTCAAAACAGTCACCGAGATCATTCGAGCCATCCAAGTCTCTACCGCTCTACCACCGAGCTTAGACGACCCACTTGTGGTAATGCAGTGAGCCCTGTCAAGCTCCCTCAAGCTTCCTCGCTCTACCGTCGAGTTCAACCGACCCATTTGCAGTGTGGCGGTTTGGCCAACTGAGCTCATCCTTAACTTGCCTATGCTATTGTAGCTGCATCTGAGTCGATCCACAGTAATGCAGTGAGCTTGACCGAGCTCACCCTTCGACTCCACTGAGCTCGCCGAAGAAACCCCGTGCTACCGCCGACACCAACCGACCCGACCGCAGTAAGGCGGTGACCATCACCGAGCTCACCCCTTTTCCTGCACCACGCTACCACTGCCTAGTTAGTGAAGACCCATGATATGGCGATGACTGCCGAGCATAACCATTAGTAGTTAAACCGTGCTACCGCAAGGGTTGATAGGCCACCCCGCGGTAGGGTGGTAACCACCAGACGAACCATAGGCAGTCTCACCACGGTCATCATGGTGAGTGGACCCACCGCCTGTGGTATGGCAGTAACTGCCAAGACCACCGCAGATGGTCTCAATGTGGTCACCATGGTCAGTTGCTTAACCGCCTACAGTATGGCGGTGACTGACAAGGTAGACCAAAAGATGCTAACCGCTGCCACCGCGGCCAAGGAACAAATAGTGAGCGGTAAAGAGGTGACCGCTACCCTTCCACCGTGGTACCGCAAGGGTAAGAAAAGACCACCGTGGTAAAGCGGTTGAGGCTAGAGTAAGGCTAGGCGCGGTACGGAGATAAACTGCAGAAACACTAGATTTTTGCCAAGTCACAAAATAGGGGCTTCAAGTTAGAAGTTGAGACACATTTTCTCAACAAGCTCCCACTTGGCAAACAATTCCAGCTTCCCCATGACTTTGAAAAATTACTATCTATGAAAAATTACTGTCTATCATAGGCCCTAAGGCCCATCGATTTTGTGCACCATATGAACTTGTTTGTGCTAACCAGCTTTGTCAAGGCGTTTGCAACATTCTTGAAGGTGTTCACCTTTTCTAAATTGACCTTGCCATCTTCAACCATATCCCTCACGAAGTGATATTGCACATCAATGTGCTTGGTCCTGGCATGAAAGGTCGGATTCTTTGCCAAACAAATGGCACTCTAACTATCATTGAAAATAGTGATCTTCTCAACATTAAATCCTATGTCTGAACATAAATGTCTCAGCCAAATAGCTTCCTTACAGGCATGAGTTGCATCCATGTACTCTGCCTCTGTCGTGGAAAAAGCAACTAGAGCTTGTTGCTTGCTCATCCAACTGATTGCTCCACCATTAAGCATGAAAGTGTATCCACTGCTGGATCGCCTGCTGTCAATGTCCCCTGCCCAATTTGAATCACCATAACCTTGGATGTTGAGAGTCCTCAGTGATGCAACCAAGCTGCCATGGTAACACAGGGCATAGTCTAAAGTTCCCTTCAAATACCTAAAAACTCTCTTCACAGCATCCCAATGTGATCTTCCCGAATTTTCCATAAAATGGCTTAGAACTCCCACTGCTTGGGCAATGTTTGGTCTTGTACAGACCATAGCATACATCAAACTACCAAAAAAACTTGTATAGGGCACACTGGTCATGTCCTCCATCTCAGTAGCAGACTTTGGATAGTCTTCAACAGATAGCTTGGTTCCCTGCATGATTGGAACAACTACCTGCTTGCAATCATCCATGCTAAACATCTCCAGAACTATTTTCACATACTTAATCTAACAGACCCAAAGCTTTTTGCTTTTTATGTCCCTAGTTATCTCCATTCCAAGAATGCACCTAGCTACACCAAGATCTTTCATTTTGAACTTTGCAGATAACTGAGATTTAAGATCAGAAATCATAGACTTGCTATTCCCAATGAATAACATATCATCCACGTACAGTAAAATATACCGAACCAATTTTATTTTTTTTGTTTGACTTATGAATAAAAACTATAGGCAGCTACACTGAAACATCAACTCCAGAATTTGATATAAAATGCAGATAATCAGAACTACAAGCAAATAATGCAATAAGCAAACCTCACTACAATTCTCTCACACTACAACTAGATTCTCCACTAGATGCTATCTCTCAAGCATGAAGTTGAGCCAAAGCTAAGAGGCATTCATTCCTCGAAGCAGTCCTAGAGCCATTCCGATAGCATAACAATACTCTAGACATAAGATGCCAAAAAGAAGAGCCCAGACTTCCTTTTATAATTTGTGAAGATCTTTCCGGAAGCTTCTAGAAACCCTAATCTTTTTCCCTCCAAGAATAGGCGTCACTTTCCTCAAAGCCTTATTTGACTTTATTTGAATTTTCTCTCTTCAAGATAGGCATCCCACTTAAAAGCTTCAAATTTGCCTTTAATAATTATAAAATTACCTCAATGAAGCGCCACCCCTTAAAGACCACCTTTTAAGTTATGCAACTAGGCCAAGGGGATAACATAACATTGAAATATAATCATTATTTTAAAGAAATGAACTTATCTCTCCAAAATGTATCCCAAGGCCAAAATTGCACAAACCAACTAAGTCGACTGAAGAGGAAAGTCAACTGTGCCGAGAACGACAGGGCCACTGCCAGAAACAGAATCTACTAAAAATAGTAAATTCCTGAAGGTGCTTGGAATGCCACAAAAACACACCACTGTGAAGCTCTCTAAAAACCCAGTAAAATCCGCCATTTAATCATCGATCCATGAGCAAAAGCAACCCCCAAAACATGAAACCCTAATTTCACCTTCTGAGTAGCCTACGGGTCTCTGGAATAGGCCAACGGTCAACTAAACAGATCATGCTCGAGAAGGGGACATTACATATAGGGTAATAACAAGCACACGATCATTCTCATATTTATAATAAATGCAATGATCAGATTTTGATCTCACAAATCCAATTGACAACACAAACATGTCAAATTTATGGTACCACATTCTAGGAGATTTCTTTAAACCATAGAGAGATTTATTTAACTTATAGACCAGATTTTGTTTACCTCTTTCAACAAAATGCTCAGGTTGGGACATGTAGATTTCTTTTTCCAGCTCACCATGGAGAAACACTGTCTTCACATCCATTTTTTCAATTTCAAAATCATACACAACTACCAATGACAATAGAAATCTGATGGATGTCAGTTTTGCTACAAGGGAAAAAATCTCTCCATAATCAATTCCCTCAATTTGAGAAAAACCCTTTACAACCAGTCATGCCTTGTACTTTTCAACATTGCCATCAAGGCCTGTCTTCTTTTTGAATATCCACTTACAACCAACAAGGTTTCGCCCTTTAGGCAGTGGTACCAAATTCCAGGTTTCATTCTTTTTCAAAGAATCCATCTCTTCATTCATGGCTTCCAACCAAGAGTTTGAATCAACCATGCTAATTGCTTCTTTCACAGTCCTAGGCTCATCAGTGTTGGTAATTAAAGCATAAACATAGTTTGAATCTAACATAGAGAAACCATACCTTTCTGGTTGCCTTTTTTCTCGTGTAGATCTTCTTACAGGTTGAGGTTGTTCTTCATCATCAGAACTTCTAGAGCTGCTTGAACTCTCCTCAATTTCAAGTATATCATGCAGCTCTTCCCTTTCTAGAGTTTATGGAATTTCAACTACATCCTTCTTCTTGTCAGTCTGATCTGTCTCAAGCTTGTGATCACTTACTAAAGGTTTCATCTCTCGAAATATCACACTTCTGCTGAATATAACCTTCTCAGTAACAGGGTTCCAAAGCTTGTATCCCTTCACACCAACTCCATAGCCAATGAGAATACATTTGACAACCTTGTTATCCAATTTTGATCTTTTTTCATTTGGCACATAAACATATGCCTCACAGCCAAAGACCCAGACATGCCTCAGAGAGGGCTTCTTACCAGACCATTCTTCCAAAGGCGTCTTGTCAACAAGAGCAGAGCAAGGAGATCTATTTATTAGATAACATGTTGTAGCCATGACCTTAGCCTAGAACTTCTACTCTAGACCAGCACCACTCAACATACTCCTTGCCTTTTCCATAAGCATCCTATTCAACCTTTTAGTAACTCCATTCTGTTTTGGAGTGTAAGGTGTGGTTTTATGTCTTTTAATTCCATTATGAGTGCAATACCTTTCAAAATATGCAAAAAAAAACTCATCGCCATTATCTGTCCTCAAACATTTAATTTTCCTTCCAGTCTTATTCTCTACCAAAGATTTAAACTCTTTAAACCGACTGAACACTTTTGATCTACTCTTAAGAAAGTATACAAATTCCCTTCTCGAAGAGTCATCAATAAAAGAAACATAATATCTAGACTTCGATAACGAAGGAACATTAACTAGACCAAACACATCAGAATGAACATAATCCAGTATACTAGAAGATTTATGAGGACTAGAATAAAATGAAACACGGTGTTGTTTTGCATAGATACAATGTTCACAATAATCGAACTCAAGGTTACAATCATTAAGCCCTTCTACAAGATTTTTATTCTTCAAGGTTTTTAAACCTTTCTCACCTATGTGACCAAGTCTATGATTCCATAGCATAGTCTTCTCAACTTGGATTTTTACCTCCAAAGCATTTGCAAACAGAGAAGTGTCTTCTTCTTTCTCTTTAGAGATAACTTTTCTTGACTTTACAGAGGCACTATTACATTGAACAGGACGTGCATCCAACTTATACAGAGTGCCAATATGAACACCCTTAGCCAACACCATTGCACCTCTAGCCATTTTACATCCTTTACTTGAGAAACAAACTTCTACACCAGCATCATTTAACTTACTGACAGAAAGAAGATTTCGAGCCAGACCTAGTATGTGAAGTACGCAACCAATACCTTTGAATCTCCTATCAAGAAACTAAATTTTGACTCTTCCTCTGCCAACTATCTCCAACATTGAATCACTTGCCAAGTACACCTTTCCACCGTCATACTTCTCGTAT
Organism: Sequoiadendron giganteum; assembly: GCA_007115665.2. Taxonomy (NCBI): domain Eukaryota; kingdom Viridiplantae; phylum Streptophyta; class Pinopsida; order Cupressales; family Cupressaceae; genus Sequoiadendron; species Sequoiadendron giganteum. Next base: position 96,209,373 of record CM021103.1, read on the forward strand.
TTAGAGAACCATTCTCTATTGGACGTCATGTGAAAGGACGCACATGAGTCAACTAGCTAGACATCATCTGATGCCTGAGTTGTTAAGGCTATTGCAATTAAGGCATCTACATCACTTTGAGAAGATTCATTGTCAGAAAAATTATTCTTCTTCTTCTGCTTGCAGTCCTTTCGGATATGACCAGGTTGCCCACAGTTCCAACATTTCACCTTGAACTCTTTACCAGAAGACTTGGATCTTCCTGCAAATTTGGATTTTGACTTCTTGTCCTCCCTTTTGCCTTTCTCCTTTGGTCAACCTCGAACAACAAGAGCATCTTTGGCCATCTCAGAGGACTTCCTTCGCATTTCTTCAGAAAAAAGTGAAGCAACCACGTCATCCATCTTGAATGCAGTGGTTGTGCTTCCAATAGCCATCACAAGATGATCCCAACTGTCAGGTAATGAACACAACAGGAGCATGCAATGATCTTCCTCCTTAGTATTTACACCTATAGACACCAGCTGAGTAACACTCATATTAAACGAGTTCAGATGATCTGCAATAGATGCACCTTCTTCCATTTTCAAGGAGTACAACTTCTTCCTCAGAAATAGCTTGTTTACTAGCGACTTTCCTTGATAAATATCACCAAGCTTCTTCCACAATGAAGCTGCAGACTGCTCCTCATGGACGTTTAGGAGAACAGAATCAACAAGACTCAGTCTTATCAGACCTCTTGCTTTTCTATCATCAAGATCCCAAGCATCTTGCATCACACTTTGTGGCTTAGTTCCAAATACTGCTAACTAGAGGTCTCTATCCACCAGCAAGTCTTCCATTTTGAGTTTCCATAACTCAAAGTTGTTGCCATTAAACTTTTCAATATCAAATCTACTAGATGTACTCGCCATCTCAGATAGAAACAAGTTTTAAAACAATAATACTCCCATTGAAATAGTATTAGCACAAAAAATTGACTTTCCAACAAGGATAACACAATGGGCTAGGCTCTAATACCACTTGAAAGGAAAAACGGGGTGGATCTAATGACCCAACAGTGTGGAATACATTCCCTTAACAAAAATACAATAGGGGAGAAGAGCATAAACTGGTTTGTAATAGCTTCTAAAATTACTTGAGATGAATAAAACCAGTAAAAGATAACAAAAATAAGCATTCACAAATGACATAATATATACGTGGGAAAACCTTTCCAGGTAAAAAACCCACCACACAAATTCAAGACAATTATATTACAAATATGAAACAATTACATACAATGTTCAGTCTTCTCTGGTCAGGTCACAACAACTTTCACACTCTCTCTCTCACTGTTACAATGTTATCTCATAACATACAGTTCAAATTATTCTAACATTGTTGTACTCGACTTACAAAGTCATATGATGCAATTTATTTCTTCAATCAAGTGTCGACCATCAAGTTCATCAAATCAAACATCCAATCATGCAATCGATTTTCCCATACCAATCTCTCTGCATCGAGCCACCCAGGCATTAATGCCATCACCCAAATTGGGTCATGTTCGCTAGCCTAAGTCAACCTACAATTACTTTTGTTGCCAAAAATGCCTTTGGCCAACCAAATTGCAATCAAACTACCATGCGTCCACCTTGCGCTATCGCTCTTTGACTCCGAGTCAAAAAATGGTAAAAATAGTCATCAAGCTTGTCCGAGCCATCCAAGTCTCTATTGCTCTATCGCTAAGCTAAGACGACCCACCTGCGGTAATACAGTGAGCCCTGTCGAGCTCCCTCAAGCTTCTCTACGCTACCGCCGAGTCCAACCGACCCATTCATGGTGTGGAGGTTTGGCCAACCGAGCTCATCCTTAACTTACCCATGCTACCATAGTTGCATCCGCATCGATCCACGGTAATGAGGTGAGCTCGATCGAGCTCACCCTTCGACTCCATCGAGCTCGCCGAAGAAACCCCGCGCTACCGCCGACACCAGCCGACCTGACCCCAGTAAGGCAGTGACCATCACCGAGCTTGCCCCTTTGCCTGCACCATGCTACCGCTGCCTAGTTAGTGAAGACCCACGGTATGGCAGTGACCGTTGAGCATAACCGTTAGCGGTTAAACCGTGCTACCGCAGGGGCCGATAGGCCACCCTGTAGTAGGGCGGTAACTGCCAAATGAACCATAGGTTGTCTCACCATGGTCACCATAGTGAGTGGACCCACCGCCTGCGATATGGCGGTAACTGCCAAGACCACTGCAGGTGGTCTCACCGCGGTCACCGTGGTCGGTTGCTTAACCACTCGTAGTATGGCGGTGACCGACAAGGCAGACCGAAAGATGCTAACCGCTGCCACCGCGGCCAGGGGACAGACACCGAGCAGTAAAGAGGTGACCACTATTCTTCCACCATGGTACCGCAAGGGTAAGAAAAGACCGCCGCAGTAAAGCCGTTGAGGCTTGAGTAAGGCCACCTGCATAGTACGGTGGTAAACTATAGAAACACCAGGGTTTCGCCAAGTCACAAAATAGGGGCTTCAAGCTGGAAGTTGAGACACATTTTCTCAACACAAGGAATAAATGCTAACATTATTTTCCACCAAAGTGAGCTCCCTCCTTTGGAAGTGCAAAAAAAAAATGATGCTTTCATGATAATAGCTATACATAATAGGTTGGGAATAAAAAGAACCCTTGTTGAGAATGACTCAACCCTTAATGTGTGTAGTGTGACCCTTTTGGATATGCTTCAAGGTGTGGATAAATAAAAAATTCAACCTGATTCTTTATCTATTAAGGGATTTGACAATGCAGGAAAATAAACGCTTGGTGTGATCTCTTTACCTATTATAGCTGGAAAGGCCACATTAGAAACATCTATCCATGTTATGCCTCATGATATTTCATATAATCTCCTTTTAGGTATACCATGGGTTCATGCAACGAATGGGGTGCCTTCTCTTCAGCGTGTAATGAAGTATGTCTAAAATAACAAAGTGTACACACTCAAAGTTGACTGGCTGACCCAAATAGTTGTTTAAACATTGAAAAATGTAAGGATAATCCTCTGAAAACATTGACACCAACTACAGAAGTAGAACCCATGAAAGAAAAAAAAAAAAGATAGAAGTCCTAAACCCTTCATAATGATATTACTAGATGATTTGGGATCGTTGAATTTCTAACCAACATTCATGGGAGAATACAAGATCATAAACAAAGAGTGAAAAGGGAAAAGAAAAAGTGGTAATTTCAACACAAAATTTGGAAGACCCTTCAAAATTATCCACATCAAACACTTTAGAAGAAGAAGCAAATTATACGACAAACCTTGATGAGATAGACTATTAACAACCACCAAATCCAAAAGAGATGAAAAATATTTATGGAAAAGGTTATGAACTTATGAAACAACTTGGTTACAATGGAAAAGGATGCGGTCCTAGAGAACAAGGTATCTGTAACCGTATAGAGTCTCACATGCAAGAATATACTAATGGTCTTGGTTATTGTCCCTCGAAATAAATAAACACGCCTTCATTTAATATCAACACTCTTACAAAAGATTCTTCTAAGTTGACTTTAACAATAGTGCATCTTGAACTGATAAACACTAGTGGTCTTGATTATCATCCTTTGAAAGAACTAAAATAAATAAAGAAATCTTCGCTTAATTTCAATGTCATCTCGCAAAATACTAATGATTTGAATTCGTTAGATTTTACACCCTCCTTTCAAGGAGAGAATAAAATCTCACAATCTAAAGAGTCTTGTGTAGGTATGATGCCTTATACTAAGTAAGAGATATCTTTGTCACAAAATAAAAGAACATCTTCTACCATTGATCAAGAGGGTATCTTGTCGAGACTCCTCTAAGATTGTTTGATCTCCCTTCCTCCAAGAACACGAAAGAGATTTTATTGTACAAGAGTTCATTTTGTGCATATCATAGAGTTCATGGTCATTCTACTAATGAATGTAAGGCTTTGAGTAACAAAATTTAATATCTTAAGAATTGTGGTGCTCTTCCTTGGGTTGAAGCACCTAGTTCCTCTTTTCATTTCAGCTCATCCTTGTCCTGCATGGTAAGTGGGGGCAAGGGGTTAGGTAGCCTTCTCCTCATATGTCACTTGTCATTATCTCTTTTGGCTAGTTGGCCACCTTTCATGTATATATAAGAGAAACCTTGAGATGTGGATGATATGCTTTAAGTTGGCTCGCATGTGACATACTACATTTTGGGGGCAACCCTTTCCCTTTTCATGGCGTAGCTTATTGGAAACATATGACTTGGCATAGGGATTTCTAAATAAGAGCTCATGAATTCTTCTACTTTAAATCAATTTATCACAGTAATGGTGTTAGCAACCACTTTAAAGTGGGGGCATACATCAACACTCATGTTTCATTGTGTGATTTTATTTCTTCTTGCGATGCGTTCTTTTCTTGGTGGTGTCATTGGATTTGATTTCCTCTAAGAGTGATAATTCTTTGAGTTTTCATCTCTTGGATACATTAGGCATGCTGTTCCCTAAGAAGAGATCTTACATGAACTAAGAAAAATCCCTTTGAACGTACCTTACACTATTTCATATTTACAACATCGGTTATATGGCCACCTTGCATAACACACTTTTCTTGCCTATGGTGCCATCTTGTTTGTTCATGAGTTCCAAGCATATGAAGTTTTGCTTGCCTTGAATGAAGATTGAAGTTCATTGTTTGTTCATGAGCTCCAAGCTTATGAAGTTTTGCTTGTCTCATGAAGCTCAAATATCATTATTTTGTGGCACCTTATCAAATTTATTAGGAGGTATAGCTTTGGTATGGTTAATGTATGATGGGAAGCCTAAACGTGGGCATGAATTTCTCATTATACAGTGAGAAGCCGGTATAGAGGCATGATTTTCTCACTAAGCCACCCTTTTTGGATACTCACCCAACGGACAACCTGAAGTTTTGTTGCCTTAGAGTGAGCATGCATTTTGGAAGGACAACTTAGTTCTGATCCACATCATGTTGGACAAATGATCGAAGTTTGATCTACCTTAATTTTTATTTTCTTGCTTGTTTTTTTACAAGTTCTTTTAGTTATTGGCATAACATGTTTGTGTATCTTGATGCTACATATTATACACCTTTGTGCATGCCCTTTTTCCGCTTATGTCAGCTTGATGTAGGATCTTGGATCCTAGGGGCTTGACCACCTCCTCACTCTATGTTATCCTAAACCATTCACATTGGTATGATTGGACCCCTCTTGAATGTCTACATTAGTGTGAGTTTGAAGCAAGTTCATCCTCTCACTAAAGTGGAGGCTAAATGTAGTGTCAAAAAATGTCGTGTACATTTTCACACTTAATTTTGGAATAATTAATGTTGAAATGAACTTAAGCCCCCCTTAATCTAGTTTTGTAATGTGTTGTACACATCCACATTGGATTTAGGGCCCATTTAAGCTAAATAAGCCTAACTTTGCCTTGATTTAATGTTGTAAAGTGTATTAATTTACACCTTCACATTAAATTTAGGGCCCTTGAACCTAATTTTTCCTTAATCTAAGTGTTGTAATGTGGTGTACACATTCACATTGGATTTAGGGCCCTTTTAAGCTAAATAGACCTAATTTTATCTTAATTTGATGTTATAAAGTATATTTATTTACACTTTCACATTGATGATCTTAATATCATCATTAATAGGTCCCTAAGACCCTATATTATGCATCCCAAGGTATATTTCAATCAAAATCCTAATAATATCAACAAATAAACATAGTTTTTTCACTCCCTGACACTTTCTCTCTCTCCAAAAAGGCCCAGTGGGACCCATATTCTACCTTGGACATATGAGTGGGACCCATATGCCACAAATGGTTTATGAGTCCCATTTGGCCTATTTTTAAGCTTTTGAGCAGGAAAATTGGGTTTTAAGTTCAAATTTCATGAATGTCAGCTTGTGGGATCTAATAAATGAGATATTAGATGTATTGCCTATATAAACAAGGTCTAAAATCATTATTTTATAGAAGCATTCATGATATCAAATCAAGCACTCAAGAGTTAAGCATTCCAAGACTTTACAAGATCATTAAGAAAGCATTCAAGATCATTTCTAAGGCATTCAAGGAAAAAATTCTTCATCAATTATTGTATAGCAATTCAAGATCCATCATCATGCCAAGGATATCAAGCATCAAGCATGTTATTGAGCTAGTGTTATGATGTGGAATTCAAGTTCCAAGGTCAAGCATTGTTGTACACTTATCTCAAGATCTAGATCTACATCCTCCATGGCCATTGTTAGAAACCAAGATCAGACATGTAAACCAAAAAATACCTTCCCACAAGAGACAAATAGAAAAGGAAAGAGAAATTTGCATGAAGATGTGCAAATGAATAATATTCAAGAATTAAGAAAATACAAGAGATGAATTTATTTATAAAAGAAATGTATGCATAACCCTAAGGTTAAACCTAATTATGAACTAAAAATAGCTCAATCTAAAGAAAGCTTACTTATGACTTAAGTCAGCTAGCTATAGCCTAAGTAAAATTAATAAAGTGTAACTTAGAAATAATGAAAAAAACATGCAAATAATTTAAGGATGGGTCCATGAAAGCATGAATGGGTCCCAGCTACAAGGCCATGTTAGGTACCCATGTACAAATGTAATGAATGAGAAAGAGGAGAAAACCTAGTGGGACAAACCCTCCCCCCTCAATGAGATGACCTGTTGAAGAACACTAGTGGAGTAACAATAGAATCCTAAATATGGCATGCAAGAAAAGATTATTTTGTTTATGAGAACGAGAAACCATATGAGAGTCACTAAAGGACTCAGACATAATCAGACATGCAAATCATTTCATGTTAGATTGCAGATTTGCAAGGCATCATTTATAAGACATCATTTATAAGACATCATTCAAGGTATCATTGTTTATGTTTCATGTCCCATGTTTCATGTTTCATGTCCTTGTGTCATTGTTTCATCATTTGGTTTAATTACCTAAAAGGGGTTTGACCAAGGCAAATCCCTATTCACTAACAATCAACAATTTTTTCTCCTCTTTACTTGTGTGATTGCAGATCTAGGTGTGTTGGAGCTTGAAGGATTATTGAAGATTAGGTTACAAGCTTGGAGAAAGTTGTTGGAATTATCTCCTCATTTGCAAGGTTGTATTCTTCACTAGAAAGTCTTCTACAGGTTTGAAATCAAGGTTTTAGATCTAGAATCAAAGTGGAGCAAAAAGAGTAGAGATAGGAGAGCAGAATTAGACCCTGAGATTCCAAAAAACCCTAGCTGGACTCATACACTATAGTTTTTGTGTATGAGTCCCAATTTAGATCATTTTTTAGATTCTTGAAGTTTCAAACACCCATTTGCTAGATTTTAGTTTCTACACGAAAACCCAAATCTAGGACTGATACGCCCAAATTGGTGTATGAGTCCTAGAAGGCCTAAATTTCAGGTTATTCAGCATTTCATGCCTCCATTCAAGCTCTCTCAAGTTTCCAGGTGCTTCTTTGTACTTTTCCAATTTGTTGTTTTGATTTATTTGGATTTATAGCTCATTTAGTGAAATTTTATTCATTATTTAGTTCAATTATTAGATCTTGCATTTCATACATTTTTCCAAGCCCTAGCTTGGTGGTGAACCCCTCATTTAGCCTCAAATAATCTCTGAACATACCCTGGGATACCCTATTCTTCACTAGATTGAGATCTCTAAGGTGTCCTTGAGTGTTCCAAGTGTGAAATAGGAACACTACCCTTGTGCTCCATTCCTCAAAGGTGGGGAGTACTATTTTTGTTGCCACATTAAGTTTGTTTATTAGTTGTTGGTTTCATTTTTAACGCAAATAAATTTGACTTTTTCAAATTGTTGTTATGTCATGATCAAGAAATCTAATAATCACAATTCTTGTCAAGGCCATATCAAAACAAAAACATAACATAACATCACAAGCAAATACAACAACATTCTTATAAAGAACGACAAATTTTTTTAAAAAAAAAAATCTAAATTTCTTGTCAAATTACATTTCTTGCTAATTCACCAACTATAAAGCCTCGTTGGATCATTTTTACATGATTTTCTTTCCTTTTTACCCCAAAAAGCTACATATATCTATTTGTGGTCATACATGAACTATGCCTTTGAAAGTTGATATGACTAGTCCAAATTATCTAAAATATTCAACTACTTTAATTTAATTATCTTAACCTTTCAATCTCTACTTCATCACCAAATCTCAATTACAAATCATCTATTATATTTTATAATATAAAATTTATTCCAAATTATATAAAATCTTAATACTCTCATTTTAATTAACACAATTAATATTTTAATTAATTTTAATTAATTTATTAGTCAACTTTTAAAATATCTATAAAAAATTAAGTTATATTTAATTTATAAAACCTTTTAAAAACATTTTCGTAGAGGGTATGCTATTTTCCTATAGTCGATATGCTACCAATCCGTGGCCCAAGTAAGAAAATTTCGCTTTTGCCTTGTGTTGTTTATAACCCCAAAAATAATTGTCAAAAGCCGGGCCCAATATCGACTCCGCGTTCTTAACACAACACTAAGAACTGCAAAATGTGGATTCCGACAAAGAAGAGACGTGCCCCAACCTTGGCTTCCTATGTGTTGCCCTGTACGGCTCCTTTTGTTGGCCTTCACTTTGGGGATGTGTGGTCAAGAGACTAAATTGGGTTTTTATGAATGCCATTCTATTAGAAAAGATTTGTGTGGAAAACCGAATTGAAGTGTATGTTATTTTCCATGGTAACATTAAATGAAAGAAATGTTTTATTGGTTAATGGGTTTCGTATTCTAAGTAGTCTTATATTACATATAGAAGTCTTCTGTCAAGGGTCGTTAAGGTCTTTGGTGGACACAAATCAAAGTCTTTCTCACTGCGGTGTTCTAGGTATTTGTTGGTTGAAAAACTCCTCCAATTCAATTTAAAATCTCTAAAATAATAATCAAATAAGTTCACTGCTCCACAACATATGCATACAAAAGAGGTGGATCTTCAAAATCTCTGAAATGCGTAATTTAATTAATAAGAATTCTACTATACATGCGGAAACAATTATTGGTCCATATATTCTTCATACGTATAATGCAAGATACATAGAATGAAAACAGCAACTATAAACAACTGAATACATAAAAAACATATGGCTTGTATGTATACAGACTACAAAAACAGAGGAACCCAAGTTTGTCCACTCTTGTCCGAACCCATGATTGGTGCTGAAAGTGGAGCAGCTGTGGGTGAGATGCTTGAGAGCTTAGAAGATTCTATGCTTTGCTGCTGCATTTCCTTGATTTGTTCGAGGCGATCAACAACTTCTTTCATGCATGGTCGGAAGTCCTTTTCTCTTGCAAGGCATTCAAAGGCCAATTCGGCAATTGCAACAACCATGGCCTTCACCTCATGGTTGTTTTCAATCCTCAAATCAGGATCCACCAATTCACCCAAAACACCTCTTCTGATCTTGTCTACGGCCATATTAGCGAGACTGATTTCACTTCTATTTCGCATTACATCCACCGCTACTTTGGCAGAGATGATCTCTACCAAAACAACCCCAAAGCTGTAGACATCAGACTTTTCAGTGAGCTGGAAGCACTGATGGTACTCTGGGTCAACATACCCTGGTGTGCCTTGTGGAGCAGTTGTGACGTGGGAGACATTCAGGGGCAAAAATCTGGAAAGGCCAAAGTCTGCAACTTTTGCACACAAATATTCGTCCAGAAGAATGTTATTGGATTTCACATCTCTGTGAAATATGGGCGGATCGAAGCTGTGGAGGTACGCCAAGGCCTGGGCAGTTTGAAGGGCAATTTTTAAACGAGCTCCCCAAGGCAAACCTCTGAGGGTTCTTCGGCTTCCATGCAGATGATCGGCCAGGGTCCCATTTGGCACATATTCGTAAACAAGCAGCAGAATCGGACTCTCCGGACTTGTACAGCCGTAAAGACGAACAAGGTTTGGATGGTAAAGAGATGATAGGATTTGTACCTCGTTGATAAATTGTTCAAATCTTCTAGAGTTTTCCTGGTAAAGCCTCTTCACTGCTACAGTTCGTCCGTCCTCAAGTTTACCCAGATAGACCGCGCCAAATCCTCCATCTCCAAGCTCGTTCTTCTCATCGAAGAAATTTGTGGCCTGTTGAAGTTCTTGATAAGGAAATATGCGCAAAGTACCTAACATATACCCTTTCTGGCCTTCTTCTATGTCGGTTCCTTGATAATGGCTGAAATCGCTAGTAACCCCCCGGGTGAAAGATGCTTTTCTCCTTCTAACATAATAAATGAAGAGCACCACTGCTGCTGCGAGCGCAGCGCCTCCGATGGAACCTAAAGTAGAATGCACATGAGATAATTTTATTTGAGACATGAAGTCGAAGCGTAGAAGAACATAATCATTCGCCCAAACAAATAAATAAATTAAAGATCTTATGCCTGGGGATGCTCACCTAAAATTATAGTCTGGACTGGAGGCTTGTCTGCAATGACACACACAAGTCTTGTGACCAACATTTACAAAATAATATGGAGAAATTTTGTAAATAATATCTAAATTTCCAATATAGATTCCTAAAGTTTCAGCTCGTTCGCCTTATTAAAGTAATATATTTTTCTAAAATTAATTAGAGAATGAATCGATACTCACTTTTAGTCGATTTGCAATAAATCTGCGCCGAAGTGATGTCATACGCACAGAACGTGCCATTATTCTCGCACTTCGTGCAGTTTTCGTTGGGATTGCATTTTATTTGGAACCCTGCATGTAGAAATTCTTCCTCTGCATAAATTTTAGAGCCCTCATCTGGAACTGGGAATGTAACCTGCGATTTACACTTACTAACAAAACTCAAGTCTTCCGTCCGACTATAGTACCAAGTCTCATTACATTGTAATTGAGCTAGTTTATAATCAACAATTGTATCATGAGGGCATTCCTCCCATAGAGTTAAATTCCTGTATGCCCGATCGGCAAAACTAAATCGAAGGCTAGGCCCGAATTCTCTTGTGTGGTTACTGAACCATGGATTGCATCTCTCACCCCACATATTCTTGTCAAGTATTCTCATGATGCGACCATCTTCCCATAAGTCTGGACGATCCCATAAGTAGTATTGATAGCCACTAATATTAATTAGAGCCATATTTGCTTCACGATCACAGTCAAGCTGAAGCGCAGGATCACCACAGCCGCTGTTCACCTCCCCAAAAGGATATGGAAAAAAATCCTTCCCGCATGTAAAGCCTGGACAAGCTCGAGATGAAGAAGCGAGGCAAGATATGGATATTGTGAAGACAAGAAAGAGGAAGCGCAGGCAGTATACAGGAGGTAGAGTGGTATACGGAGAATGGCATAGATGAAGAGGTAGGCCTTCTGTTTTCATCTTCGTTACAAGAGTAAGAAGAAAAGAGTAGTAGAAATGAAGTAAAGAGGGAAGACGAATGGCAGCTTAATAGCAGAGAAAAGATATGCGAGAGAAGGCCGAGAGAAAGACCCGGCGTAAGGAAGACCGTAGCAAAACTAGCGGAGTCAATACGCCAATTTGACTCTTCCTTTCCATTGCCCCTACTCAATTAACGAAGACAAATTTAACATTAGAATTTCCCAGCGACTTCGGTTGTCTCTTTCTGCCATATTCACATCTACTAGTGATAAAATTCCACGCGCTTTCTTTAATGCACCACAGTCGCACATGACTACAGAAAACATCTGAATTCCGCTGAACAGTTCGTCAAGGAAGTTTCAAGTGTAGCCTTCTAAGAGCACTTGAAGCTCTCAGATCCATAGAATTTAGTATATTTCTACGAAAATGGCCCTAATTAGTACCATTTGAAGGAGAACCATACAAGGTGGAAACATGATTGTTGTCGTCTATAGGTACCCTTTACATCGACTCAGCTTGAACAAATCCTAAGAAATTTCCGTGACTTTCCACATATGTATAGCAATTAACTTATTTGACTACACCAATTTACCAAATCAAATCCCAACCTTTTGACCAAAGGCTCTTAGCCTCATAAGGTTAAGATTGTCTACTTACCTTAATGGTTGTGGAATGGAAAATAATTTTTTGGTTTAGAATAAATTAGTATATATATTTTAAAATAATCTATATAAAATACGTTGAGATATATTATTATGAAATATGTATTTTTCATTAGCAGACTTAAAATAAATAATTATTTGATTTGTATGTATATTTATAAGATAAAATCACACCGATTCAAAATGGAAACTGTTAAAATCATTCAAAACTTGCTGATATAACTTGCAGGTGTAAAACACAACAATTCATTCATACTTATCCTCACATGTGGAAACATGCAACTTGGAAGACTTAATTTTAGATCATAAAAAATATGAAGATCAAAAACAATATTTTTAAATTTGTTTTTCTTCAACAGATCCGTTGACCACTTATATGCCCTACTATCATTGTAGAGCTATTCCTCTCGATGTAATTAATGAGATATATGTAAATATGTACACATTAATTTAGATTAAATTAATAATTGGATTTATATTTTTTTCAATTATAGTAAAGTTTTGTTAGATATATATAGTTTTCTTAATACTCAAATCTTTAATTTTATGGAAAATGATATAACATATATAATTTATTAAATGTATTGTTTATAGATATAACTTTGTGAAATAAATTTTAGTGCAAAGTCTTAGAAAAATAATCAGAATTAAAAATCATGTATCATAGATGAACTTTTCTCACATCTAAAATTTATTAGAATTAAATTGTATCATATTTGAATTTTTAAATTTGGTATCATAATCGATCTCAACACGAATGTATCTTAGAGGGTGTGTTGGAATTGAAATGCACTTCTTGATTGAATTTGAAAGTTTCTATCATGAAAAGACATGTGGTTTAATGGTGGGAAACCTCACTAGCTAGAAGTAGCTTCTAAGTTTGAATGATTGCCTATCCAATATTATCATTAATGTACCTATAATTCTTTATAGAAATAAATAAAATCATTATCTAAAATAGTAGGAAAATAATTAAAAATAAAATCTATGTAAAAATACCTAAATGACTCAAACAACTCTTGTACATGATAGTTTACATACACTCCAAGCTCTTGATAGTGAATCAACACCATTGCATTGTTTAGTAATTTAAGCTCCTTTAGTGAATTCCTTTCACTCAATATTTAGGAAACAAATAGACTTCGTTAATCACCACCTTTTGGTAGGAATGGAATTTAAAATTTCTATAAGCTTTTTGGCCTTTAAAGAGTGTCATTTTTATGTAGAGTGTAGAGAGATGAAAAACCTTATGCATAAAATATATCTACATAGTTGTAGCATGGGAAATTGTACTCTATTTTAGTTCAAAGTACAATTTCATGCTCTATTTGGAATCAAATTTAATGAAATTTTATATCACTGTATTTAGACATACCCTAGCCCTAAATTTTCCTATCAACCTAGGAGAATGTGTCTATACTACCCTAGAAAACATTTTATCGATTAAACATCATCAAATTAGCTTTGACAAGTGCCCTTACCTTGGAAAAGTCAAATAAAATTAATGTGTTCTCATGAATTAGATTATCAAAGTGTTCTCATCTTTGAGATTTGATCTACCTGCTGCCCTACGTAAGGTATTGTTGTATTTTAGATTTCACTACTTGGGTATTTGAATTTCTCTTGGGTTGATCTCATTTATATCATTTATGAATCCTTCTCTAACACATTTGAGTAGGGTTTTTAGTATTTTAACTAATTACTATCTTAGATGCACTTAGGGATAAGATCACACACATTATTTCAATTAATCAATTGGCTGTTTGTGGAGGTATAAATACCAAAATAAGGGTTTGACTTAGGAAAACTCCTATATATCCACCCCCTTGCCCCTCTTTGTTAAGATTTTGTAGGTTGTATCCTAAGATAGAGATTTCAGAGCAAGATTATAGAAGGAAGATTGGGAGTTATAGGATCATGAAGAGATCCAAAAAAAGAGCCCAGTCTAGGGCACACCACACCTTATATTGGCTATTTCAGCCTCAAACTGTTGCCACAGATGCATAATGCTTTGCCCTTTTCAAATCTACTTTTATTTTCTATAAATTCATTTTCATCAGTATAGAATTTTTTTGTTTCTAGATTAGGTTTAGTATTCAAATTAATTCAACAAATCCACATTAATTTCAATCAGTTTCCAAGGAAATAAAGAACTAGATATAGGGTAGATTGGATCTCCTCTTAGGTTTTTAGCCAATCTCATAACCTTGTTGATCTTGCTTCTAATGTTAATTGGAAAATGATTGATCTTAGTGAGCTATACACTAGTACTAGGATCCCTTTTTAAACCAAAAAATAGTCTATTATATTTGTATCATGATTGACACAGTAACATGGAATGAATAAATAAAAGGGCTATCCCAAAAATAGTATTTTAGTCTAAAGGTCATAAATTAACAACATAAATTAAAATAATCTCATTCATTATTTTTAAAGAATATTAAAGTTGAGAGCAAAATTAGTACAAAATAAAAGATTATTAAAAGTGAGAATAAAATTGATATTTAATACTAGTCAAATTATTAGCAAATATCTCTACAACTAAATAATCATTAGGATGGACACAAATATAGAAAGAAAATATAAGTGCCTCACTCCTTTAGCATTGGGAAATAAAGTAGGATGGTGCAGTTATCTTGTCCTTTGTGTGATCCTCTCACACAAGGAAAGTAGTGCCACTAGAGATATCTATTTAAGCATGATAATCAAATTCATAATAAAATCATAGGAAAATTTAGGTTCAATACACAAATTTAAAACATCTCTATTAAGCATCATCCCTACAACACCACACTTGTATTTAACCTTGTAGTGTCAAAAAATTTCATCGTGTACATTTTCACACTTAATTAGGAATAATTAATATTGAAATGAACCTAAGGCCGCCTTAATCTAGTGTTGTAATGTGTTGTACACATTCACATTGGATTTAGGACCCTTTTAAGCTGAATTGACTTGATTTTTCCTTAATTTGATGTTGTAAAGTATATCTATTTATACTTTCACATTGAATATTGGGATCCCTTGCATTTATGACCTTTATATCATCACTAATAGGCCCCTAAGATCCTATATTATGCATCTCAAGGCTTATTTCAATTGAAATCTCGACATAGACCTCAAATAGACTTAAATTCTCAACTCCCCAATACTTTCTCTCTCCAAAAAGGTCTTGTGGGACCCATATGCCACCTTGGGCATATGAGTCCCACCCAAGTGGGACCCATACACCAGAGGTGGCATATGAGTCCCATTTGGGGCCGTTTTGGGGTTTTGAGTGGGAAAATAGGGTTTTAAATTCAAATTTCTTGAATGTCAAATTATGGAATCTAATAAATAGGATATTAGATGGATTGCCTATATAAATGAGGTCTTAAATAATTATTTAAATAAAACTTCACATGATATCAAGTCAAGCACTCAAGAGTTAAGCATTCCAAGACTTCACAAGAGCATTAAGAGAGTTTACAAGATCACTTCTAAGGCATTCAAGAGAAAAATTCTTCATCAATTGTTGCAACAATTCAAGATCTATCATTATGTCAAGGTTATCAAGCATCAAACATGTTGGTGAGCTAGTGTTGTGATATTGCATTCAAGATCCAAGATCAAGCATTGTTCCACACTTATTTCAAGATCTAGATCCACATCCTTCATGGCCACTTCATGTTAGGTTATTGATTTACAAGACATCATTCAAGGTATCATAATTCATGTTTCATGTCCTTATTTCATTATCTCATCATTTGGTTTAATTACCTAAAAGGGGTTTGACCAAGGCAAACCCCCATTTACTAACAAATCAACAAGTTTTTATCTCTTTACATGTGTGATTGCAGATCTAGGTGTCTTGGATCTTGAAGATCCCTTGAAGATTAGGTTACAAGATTGGAGAAAGTTGTTGTAGTTGTACCCTCATTTGCAAGGTTTCTATCTTCACAAAATGCCATCTACAGGTCTAAAATCAGGGTTTTAGATCCAAAAATCAGTTTGGAAGGAAAAAGCAAAGGTTGGAGCATAGATCTAAACTTTGAATTCTCAAAAAAGTAAAATGGGACTGATATGCCAAGAGTGGAGTATGAGTCCCACTACATGCATTTTCCCATATTTTTACATGTTTCAGGTACCCTTTTTCTAGAAACCAGTTCCTACACAGAAACCTGGATTTGGGACTGATACACTCAAACTGGCATATGAGTCCCAATAGGCCAAAATTTTAGTTTTTTCAGTGTTTCGGAGCTCATTCTAGCCTTCTTCAAGTTTCTAGGTGCATACTTCTAAGATCTCACCTTTCTTGTTTTGATTTACATGCATTTTTAGGTCATTTTATAAAAGATTACATCTTACCAAGTTTAAGCATTTTGATTTGAATTACATTTGTCCTTCCAAGCCCTAGCTTGGTGGTGAACCCCTCATTAGTTTACAATCAGACCCTAGGACAACCCTATTGCAAGATCTCTTTCTCCTTTACACACTTTATGTTGAGATCTCGAGGGTTTATTCTTCGGGTGATCCCACAATACTGGTTTACAATTTTTGGCCAAACTGGACACTGAAATAATTTTTTCTAACTAAATCTTCACTTTCGAGCACCTATAGCGGTTAAACTGTTAGGAATTTGAAGATTATGCAAACTATTGATTTGTGAAATTTTGTTTGTAGATTCTATATATATTTTTTTCAAAAATTTTGGAATCAGATTGCACTTCTTTTTCCATCTCCTTTGAAAACTAGTTTTTTTTCGGAAAACAACATTTTTAAGGAGTGACGCTCACCGTATACAACATAACTTTTTTTCCATGAAGGATAAAATTCTAATTCTTTCAAAGTTAGATTTGTAACTCCAATATCTAGTGCTTCCAATTGGTCTCATAGTTTTTAATTGAATATTTTTTCCTTAATCAAGTTTTGAAGTCAAACCAATTACAATTCAAACATAGTCGAACTGTATACAATGTAGCTTTTTTTGTATGTATCGAAATTCAATTTTTTTTGTTGGATCAAGGACTTCAATATCTAGTGCACTCATATTTTTCAATTTTGTTTTGATAATCTACTATTTTTCCACATGTGCAAAACAAAGAGCTTGATTTCGATGAAAAACCTAAGTTTAATAAAAATAGAAAAACAAATACATAATAAAACTAAAACATATTAAAATTATATTCATTGGATAGCTCGTTCCCGAGGACTACCATCAACCAGTTGGGTTTGTGAAGTTTCCTCCATTTTCATCCTCAACTTGAGCTTCAAAGCGCAAAATTTTGGCCTTTTTTGGTGCTTGAGGGGGAGAAGGGGGGAAAAGGGGGGTTCGAGCGAACCCATAGGGCTTCGCTCAAACCCCCTCTCCACAAGCCCTCACTTTTGTATTTTTTCCGAGAATGGTGGGCCCCATCATTAAATGGGTTTGCTTGAACCTGGGTTCTAGCGAACCCTATTTTGGTTCGCTTGAACTTGGGTTCTAGCGAACCCTATTTTGGTTCGCTTGAACCAAATAGTTCATTCGAACCCCTAAAAGCATTTTTTTTTGCATGGGGTCAATTTTTTCAAAATTTCCTTCCTCACTCTAATTGTAAACCAACAAAATTCTATCTTTCACACCTAAAAAGATACTTTCAATTTCAATAAAATATTTAAAAAACCATTCTTATAAAGAGAGTAAAGAAAGAAAGAAACAAATAAAAATAAGGAGGCACTTTTTCATCAATAAAATTAAAGACCAAATCATAGGAAAGAGGAGTTTTTGATCATCCAACTTATTTCCAAGATATCCTTCCAATATCTTATGTAGATTAAGAAGCTATAAAGGAAGGTATACAACCATACCATAAATTAAATAATAGAAGAATTTAGAATGAAATGTAAAATAATGTGTATGCATTGTAATGTAGTGTAAGAAGTGGTTTTTCCTAGGTATCCATTAGATTAAGGTGGTTGGGGGTGATTCCCATATTGTCCACTTTGAAGAGGAGAACACCATTAAAATCAAAGATGGTGAATCCCTCTCCAAAATTATAAAATTTGATAAAGATAAATACATCTGTTTTCAAAATTGAATCAAATTAGAGATGTCGATTCCTATTAAATCAATCATAAAATCATATAATTTATTTTCTGCAAAAGTATACTTGAGGTTTTCATTAAAAACTATAGGAGTCTATTAATGGATTTTACCAACCTTTTATTAAGAAAATAAGAATATTTTTAATAACCATTTTGAGCATACACACAATCCTTAAAAAAGGAGAATAATTAGCATGTAAGAAAAGCCATATGCTACTCCTTTTAACTTATTTATTTTAAAATGATCAAAATGAACATTCTATATGGTTATATCGTCTCTCCCTCACTCCCTCACTCACCAACTCTCTCTCACACACAAAAAAAGTCAAAAAAATTATATGTATCTATTTATAATTACACTTATGAACAAATTATAGTTGTAATATGCTTCTATTATATACCTGTACACATGCCTAGAATGATAACATAGAAGAAAGTATCATATTACATGTTTATAACTATAAGATATATTTTCAAAGCAATGCTTGAAAATATTTATTTAAATATATTTTGATATGATCATATTTAAGACATGCATATAGGATCATATTATTACGAATTCACCTAAAAACATATCTACAAAATAAATTATCAAACACAAGAATTATGAACATTGCATAATTTTTTATTCAAATAGATTTATCTCATTTATTATGCATTTCTTCTAAATATGGTAATCATGAATGAGATTAGAAATAAAAATAGTATTATACTTTAAAATCATCAACTAACTCAAAAGTAACAATTATAGTTAATTAATGTATTTGCTCAATGATGAGAAAATGTAGCATATTAGCTAAATGAATATTATTTATCTATGTGAAAACTAAATAACTTTTATCTCCATCTAAAGAAAATTAAATTGAATAGAGAAATAAATGTTAGCTCAAGATCTTATTGGTTCCCCATTCTTTATGATTATTTAAATAATACTTTTAAAAAATATAATAAATTTAAGGTCAATATATTTTGATTCAAACAAATTTAAGATATGCACATAGGATCAAACAATCATGAACTCACATGATGACATATCTATGAAATAAAATATTAAATTCTAATTATGTTAAAAAACATATTCATTTATACTGGTTTATCTCATTTATTATGCATTTCTTAAAAATACATTATTCATCAATATTTTTTGAAATTAGCATGTTATTGCATAGATTACAAACACTAGTACATGTTTCAACATCATCTCCTAACTCAAAAATAACAATTACATGATTCACATATTTTGTAATTAATAACCAAATGCAACAAATTAGAAAATATGCTTATTTATGTGAAGAATAAATATAGTGCATGAAGGATTGCACAATAAATCTCCCAAGTGCTTTATGTATATGGTCAATGTTGACATTTCATACCCATCTTATGGCTCATCAGTTATAACTGATATGGTAGATCTTACTTGGGCCATCTTGCATGATTTTATGCCTCTGGTTATTGAGTTGGTCTCTTGGTCCTTAGTCAATTACCCTAGGTTGAGAACCCAAAAAATTAGCTAAGTGTGAGGGTTATTTGAATTCCCTATTTTGTAGAAGGCCCAAATTGGTATCTCTAGTTTAAATTATGAGAAAATTGGGTAAAAAATAGCAAAGTTATTCTATTATAATTTTTTGGGGGTCTTTAGGATATTGTGGAGGTTTTGGTACTAGTAGGGTAGATCCACATTAAGGCATTTTTTTTGCAAGTTCTACATTAGGGTTAAATTTTTGTAAGATTCATATCAGGGTAAAAGTTCCACAAGATCCACATCAAAGTAAAAGTTTCACATGATCCACATCAAGGTGAGTGCAAAAATATGGGGGACCAAAAAGGGGTCTGGTGCAAGGGAACCTAGACCCTGACCCTAGCATGGACAAGAAAATGGACCTTAAAGGTTCACCAAGGGATTTGAAGACAGGTTCATCAAAGGTTTTAAAGGTTTTTATGTTTTATGCAACGAGGAGGTTGCAAAATATGTCAAATTAAGTTATTTCGTACTCAGTTGTCCTGTATGTCATGTGGCAGGGGGTGGTAGATAGATAGTAGATGGCTTTAAGCCATGTATTTTATACAAATAAGGTCTCATTAGACCACTTTCAATAAGTTGGGCGAGCATGGGATCAAAAGGACCAAAAATTACAAGTATGTAGTGAAATTGATTAACCAAAATTATGTAAAATGCTTAACCTTGACCTCCAAACGGTCAGAAGTGGTTCAAATTTATGTTGTAGGGTAGTTGGTCAGTTGTAGGAGATATTTGGATGTTGCAATCACTATTTATTCATGTAATCTCCAAAGGAGAAGGTTGTTGTTTAGTTCTAATACAAAAAAATCATTGTGGTAAACACTGATCACTATTTTTCCTTTAGTTTTCTGAACTTTACTCCTTGATCTGGGCCCGTACAGATTCAAGATGCCTTGAGGCATTGAATGATTGATTATTCATGTGTTTATCTTCTTTCATGTTTGTCTTGGGGGCTTAATTCTTTTGCTTGTGTGACTGGGATCAGCAAACTGCAAGGTACCCTTTTTTCTGTGTTTGGAGTTTTGAGGACAACACCATGATCAACTAACCAATCCACCTACTATTCTAGACCTGTGGCTCAATGGATTGGTCTATACCATGTCTGGTTAAGTGTGTACATACCTTAGGAGAAGGAGAAGGAGAGATTTATTCCATGGTGTGAGATCTAGTGCTGATCAGGGGTAGTTAGACCATGAAAATAGGGAACCCAAGGATGAATTTTGAGAATTAGTGAGTGAGAAGGGACTGTGAGAGTTTCTTGAGTCAGGGCAGAGATAATGTGTGGTGTTTGGACCCCTGGAAGGATTGGGGAAGGTCAGGAGTAGGGAGTTACCCCTAAACCCTTGTTTTGGTGAGTGCTTGAGAGGGTTTCTTGGATCAGAGGGTTAGAATCCCTGTAGATGAAAAACATCACTGTAATATGAGGTTTGAGACCATTTTTTAAGACTTTCCAAGGTGCTTTGGTGAGTGGCCATCGTTGGAAGGGTGGTTCCTTTGGAAAATAGACCAAATGGTGAAGTCTAGAACTGGGTAAGTGTATCAAAAGTTTAGGTTGGTCCAAAACAATGACCCTTGATTTTCATACATGTTGTGTAACCCTAAAAAGGGTATCCTAATCTCCTCTTTAATTACTAGGTGCTTTGGAAAGATTGGGTGAAACTTGGCCTGTTCTGGTTTTGGGAGAGCTACAAGGGCAGGGTGATGTGTAGGTTGCTAGATGGTAAACCTTGGGGTATTGGTGATTGAGATTGTGTAGGAACCCCTATTTTTGGCATAGCAAATAAGGTTGTCACTTACCTCTGCATCAGGGTCTTAAGTGGCCACTTTTTTCTAAAATCAAGATAGACTAACCTTGGATGACAAATTGAAGACAGTTACCCTCAAAATTTTAAGATGCAATGGAAACAAGATTCGTTTTAAAAAATGGTTTTGATTGAGGGGTTAAAAAAGGGGGGCCACACAAATTGGTTCCTTTAAAAATAACATAACATAGCATCTGGTGTGCCCCCCCCTAAAATGTTAATAGTTTTTTAGTATTTCAAAAATGGCTTTGGTGAGAAATTAGCTAACACCATGTAGTTTATCCTTTACTTTTTTGCTAATATTTTAATGAATATATGATTTTTACTAATTTTCAAAGTGAACACATTCTGAAAAAAAAATTGAACATGCCCCCCCTAAAAATTTTCAAAACCGATTAAAAACCATTTTTTTTGAATATGTGTAAAATGGAGTCTAGTTTCTAAAAATGTAATTTATTTGAAATTTAAATGAATGGTTAAAAACTAAAGTGAAAAATATCAAATATTGGTTTCTAACAAGAAATGGATACACCAACAAAATAAATTAGAGATGAAAACCTTAACATACTCAAAATGTGAAAAAAATTACATGGTTAGATAGCTAAGAGAAAGACAAACATTACCATGGTGTTTTTGACTTGACATTGAAACATGTGCAAACCTGATGGGGATCACAATTGAGATTATGCCAATTTTTTCATAATCTACAAAAACATATCTTAGAATGTTGGAAAGACAGTCAAAGACTTCAATTTGGAAGCCCAAGAAAAATCCAAGCGAAAGGCTTGGAAATTTCTAAAGCAAGATAAAACACAAGCTTGGAGGATTCTTTTGTTGTCTCTTTTTCCTTCTCTTTCTCTTTCTCTTTATCATTGTATTTCAGTGAAACTATATACATGAAATAAAAATTTAGGTATAATTTGACATTTACATATGGACATTTACTTTCTTATACTTTAAGTTATATTTCAAGTGTATATTTTCAATATGTTTGAGAGTGGTTTCAGATCTCTAGGAATTATAATGTGAATTCTAGTTTTTGGAAGACCATAATTTTTTAGATAGTCAAATTTAGTAATCAATGTATATCAAATTTTAGTAATAAGGAGGTCAAATTTAAGTAATCAGGAAGTTGTATCATTTCTCTCTCTCTCTCTCTCTCTCTATCTCACCCATTGTTTATCCCTTATACTGTAGACTTATCTATCTCTCACTATATCCATCCCTTTATCTAAATATATCTCCCTTGAGCTCAATAACTACCTCTCTACTTGTTCATCTCTCTCTCTCTCCTTCACCCTCTAAACCCTCTAATCCTCTCTATCTTACTTATCTCCCTCTCTATATCCCTTTGTCCCTCCCTCCCTCCTTCCCTCTTTCTCTCTTTATATCCCACTATCTCACTATCTCCTCTCTCCCTCTCCCTCCACCCTCCCCCTTTGTCCCTCCCTCCCTCCTTCCCTCTTTCTCTCTTTATATCCCACTATCTCACTATCTCCTCTCTCCCTCTCCCTCCACCCTCCCCCTCTGTCACCTCCCCCCCTCTCTCTCCCTACATCTCACTCCCTCCCTCCTTCCCCCCTCTCTCTTTTTGTTTCTCTCTATCTCACCTCTCTATAAGTTTCCTCCCTACCTCTCCCTCCCTCTCTCTTTCCCTTTCTACTTCTCTTTATCTCCCCTCTCTCTCTCTACCTACCTCTCCCTCTATAACTCCCTACCACTCTCTCTATTTCTCTTTA